>JAPWIX010000003.1:9647500-10847500 GCA_028751805.1 Podosphaera xanthii | reverse complement strand
AGAGAGATATTCTTCTTCCTGTTAAAAATGATGAAACCCAAGAAATAAACATGGCTGGGAGCTTTTTCCTATGCAGGATTTGGAGCAGCTTTCTAGGTTGAAGTCTGTCAAAAGCTCCCATAATGTCTAGAAATACACAGGATACAACTTTGTTTTCTGCAACATTTTTGTCAGCAAATTGCTGGAGTAAGAGCACTGCATCTATTGCCGACCTCTGTTTTCTCCCTCCCATCTGACTAGGATGGAGAAGGCTAGGTGAGACATTTGCTAGATAAGAAATTCTGAGTGAAAAGATTCTTTCTAATAGTTTCGATAGACATGAAATGAGTGAAATCGGCCTGTAAGCCTTAGGCATGGAATAATCAGGCTTACCCCTTTTAGGAATAATTATGCCAATGGCTTCTTTCCATGCTGATGGATGTTTGCCACATTGAAATAGAAATGAATAAGCTTTAAGAAAAAATTGGGGAAGACAGTTGATAGTTTTTTTGATCATGGACCAATCTATTCTATCCTTCCCAGGGGCTGTTTTCTTTTCAGGTACTGCCTGAAGAAGTTCATTAAGAGATAGTTCTGGCCACTCCCACTGGGAGCTTGCTAGTGAACTGTTATTTGTTGTAGGTGTGATGAGATCAGTAACAACAGAGTTAGGAAAAGAATCCTCATTTGTAATAGGGACTTCTAATGGAAATAAAGTGCTAACTAGGGCAGAACACTTGTCTGCAAAAGTTGATGCTACTCTATGATTGCCCATAGAGTCCTTGTAATTCAATGAAGGGATCAGTGAAGGTTGAAACAGCCTAGGGTTGGAGTAACTATAGGATGTGAATAAACTTTTATCCTTAGCTCCAGATAGGAACTCCTCCCAGTGAGCCGCTTTAGTATAGTTGATTTTCCTAAAATAATTATTTCTAGAAGCTCTAGCTTCCTCATTGTCAGTAGTACACCAAGACTTCTTTGCTCTTCTCCTTTTAGAATGATATTCCTTTCTTAGACAAGTAAGTTCATCAGTCCACCAGGCTTTGGAGTGGCTAGATGGCTTACACTTAGGAATGGCATTCTGTGATGCTTGAAGAATTAAATCTTGAAGGAGACAGGCTACTTGGTCTGGCTCCCTGGCAGAAATCGCATAATTAAGCTGGGATAGAAAAGTGGGTTCAAGGGATTGTAAATTTTTAGTATAGGTTCCCCAGTTTGCCTTTCCTGTATTAAATCTTGGAGGTAGGCAGGGACCAGAACTTTTTTGACATGGAAGGGATGCTTCAAACAGAATAACCTCATGATCTGAGCCAGTACTTTCTCCATAATGCCAGTTATACCACTTAAGCTTCTGGAAGCCAGCAACAAAGGCTAGGTCTATGATAGATATACTCTTAGTGTTTGGTCTATGAAATGTCCCTCCATGCTCTTCTATTACTTGTGAGTCTACCAGGAGCATCGCCTTGTGACTTTCTAAGAATTGACAGAGATTAGAAGATGCTGAAGAAGGGTTGGTGATCAAGGGGTTCCACCATGGGTGGTGTAGGTTTAGATCACCTAAGAAGAGAAATGGTTTGGATATATTAAGATTAAGTTGAAAGAACCTTCGAAGGGTAGTGCTTTGTACCTCTGCCATTGGAGAAGACTTTTCATTGTAAATATGAAAGATAAAGAAGGTTTCAGAACATGAAGATACTTCAAAGACTTGCATATCAGTGTCAGATAAGAGATCAGTCCTAGCTGATATATCAACTGTGCTGTTTTTATTTATATAAGCAACTACCCTTGGTTTGACACCTGCACTTGACTTAGGTAGAACCATATGGTAGGCTGAATGAGACAGAGAAGTGAAAGCATGAATGGATGTGTTGAAATATACATAAGGTTCTTGAATGAAAACAATATCAGATTTATTAGAAAGGGCAACTTCAAAGAGGGATTGCGTAATTAACTTTCCTTTAGCAACATTGTGTTGGCAGACTTTGATTTTTTTTATCATAAAAGTGCTTTATAATATTCACAATCCTTTTTTTGAAGAGCAGTATGGGAAGAAGATTTGCAATTAACACATTGCGTTGAGTGGTGAGAGCAGTTATCAGAAGCCTTGCATTTGGAGCAACTATGCTCAGAGGATTTGTGGTCTTTCATGCAAATGGCACAAACTGGCTTTCTCTTGCACAGAAGCTGATGATGTCCATACTTGAAGCATGAACTGCAAAGAGTTTTTTCATTACTAGTTTTGTAATTAACTGCCCTCAGCAGCAGACCACCAATCAGTACTCCTGATTGGATTACTTGGGCTTTCTCAGCTTCTGAGCTAACTGTCATGACTATAGAGCCATGATCAGTCTTAGGTGGCCCAGTCAGCCATCTTGGCTGGCCTTGAACAGATATTTGTGGATTGAAAGAGGAAATTTCTTCTGGAATATCATTTAAAGAGAGGGAAGAAGGAACTCCATGGATGACCACATTAGGCCAGGTCTCAACTTTTTGTGCCTTACTTATAGGCCAGTCAGCAAAAACCTTTTCCCACTTGGGTTGTTGGTCTAGGAGTTCCTCTGGAGTAGAGTTAAAACAGGTTAAAACAATGTTGTTTCTTGGAGATGTATGAACTCGAGAAATAGCTATCTTACCCATAGCTTTGTTAACTTTATCCCTAATTTGGGTTGCTTGGTATGTTGGTACAGAAGCACCTTTGGTCAGGACTAAAGTAATGACTTTGTTGCCTTTGGAAGATATATCTTTTTCCAGCTGGGTTTGAACTTGGTGCTTTGGCTTGGGTTGATGACAAGCCACAGGTGGCTTGCTAGCCTTGGCTGGAGGCATAGGCTTAGAGCTTGGTGCTGTGGGCTTTTGAACTGCTTGAGCATAGCTAGGCTTGGGAAGACTACCATTGTTAGTACATTTTGTAGATCTAAAGGGAGAACTAAGTAGTGGGTTTAGGCCTTTAATGATATTTTGCCTAGAGATGTGTTCTAGGTCAGAAAGATGTAGATCAGTAGATAGATAATCAGCACTGTTTGGTGGAATAGCTATTCCAACTTGATCCGCATATGGATATAATCTTCGAGTTGGAGTAGGGTTTGGAGGTGTTCTAACTGGGATTGCTAAGTCGTTATGCTTGATAAATCCTTGAATAGCATTATAGCCCTTCTCTGTATAGGCTCTGAACAAATTTAGGAAGTCTAGCAATTGCTTTTGGCTGTCTCTGTCAGATGTTAGGCTATATGCTTCCAAGATATTATTCCTGGCAGAGTAAAGGGCTTCCTCTGCACAGGTGAACTTAGGCTTAATTAAAGGTGTGACAGGAGCCACACTGGTGGTTGGTTTGGCAATTGAGCTTTTATTTGGAAGTGGTTGGGAGTTATTTGTTGCTCTTGAGGGAATGCTGGGGTCCTTAAGAGTATTCTTGGCCTGAATATTGTTTGTTTTTGTTGTAGGAACAGATTTCTCTGTGATTGGTGTTGGATTATGCCCTTGATTTTCTCCATTGTGAATGAAGCAAATACAGTTGCATTGCTTCACAGAGTGAGGAAGTGGTGTTATTCTGATGTTCTTACTTGCAGGTAAGTAACTATCATATAAAGGCCTATTTCTCTTCTTTGTCGTTTTTTTGGCCTTGGGTTGTGTTATAGGGGTGTTTTTATTGGTGAAATCAATTGGTAATGGAATCACTGCTAAGATTGAATGAGTTAGCTGTCTTATTTAATGATTGGCTTTGGGGTATATATGAAGTGGACTCAGGAAAATTTTTATCCCCCCATCTGGATTAGTCCAGTCTTGGAAGGGTTGAGAGATCAATCTCAGGAGAGGATGGAATACTAGTTGATTCCAGGATGTCAGGAATAGAATCAATTTCCATTGAGTTGTTTGCCATATTGATAGGTAATTGGAGTTTCGATGTTGCTATCTACTTTGCCTCCTTGTGCAAACCCGTCGGGCATCTGAATGTACAGAGTGACATCGAGATCTGGATTGAGAAAGGCAGTAGGCACGTCACCTTGGAGTTGGTGCCAACCAAGATGGTGCCCGACTGCCAATAAAAGCCTTATTGTATCGGCTTGAGGTGTAGGGGCGAAGGTTTCAAAGTAGTCAATACCCTGCCGTTGAGTGAATCTTCGCGCTGTCTATCTTGCTTTATATTTATCTAAAGAGCCATTCGCGTGAGTCTTTCGTTTGAACAACCACTTGCCAGTAAGAATTGCTCTATTCTTTGGCATATTTTTCCGATCTGTAATTTTGGCCATGCCTGTAGAAATCAGTGATGCAAATTCCGCTTCAGCTGCTTTTATCCAGAGGCTTGCATCCGGACTTTTCATTGCTTCTGTCTAGGATTTAGGATCAACGCAAACTGGTGCATGAGCTGCAGTCTTGCCGGAGTTGAGGCGCTTGTAATCATGACGCTGGACTATGCGTCCACAACGAGTGACCATTGTTGAGGCGGGTGGCGATGATAATGATGGCGTGGGTGACGGTGAAAAGGGCCTTTTTTGACCTGCAAAGCTTGGAGGTTCAAATGGACCCATTAAAGTATCGTACTCACCGTGAGACTCCCCCTCATCTCGCGTCATTAAATCACTACGTTGAGGCAATTCTTGTTGGTTATCCAGCGATTCATGCGTGGGATGAAAGATTAACCTTGAATCAGGCGATGATGGCGGATTTGGTGATTGAACTCTTTTCTTGCAAGCATATAGTGGAGGTTCAAATGGCTGCATGAGTGTATCATATTGAGCGGCACTCTCCCCCTGATTCTGTGGAGCCTGCTCATCATCTAGTTCTTCAATCTCACACTGATTGTATGAAACCTGCTTATCATCTTGCTCCCCTAAGCCATGATCTGTTCCCCTGTTAATTAGAGTACTTTCTCCGGAGGTTGGAGGCTGTAGTGCCTGTTGTTGATTAGATATTTGGTCTAGTCCTGGTTGAGCACAGGGCGTTTACTCTTGTGTTTGGGGGAGATTTCCATGTAATGACTCAGTTTGTAATGTCCCCCCTTCGAAATTAAAGTCATTTATTGATTTCTTAGACTCAGAAATGTAATCACTTGAGGGGTGGGATGGGGTTGCGCGTGGAACTATAAAGTAATCACTTGTTTTAGCAGGGATGTCAAACCCAAATCCTTCTCCGAGGTGATATTCCTGAGGTGCTGAATTCTGGAGTTTTGCCATGGTCGGTCCATACATAGAATTTTTGTGGAAAGAGGCATGAGGGGTGGAAAAGACTTTCCAAGACTAGCTTTGACGAGGAGTCTTGTGGTGGCATAAAACTAGCGCATTTTTTGTAGTAGGGGTTTGAAAACCAAGAGATCATCCGACTTGAGCTCGTGGATCAAACTTGCCGCCCTTCTCTGGCTTATTCAGGGTCCGATATGCTTTGCATCCAAACCTAGGAATTCATGTGAAGTCCATGATTGAATGATGAGCAATCCGAAGCGCTTCGTGAAAATGAATAGTCGGCACATTATTGGTTGTTAAGTTAAAAAAATGATTAGTAAGAAAAATTGCGTGGCTGATAGCCCCAAACCAGGAAATAACAGGCATATCAGCGTCGGTAAGAAGACAACAAGCTCTTGTAAGGATAGCTTTATTCGATGCTTCTGCTGGACTATTCTGTTCTGATGTGTAGGGCGCTGTAATATCTTGGCGAATACCATTTTGAAGAGCAATTTCTAGAATAGTTTTTCCATACTGATTTTTCATGAAGTTGACCCAGCTGATAAGTTATGCAGGTATTTCGTCTTTCTTTTCAGTACCGAGCCACGATCTCATGCGTGTTGTAGCGTCTGTAATAATATTCGCATAACGCTGTTTGAGCAGATTTGGTTCTATAGGCTCTACCACATCGACAAAAACTTCATGTAAAGGATCTAAAGGTATTGGGCGCTTTTCACGCGAAACACTACACTGTGCCTTGCTTAGGTGGCAGCCTTCACAGTGAGTCAGCTCGCTGGTATCGAGAGTACCGAGACCTTTTGCAAAATCCTTTGTTTTTGAAAGCATAAGTGGGCCTACATGCCCGAGCCGTTGATGCCATCGGTCAGCTTCAAAGTACTTCTTCAATTTGGCTACGGCCGGTTTTGCTATAGAATTTGCAGCTAAGTGGACACATGAATGTTTGGCCCGTGATGTTTGAGAAAGCGGTAGGATGATTGAAACATCATTTACAGAGACCAATCGAGCGATGGGGATACGCTGACCATTCACCGACTTTATCAGAAGGCCAGCTTAGCGGTCCTCAAAAACCTTAGCAAGACGAAAAGCACGCCCTGCAGAGATGAGGTTCATTGAAGTCTGCGGAGAGAATAATGCCTCGGTTAGCATAATTTTTGATTTACCTATTTTTACGTAGGCAGTACCTCCATGACTAAGAGAACTTTTGTTGACTGCTTGGTCGAAGCGAAAGCGTTTATCAAGTCTGTTCAAGCTTGTGAGCGCTGCTCAATTATTGATGAAATGATTGGGAGCACCTGAGTCCCAAATAAAAGTATCTTTATTTATGCTGGAGCCAGAGACGCTAGCAGCGAGCGAAAGGGTTAATGGAAATGCCGTCATAGCCGTAGTACAACCGTCGCTATCCGATGCTTCTTGATTGACTGCAACATTGACGGTTATTTTTTGAAATTTGCCATTCGGCTTTCTTTTGTTATCGCGCAGCTCAGGATGTTGAGCTCGGCATTCCTTATTTGTGTAATTGAGCTGGGGATGAATTTGACATTGATCTTCAGCACTGGGTGTCGCTGCGGCAACAGTAGGGATAACTACACGACGATCACCAGAAACAGACCGCATTGTTGCCATCATCTGCTTAAGAAAAGCAAACGTTTGTTGATCCCGATCCATTGCTCCGGTTGCTTCCATGTCTCCAGCCACTCAATGTGGGCCGTTCCTTCAAAGAACATGATTGACACCATACCCTCTGAGATGCCATATTTTATTGATTTTGTATTAAGTAACTCTAGGCTTGAGGCGGTATTTCGGAATTTTTGAAGGTTGCGTTGAAATTCAGTACAGTACTCATTTGCAGTAGTTGTGAGATTTGTTTTCACGAGCCTTACATAGGCGTTACTATAAGGGCTCGCGACTGTCACGGTTTGCAAAGAACTTAGCTGAAGCTTAAATTGTAGAAACGATAGTCAATATTTATTTCTGTAACAAGAGAAACTACAAAGGGAAATCTATCGCTATTTATCCTACATATTGTTCTACTCCGATATCTTTCATCTCGTGCTATTGCGTCAGCACCAGCAGAACAAGCGTCATCTTCTCTATGTCGTTCAGCATGTATGCTCAACGTATGCGGGCTATATGTCTGCTGCATGGTTTTGGCTTTATCATCCACGTGGTGTTTTCCTTCGTCTTTAGAAACTGACCGGACTATGGATGTTGCACCACTTTTGCATATGCTAGTAGATCTTATGCAGGACCTCCTCACCGCTGCATGACCACCTTAGCCGCTAGGAGTTCTCATCGTCGCTAAACTCACGTGGGTCCGTCCTGCAATACTCTCACGGTTATAAGGAGCGGTTGTTCCACGGGGTACGAAGCGTGACTAGAAAGCTCGTTTGATACGGGGTGAGATGAGGGTGTGTCAGGTAAGAGTTGAGATGGCGGTATGGGTGTGGGGTGAGCAACGGGAAGTGCTCTTCACAGCAGGAGAGTAATAGGCAGTGGGAGTGGTCTTCCGGAGCGGAAGAGGAGTGGAATTAAACAGCGGTCTTCGCAGAGGAAGAGGATAATCGAAGAATAAAATTAGATTCAGAAGACGTTGCGTGGAGAGAAAACCTCGGGACGTCAAGTCTACACATGTACATTGGGTCTCCAAGTGGACCCGTAACAATAACTTCACACGGGTTATATGAAACCCAGAGAACAACTCCAAAACTCCTACAATGGCACGCCATCGTCTTGCCATGAAACCTTGAAAATCCTTTGTCAAATATCAACCCCTTGTAACGGCCTTGACACCTGCCTAATATGAAACATGTCAATCCGTGAAAATTAGCCGAACACGCTCACGTTGCATAACGTGAGCTATAGGTTCGATTCGGATTACCGGCCGTTACAGCGACAGACGGTTTGTGAGTATCAGTAATCAAGTTATACAGCTCTAAGAAAGTTTGAGTGTTGCTAGATTCGGGCCTGATGCTAGGATCAAGCCTTCGAAGGATTATACTGTAAGCCTGCAGATCTTTCATTGTCCAAGCCTCAAGCTTATCTAGATAACTTTCATGTTCCGTTGTGTCTTCACCTTTGGTTAGTTTAGCTGATGCAGGCTTTGCTCGAATTCCCGGATGATCGTGGGAGACATGACCAACTAGGCTTTCTGTTACAAGAGCATCTCGTAAGTCAGAGGACTAAGTCGTGAATGGAATACTATCCTTGAGAATAACCGCTTTGGTGGCGTCTTTGATATTTAACATGGCTAACGGTGTATGGGATTGAAGTTTTGGGATGATGGTATTAATTTAGAGACAGTTTATGGACATTGATAATCCGGAGACAAATTATGGATGTTGATAATCCACGGAGATAGAACCAAATTTTGATAAGTTGAAGTAGAGCTCAATATTGCGCTATACCGGGGACATAACCTATTATAAACTGATAGATTGTAGGGCAATGGAATAATAATGATACTTCATGAACTATAGATTTGTTATTGTTTACATACAAGTTGTGAACATAATATATACATTTGTGCCAAGATGCCAAGGCTATATCCACATGATATTCTTACTTGTAACATTAGCTGATCCGGAGTCCGCTGCACTTTCTTGCCCTTAACACATGCTGGGCGTGTCATACAGCAGGGATCATCAGGTCTGTATGGGCCATGGCAATAGGTGCAGCGGGGGATCTCTTGCTTGCACGCCTTAAATTGGTGCTCTAGAGAGTCGCTGTCAGGAATACCTCTGCTGTATAATCCATATATTGAGATAACCATTGCATACTGTTCTATGATTCTAGTCTGGTCTCTTGTTCAAGTAGTAATGCATCCATATTGTGTGTTATGTAGAGCAGCATTCATATCCTAGTATAGCGTTTCGTCTTGTCTTGTTCTTACTCCGCCATCCACATGCCACTCATGACAGCCGCATTTGATACATCTTGGTGCTCTAGAGCATATTTGAGCTGTTTTATGTACCAAGCAGCGTTTGCATTGGAAATCTCGTGATAGAGGTGGATTCCTGTAAGGTGTCCGCTTCCTCGAAGCGATGCTCTCTAATCTTGGGGTTGCAAGGTGAGAAATGAGTCACCCGGTCGCTTGCAGATCAATTTGTGCTGGATACGAGGGCTCGCGCAGAAATATGTGCCATTCCTATTTTAAGCGTTGCCTCCTTTATGACCATTTCCCTGGTCACTAGTACGGTTATCAGCTGAAGTCTGGTTTTTATGCCGGCGTGAAGGTTAAGACGCTAGATGCTGGCCCGGGCTAAATGCCCTTATCACAATCTCTTTAGTGCGAAGTGATTACACCAAGCTACGGCTTTGGCTTGGTTTTGTTCGTCGTTTCGTGGCGTTTCTCTTGACTTTATAAAATGCAGGGATTCTGCGATGAAACATCGAAGCAATGTTATCGGTAATCACTTGAGCTACCTTTTCTGGATAAATATTTGTGGAGCTTTGCCGATTGTGATAAAAAATCTAGCGAAGTGGCGAAGGGCGATAGGCTTTAGAGATTATTGGAGCATGCACACTTTGTAAGTCAATACAGTTTAAAATTCGTGGCGTTTGGTTATATTGGGGAGAGGCTGGATGGATACACAAGTAATTCTCCCACGGTGTAAATAATCTCTACACACTTATTACATTATGATTTTGAACCTTGATCTTTTTAGCTATTCGAGATGAGTCTCTCACAGCCGAGCTTTATAGTTGGAGGGATATCGAAAGAATGCAAGTAATAAGGATCATTCGAGGCAAGGATCGAAGTCCATTTGGATTCTGGTTCCAGCTTGAGATTCCGCATGGGGGGTTCGGGAGTGGCACCGTTCTCCATGTCCCAAAGCTCCATTTTCTCTCTCCCTAGATGATGCACCTCACTGAGGATGAGTTTTCAGGCTGCTTCGTTAGCAATAGTGATAGCAAATCTTGAATTAACGACCGTAACTTGCTGAATCGCAGAGTTGGCGACTAGGAGTTCTACTGCTGGACTCAGCTTGATAAAGTAAGGCGACATATTCCGCTTTTGATGGTTTTCCCTGAGCCGTAGAAAGGGCATTTTTTCAGGACGGGCCGTAGGTGGCGGGTGTGACCTTGCCGGTTTCCAAGATGGGTTGAGTGGGGGTGTGGTAGTTTTTGCAGGTTATGAATGTCATAGGATCAGGGCCCCTTTTAGCGTGATCCGGACTGAGCTAGGTCGGGACAGTTTTAGTCGAGAATTCTCTGGTACTTGTTATGCTGATCCAGAAGTTTCTAGTAACCCCAAAGAAGCTGCGAGAAGTAGCTGGAATAAGATACTTTGAAGAACATTTGTGTTTAAAATAGTTTGATTCTGCAGCGTAGCTTGTTTAAATAACGAGACTTAGATCTCATTTAGTAGTCTTACTGTGTCAACACAAGTTTGTCTGCCCTACCACAGTGAGGCCTACTTTGGCCGATTGGAGTTTCTACAGGCAACGGCTGTCCATGAGCCTTCTGTTGACTTGATTATTGGGGCAGGTGGCATCATTTCTGGCATAGCACCACAATGGGTAGCCGAAGCCGGGTGTGCTTTGTATATTTTGCTGCGTTTATTGCGGGCCTTTCCTGCTGAGAAAAAGGCTGCACGGCTGGCACAAGGCCTTGCTTGGCTCTGGTCCTTGTTTGGAGGGGGCTGATTGTTTGGCTGAGCGTTATCTGGTTAGCCCAAAAAGGTATTGGTGATCCTATCCCTAAGACTAGCAGTTGCATCTTCTGATGAGCTTCGCAGTTCTTCATCCATCACGTCCAGTATATTGTGGAACATGCACAGGTTAAGTCTTGCTTACTCGACACGTTTATAAAATCTCTGGACTTCCTCTTCATTGTAATCAGTCATGTTCTCAACGAGAAAGTCTGTCTGAGAGTGGTTGAGTAGATTGATATTAGTGCTGTCAGATCGAGTATCGACCATTTCGACACCTAGGGATGTCGGGTTTTTGTGAGGTTGTAGGAGAGGCGATGGGCAGTCTCGTTGGATAACGGCGAGGTCATTCTCTTTTTTTCACAGAATCCGTGGTTGTTGATAACTTAGGGGGTTTAGCAGACAGTTCAGATGTATATCATAACTATGAAATTCCCTGAAATGATTCAATACCAAGTCGTTCCACAGCAGTTGTGATATTTTTAATTAAAAAAATGACATACTGTATATTTTATGAGGCCTTGGTATTTCCGAGGCATTCGAGATTTTGTTTTTAAAAATAATCTTGTGTATTCAGCCTTCAGGCTATAACACGTATCACACTGGAACGATACATGGAGCGATGACTCCTTTTTTTAAAATCATTTTAGCGTATGTAGCCTGAGGCTATGACGCGAATGATTACGCAAGATGTATATGTTTCGTAGAATGACTCGGTTTGAGGTTTGGAATACTCACTCAGATTTCTTTCGCAGATACCACTACGAAAACAACGCCTTACGACATGTTCTCTCTTCCGTGATCTTCCACCGTGGGGACAAGCGTGAAAACCTCATTGTTAATTGAATATGCTTTCTTCATCCTACGAATACAATATCACCGTAAGAGATGCGGTGTGAGGGTCTTGTAAGATCCAAGCCAGTGTTCTCCTGTCTTAGGTGGAGCATGTGCCTCAGCTACCCAGACTCTAATTGGGAGAACAGCCCGGACGGTGTACCATTCCGCCATCCGGCCCCCATTTTCCCCTTTTAAGACAGGTGAAAGCTGGTTCGGATCTAGTCAGGCCCTCAGAGCGCATTCTATAGCGGTGATATAGTATTTGCGGGATGTCGAAAGTATATTCAGATCATCGTGGAGTTTTAACTCTTTTTCCTACCGTGGGCATTCAAGAAAGAGGTTACATTTCCTAAGGCTTTATCTTCGTAGTGGTCTCTGTAAATGAAATATTAGAGTAATTGTTACGGCAAATTGTTGTAGCCTGAGGCAGAAATGGATTTGCCGCATAGGGTTATTCGGGTCTCGGTCTTTGCCCACGATTGTACGTGTGCAATGGGTAAAATAAGTTTGCCACTTGGGTTTAAGCTTATGTCAATGGACTTGTGTCACATCTGATGAAGTTGTGCTCGACTATACTGTAAGGTTACGTGCTTGCCACGTTGCCTGTTGTCGGGGGATTAAGCCAGAATGGTAGGACGATCCTAATGGATAAGAAGCAGGTCGTGGTCTGCACATTGTTCTTCAGCTTTGCAATTTATATCATTTTTACTCTATAACTCTTAATATTAATCTTCGACTCAATTCTTGATTCTGCCTTCTAAGTCCGCACTTTGCATCCGTTTCAATCTGCGCCGTAATAATTAGTGTTCAAAACTTCAAACTAGGTCATTCTGCGAAAAATACATATCTTCTGTAATCACTCGTATTATAGTCCTGTGCTACGAGCACAAGATTGAATAAAAAATCCTTGATCCAACCCTTCTGGAACGTTCAGATTGGCTGCTATACCTACGAGTTATTTACATTGAAAGCCAAATCTAGCAATCCAATTAACAAAAGCTATACCATAACCACTATCTTGATAACTTCAGACGATATTAATCTTCTGACTAATTTTCAATCAATGAAGACCAGAAAATTTTGAAATTAGTAAATGTTCGGTGCCAGCTAATTCGCAATTTGACGCAATCAAATTTCGTCATATCATCCGGTAAGTAAAGGGCACATAAGTTGCCAACGAATCGTTTTCGGAAGTGGAAAGAAAGTATTGGGAAAAATCTGATTCAAAAGAAAATACGGTATGATTGCCTGGTCGGCATGATATCAAAAAACTAACTTGGTAGTATATATTTGTGACCTAAGAGTTTTGGCGCCTTTTTTATTTAAAAAAATTGATTTCAATCCACAGTTATTGAAAATTCAGGCTTCTTGACTACCTTAAAGTTATTTTCATGTTACCAGGCACAGAAATTTTCCCTGAAAATCCTAAGCTGGTTGTTGCTGTAGCTTAGATATAACTGAATGACACTTCATGGCTATTTTCAACGTATTTTGTGTCTCATCATTGTTCGTATCATCTTTTGGACACTTCTGCTGAAAAAAAGTTTGGGGGATAAAGCGGCCTGGCTGGCTCTTCAAATGGACACTTTGAATAGTTAACAGCAGCGGTCATTTCCAGTTCTTTGGATTAATTTATCTTCTTTTTGAAAATTTCCTGGTGTTTTGGTCGATTAATTATAATTGAAGAATGCCTCTTCGTCCATTTTTCAGTTTGGCCTTTTTTGAGAGCCATCTAGTTGAGAAGAATACGGTGGATTTCTTGATAGATATTTCAAAAGTGCAGTAAGATGCTTATTTGCGAGTTTGATTAAAATTTTTATCCATGGTATCCGAGGATTAATTTTTCTTTCCTCCTTTCCCCTTTCCTTTACTTCCGCCTATTCTTCGGACGGAATCTTCTTGATTTCTTTCTTTCTCCGCCTCTTCTTCCACCCAGCTCCTCAAGAGACCTTCTAGGGCTTGATTACGCCGAGCCATCAACAGTACATCGTCGGTACTTACAGTGCTTCGCCCTGCGTGATGTGCAAATGCTTCCACATCTGCTGCCACATTTTCTATTTGCGCCCACACCATCTCCGTCAGCGCACCAATAAATTGCGGCGTCGCACTGATTGTTGTTTGATGGAGTTCAGTTAGCTGCAATGTTTCGGATGCAACGAGGCTGCCAATCTTGTGCCAAAGACTGGCTTTTAGGCGCTGGAGAAGATTCGTATTAGAGGATTTTGAGTGGATGAATACTAGTGCTGGGAAAAGGACAACGGTAGGGTTAATCAAAATTATTTCTCCGACCTCACCTCATTTTGATCAGACTCTAAATCCGACATATTCAACAGGAAAACATCATCTTTCTCGGGTCTTGGTGTACATGTAAGGTAGGCGGATGGTGGTGTTAGGGTTGTTGAGCACGGAGAAAGTAATGCCGTCTTAGCCACCCATGATCGCGATTTTTTATTGGTTAGAAAGCCACAGTATCCTCAAATGCTCAACCAAGCATCTAACAATCAAGGTCATCTTATTGCATTAAATCCTCGTTCCACTTTAATAATCTTGCTAGCTTGATTACCGTCATGTCTGCAATCACTGGTTACGTCAAGCAAGGCGGTGACAACTTTGTTCGCAATGTTACGGGTATGTGGGATGGTATGCGCCTTCGAGACTACATTCGCATTATCATTATCGTCGGCGCATACCTACTGCTACGTCCCTATATAGTAAAGCTTGCAGGCAAGATACAAGCCAAAGAAATAGCAAAAGCGAAAAAGTCGGATGCGCCGGAGGTCAAGGCAAAGCTCTCGCCAAACCAATTGAGGGATGGAATATGTGCAGCCGATAAACAAAGCCAGTCAGTTGCAGTAGCAAATAATCAGGAAAAAGGCGTTGTGAGACGAGGCGAAAAATCGAAAAAACAGAAGTCATCGAGAAATGAAGAACAGGAGAAGGCGAAACCGGAGCCACATGGCGATAAAAGCATCTTAGATCACTTAGTCGACTATGAGGAAGGAAAGGATGGCTGGTAGTGGAATCTAAATAAATTTCAATTATTTGCTGACCACATAAACGATCTTACGCGACGGATATCAGATTGAAATCTAGAAACAGACTTCCAGCAAGGCTCAATCTTTCATTCAAAATTTTTTACTGATTCATGAAGATGTATCCTCGCCGCGCATTCAATCAGTTCCATGTCTTGGCCTCCACTCAGACCGATGGAAATTTATCAACGGAGTACTATCACCCAGAAGAAAAAAATTACTTGTCTCTCGACTCATCAAGGCGTACCAGCATTGAATTGGCTTCATGAAGAAAATTCTCAAAAAATTTCTTTCAGTTTATCATGGAGAGCTGTGTTTATTGTACATTATTCATTCATAACTGAAATTAATATCTATACGTTTTGATGGTCTTCGCTACATTTCTAGAAAACAGGTGGCGAGGAAACTCTCTTTAAACATATCAGATTTTATGTGGTACAGATTATGACCCAGTATTCATGGTTTTCCAATAATGCATCGGCGAAAGTTTTAACGGTATGTTATACGTTGATTATTGGATTTAAAATGACAGCTGAAACCATGGCCAGAAAACTCGGAATGCAATGTTGCAATCAATATAATATTTTAATGACGAAAATTCTGGCACTTTTGAGAGTACCGTTCCGATTGTATCGAGACATAAATCTGGTATTCACATTGCCTGAATACATCCAGTGATAGCACAAACAGTTCTACTTGAAAGGACCAACTTCTGATTGTGCAGGATCCGAATAGCTGACCGACTGATACCACAACAAATGTCACTTGACGGATTTCCCTGGTCCTATCTTGATTTATAACGCACTAATTAACTATCTACACCGATAAATTTTCAATACAAATATACTTCTATCCTCTGTTCGTACAAGAGAGAGAATGACCCAAAGTTCAATTCTCAACTGAGATACATGTATACATGGGGCTTGGCTTATTCGAAAAATCAGAGATTCCTCAGACATGAAGTTACAGAGTGTAGGACCACTCGCAGGCTAAAGAGAGACTAGGTGCAGATATTTTAGTCTAGAATAAAAAAACATTGCCCGCGACCGATCCAACGTGTCAGACACACACTCATCCTTCCCGCACCCTCCATGAGCCATGCAGGATTGGTCCTAGTCTCCCCTTCTCCGACCTACTCTGAGTCATTGTTGTTTCGCGTGTCCAAGAGCTCAATCGCGTGTACTAGTATTGATTTTCTGCGACAAGCCATCTATATGACAACATGATGTACTGTTAATGCCTCTAACCATCGCCGCTCATGCCAAACCTGTTAAGGGTAACTGGCGTCGGTCACTGCACGACAAGCGAGTGCCACAAACTGTATATATTCTATCTATGTAGATACAAATGTACGAGGGAATGGGCTATTTTATCCCTCTATCACCAATTTCTTGATATGCCAAACTCGTATACATGAAGTCATCCCCATGAACTCGTACCTATAACCCACACAAACCAACTCGTACCCATAAACTAGTATACATGAATTCATGTAGATGAATTCGTACACATGAGCTCGTATGCATGCTCGTATACCTGCGCTCGTACACTCCTCACCTAATCCCTCCGGCTATTTCTAACTCGCCACCAAAGGACTAAGCGCAACCCCTTTCCTTAGCGTGGACTGACTGCATAAACCTGCAGCCTTGTGCATAAAGCATAACCAAGATCAGCACTGTATAACTATACATATTTGTAAGAATATAAAATAATATTAGCCGAAAATAATTATAAACGGAGCTACAATAAGAATAACACTCAAGAATATAAATCAACATAAAATACAATAATCACTGTTGTACTATAAAGTATACATATACACAAATAATACATAAATTATGAATATACACAAATAACACAAATATAGAATATAAACATAAATTATACATACATATAAATTATACATTAATTATCTTTATACACAAATTATACATATATATACAAATTATACAATTAAATAAATTGGGTATAAATAAATAAATTACTACCACAAGGGTTAACAAGACTAAGATCGGCAAACTTATAATGCAGATCAATAATATTAAAATTAATAGTACAAGGAGTACTAGCACTAGTCTGTGCATGGGTTCTAAATTAATACAGCACAGACCATCTCAACACCTATGTCAAAGAGTTTTCTCTCTTACTCTCATGATAGGGTATTGTTCGTTGATCCGCTTCTTATAGGGTACAGGGGTTAAAGCGGGGATAAAGTGGAGATAAAGTGGTGATATTCCAGGTTACCTCACGATAGATCCACAGTATCCCTGTTAGCTTCAAATTTTAAAATCTTATGGCCTAAGGCATAAGAGATATGCATCTGTATATGAAGTCCAACGCCCACCTTCATGCCTGCACCTTTCTTCACTCGCGCACACCTGAGGTCGTTTCGTTTAAATCATTGTCAGCTATTTACTATTATTTTGCTCAACGGCATACTTTTATTTCATTCATCTATCTAATTTTTACTTCATGTGAGTGCATCTGAACCTTAAGTCAACTACTTTAGAAGATTTTAATTTACTGTACTAGATTGCCGCAAAGATGGATTCACCTCAACAACCTTCTCCATCATCAGCATCTCCTACTTATGCAAAACGCCTAACACAAACTCAACGTATTCAAGTAAGTCTGAAATCTACAAATTGATAAGGTTAAGAGAGTAACATGTGCAGGTTAGAACCTTGGCCAGTGAGGGACACAGTTACATCAAAATCTCTCAACGCCTTGGGATTACATGGCGACAGGTACAATACACCATGAGCGTTGAAAATACTGAGCCTCAGTACTCCAGTGGTAGGCCACCTATTCTAAGTAGTTCCCAGGTCGATGAAATAGAATTTTTCGTCTGTTTATCATCGGAAAATCGTCGGATGTCATTTTTCCAACTTGCACATTTTATATTTCGGCACTTTGGTGTGAGCGAGAATGTGATCCGACGTGAACTGGCAAAGAGGGGATATGCACGCAGGATTGCACGATTAAAACCTCCTATCTCTTCAGTCAACAAACTGAAGAGATATGAGTTTGCCAGAATACATCTCCACTGGCGGAAGGAACATTGGATGAGAGTCCTCTGGTCCGACGAGACTTGGGCTATGAATGGTCGGCAAAGTGATCGTTGGGTCACAAGAAAGGTCAGTAGTCCCTTAAAGGCTCCTAAGATTTAGAGTTCCCTTGAGCTAAGTTTAAGTCAAAGATTGGGGAAGAGTACGAAGATACCTGTGTCCTAGCCAAGACGCGGAGGAGAGTTGGGTGGATGTTCTGGGGATCTTTCTTTGGACGACAGAAGGGGCCTTGCCTGATTTGGGAGAAGGAGTGGGGCCATATCACTGCGGCCAGTTACTGCGAGAGGATAGTGCCTCTCATAGAGAGTGCGGTCTTTCGGGAACCAGGACTAGATGTGATGCAGGACAACGCCCCTCCTCACAAGTCGAGGCAAACTATGCGTGAGTTTGAAAGGAGGAATATTTCTCTAATGGAGTGGCCGCCATATTCTCCTGATTTAAATCCGATAGAAACTTTGTGGAGTTATATGAAAGCGTACATGGAGCGTCTTTATCCAGCGTTGGATCAAGGGGGGCAGCGGAGTCAAGGGCATCTTCGTCAAATAGTGAACGAGGCGTGGGATCTGGGGTTTAATGGGGATGACTTGGAGAAACTGATAGATTCGATGCCCCGAAGAATCAGAGCCGTTTACGAAGCTGAAGGCGGATATGTAAATTATTAGCTAGATAGAAGTATAATTTATTTATGAAATGTATTAATGAATTAAAAAGTGAATAGAGGACTATAATGGACCAAAAAAGCAAAACCAACGAATATTTCGTTGTGAAATTTTTGCCATACAAATTTAAAGTTTAGGTGGGGAGATCTACTTATCGTCATGCTAATTCAAGTTAGTAAAAGCCTATATACCCTGTAAAAGTCGAATTTTAGCGCCTATACACGATTAATACCGTAGTATCAGAGTAGTCAAAATATCTTAGAACATTTTAGAGGGATCAGAAACTAAGTTATTTTGGGACTAGTTAATGGCTTCATGTATAAATAGAGGAAGTTTTCCCCTGACAATAAGAATACAACGAAAAACAGCCCAAATATACATCATACAGGGGTCGGATGGTGCAGTGGTACACCGTCCAGGCCGTTCTCCCAAGTAGAGTCTGGGTAGCTTGGACACATGCCCCACTTGAGACAGGAGAAAGCTGGTTCGAATCCAGCAAGACCCTCACACCACTTCTCTCGCGGTGATACTGTATTCGTAGAATGACGAAAGCATGCTCAGATAGCCACAGGTTTTTCTCGCTTTTCCCTGTGGTGGGTATTCACGGAAGAGGGTACATGTCGTAAGGCGTTATTCTCGTAGTGGTATCTGCAAATGAAATCTGAGTATGAGTGTTCCAAACGTCAAAATGAGTCGTTCTATAACAAAGAATACGTATCTTCCGAAAAATACCTACGTGGGCCTTCAGGCGCCGAAATAGGATAATAGAAAAATTTATACATCATACACAATCTACAAAATTATTCAACCACAATATTTCTTGGTTAGAAAATTATACATTTTTAAACAAAAGTTATTTCTCCCAGTAAATTTATACGCTTCCACCATATCTAATTAAATCTTGAATCTGCTACTTGATTTTTTATAATATTTAACGGCGTATAGTTATTCCTTGATTAGGGCAGACTGGGCTTAGTCACCAGACCAGTCATATATCCAGGGCGCAGCTCTCAACAAAACCCATTACATCCCTTCATTTAAGCCACCGCGCCAAAGAGCATTGTGACGCAGTGTATACAAGTTATAGCTGACGTTATATATACAAGCGCATCATAACACCGTGCTGATTACATCGACGTCAATCTTTGGCAACGCTTAGGTACGCACCTAATCTCTGCTATTCTGACAACACTTGACAGTGATACCGAAATGAAGAATGCTGCAAACACTTGACTCTGATGAAAATGACTCCGTCCTTTGTTCTCAATATTCTCGACATTCTCTATTGCTTCGACTGCGCGGCAGGGCGGTTGATTATTTGTATTTTGACTTACGTCTCTTTAGGTAACTAGTCGTACTGGTAATGATTCACTTCGTCTATCAACGGAAACTTCAAACCTCCCATTTGATCATAAATTGATTCGAGCTCACGATCTTGAAGTAAGCTATAGACTTCGTCACGAGTATCAATTGAGGCGTCCACGTTGGTGGACATGATGGATTTTGGAGATTTTTGTTGTTATACGATTAGGTTGAAGCTCTTTGCTTGCTTCCAGAATACACTGAATTGTTATTCACTCGCTCGCCGACTCCAAGTAGCAACATGTGCTGTGATTTGACTAGTCATCTGGTGGTACCTTTCGTTAAGCAATTTTATCTGGTAGACAAATAATAATGGCGTCGTCATCTACCACGAAGGGTGATTTGTACAGAAGCTTTTTAGGCCTAAGATATATCCGGTTTGAATCTTACAATCGAATCAAACTTAACCCTTCCAATATGAGCGTTAAAGCTTTTGGATCAAAATGGACCTTGATTGAGGCTAATGGGTGTACTTGTTTCTGAGTGTCTTTCTTAAATTTGTCGTTTTCATATGTCTATCTGATACTTCAGCAAGATTTGCTAAGTCTAACAGCTTATGAGCAGTATTTAAAGATGTGTCGTAAAGGATGTAGTGGTATGGAAAGTGGATCTCGCTGGACTGAGCTTTTTGAACATTTGTTGGAGTTTAAACGGCAAAATCTTCCTCGGAAAAATCTTACTGTTCCATATCCAGACACCCTTTTCGGATCCAAAAAAATATGAATCTCATAAGACTATTCAATTCTTAATCGATCCAGGGCTATTTCTTCCAATTATTGTCTATTACTCATGTAGAAGGGGGGCTCTTGACTAATGAGTAACTGCATGACATCAAGAGTGCTATGATTGACAGTCTCATAGCAGTGCAAGCTCTGCATTATGGTTGTGAGGGTTAGATTTCATGACAGTGGATTTCACGATTTTAGGCTCAGTACAGATTTGTGGATGTTAAGTCTACTGATTGCTGACCAGTTACTGGGATATGTACGGAGCGAAGTTAGAGATTGATACCTTTTTGACCCATGTCATGCTCTAGGATCATGAGACCACAGAGCTCACTAGGGTTGGTTTCATTGAATATCAGAGGGGCTGAGGGCTGGCGAATTCGAACTCTTCCCCTTCACACGGTGCAGGCTATAAACGCCCTGTATGTTCGCATATCTGGAGAGCCAAGAATAGTCGCAACTCATTCGAAGTTGGAAGCCCGCAACGTACTCTCGGTCGATGGCTCCTCAGCTTGTCAAAAACTCTCATCGACAAGCCTCGGACACAAACAACTATAATCTCTCACGCCCAGATGTCTCTTCAGCTAGAGCCTCCTTCATCCGGAATTCACCCGAAAAAATAGTAATATTGTCTACCCGGATAAACGCCCATATACACGCACCTGATTTTGTGGACACCCGACTGAGGATTTAAGTCGTGGAGCACAAATTTGGGAAGAGAAACATGGCATAGAGTTTACCTTTGGGAATAGGTCTGGAGGCGTGACAGGCTAATGCCTCTTATGATGGTTTCGACGCGCTAGCCGAAACTAGCCTAGTAACGAGGCTCGTTTAATGTTACGAGCGCTGTAGTGTACATATTTCCCTGTACGCGGTCTGGGCCGATTTTTAGCCTGTAGAATAAAATAATCAATAGTTTGTAACCATCAACTTGCGTGTACCTCACCCTTTGGTCCCTTCACTGAAGGAATCTCTAAAGGAAAATGATTGATGGGTATTGAGATGCAGGTGAAGAGGGAAAGAGTTTTGGATAGGTAATCATGAAGGATTTTGACTGCGATGCGTTGTGCGCGTGCCAGAGCAATGTTCGAAAAAAGTGTCGCCAACATTTCAAGTACCGGCACAAATCAGATTTTTCTGAACTGCCCTGTGCTCCAGACTGCTGGCGCTCCTTCAGCTGGCAAAGTAGATTCGTGGAACGGCACCACCTCAGTCGATCGGTTTCTTGTTTCAGAGTTTTCCGGTCGACGAGTCACATCTGGATTGGCTGTCAAGGAAGGCCGTTGGTAATTGAGAAACCGCGGAATCAGTGGGCCGGGACAGATGGTCGAAAGATGGAATTGGCTGGGTGGAATCTCATGGGGTGTGGGTGGGTAAGAAACATCTACTTGACTGATATCTTTCGAGAGACTGACGTGTCGGATAGCCTTAGATAGGCCAAGCTAACCGATACATGATGCTTAGGGTTATGTGCTGTGCGCCGGCACGACGTAATAAGTAAACAAAAAAAACAGAGTGGCTGGGTCACAATTCGTGGAATCGCAATCGAACAATGAGGTCTAATTTTTTGCTTGTTCGCATTATTTTTTTTTAATCATGTTGTATTCAGCCATCTAGCTGTGAAGGGACCAAGCAGGTTGTAATGGAATTCGATGTATTCAACTATATGAGCAAGAAAAGAAACACTGAAGCTGAAGACCGTTGCTTATGTAACGGGCTATGCCCGGCTAACTGTGGCTGGGCTAATTTACTTGGCCCATCCGAGTCACGTTATGTGGCGCAGTCGTGTGGCATATGTTATGCATGCATAAATAGTGCGACAAGCATAATCAGTGATATACAGGGGATCCTTACTATCACTACTAGAACTCTTGAGAAGGTTCTAGAGGAGCATTCTGGTTGATTCTGGGTTAAGGAGCATCAGGGAGTAAAAGGAAGGAATGGAACCTTCTAGATATTAGAGGGATCTTATAAATAGCGGCGCTTGCAGCGGTCATCACTTTCCTCTCCATAGATTCAATATAAACTTATTTTGTGGTATTGCTTTCGTGCAGTGACCGTTTTGCTTTAACCCTTAACATATATTGAATCTATCTCTTATTTTTTAGGTAACTCTCCGTGGGGTGTAGCCCGGAGGACGTTGCCCTTGGTCAATTCGTTTTCGGTCTAATTGTGTATGAGATACTCATATCCGGAGTCTGATCAGAGCTCAACGACAAAGTCTTTCTTCAGCATTGAGGATTATACCTATCGAGACTTCTCAGAAAATTTCGAAAATACAGCAGTGATGTCAGCCTCTCCGCCTTTTCCTCCACCAGCAGATGTTAATATGTCAGACGAGTCACAAGACGTACTCTCAAATCTATCGGGCGAGAGCCTCCAAGGATTGGTGAGGCTGTTGATCGGAAGTAATTCTCAGGCAAGACAGGCTCCTCCAAGTGTTGCTAGGCGAGATGTAGCACTATCTAAGTGGGACGGTGATCAGAGGGAATTCCCCTTCTATATTCAGCTACTCGAGGCGAGAATTGAAGAGGAAATGGACGGAGTTTTATCGGACAGAGCTATTTGTTTGGATATGGTGAATTCGCTTCCAGCAGAAAAAAAGTCTCGAGTTGCGAGCTGGTTCACTGAGAGATCGGAAAAGAAAAGCTTTAACTGGCGAGAATTTATTCAACACTTCAGGAACGAATTCGAGGACAAGCAAGCTAGGTTAGCCGCATCCGAAAAGCTCCTTCGGATGGAGCAGAACGACCACCAATACTTCGGTGACTTTATCAAGGATTTCGAATACCAAGTGGCGATAAGTGGGGGTAGTCGGACGTGGACCCCCAGCTCAAGGGTCAATTTACTCAATGCAGCCATTAACCATTCTCTCCGGAAATCGCTAGTATCAGTCAAGTTGCCTTCGGATGAAAACTATTCTGCGTGGGTGGCGGAAGTTAAAGAAGTGGCGGATAAGCTTGAAGCCTTGCCAGAATACCGACCAAAAGGTTCTACGAAGACATCTACCAGACTAGGGCCTCCAAAATCAGGAAGTGTTCTCGCGAGAAGTGGGGAATCGGTTAAAGATCAAGATGGAGACACTATTATGAGAGATGTAGATTCAATTCTTGCGGCCGTATCACATTTACTACAGGATCGCCAGAATAGCTCGGTGGCCAGTGTCAATTCCCGCCCTACCAAGGGAGATTTTCAACCTGAGCCTAACTCTTCACGAAAACCACCCGCTCCTTGGAGATCGAAAAAGGAATTTGATCAGCTGGTGAGGAAAGGAGTGTGTGTTCGTTGTACTCGGCCAGGACATGTAGGGCAGTATTGTAGGAAATTTGGTCGGGCCAGGCGCCCTGGATCCGAAGTATGCTCAGCGAACGTGACTCGAGAGGAAGGGGTTGAGGAAGACAGTTCCATTTCGGGAAACGAGGAAGCCTGAGTAAAGTCGCACTCAGGGGTAAAAGCAAGACTTCTGGGGTTGTAATTAATGCACATAAAAATTTAGATAGCAGGAATGGTCAACCTTTGCTAATAGATTGCTTAGTTAACAATTCCTTTTACACCCAAGCAATGATTGACACAGGCTGCCTGTGTTTTTCCATTGTTAATGAAGGTCTTGTGCGCAAACATAACATATACTCTGAAAAGATTCCTTCACGCAGCTTAAGGCTAGCCGACGGAAGTAGAACAATTCAGATTACAGAAATGGCACGGTTAATTTTGGATATCGATGGTAGAGCGGAGCAGGTTTGGGGCTATGTAATGCCAAATTTGTCTTTCCAGATTATACTAGGTAAACCTTGGATGGAGTTTAATGATGTCGTCTATTTAGCCAAGCGAAAAGTCCTACGTATAGGGAGTCGAAAACACGGAATGATCGTGCGTGCCAGCGGATGGTATGATAGAGACGCACCAGAAAGAATTAGAAGCCGTGTGGCATCAGTTACAAGAAACCGACTGACTCAAATTTCACCTGCGGGTTGGTCAAAGATGGGTGATCGGAGATCTAGCAAAGCCAAGTTCATGATCGGAGCTGTCTCGATGCATGATATTACTCGGGCACTTGAGCCGAAGAAATCATTATCCCATGAGGAGATAAGGGAAAGATTACCGAAAGAAGCTCGAAAATATACCAGCTTGTTCTTGGACGACAATTTAACGGACGGAACTGCTCTCCCTCCACATCGGCCCGGAGTAGATACCAAAATAAAACTGGTTAAAGATGACTCGGGAAGAGAATCGGAGGTGCCTTGGGGACCATTATACGGCATGTCGCGCGAGGAACTCTTGGTACTGAGAAAAACTCTGACGGAATTACTTGATAAAAACTGGATTAGGGCAAGCAGCTCGCCAGGAGGGGACCCCCGTACTATTTATCAAAAAGCCAGGAGGCGGGCTCAGATTTTGTGTCGACTATCGAGCCCTTAACGCCATCACTGAACGAGATCGGTACCCGCTTCCCCTGATAAAAGAAACAATGCAGATGCTGGCTAAGTCGAAATGGTTATCTAAAGTTGATGTTCGTTCCGCATTTCATAGACTACGTATAGCCGAGGGGGACGAGTGGAAAACTGCGTTTAGAACCCGATTTGGATCATACGAGTGGTTAGTAACTCCATTTGGGTTGGCAGGAGCTCCATCGGCTTTTCAAAGATGGATTAATCAGGAGTTGGGGGATCTCTTGGGCAACATCTGTTCTGCGTATGTGGATGATGTGGTTATATTCTCCAACGGAGAGCTAGATGACCATTGGAACAAGGTTAACCAGGTATTAGAGAGACTCAATAAAGCAGGCCTGAAACTTGATCCCCAAAAATGTGAATTTGCAAAGAAAGAAATCAGGTATTTGGGCTTTATTGTCAACGTTGAAGAAGGTGTTAAGGTAGATCCGGGGAAAGTAGAAGCGATAAAGTCTTGGGAAACACCATCAAACGTGAAGGGGGTACGAAGTTTCCTTGGATTTGCAAATTTCTATCGAGGATTCGGCGAAAATTTTGCAAAAATCAGGGCCCCATTGCAAAACTTGACAAAAAAGGGGACAGTGTTTCATTGGAACAAGCAGCATCAAGAAGCATTTGATAAACTAAAGTCGATGTTTATAACAGCACCAGTGCTGGCTTTATGGGATGGGGAACTCGAAACTGTGTTAGAAACGGACGCATCAGGGTGGGCTACGGGTGGATGTCTATCTCAGATAAGGCCAGGAGGGAAGCTCCAGCCCATGGCTTACTATTCAAAGAAACTTTCGCCGGCCGAATGTAATTATGATATTCACGACAAGGAATTGCTGGCCATAGTCAGATGCCTAAAGGAGTGGCGAAGCGAACTAATCGGGCTTAAAGAACCTTTTCAAATTCTGACGGACCACAAGAATTTAAAATACTTTATGACCTCTAGACGGTTGACGGAACGCCAAGTGAGATGGGCACAATTTTTGTCGCAATTCAATTTTAAGCTGAAATTTAGAGCTGGTAAGCATGGGGATCGTCCTGACGCTCTATCGCGAAGAGCACAGGACGTGCCCAAGTCTTTAGAAGATCCTCGATTGAAAGAAAGGGAATTTAAGCTAATTAAAGACGCTTGGCTAATCAAACCCGATCATGAAGAGGAGGAGGGGCAGGAGCTCTTGACCGCTACGGTGATAAACGCAGTTCCCCGGGGAGATCAGTTGTTCGAAGAGGAGGAGTTGCAGCAACTCTGGGATCGTGCTTTAGAAGAGGATAAAATTCAATTTCAGGAATTGTACCAGGTCATGTGGAATGATAAGGACCAATTTCCAACACACCTGCAGCTGAGAGTAAATCGAGCTGAATGTGAACTCGACCTGCGAGGAGCGCTCTGTTTCCGCAAGCGGCTTTGGGTTCCAAATTATGAGCCGTTGAGAACCGCACTGATTCAAGAGGTGCACGACTCTCACATAACCGGGCATCCGGGGCGTAATAGTACTCTGTCTATCTTGGCTCGCAACTTTTACTGGCCGGGCATGAGTACTATGGTACGACAATTTTGCAGAAATTGTGATGTGTGTGGCAGGTCGCACGTTTGGCGCTCAAGAAAACAAGGCTTATTATTGCCCTTGCCAGTCCCCGATAGATTTCACAGTGAGCTCTCTATCGACTTTATGACTGACCTGCCAGCAAAGGGGAAGTCGGATCCATGTTATTTGATGGTTATTACGGACCGCCTATTAAAAAGCGTCACTCTTGAAGCTATGAATTCCATGAATGCCGAAGCGTGTGCAGAGCGTTTTCTACAATGTCACTACCGCTTTCATGGTTTTCCTCAAGCACTTACATCAGATAGAGGGTCAAACTGGGTTGGAGATTTCTGGAGACACTTGTGCAAATTAGTCAACATTGAACAAAGGCTGTCAACCGCATTTCATCCCGAAACCGATGGTTCGACTGAGAGAATGAATCAGGAGGTATTGGCATACTTACGAGCTTTTATTTCATTTGCTCAATGGGAATGGTCGGAAATGTTGCCTTCAGCCCAGTTGGCAATTAATAATAGAGATTGTGCCAGTGTGGGGCTAAGTCCTTTCTTCTTGGAACATGGGTATCACGTAGAGCCAGTTCAACAAGTATCCCTAATCGATAAGAAGGCATTAACTACACCAATTAAGAGAGCCGAAAATTTTGTAGCCAGAATACGAGAAGCACAAGAATACGCCGCGGCAGCTATGGCAACAGCTCAACAATTGATGGAGGAAAATGCTAATAAGAAGCGAAGTTCAGCCCCTGTGCTTCGGGTAGGGGACAAGGTATGGTTGAACCTCAAAAATATACAGAACCCTCAGCCAAAGAAAAAGCTGGCTTGGGTAAACGCCAAATACTCGGTCACTAGAGTGATTTCGCCGCATGTAGTGGAGCTGGACGTCCCATCGCAAATCTTCCCTAGATTCCATGTGGATTTGCTACGAAAGGCAAGTAGCGACCCTCTGCCATCGCAAGTTCAGGACGATTCCCAGCCCGACCCAACCTTTGCAGAGGGGCAAAATGCCGAGCCGGAGCAAACAGTTGAACGCATTCTGAGGGCCGAACGTGTCCGTCGGGGGCGGGGCTGGGTAAGACGAGTTTTAGTGAAATGGAAGGGGTTCGCCGAACCAAACTGGGAAGATCGTTCAGAATTAGAAGACGTTGAGGCCTTAGACAAGTTCGAAAAAGAATTTGGGCTGGGTGATGGCGTAGGAGTCAATGAAGGAGCAAGGCAAGGACCTCGGAAACTACGATCCAGGATGGTAAAGGAGGGGGTGATGTAACGGGCTATGCCCGGCTAACTGTGGCTGGGCTAATTTACTTGGCCCATCCGAGTCACGTTATGTGGCGCAGTCGTGTGGCATATGTTATGCATGCATAAATAGTGCGACAAGCATAATCAGTGATATACAGGGGATCCTTACTATCACTACTAGAACTCTTGAGAAGGTTCTAGAGGAGCATTCTGGTTGATTCTGGGTTAAGGAGCATCAGGGAGTAAAAGGAAGGAATGGAACCTTCTAGATATTAGAGGGATCTTATAAATAGCGGCGCTTGCAGCGGTCATCACTTTCCTCTCCATAGATTCAATATAAACTTATTTTGTGGTATTGCTTTCGTGCAGTGACCGTTTTGCTTTAACCCTTAACAGCTTATACTAATTTCTGACTTTGCCTCTTCCTTTACTTTCAGACAACACTTCAAGACTCCATCTCATTTGAACTAAGACATCGTCTTTTACCATTCAAGAAGTGTTGGATTATTTGGTAGGAGTTTTGCCTGACTTGCGGGTATGGCAGAGAAGGTTGCTTAGAGGAGATTATGATTAAGTATTTAGAGTTTGATATGTATCTTAATGTAGATGATTGATGAATTGATCTGATAAGATAGAATACTAAGATATAATAATATCTGGTAATGATCTACAATGTGCGGCAGAAAACCCTCCATTTATACCCTAATTCGCTCGCTTAAAGCTCGGGCCGATTATATCAACCTTATCAACGACAGCCCATGACATAACCTTCTTCAATAACCCGTGACATCATAGATATAGCAGTTATGCATTTAGCCAATGACAATTACATCGCACACTTTTCCTTCGGGTATGCGCGAGTCTGACTTGTAATTCCCACAGTAATAGATTCATATGATAGTTTTTTGCTAAAGACTTATCAAATTTGCTTATAGTGATATCCAAGGAGTTACTCAGCCATGGTGGGGACCACTTGGCATTTAGAGGCTCCAACTTAGATGTTATGGAGGACTTCTTGAGTACAAGAGCTAATCTATGAAGTTGACTGCTAGGATTTTCGTTCAAGCAGGCAAACATACTCAGATGTATTAAGTGGCAAGGAGGAAAAGGTTCATTTTGTAACTTACAAGATAGTGAAGTGTAAAGGGGGTGATGAGCTTGCAGTTTCAGGATACGTAACGCGTAGAAGGCAGACTGTTTGAAATGTCTTACTCTGGTTGGGAGAAGGGCCGCTTCAACTTCCAAGGCCTTGCTCGGGCTACTTTTATAGGCACCTGCGATTGAAACAAGGGCTTGATTTTGTAACTTATCACACATGTGAGTCAGTTTTTCTGTACCATATTTATCATACCAAAGCACTGAGCCGTAGTCTAAGACAGGGATGATACAGGACTGGTAGAGTTGCCTCAACGCATTAAAGCTCAGTTCCTTGGATTTGGAAGAAAGTTGGAATAGCCTCTGCATAGCCCCTTGTGCTAGATGAAGTCTTTTTTCCATATAATATTTGAATGATGAGTTGTATTGCAGCCAAATCCCTAGCCACTTCAATGAAGTTTGGGTTCCAATGAGAATTCTTCAAAATGCAATGGCTCCAAATAGGCTTGCCGTTTTTTTGATAAATGTAATAGCCCGGATTTTGATTTTTCAAATACAATTGAGAGTGATTATGCTTTATCGAGGAGGGTTTTAAGGTAGGGTTGAAGTTTAGAAATATTTTTCTTCACTTGTGCTGACTCGGTTATGACTCAAGGATATCTGGAGTTTGAAGTTTATGGATAACGTGCCAAGTGACAGAGTTGCTGAAACTAATGAGTCATGTATAACATCTTCTTTTATACAATATTAGAACTTGCATTGTAGTTTCATAGTAAGCACCGGATATTTGATATTGGAGGAAAGATGTATATAGATACTGCCATAGTCAGAGCAGTAAGAATAATAGTCTCCATCGTGACCATCAAGGCGATATTCCATCCACTATACGCATTCAGTATAACCATTTATATCGTACTTACCATTCATTCACACCATTGACTATTCCATCGAAGGACAGCACCATCACCAGACAAGTCGCCAACCACTCTTCATCCCCATTCAACCTTATAACACCCTGTATTTCAAAGTTGGTATCAAGGAAGGTTGGAAGTGTTAGAATGATATGCGCTTCAGTGGAATGTTCTTAAAGCTTTTTATGCTTGTGTTCACAAATGATCAGACTTATGGGACAATTGGAGGCTGTAGAAGGGATCAAGTGGGAGTTGTTGATTACTCCCGTCCCAAACTGTAGCGCCTTTTCTATATTTAAAAAACTATCAAAGAAAACTAATTGGTAATTTTGTGTCATCACGAACTAGCGTATTATAGGACATACAATAGGTATAGCGCAGAATGTTAACCGAGCTATGACGGCTCAACCGTTAACATTCCTGGCATACCCTACCGATAAGTAGAACTAATTTCAACCGGAAAAACTTATGATTAGAATAGTTGAAAGCTTTGAATATACTTTTTTCTTGAGCGCCAGCGAGAAAATTCTCCCAATGTTTCTTTTTCGTGAAACTTATTGTTCTGAAATAAGTATTTCTTGAAATCCTAGCCCCTTCAATGTCATTAGAAAGCCAAGACTTTTTGGCTCTCCTATTTTTTGAGTGGTGGTCTTTTCTCACACTGGTAAGTTGCTCAGTCCACCAAGCTTTAGAATGACTTGATGGCTTAGACTTTGGAATGGCACCTTGGGCTAACTTAATAATGAGATCTTGAAGGAGACAAGCTACCCGGTCTGGCTGTGAAAGGCTATCACCGAAACACGTACAAAAAGGCTTGGTGGCTTAATACTGTCTATTTTCTACTTAAGGTCGGAAGGCTTTAGGTGGATATTCAATATGTTTATGTACATATCCTTAGGAGCATCACTATAGCAACCAATAGGTCGCCCTAATCTTCCAGACCCTTGTTAGCTTAGTGGCAGGCACAGCCTGTAACATTATCTTCCTTCCATTTTTTTTTTCTTTTCTTTTTTGTTTTTAAATTTATTTAGTTTTGATCTTTTTTCCCGAGCGGCCCGTTCTTGCTCCGACATTTTCTCCAACGTTATCTCCCGTACCAAACTTAGCCTCGAAGATATCCAAGGCCTCGGTCTCTTCCAAACTAGCTCGAGGCTCCCAATTTGGCTCTTCAATCTGCTCCCATTTAACTAGGACTTCCCTGCGAAAACCTCGACCTCGAGGACGTTTTTCTGCTCTCAGAATCTTTTCAACGACTTGTTCAGGTTCTCCTTCAGCGTTTATTATGGGAGGTGGCTGTCTGTCTGTAGATATTTGAGAAGGCAGAGGGTTTTGAGGATCCCTTTTCAAGAGTTCGACATGGAATCTAGGGTAGATATTGGAGGGAACGTCAAGCTCCACGACGTGGGGAGAGATTATTTTTGTTATACGATATTTTGCGTTTAGCCAAGATAATTTCTTCGATAGCTGTGGCGTCTGTACATTTTTCAAGTTAAGCCAAACAAGATCGCCCACTATATATCGTTCCTGTGGCTGTCTCTTCTTATTTGAATTTGATTCCATACGTTGCTGGGTTGCTGCCATAGCCGCTTGTGCATATTCCTGTGCTTCTGTGAGACGTTTGACAAATTCGCGAGCTCGTTTAGTTTGGCTGGAGGCTTTTATGCTGGAGGAGGATACTTGATCGATGGGTTCCGCATGATAGCCGTGGGTTATAAAGAAAGGGCTAAGACCAATTACATTATCCCTGTTGTTTAGTGCTAACATAGCTGTAGGAAGCATCGATGGCCATTCGTACTGTGTATATGATATGAAGGCACGCAAATATGCCAAAACTTCCTGATTCATTCGTTCAGTACTTCCGTCGGTTTCTGGGTGAAAAGCTGTCGATAGACGTTGCTCCATCCCGACCAACTTGCAAAGGCAGGTCCAGAAATCTCCTACCCAATTGGAGCCGCGGTCGGAAGTGATGAATTTGGGAAATCCATGGTACCGATAATGACAGTGTACAAATCTTTTTGCACAGTCCTCTGCCGCCATTGTATCCATTGTTTCAAGAGTGCAGCTCTTTAGTAGACGGTCAGTTATTACCATGAGAAATCTTGGGTCTTCTTTAGATTTTGCGGGAAGGTCTGTCATGAAATCGATTGATAACTCAGAATAAAAACGATCCGGGATTGGCAGGGGCAGAAGAAGGCCCTTCTTCCTTTCTCTCCAAACGTGGGAACGTACACAGACATCACAATTTTTGCAGAAAGTTCTAACCATGGATGAAGCTCCAGGCCAGAAAAAATTTCTAGACAATATTGCGTAAGTACTATCACGGCCTGGATGTCCCGTAATATATGAATCATGGGTCTTTTGTATCAGGGCTGTTTGGAGCGGTTCCCAATTTGGCACCCAAACCCGTCGGCGAAAACGTAACGCTCCCCTTTCGTCAAAATCGCACTCAGATATCGCGATTTTGATATGTAAGTCTTTTGGGAAACTTCGCTCCTCCTGTTTGACGGCTTTATACATTTCTTGTAAGGTGCTATCTTCCAAACAACCTCGATCCCAGAGTAATTGGAGATAGTTCTCATGGAAAATTTTCTTACCCTTTGGTATAAGGTTTAAAGGCTGAACAACAGTTGTAGGGGAGATCGAAATGTTAGTGATAAGTGTTTTTTTTTTGCTTCCTGGGAAGATGGTTTTTGTATCCATGAGCTTTTTAACAGCTGCATTTCTCGGCTTTTTAGTCTATCGTCGTCCCCATTTCTGGGCATATCTTGTTCACGCCGTGAGAGAGCGTCGGGACGTGCTGATACCTTTCCAGCCCTGAATTTAAGCTGGAAATTATATTGTGATAAGGTTAAGCTCCATCTAACTTGGCGTTCTGATAGTTTCCTGGTAGTCATAAAGTATTGGAGGTTTTTATGATCGGACAACACCGTGAAAGAATCTTTTAACCCCATGAGTTCGCCCCTCCATTCCTCTAAGGCGGAGACAACGGCTAGAAGTTCTTTATCGTGAATCTCATAGTTGCACTCTGCAGGCGTCAACTTTCGAGAAAAATATGCTACGGGCCGTAGAGAATTCGAGACGTCAAACTGGGAGATACAAGCTCCCATAGCATATCCTGAGCAATCAGCTTCCACTACGGTTAACTTGTCAGGGTCATATAAAGCTAACGCAGGGGCCGTTATGAAGAGTTCTTTTAAAGTTTCAAAGGCCTCATAATGGTCCTTGAGCCAAAGGAAAGCACGATCCTTTTTCGTCAAGTCCAGCAGAGGTTGAGCAATTTCAGAAAAATGAGGGATAAACTCTCGATAGAAATTGGCGAATCCCAAGAAACTTCGAACCCCTTTGACTGAGGTGGGGGCATCCCATGCCTTAATTGCTCTGACTTTGTCTGGGTCGACCTTTATTCCTTCTCCTAGACTGATAATAAACCCTAAATATTTGGTCTTTTTAACTGCGAATTCACATTTCTTAGGGTCAAGTTTCAATCCTGCTTTGTCCAGGCACTCCAATATTAAATTTACTTTATCCCAGTGGTCCTCAAGGCTATCGGTTGTATAGATGAGGATGTCATCTAAGTATGCCGTACAGCACACGTCGAGGTATTCATTCAATGTCTCGTTGACGTATCTTTGAAAGGCAGCCGGGGCACCTTGTAAACCAAATGGTGTAACTAACCATTCAAAAGAACCGAATCTTGTACGGAAAGCAGTCTATTCCTCATCTCCTTTTCTTATTCTTAACCGATGGAACGCAGCCCGGACATCGACCTTGGTAATCCAAGTTGATTTTGAGATCGATCTAAGTGTTTCTCTAATCAATGGCAAAGGGTACCGGTCTTTTTCCGTAATGGCATTTAGGGCACGATAATCAATACAAAATCGAAGACCCCCACCAGGTTTTCTAACAAATAAAACCGGTGCCCCCCCGGGCGAGTTGCTAGCCCTTATCCATCCCTTGTCTAGATGATCAGTTAAAGTCTTTCTCAAAACCAAAAGTTCATCTCTCGACATGCCGTATAATGGCCCCCAAGGTATTGCTTTGTCACGCCCTTTTTCGTCTTTTTGGAGGTCGATTTTCATGTCAGAAGCTCTATGCGGTGGAAGTGCACTATCCAGGTCTTCTATGAAAAGCTGCCACCGATTTCTGATTTCAAACGGCAACTTTTCTCTGATACTTTCGGTTGACTCGGTGTCCTTTGGCTCTAGAGCTCTATTGATATCGTCCATTGTTATTGCAAAGATTTGTGTATCTCCGTTCTCCATAGACGAGCTGATAAGTTGTAGAGCTTCTTTTCCTTCTACTTTGGTGGCGGCGGCAATAAATTGGACCTTAGATTTTAATCGCGAAGGGGCACCCCTCTGATACCAGTCTTTTTCCCTTACAACAAGGCCATTTCTATCAGATGATCCAAAGCGGATAGCTCTTTCTTTGGCAAGGTACACGACGTCGTTGTGTTCCATCCATGGCTTACCTAGGATTATGTCGTAGGCTAGATCTTGAACTACATATCCGTAGACAATTTCACGTCTACCATCAATATCGACGGCTACATGTGTTATTTCAGAGATAGTCCTTTCTTTTCCATCATTTTCAGCTAACTGCAAAGCTCGTGTTAGAATTGGTATGCGCGGGAGATTATTTTTTATCACAAGACTCTTTGAGAATGCGGCAAAACAGAGACATCCAGTATCGACTAAGGAATGGACAAAAAAACTGGAATTTATTTGGCAGTTAATCAAAAATGGTTTACTGTTCATTCTATCGAGTGCATTCTTTACGTTATGTGAATAATTTCTCCGACACCCCTGAACGCGACGATGTTCAGAGGTTACTCTTCCCCCGACACTTCGGCATCACTGGTGTCGTCATCCATATTTGTCTCCAACAAAGTTTTCTGAAAAGAGACGCTATCGTGGCTCTTGATATGACCAACATTAGCAGGTCTTATCGCGGCTCGGAATTTGGGACAAAGACGGGTGTCGTGTCCTTTTTTCTGACATCGTATACATTTGCCCTCTTGGGAAAGTCTCTTAAATTCATCCAAAGATCTCCACTTTGCCCTAGGTTTGCTCTGGTCCTGATTTTTGTTAATACCATTTAAGGCGCTTATTATAGTCTGAAGAGATCTCATCGTGTTTATTCCTCCCATCTTTGTGTCGCCATCTGAATCTAGGCTAGGGCCGGCTTTATCTTTGGAATTCTCGGAAGTGAAGAAGGATGCTGAACCATTTTGTGGGAGATACCAGGTTTTCCTGCCAGCGGAACCACTCGGCCGATACGAAGGGGTATTCTCCAGTCGAGCAGCAACAACTCTCACTTTGGATACCCATTTTTGGTAGTCATCAGTTGGCATAGACTTACTAAGTAAAAGTTGACGGAGTGGTGCATTGATTGCCGTTTCGAGGAGGGATATCTTGGATTCGTCATCTCGCCGAGTCCCGCCGCACTGAGACAGCTTTATTTCGAATTCCGTGAGAAAATCCGAGAAGTACTGACAAGGTCCCATTCTCATACGATTAAGCAGGTTACCTGCGACTTGGCGAGCTTGCTTATCGCCAAACTGGGCTTTGAGATGCTCTAGGAAGTCTGCCCAGTTATATTTTTGGTCAGGCCCTCCAGTTTCGAACCAATTAAGAATCCGGGGGTGTTTCTCAGATGGAATGGAGTTGAAAATGGAAAGGCAAACATTACGGTCCGATCCAAGCATACCCCTTTGTTCCTCAATTTTGACTTTCATTTGGAACACATGCGAGTTGATAGATGTGATCATACCGTCCCACATAGGCCATTGGTTTTGGCTCGAAAAATTTGAGAGGGAAACAGGTGCCTGGTGAAACGCCGTTTGCTGGTTTGGATGTTGTTGCGTCGAGAATTGCTGCATCGAGGGTTGCATTATCGTGGGTTGTTGCATCAAGGGTGGCTGCGGGGAAAACTGCTGATTGTTGAGGGATTGATTCTGCAGGTCCTGGGTAATCTTGAGTAAAAGCGCTTGATATAGTGCAGGTGGGATATTGTTGAGGTCTACCGCCTCCTGGTGAGTTGTTTGTTCATTCTTCGTCGATGATTCGCCTGGATCTGCATCCGGCATTGGGGCATCTTGGCCCCGTGGGGTGTGAGGGTTGAGTGGTCCCGTCATATTTTCACTTTCTATTGACAGAAAAGAATCTGCGTCGCTGGTAGAATCGCCTTCGTTTTCGGGAACCCTAATTCGCATAGAAGCCCCAATCGGGTTTTCTCTTCTAATCTCCTTTAGAGACCGGTAAATGACTTGTGATAGAGTACTATCTGATTAAAATTTGAAAGAAGTAGAAAATATGTGAAAGGCTATCACCGAAACACGTACAAAAAGGCTTGGTGGCTTAATACTGTCTATTTTCTACTTAAGGTCGGAAGGCTTTAGGTGGATATTCAATATGTTTATGTACATATCCTTAGGAGCATCACTATAGCAACCAATAGGTCGCCCTAATCTTCCAGACCCTTGTTAGCTTAGTGGCAGGCACAGCCTGTAACACTGGCTCCTTGACTAGTATTGCGTTTTGAATGAGATATGTATAATAAGATTCAGATAGTAAAAGGTTACAGGTAAAGACTCCCCAGTGAGCCTTTTTGATGTTAAATCTTGCGGGTAAGCAGGGGCCAGGATTAGTTTGATAGGGAAGCGATGCTTCAAACAGAATTACTTCATGATCTGAACCTGTGCTTTCTCCATGGTGCCAGTTATGCCATTGTATTTTCTGGAATCCAGCAGCCATGGCTAGATCTATGATAAACGTATTACGGGTATTTGATCTATGGAAAGTCCCCCCAAACTCTTCAATAACTTCAGGATCAACAAGGAGAATTGTCCTATGCTCTTCTAAGTAATAAACGAGTTCAGAAGCGGGTAAATTTGGACTTTTAACCATAGAATTCCTATGGCCTATCTCTACAAGATTGAGAAAGTAAAAAGTGAGATATGTAACTTCCGTAACAAGGAGAAACAAACTATGTCACATTTGATACTTGATTGGACCTATTTTGATGGAGAGAGGAAAAAGGAATTTGATGGACTAGAACCACTAAATCTGGCCATACTCTTCAATACCAAAGTTAGTAGGCTCTGCCTTCTGAAATTCTCACAATGCAGTCAGTGCATTTTAAAACACAAAAACCCACAAATTGAAAATAATACTTTGCACAATTACCATTCTTTTAATCATTTTACTTTACTAAACTATGATGCTTTCTTTTAAAATTTTATCTATATCATTTTTCCATTTATTTATTTTTGATTTATATCACAATTTATGTTTTTATTTGACAAAAAATACACCCCACCTATCCCATCAAAGAAAATTTATCAAAAAACTGTATTTTGTTGCGAAATGTTTGTATGGGGGAGGAACCACCGGCTGAAACTAATGTTGGATAGTCTTCATTAAGTTATGAGCCAAGACTAGTGCCAACAGAGTACGGGTTGCCCGGAGTTAGGGATGCAAGGAAAATGGTAATAATACAAAATGTGTTTAAATCTTTTATCATAGCTATTAGGTCGAATACAATTTCATATAAAAAATAAAAAAGAAAAAGGTCAGGTTGTTTTCAATCCCAGTTCTTGCCTGAAAGTACGATGATTGAGTGCCTCTGCTGAACCTGTTCAGATTCATTGCCTTAGACTTGAAGATAGATATCCTTGCAGATGTCCTATAAAATCTGCCAAGTCCAATAGCATTTCTGCCTTTCTTCTCTTAGCACTCGCTTAGTCCATTCCCTTGGCACTAGTCACTAAGCTCATAACTTAGTGTTAGACTATCCAACATTACAGGCTATCAGGGGCAATTAGTTTTACTTGCATGTAGTATTGCAAGTCATGGGGTCAGAGCCCTTATTTAGCGTGATCCGGCCTAAGCCAGATCAGGACAGTATTAGTCAGGGTTTTCCTGGTACTTGTCAAGCTAATACAGAAGTTTCTAGTAACCACAAGGAAGCTGCAAGTGTGTGTAGTTGTGTTTATTCGTGCTATGTATAGTCCAAGACTATTTTAACACTAGGGCTCCTTTCTGACCAAGGCCATACCATCCACAGTGCTCTTATCCCCTTTTACCTCGAACCTAAGATCATTGATACATTGACCCATGACGAGTAGCTATTTAGCTCAGTAATTACCCGTAGAATTCAACCACCTTTTCTACGGAACCTACTGCTCAAAAAAAATAGAAGAAGAGCAGCCATGGAACCCGGTACGCGGGAAAAAGTCTCAAAAAACCTGTAACTCCAGCCAGGCGAGGCCTAGACACCAGAGTCACACGAGGTGCGTATCCCCATCTGTATCTCCCTAATATCCCATAGTCCAGATATCCTCCTTATACCGACACCACCAGTGCTCAGGTAGCGGTGCTCTTTCCCCGGGAGACAGTATAATGCCAGAATGTCTGTAAACAGTGAGAATTCATCTTGGTAAAAAGGGCCAAATTAGTCTAATCCATCACCACCATAACGGGAGCTGGGTACGCCCCGGAAACTCACTTGGATGACTCTTCCCCCATGACCAAGTAATATGTGTTTCTGTTGGCTCTGAAGATAAACTCCAGTTTCGTAGGGGACACCGCGTACAGGTGGAAACGCCGTTTTCGTTCCCTCTACACCACTTCTCTTGCGGTGGTATTGTATTCGTAGGATGCCGAAATTATATTCAGATAGCTATGGGTTTTCTCACTTTTCCCTATGGGAGGCATTCTTGTCGTTGTATCTGCAAATGAAATCAGAGTATGAGTGTCCCATACGTCAAACTGAGTCATTCTGCGAAATGTACATATCTTCCGAAACCATCCGCGTCATGGCCTCAGGTTATATGTGCAAAGATGATATAAAAAAAAAGCTCTAATTCTCTAACAAACTTATTTAGAACTTGTTGAAAAAAAAAAACTAGAAATTCTATCTGAAAGATTAAATTTAAATCATGGAAAAAAATGGACTAAAAAAAATTCAATAAAAATAACAAATTGGCAAAACATACTTCTATTTATGGTTATAGATTATACAGGGTATCAGGGGCGATTTTACTGGAATGCTGTATTGTAGACCTAAATATTGTTACTAAATAGCGCTAATTTTGTCTAATTAGTAACAATATTTAGGGCTGCAATACTACATTCAAGTAAAGCTAATTGCCCCTGATACCCTGTAGATGGCACGACGCGAAGGGGTCACATATGCGTTCAAGACACTTAACAGAGCAATCCTTAAATGCGTTCAACTCTTATATTCCAGCTCATGTTCGACTTAGACTGACCATTAAATGGGCATTAGTAATCGTTAATTTGATTCGATGCAGCCCCACACACGTCTAAAAGTACAAATACACATGAGTAGAGCCTTCACACCATAGAAGTCGAAGATCGTGTAAAAATTCTCAGATGGAAAACTGATGGATTTAATATCGGCAATAAATAGACAACGAATCCAAGGAGTTTCTGTCGTTGGGCACAGCATGTTATTGTTCAGACGTTGACACGTGTAGTTATCGGGCTGGTTTTCCGAGACTGAGATTCTGTTTGAACCGTACAACGATTGTCATCGAGACAATTTTGCCAGTTCAATCAATTGTTTAGGGCATTAAATAATTTTTTTGGAATGCACTCTTACGATCGAAGATAATATAATGCTAACGCTAGACTATACCTCAAAGGTCTTTCTTACGATGAGGAGGTACTTTTACTTTTGAAGCACTTCAAATGTTGGCTCAAATTACTTTTCGAAATCGGCCGGATTAACTCAGCCTGGTGAGTTTTGACGGGGCTCAAGCAACAGACGGACAGACGGAGCCCGATGTTTTGAGAATCCTTGTCGGCTGTCAATCATTCGGGTGACAACATCATAGACATAGAACTACAGTCGTCCCTCTCTAACTCGATATTGGGTCCCGGTATAAGTGTTGAAAATATTCATTGATATTCAACCATTTATATTTGCAATACTTATCCCTGCACGCAAAATGACCTGTAAGGCTAAGTGTTGCAAATATAAAAGTCCAAGTTACAATGAATATTTTCAACACTTATACTGGGACCCACTATCGAGTTAGAGAGGGACGACTGTACTATCCTCACTCATTTATCTGTTACGTACATATGGACATGTAATGTGTTGTAGATTATGTTGCTAACACTAATGCGCGTAATTTCATATAGCATAAAATTCAAGTTTCGCATTGAACTCAATGGATTTCATGAAAGATGACATCGGTAATCGATAGGATGAGGGTATGAAAGATCTTCAACAGAGTAAGTAAAGTAATCTTTGGTAAAAGAGCTTACCTATTTATTAAAATAACTGCTTCATCTGATTGCCTGCTATACTTTCGCTCGCGCTTAGGATAAGGTTACTCTTATGTCATACCCTATAATAATAATGGAAGGATTAGGATTAGAGAACAAAAGGCGCATCGTTTGCAGCTAACGCTCGACACGACCTCACACAACACTGCCAAAATTTCCACTCAATTTAATGGTATCAGAGAAATGGATTTACAACACGATATCGAAAAACTACTGGCAAATGGATTTTTCAAGACTTCTAGAAGGAAAAGTCCTGTTAGGTAATTAAAAACAGAATACACATATTGTGGGAGAAATCTAAACCTTTACGCACAGATCCTCTAATACAAACCCTTCCTATCAGAAGTTCAGATCGGTTCCCTCCAAAAATGTCAGACAGAGCAGAATATGTCCGCCACGACCAATAGTAGAAGATGAGATTGTGTCAATATCTCGAGAAGTGTCGCCACCTCTCATCTGCTACGACCCACCACATCGAGGCACTATTGATCAGAATCCAATTATCCAATACGCCGAAATAGATAAAGTCGAAGTGCCTACAGCGAAAAAAGTAAATCGTGGGAAATCTGTCAGCGCAAATCAGCCCCCATCCATATCAGTCCACGATATACCGTCATCTCACCATAAAGAGCCTATCAGTCATTCGCGAGATCGATCTCCCCGCACAGCTCAGTCTAAGTCCTTTCATCCAGCGTCTCCTCATTCAGAGACAATTCAATCAGAGTCCAACTACCCAGAACCCTCATTCTCAGAGCCTGCGTATTTAGAGCCCGCGCAATCAGAGCTTGCATACTCAGGGCATCATGATTCAGGGCCAGCATACTCGGAGCCACCATATTCAGAGCTTCTGCACTCGCACCCTCCTCACTCAGAGTATGCTCACTCGCAGCCTCCTCACTCACAGTATGCTCACTCGCAGCCTCCTCACTCAGAGTATGCTCACTCGCAGCCTCCTCACTCAGAGTATGCTCACTCGCAGCCTCCTCACTCACAGTATGCTCACTCGCAGCCTCCTCACTCAGAGTATGCTCACTCGGAGCCTCCTCATTCAGAATATGATCACTCGGAGCCTCCTTACTCAGAGTACGCTCACTCGGAGCTGTCTCGCTCAGAGTTACCTTACTACTCACCTTCCCACCTAGAGCCGCCTCATTTAGAGTATCATCAAAACCCACATAAGAAATCCAGGAAATCAATCCTGGTAAAGCCAAAGAAAATAACGCCACCCAGAAAAATACGATCGGAACATCGTAGGAGTCCGAAACGTCACGCTACTCCACCTAAAGCCATCTCTATCCCTCGTAATTCATCTTTCGAGTATCTACCGGCCTATGACTTTTCATGGGAGAGCCCAGATCCCCATCTCCACGATAATTCCGATTCAAAGAAAAGAGAAAGAAAAAAATCTGTTCCAGCTCCTCCTGTGATGGGAAAGCCTGTACAACGAAGTTATTCGACCTCGTCTCCTGACACGCCAGACTCGGACTATGGCATTGATAGAAGTCATCTTGAGCCTTACGCTAATTATCTAAATGAAACACTTTCTAAACATACGCAACGCTCTGAAGATACCCGGATCGGTAGGCGAGAAAAATGTGTTCATCTTTCAGACGACGCCCGCAGTCGTAGTCGACGACACACGTCCACACACTCCGTACGTTTTGCCCATGACCTCGAAACGGACTTTGAAGCTAGTGCTAGTCCTGCCAAAAAGTTAATAAAGCCTTCGAGATCTTCTCGGCGCTTAAAAAAAGTCCAGCGCTCTAGGGGTGACTCCCATCCATACCTTGAAACACCAGCCAGTAGGCCTTCGCGGCAAAATATACGTACAGAAGATTACCCAAGCAGTGATGATGAAAAAGAGCTCAAGCAAACCGATTCTGATGAATACCTCTACGACAGATATCATCATGATTATGATGATAATAATAGTAATAAGGATCAGGATATGGAAAGCGATAGAGCCGTTAGGCGTAAAAAATCATTCTCTCGAAATCGATCGAAGGAGGTTAGACATCGATCTTTCTCGAGGACTAATAGATCACCGGCTGATAATAGAAGGCTGGTAAGAATAAGTTCTCGGTCTTTATCTCCATTACGGGCGAGAATGAGATCTCGGTCTTGCTCTCCGAGTACCACTTCCAGTCAACTAGCACTGGTTCACCATTTTGAACAGCCCGATGCTTTTCAAAGACCACATGCAGCTCTTAATCCGACATCTCTTCAATCTTCTCCTTTCACTAGCAGCAGAGATTTTTATCGACCTGTTAGACATCTTCCAACAGCTCCCCCGCCATTTCAGCCCTTGATTCCATCATTAACAACGGCACCACCTCAACTATATTCACAGCAACTCAACTTCAATCCTCCCCCCACAATCTATCAAAATAACTCCTTATACGCTGTAGATAGACCATCGGGGAATATGGGGCATGAGTTGATTAAACCACTACGTCCATGTCCAAGAACAAATTTCATGCCGGATAAAGATGACTGGTTAACCCTACCCGATTGCCCAAATTTTGACATTTGCCCATCATGTTTTGAGGCATCAATGGCTCCGACTGAATTTGGTCAATTTTTTGTAGCATCTCCTCGCATCACTGAGACTACAGAAACCCTATGTGATTTTGGAACTTCTCCCTGGTATCGAATAGCATGGCTAATGATAATCACGGAGAAGCTACGGAGCTTAGATCTGTTCTACGAATTGGCAGAAATTGCTGTGAACAACCCGCCTTGCCAAATAGAACATGATAATTCGATTAAATGGTGTTCTGTAATTGACCCATGGATTGGAGTTCCCATCCCCGGATTTGAGGTCTGTTTGAGTTGTGTCAAAAGTGTCGAGGCTCTACTACCGGCTCTAAAAGGTATCTTCGTCTTTGTTGAGCCCTATAACACACACTCGCGTGTTTGTAGCCTCAGATCAAGAAGTAAGCGCTTTGTACCTTACTTTGACAGACTGGAGTTGATCGCTGCCAAGTCAAAGTACGAGGAAACTTCTCCTGATGCCCGGCCTTTCGTACGACTAGTGCAGTTCTTCTCCCAGTTTGAAGAGTGCCAACAAGACAACGAAATTTTGGAGCATCGCTGGCATATTATAAACCAGCTGCCTGAATTTACTGTCTGTGAAGAATGCTTTAATGATATTGTACTGCCACTGATAAATCAGGGAAGTTCTGTCGCGTCGATGTTTGATGAAGAAACTAGGCGAGTTCCTAGAGCTAGCTGTCAGCTCTATAGCTCCCGTATGAGGGAGCTATTCAGGATAGCTGTAGCAGCCGATAATTTTAACCTTCTAGCTTCAAAGGCTAGAGAGAGAAAAACCATTGAGCTTAGAATTATCGCTCAAACAGCTGATCTAAGGCAGAGGATCGGAACTTGGGGTGTGACAGAAGAGCTAGCTAAGCTGCAAAAAGAATGGAGAACTTGGGAATAATAGCCTGAAAAGAGCTTTTGATCCTTCGACTAAAGTTAAAGGTATGCTTCATGTATACAATCTATGACTATATTCATCTGAATTTTCGTCTAACCTTTCTCTCTTGGTATCCTTAGATTATTCAAGCTAGTGAATTTACTCCAAGGAGCTGCTCGATGCAGAATTGGTGCACTATCCTTCCGGATCACTCCAACAAAAGCTACTGTACGTTCATGGGTTAATAAAGAACGAACGTTCATGTAACGCTAGATAAACAATAAATATTTCTTTGAGACTATTAAACTGCTGATAATTTTCAGTACGTTGTTAACCAAACCACCTTTCGATATCCTGTTCTCTAACAAGTCCAAGTCCACAATTTAATGATTCTTTCAGTATATTACAGATGGGCATTAACTTTGAAGGGGCGATTTCGCCAATGATTAGCATAAACTAGACTAATATCATGTATCTGTTCCGATCTACCTGAAGAGAGCCGCTACCTATGAAATGAAAGGATTGATTGGCTAAATTAGTTGTCAAAGACGTTCGAACAGCTTTTTCCGACAGCCAGTTCTAGGCTGAGATTATCCAAGGAGATCTACCGCGCACGATTTCTGCTAAGTCTAGCGTAAATATATGTCTTAGGAACTGAAACTAGCTAGACTAGAAAAGAGGGGGATAAATATTTTTAACATCGCAAAGGTCAAAAATATCTGGATACTCCGATATTCCGACCAGCGCGCATCGAGCAGTGATTGATTGCGTCAACGATAGCGGCCTTGTATCAAATACGGAGGACTCAAGTATGGAACTTAGTCTTGACGGGGAGTTACTTGGGAAAAATCAATCGTGTGTCGCTTGATACTTCATGGTCGAGATATGTTAGACTAACAATTAAGCTTTGAGATGTTCATCTACCACGAGAGATACTTCTTTCACGAGACGCCGCGTATGGCTCGAATAAACGGCATCAGAAAGAGCTGATTGGTATTCTACTTGCGTATCACGGTCTGTTCCTCTTCGCTGGCTTTCTCCTCTCTTCTCGTAAACGTATAACTGGATGGATTTCTCATAGAGGTGGGGATCTTTACGAAATGGCTTGTGAGAGCTTTGATCTCACACGTGGACTCACATCTTGGTTGGCCACCTGAAGACACACATCTTCGTCAACAACCTGGATTTTCCTGCCATTAGGGTATATATCTTTTGATTCCAAGTTTTGATGCATGCTCTTAGATAAATAATGTTCTCGGATTATGAAGCTGGTTTTCTTCGCGGCTTGCTGAGTTGTGTTTTTGGCGTCCGGAAGGCCATGACACATGTAAATGGTGCAGTGTTTGCTATTTCACCGCCCCTGAGTTGGAAATGAGAGGCATTTGGCGTATAGTTATCTACGTTCAGAAATCTACACCTGTTCTTTGTAATAGCAAGAATTGTAGAATTGGTCCTGAATTCTAAGAATCCAATAAATATATTTCGCAATACTAGATACCCCAAGGTAGGAACTGTATTTGACCAGTACTCTACTCTTTGTTACTCTTCAAAAAATTAAAAAAGGCCAAACAGTATTTACCAAAGATAGATAGTTTTGTCTCTTGGATAAAAGTATTGAACGCTGTAACTTGTTTGAGGAGTCACAATGAAGGGGCTGAGAAATTGATTCTGAACTCTCTAGGCTTGCATCGTGGTGACAGGTCGAAGTGTTGAAATTTTAGGTATTTTTAGTTTCCGAGTAAACCCATTTGACCCTTTTACCATTGCTGGCTAGAGAGCTCCATGAGATTTTCTTATTCTAAAAAATGCCTGAACAGATATTTCCAGTGCTCAAGGAACTTGGGAAAACATTAAAGGCAGCCCGTGATGTCACGTCTTTCAAAGGCACTTAATCAGGCTTGAGCTAGGATTGAGGCTAGCTATCCTTTTTTCGGCTGTTTATTTCATACATTTCCGAGGCCGGACATCAGGGTGGGGATGTACGTGTTTTCCAGCAGACCATCAGTCGAGGTTATGTATTAATAGCGTCAGAATCGTCTTTAGGTGCCTCAAAGTTGTCAATAGTATATCCTTGTTTGCTTGGTTCAGGTCCCGAGTTATTTGTTCTGTTGGCATTCCTTAAAAAATATTTCCGAGGACTCAATTAGTGCGTCTTTTAACAAGAGTTTGAGAGGGGTTTTTTCTTTTCAAGATAACATTTCTTGCAACGTTGGAAAAAAATGAGATCAGCGTGATGTGAGAAAATTGAGGCAGCAAGTGAGCATAGACGACTATCTGGAGTACTTACTCTAACCTAGACCGGCTTCAAAAGAGTTGAAAAGTCCAGTGATTGATATGACACTTGTCGCCTTACCTTATGTGAGTACATATCTTCCATGATCCGCTTTCGCATGGTTCAATTACTGTTGTCAACTTCAAGTGTAATTCTTGCAATTATTAATTCTTCCTGCACCTGCTTGTAATTTTTGAAATTTTCTACATGCGGATGTCATTAACAGCAACGATGAGTCGAGGTTCTTCCGAATTCTAGCGCCGTAGAGAATTGAGAACAGGCGAAATTAAATTATCCACCTAGCCAGACTAGATTGGTGAACTGGCTGCGTGGTCGCGCGAAGCAGCCTCAGGCCACGATTGATCTTAATGCCAAAATCAAATCCAATCATCTCCCAAAAAATGTAACGCGCGGCTCCTTCCCGTAGTATGCTATGAGATCATGTATTGTTTGACAAAATTTTCAACAACTAAATTTACCGTTACAACAATGATATGATCATCAACCTGCATTCTTCGACTGCAATAGATATTCCAGTGTTATATACGCGCGGTTCGTTGGCGGAGGCGATTACAGGAACAGTAGAATATTTGGAGACGAGGACAAAGCATAGGGTGGTCATATTCAATATCTTGAATTTAGATGACAATAGACCATGATTTGAGAATTCATGTACTGAAATTATCACGAGCTTCTAGATGAAGAAAATGCTTGCCGATGTTCATGGACCGCATGGGTACCTGAAGTTTTTAGGTCAAAGCTGTGAAGAGCTAGGCCCGTGTAATTGTGGCTGGGTTGATCCTAGGTTCTCATCCAATGAATGCTTTGAAGGTTACCGGGGGCCGTGCAAGGGTCGGTTACGGAGTGAACAAAGAGACGAAATACTAGGTCAGCTGAAACAAGAACGGTATGGCGTGAGAGTCTCAAGTTATTTACACCTAATACCCAAGGGGATAAAGCCCACATATGGTGACGACTGCGAAGGAAATAGATCCCTAAACTGTTACAGGTGAAGTTGTGGGGTCATCAGACTGTGGAGTTAGGGCGGTTGTGGTTAAGGTATTAATAGGATTGTTCCAGCATTAGGACACAGTCATAGCAAAATAGTAATCTTTTGTATTTTTGCAATCGTGCAGCGGTCGTCTTGCCTTGCTCCGTTATGAAAGCTAGACCGCTGAAGCATGGTCTTGCATTTTCATACTCGATCTTTTGCTTCATTTTCACTTGCGAGATGGAAGTATGCATCTCTATGCAAGAAATTCTCAATAAGACCAGTGTAATTACTGGATATGAGATGGTTAAGTTTGCCATACGGACGAGACTAAGCCAAATATTTTGAGCTACTGGACGATGGGTAAATGATAGAAGCTTCAGCGGTAGATGTTGACATGACAAGCGAGCCCAGCACGCAGATGATGAGAGATCCAATGATATGCTATTCTTTTTTAATTGATCCTGGCATCTAAAAGTTAAAATATGTGAGTATGTGTCCCTAGTACTGATAACAGTAACCTATACTCTTGTATTGCATGCAAATTTTTAATTTGTCTTTTCGCACAAAAATATGGCCTGAAAGTAACTGATGTTATAAGAAATAGTACGAGAATCATCTCCTAAAGTTCTGGTCGGCTATAATTCCGCTTTGTACGTCGGACATGCTATTTAGATGATTTAAAGTTTTATAATCCTAACATCTATCAGCTCAAAAAATGACTGGCAAATTCCAAGTTCAGCAAGCCTTAATAAAATAATTAGGGGAGGACAGAACTTGATCTATATCAGGGATTGGGCGCAAACGAGGTTATCAGTTTGGAGATGTCGACTAGAGACTTAGTTTATTTACTTCATGTAGTTGTCGTATGCGTTAAAAATTTGATGTCTCCGTAGATTTCTTAGAGAGATTTCTTCAGATGTGTCGAGGCCCTGTGTTCTGATAATTTCTTTAGCTCCCATTTCTCCCATCCGGCTTGACATAAATCTTCTTCAACTACCAAATCTCGAATCCTGAGCATCCGTGCGGGATACTGGTCTAGGGCCCACTTTAAAACTCCTTTTTGCCTCATCGCCACCGTGAGTAAAAACCAAGAGATGGCGCATAAAGATCCTGCGAGGCTTCCCACTAAAATCTGTTTAGTGGTATGATAGCTCAGGTAGGTCCTACTCCAAGAGACTAGTCCCGCACTAGACAGTGCTAGGCCCGAAAGCCCAACTCGGGATTCAAGGCTCAATGGTATATGTATCGTTGTGGGAGGCTTTGGGACATGTCTGAAGAGCAGGAAAAGTGATAGGCTGATCGAGAAAAATGCCACGAATTGAGCATGTGAGGAAGGCATTCCATACCCTTTGCCATGCATTTGTTTAGGCCGCTCTTCCTTTAAGAGCCGTTTGAGGATAAAATTCATGGTCTCGCAAGCCATTTGTCCGACGAACATGAGGATAATCTCAACCTCTCGGCTAGCCCAGATCAATGTAACATAGACGATACAGAGCCCTTGAGGAACAAGGGCAAGCCAAGCGCAAAAGTAGGAGAGGAAATCATTAGGATCCTGCCTAGTTAGTTCGTCCCCAATTAAGAGTTCTTGGACATCATACATAATGCACATGCGTTAACGACAGAGACGCGAGCGCTTGTGCATCCGCCATTGCCCTTATTCGCGAAGTGATTGTGATAAGCAATATACCCGATTCCTACCGATTGGCATTTACACGTTTTAGCTTGTGCCGTATTTTCCTGGTGCACCTATCACAGGCACGTGACTAATTGTTGATTGGGCGGCATGATGATTCCTAGGATGTGCCGCCATTCATGTCTCTTTAGAACTTCGCGACGACTAGAGTAACTGGATATCAAGAACAAAGATCTCAGGTCTTACCAAGGATATACGAGCCGTATCTGCTCTTATATTAATAATTGACCCCAAAAGGTTGAAGATGGACGACGAACGACAAGAGGAACTTGATTGTCTAGAGTCCATCTTTCCCGAGCTTCAGATTGACTCCCAAGATCCATTCTCCCTTACCATTGGAATACCCATCCAACCCAAGACTCCCGTGAAGTATAGAGTTTTACCTTATGCTAGCAGTGATACCCAGTATTCCCTACCGCACACAGAATCAAATGTTCCGACTGCTCTCACTATTATTGAGTCAAAAACGTTTTCATTCCTTCCACCTCTTCACGTTCATATCACTCTACCAGAAGGTTATCCATCGAATGTACCTCCAGAGATTCAGCTCTCTCTGGTACCAAAATGGCTCTCAGATGCCGAACTTGATGAATTGAAAATGACAGGGCAGACACTATGGGAAGAAGCAGGAGGTGCTATGGTTATCTACAGTATCATTGATTCTCTACAACAGGCTGCCGAGAATGCGTTTGGATACTCTTCCAAAGATAAGATACTAGAAATTCCCGAAGGCTTTAGGATACCTCTACTCGACTTTGACATGAACGAAAGTCAAGCTGTATTTAATAAGAAAACATTTGACTGCAGTATATGTCTCGATCCCAAAAAAGGTGCATTGTGCCATCAGATGCTCGGGTGTGGACATATATTTTGCGTCCAGTGTCTACAGGATTTCTATAATAATGCCATAAGCATCGGTGATATAACTTCAGTCCGATGCCTTGCTCCCAATTGTGCCAAAGACTCCAGCGATGCTCAAAAAGGCTCGAAAGCTCGATATAAGATCAAGACCCTTGGGCCGAGCGAGCTTCTACAGATCCCCTTGGAACGAGACGTGGTTAATCGATATGTTAAGTTGAAACACAAATTAGAGCTAGAGTCCGATAAGAAAACTGTATATTGTCCTAGGAGCTGGTGTGAAGGAGCTGCTAAATCAAAAAAACACCGAAAGCCTGTGGGTCTGGAAGACGATACCAGCGGGGATGACGAATCGGCGACGGAAACAAGCGCATTGTCCGAAATCCCAACCCGTCAGGATCTATTGTCAGTTTGTGAAGACTGCTCTTTTGCTTTCTGTGCACGGTGCTATCAGAGTTGGCACGGTGAATTTACCTTGTGCATACCGAAAACAATTACCGGAGAAGTCACTGAAGAGGAAAAAGCTTCGCTCGAGTACCTCAAACTTCACACTACACCGTGTCCGACGTGTGCTGTGCCATCTCAGAAAACTCATGGGTGCAATCATATGATCTGCTTCAAATGTGCTACACATTTCTGCTATCTCTGCTCAGCCTGGCTCTCGCCTTCCAATCCTTACAAACACTACAACGAGGTGACAACTGGTTGCTATATGCGCCTCTGGGAGCTGGAGGAGGGTGATGGAGACGACGTGGGTATTGGGTTTGCTGGCGGAAGACAGCGGAATGTAAACCCTTACCTTCAAGCCGAAGAAATTGAAATTCTTGGGATAGCTCCACCACCATTTGTAGCGGCTCCTGTTGCTCCTGCCGCTCCCGAAGCTGCTCCTCCTCCTCCTCCCCCTCGTCAAGAGGTGCAGCGGGAAGGTCCTCTAGTCTTACGCATCAATCATATTCCACAGCCAAACCCGCCCCCTGCGCCTGTAGAAATTGCTCAGGCACCGCTTCTTCGGCAAGTTCGTGGACGTCGAAATAATCGAGATGGACACCCTGCTCCGGGTCCAAATAATCTACGCCACTTAGGTATGGGGGCTCATCGTCAAGCGCGCAATCGCAACGGCGCCAATTTCCCGGCCCAAGCTGGCCAGCAGCAATTTGAATTAGATGAACAACAGAGATGGATTCAAGGATTTGTTGAAATGGCTTTGGATGATGAAGTAGAGCTGATGTTCGCGGACAGTGATGACCCAGATGATGTAGCTTGGGAACTTCTGGCCCATTGAATGTGTGTAAGAGTGGTGTTGATGGGATATTTAGATGGACTTTTTAGCTTTATTAAGGATATTTTATGGTCTTGGAATTGCTCCTCTCATCTATCACGGTAGAGCAATCAAAAAATAATCAATTTTTTACACAACCTTAAATTTTTTGACTCAAGTGTCGTTGCAACGCCGACTCAATCTCATTATGTATTTTGGAATTAAATCAAAAGATGAGAAAATTTAGTGTGCTTCACCTACCGGCTATCTAGACCAGCGATATTCCAAAAACTCCCAACTATTGAGGCCTCGGATACCAAATGTATGAGAGATAACTAGATACGGCAAGATTTGAGAATAAGAATTAGTACGTTATCTATGATATACCGAGCTGAAATATTTTTAAAAAAATTTCCACGGACAACTCCCTGTCAAAATCAATCTCGAAATCCAGTGTAGGTGTCGTATACCATGCCCCTCTGAGATAGTGGCGATGTAAGACAGTAAGATGATGTAGCGATAATCAGAGCACCCATCACTTTTTTCTGGTGATAGAAATAACGCGGTTGGTAATCTTTATCTTTGCAGGCTTACGTCACACAAAAGCTGAAAATGTCAGGAAGCATACTTCACACCAAGTAACGTCGATATTTCATGATGGATTTTTCGATATCCAGCGCTGCCAGAAACTCCCCTTAAAAGAGTTATCTAATAGTCGGCGCCGGAAACTATGTGGAATGCCAATGTTTAGGGTGCAGGTTCTGTACTCGAAATGCCTAATCCTCAGCTTTCCAACGTCAGAAACGCCCAAATTGTCATAGGTGTGTTTTAGTACGATCATTTCCGCTATTTTCTTTTCAGAACGTGATTTCGCCATCAGTCAGATGGTGATAGATCATGAAAATTTCGCCTAAACTGGCTCAGTCTGCGTACGAAAGTATGATTATTGTATCGTCACATGAGAAAACGAAGTTAATAATATTGCAACTATATCGACAAGCTCTAGCAGCTCTTGCATCTACCTTTTCACTATTATCCTTCATGTATACAAGCATAAATCTACTGCATTAGGCCACCGAAGTAGCTGGGGCTAAAAACCTCCCCCAAAAACATAGAAGCTACTTAGTATCGGTGCCCTTGATTATAACCCGTCGAACAAAATCAGAGTTCCTTAATAGGTGTTCCTCAGGTTTGATTATTGCCTTTTTCTGGGTTAACAAGACTTCGCCAACTTTTATCGCTGTTTCGAGGATAAAGCGCTCCTCTGGCTGATACTTGGGACCGGAAGAAACCTTCTGTAAGTAATTTCTATTTTGTCAATCATGACGGCTTCTAGCTGATTCCCATGAATTATCTCCAAATACAGTGCTCATTTTCTTTGGAGCTATTGCGTTATATCTACTCCTTTCTGTTTCAATATGGTAATAAACTCGATGATGCAAACATCTCGTACAATCTTACCTTAGTTCTTGTTCTGTTCCCTGCTACAATCTAATTCTCATTTTTGATATGATCTCGTCACCAAAAGGGTGTATTCAGTTAAACTTCTCTACTGATGATAAAGAACAGTCTTGACTAGTCCTTCTATGCATGTTAAATTTGCGGAAGCTCTGTGTAAAATAAAATGGATTATATATCTATCTGAACTTTTTCAGAGCCTGGTTGAAGCAACACTAAGCCCAGTCAGTGAAAAAATTGAATAGATGCTCGAATTTACTCGCATAATTTCCTTGATTAAATTGGCCAGTTAGATATAAATAGACAAAGCTAATGGATTCCACAGTACAATAGGTAGTCAGTTTCCCTTGGCAGAGTATTGATAGCTTAGGCACTTTTCCCATTGCAAACCTGATATTACTATTTCGAATTCAGTGGGATCCGTTACACTGCTATCCCAGGAGTAAATAAAGTATGGTATAATGGAGGATGCTCTGTTTTTAAAAGATCATTCTTGCGTATGCAGGCTGAGGCTATGACGCGAATGATTACGCAAGATATGTATATTTCGCTGAGTAACTCAATTTTACGTTTGGAATACTCATACTCAGGTTTCATTTGCAGTTACTACGACGAAGATAACGCCTGACGGTATGTACCCTATTCCGTGAATACCCACCACAGGGAAAAGCGAGAAAGCCCCGTGGTTATCCAAAAATGCTTTTGTCATCCCACGAGTAAGATATCACCGCGAGATATGGTGTGAGGGTCTTGCTGGATTCGAACCAGCTTTCTCCGATCATAAGGGGGGAGTGTGTCCAAGCTACCCTGATTCTGCTTGGGAGATCGGCCCGGACGGTGTACAACTTCACCATCCGACCTTCGACGCTCGATTGTGGGGTGGAGGGGGAGGCAGTGGCGGCGGCACTTTTCCAAACGTTACTTTAGCACACGTAAGACGCATCACAGTCAAAATTCCTCATGATTCCCTCTCCAAACCCCTTTTCTTCTTTTCCCGCGTCTCAATACCCGCCCATCTTTTTCTTGTAGAGATTCCCCCAGGCCTCTTCCCAAAAGTGAACGGTTTGTCATGTATGCTTTCCCAAATTTGTGCTACTCGACTTGAATCCTCCGTCGAGTGTCCATATCATCGAGAGCGTATAGGTGGGTTTTTATTCGGGTAGACGATGATAGTAGTTTTTCCAGGTGGTTTCCTGAGAAATGGGGCTCCAGTTGAATAGATATCTAGGCGTGAGAGACTTAGGGTTAGTTTGTTGCACAAAGCGACACACGAGTTGTGCCAAGTCCATGTACTAGTTGAGATGTGTGGCGAAAATTGTCATATCGAGCTGTGAGGAACGAGTCGCGTAGAACGAGTCGCGTGGAACTAGTCGCGTGGAACTAGTCATGTGACATGAGTCGTACGAGACGACTGTCAAAGATCATGGTGACTAATAGCTTAGTCAAGCTCGTCTATTTATAAGCGGGCGCACACGCATCTGTCTATAGAAAATATTTTACATACACGAGAATTATTTTAATTACATTATTTTCCCCTCACCTTTCTTCTCGTAATCCTGCTTATCTTAATAACGACAAGACCCGATATGATGAGTAGGAGTCTTCAACTGATTGAATAGACATCAGCGAAGGTGACTCAGTATCTAACAGAAAATCAGTTAAGGATGAAGTTATGATATTAGGATATTAATCACTCTCCATGTCTATAAGGAGGACATCTCACATTTGGAGAAGGATAAGTTAAATAAAACATATCTCCTTCAAACTCATTCATCATTACCATCATGTTCATCGAATCATACATTTTACTCGCACGTTAGTACTATAATAATACTTCGCCACTCATAACTGTAACATAGTTGGGTCCGGGTCTTGTCGAAGAAAATTGTTGACAAGCTGAGGAGACATTGACCGAGAGTATGTTGCGAGCCTCCCGCTTCGAATGAATTGCGAGGGTGCATGGTTGGTGTGGTTGTTTTTCGGATAGGTGGTATCGGCGATACACGTAATGGGGTTAAGCTTGAGGATCCCATTGGTCAGGGAGGATTATGGAGTTGGATGGTGCGATTAATGATACAGTCGTCCCTCTCTAACTCGATAGTGGGTCCCGGTATAAGTGTTGCAAATATAAAAGTCCAAGTTATAATTAATATTTTCAACACTTATACCGGGACCCACTATCGAGTTAGAGATGGACGACTGTACTACTACTTGATACCTCAAACTTGTTATTTTTATTTATTTATTTATTTATTTATTTATTTATTTATTTATTTATTTATTTATTTATTTATTTATTTATTTATTTATTTATTTATTTATTTATTTATTTATTTATTTATTTATTTCAATTCTCGTTTACTGTCCTATATAGCTTCCTATTTACAAGGCGCCTTGCAGGACGGATGGCCATTAAACAAAGGGAAAAAGCTTATAAAGCAACAAAACCCGAAGACCCGCCACGTTGACACAACCTAGCACAATGCAAAAGACGCCCCTTTGTACCATTGACTTCAGTTAAACCATGTATTCCATTAACTCCATAAACGATAAGAAAAGGCTCAAGTGAAGTAATTTATTGAAGGTGATTTTTGCTGAGACTTCGTCCCAGAACTACTCGATGCAGGCGGAAGCTCGTCCATCCCCAGTCCAATTTTCATCAAGGCTTTAGTGGTTGCCGATAATGGTTTTTCGTCCTTTCGTGGTCGTCCAGGGCCCCTTCTCGGAGCGTCTGGTTTTTTACTTGTAACCAATTGGAACCCTTGGTCATTGATTGCCGTGACTGATGACTTGGCTGCTGGTTTTTCTTCTTTTTCCCTTCGAATTTCCGCTGTTCTCTCAAGAAGTTCCAGTCGAGCTTTCTCAACACTTCCCTTGTAGACCTGATAAGTCCGACATGCTGCTTTCTGCCATGAACGGTGTTCCTTACCGCAGTTGCAGCAAGAAACCCTTTTCCTCGGACAGTCCCTAGTTTGATGAGCACCTGCGCACTCACCACACCTGGCCGCCTTGCCGCACGACGCTTGCGTATGGCCCCATTGACTACAGTTAAAACACTGCTTGGGCTGGGCCTTAGGAGACCACACCTGCGCCGTATAGAGCATAGCATTAAGAACGATGCCATGCCGAACCACTTGCTCTTGAAGATACTCCGAGGGTAGGCTCAACACAATTGATCCCCTTGTATGACCATTCTTCTTGGCCCGTTCGTGCTCCTTTCCGTCGTGTAACCACCTAACTCTGTTGATGGTGAGTCCAGGAATCCTTGCCCTCGTCGCAGCGCATATATCCTGGATGATGCCAGCATTGTTAGCGTTCCTTCCTCCCTCAATTTTCGTCCTCAACGGGACCCCGCAAACTTCTACGGGAAAGTCATGCCTTAGTATCTTGAATTCCGCTGGCTGCGTCATGTTGAGTGCTGCATCTCTCTGGGATGCCGACTGAACGAACACTTCTGTGTCGTTGCTCCTTAGTTGTCTGACCGCGAATGCACCTGGGATGTGCTCTTTTGCTTTTCTTAGCAGCTCTGTTGGCTGCATATCTTTTGCGCCCTCGACGCGTATCCGTACTGCCGCTTTATTGATAGGCGGCGCCACTACCGAAGCGTAGGTTCGTGGTGCCGGCAACCCCAAGACCTTTGTTGGTACCGCTTTGCGGGCGGTGTCCGCAAGACTCTTCTTCACGACCTCCTCCAATGCCGACATCCTTTCCTCGATAGGCGTTGACTTGGTCTGCATTCCCTCCCATTCCTTTTTGTGGGCGTTGAAAGCCTTGATGGCATCGGCCACCTCACCCTTCGTGATCTCAAAGCCCTCGTCTAGATCTTCACTCGAATAAACAATTCTAATCTTTTTCAAAAGATTCCGTATGATGTCTAAGTTTTTATCCTCTGGCGGTTTAACTGCTGTCCTTTGCGTTGTTGGCGTAAGCTCTGCTGTTAGGTTCCGCGGTGTGTCGTGTTGGCCATTCTTTGCCTCACCTTTACCAGCGCCCGCCATGCCTGGGCACAGCAGATAGAAATGCGAGGGATAGGTAAAACAAAGATTCTAAATTCAATGATGTATAAATTAAGGCTTCACAGCGTTCATGGGACGTGGTGCAGCTTTTCGTCAAATATGGAGTCTAGCTTATTTATTTATTTATTTATTTATTTATTTATTTATTTATTTATTTATTTATTTATTTATTTATTTATTTATTTATTTATTTATTTATTTATTTATTTATTTATTTATTTATTTATTTATTTATTTATTTATTTATTTATTTATTTATTTATTTATTTATTTATTTATTTATTTATTTATTTATTTATTTATTTATTTATTTATTTATTTATTTATTTATTTATTTATTTATTTATTTATTTATTTATTTATTTATTTATTTATTTATTTATTTATTTATTTATTTATTTATTTATTTATTTATTTATTTATTTATTTATTTATTTATTTATTTATTTATTTATTTATTTATTTATTTATTTATTTATTTATCTATTTATTTATTTATTTATTTATTTATTTATTTATTTATTTATTTATTTATTTATTTATTTATTTATTTATTTATTTATTTATTTATTTATTTATTTATTTATTTATTTATTTGTTTATTTATTTATTTATTTATTTATTTATTTATTTATTTATTTATTTATTTATTTATTTATTTATTTATTTATTTATTTATTTATTTATTTATTTATTTATTTATTTATTTATTTATTTATTTATTTATTTATTTATTTATTTATTTATTTATTTATTTATTTATTTATTTATTTATTTATTTATTTATTTATTTATTTATTTATTTATTTATTTATTTATTTATTTATTTATTTATTTATTTATTTATTTATTTATTTATTTATTTATTTATTTATTTATTTATTTATTTATTTATTTATTTATTTATTTATTTATTTATTTATTTATTTATTTATTTTTAGATGTCTACCGGGCTAAAGCTTTGACAAGAGCCCCATCCCTAGGGGGACACGGTGACTGTAAAGTACGAGGAAGTTAGGAATAGCTAAAGGCTTAGAAAAAGGAAAACCAAAGTTGCTGTGAGCGCTGTACAGCGAATCCTCACATGGAAAAAAGGTCATGGGGCACGGATCGGGGAAATTTCTGTTAGGAACTTCGACCTTTCCAATATGGAAGAAAAACGCTTAGCACCGCGGGCGGAGCTGAGGAGAAAATCAAGTGTCCCAAAGCCTCGGCGGTGACCACTTGCGGCTAGTCGCTCGCGAACGAGGGGGCAGAAAACCAAGTGGGTAATTGGCTTGGCAACCCCACAGGTACATGTCAAGAGGGCATTATCGTGACGCACTCTAGCGTGATACGCGCGAAAGTCTCCGTGTCCGGTCCGGCACTGAATGAGGTACTTGAGATTACGGCGAGGGAGATGGAGCTCTTCGGGGGGCTTCTTAGGGTAAGTCATCCCTAACTCGCAATGGGTAGGAGGAGCATGATTTTGCCACCATGCAGCAGTCAGATCCCAAATGTACTGTTTCGCCTTTGATCGGGATCCGGCGAGAGATGCGCCAGGGGGAGCTGGTAGGCGGGCAGCCTCACCAGCTAGCTCGTTGGCTAATTCGTTACCAGGTATGCCCACATGGCCAGGCGACCACATCACGCGGACTTTGCCAGGGGCTGCGAATGGCAGGATTTTCCTTGAGGGCCATTGCGAGGCGATGTGTCGGAAATCGAGAATTTCATGCTGCGAGGTCTTAGATGGTGTCGCATCTGTTACGGTTTGACCGTTCGACAAGACTTAGGTGATTACCTAAGCAATAATGTGATCACGCGTCGCGCGTCAGACGTTATAACTTGTAATTTAGATCAATGTGTTCTTTCTTCCCTATAGTAAAATAATCAATTGAATTCATTATTTCCAGCTAGGAAACCTTTACACTTTATTTTACTATCGCTATCGCATGCCCGTTATTGAGCATATTGTGATTGATTCACAGCTTAGGGTTAACCTTTTGTCACAAGAGATTGGAGAGAGTTTTTAGGCGCATTGAGCTACCATTCTACTCGGATAGCGACTCTGACAATCCTTCAAAAACTGGCAGCTCTATCTCATACCTCACTGCAGAAGACCGAGAAGAAATAATGGTGGACTCCAACATGACTGGTGTTCACTCTGATAACAATATTCTTAGGCTCAAGTTCGCCCAATTTACCGGGCTTGCCACTACACGAATGGCAAGCAAATGTGGAGTTGATTAAACTGCTAGGGGAAATGAGAGAAAAAGACAGGATACTAATGTTAGAAATCGAAAGCCTGCGAACAGAGGTGAGACAAATGATGTCTTGCATGAAAGGGAAATCTGGAAACGAGCTAAAAGCACCGGATGATCCAAGAGTAGATGCCACATATCCTCTCCCAACAATTCATACTGTAGCACCGCAACCAACGCAAAAAGTAGAACCAATTAAGTGGCCTGCCGCTTATGACCACAAAGATCGCACAGAATGGCCAACCACCTACGGTATTCTCAGATATAAATACCAACGTGATGTAGTAGAACGTAATATCTACCAGTCGTCGGACTTCTTTGTGGATTTTCATAGCCAGACAGTCACTGGAAACGCTAAAGCCATGATTACCGGGGCATTTCAATCGATGCTGAACAACGGGAAAATTTATGATGCATTGGGTCTACTCAAGATAATGGACGACATATTCCGTGATCGGAACGCTGACCAAAACGCTTCCGCACTTTTACATGCGTGTAAGCAGTTCAGGGACGAGGCATTGTCATCATTTTTGCCTAGATACCAACAACCTCTTTCGCGTAGTGTGAAGTCAACAGCCGAAGATATCCACAAGGTAACCGATTTACACAATGCTCTCAACCAGATATCCCGGAATCATCTGATTGGCCACATTCTACCAAGTTCATTCCTTGACTTCATTGAGAAACTCTTAGTTATCGGCTCACAGATCGAAGGAGTCGGGTTAATAAAAACGAGGACCTATATATTGGGTCAGATGGGAATTTTTGACGATGGCACTCGAGGAATTGCCGGGGGTAAATTATTAGGGGGTTCCACAAGAGGAAAATTTCTAGTTCCGGCCCCTACTCCCGCATCTCCCAACTACCCTACCTCCGATGCGATAACTGAATATCAGGATGCAGACGGAGATGTAAGGATGTCAGGAGTTAACAAAATACGAGCTAAGTGGGTATCCAGAAAAGAGTTAGAACGTCGTAGAACAGCCGGCCTTTGTATTCTGTGTGGTAATCCCGGACACAGAACACCTAGCTGTACTCAGCTCCCGCCACTTCGTCCCGAAACATCAGTTAAGTCTGCTCATGTTGCGGGGGATAATTTTAGGACATCTGATGAACTCCAAAATCTTCACATAGAAACTGAATCGCTAAAAGATTAGCTCCTGAGAAAAGGCGTTTTCAGGGGCTTAAAAGTGGGATTTGTAAAGCGGTGGTTGAGTCGCAATCTTTTGGGGATAAAGAGGCAGAAAAAAGCATGAATGGAAAATCATTTTTAATAGACGTTTTAATTAACAACCTTTACATTGTGCCTACCTTGATTGACAGTGGATGTGGCTGTCTTGCCGCCGTTAGCAACTCCCTCGTACGCAAAGCTAACCTCCCTAGGATTGAAATTGCTCCCCGAAAGCTTGCTGAAGCGACGGATAGCATTCAACAAGGAGAAATAATTACAGAAATGACCAAAATGATATTAGACATTGACGGTTACCAAAGAACTTTGTACGCCTATATTATACTTCGACTATCTCATGGATTAATACTGGGTTGTCACAGTCTAGACAAGAGCGCTTGCGCTGCTAAATGGGTAGAGGTAATTAATATTCAAATGTATAAGGGTGTGAACTATTTCGTTCCTCAACACATATATATACAGTTTCTTTCCAATCTAATAACTCTCCTTGGCCCTAACATGACTGAGGGTCCCTGGGAAATCCTCGTGTATCAGAAAGTCCTCGTAATAGAAAACCCAGGTGTATCAAGGAGTCTCCACGCCTCAGCTTGCCTCCGAGTCTCAGCTAGTATCTGTATTCCAGGAAGTTTCACAATAGCGAGAACCCCCCTGCCGTATAGTACCCTGCCCTTTGCCACATACCCTTTGCCACATACCCTATGCGCCATACCTTTATTCCTACAGAGTTTGGGCCTGCCTATGCGCCACATAGGCTACAGGATTAATTCAGCTTATCAGCTGTCACATGGGTAAGCCATGGATGGAAAGGGAGGATGTAATTTATCATGCAGGAGATCATTGTATGGAAACTCGAGAAGCAGTAGTAGACGGACAAGCCTTGCGAGTTTGGGAAAAGAAGTTGGGTGGAGAGATCATCGACAAGTCAATGTCTATGCCAAATATAATATGCCTATCAGCAGGAGTATTTCTAGCAACTATCAGAAGAGCAAAAAAGGTAAACAACGAGGCGTCACGAATATTCTCTGTTACGTTAGCAGACATTCAGAAGGCGCTCGCGCCCGAAAAAAGGTCATCTGCAAGCCTTCACGAGCTCCCTCCTCAGTATAAAAAATTTAGCGATCTGTTCAGAAGGGAGTTAATTGATAAACTTCCTCCTCATCGACCTGCAAGTGACCACGAGATCAGATTGGAACCTAATAAGGAAATACCCTGGGGACCTTTATACGGGATGTCGAGAGACGAACTATTGGTCTTGAGAAAGACATTAACAGAATTGCTTGATAAAAACTACATTCATGCAAGCAGTTCTCCCGCTGGAGCACCCGTTCTATTTGTTAAAAAGCCTGGAGGTGGTTTGAGGTTCTGTGTCGATTACAGAGCCTTAAATTCAATATCAAAAGCTGATCGTTATCCATTGTCTCTAACCAAAGAAACGCTCGCAAGACTAAGCAAAGCAAAATGGTTCACAAAACTTGACGTTAGGGCTGCCTTCCATAAGCTACGCATCAAAGAAGGCGATGAATGGAAAACCGCCTTTCGTACGCGCTTTGGACTTTTCGAATGGTTAGTTATGCCATTTGGATTAAATGGGGCACCGGCGTCGTTTCAAAGGTACATCAATAACACCCTGAGAGAATACTTAGTCGATTTCTGCTCGGCCTACGTTGATGATGTACTTGTCTATACTGATGGCAGTTTGGAAGACCACGAAAGGCATGTCAACCTAGTCCTGGAAAAACTTCAGAAAGATGGATTAGGACTAGACATCGATAAGTGCGAATTTAGTGTCAAAAAGACCAAATTTTTAGGCTTTATTATATCAGCCGAAGGGCCAACATCCTCGGTTAGGATGGACCCTGCAAAAGTAAAAGCGATCTCTGAATGGGAGCCCCCTACTTCAATCAAGGGACTTCGAAGTTCTCTAGGATTCGCAAATTTTTACCGGAGATTTATCAGAGCATTCTGTTGTGAATTGCGACTCATGAGTTATGGTACGTATGTAGGAGTGGTAATCACGCATACACGTACCATGAATGCATACATGTAGAAGCATGAAATAACAGAGATTGCTAAGTTGACAGCACTGACTAGCAGATACCGTGTTGCATAGATTCAATCTCGTGATAAAAGTCATGTAAGATGAGTTACATAAAACAATACTTATCGCATGATGAGGCTGAGATCAAGTACACGACTCGATGGACTAAAAGCATGAAGAGCAACTCAGTGTGTGGAAAACAGTGAGTATAACAATAGAATAAGGGTGTTAGGATTATGTATATAATGAGGATACTTCAGCCTCCATAGAAAATAAGTCAAGCAATACATACCTTATATCTTACCAATACACTTCTTACCCTCACGGAATTACACATTTCATTCTAAAGTTAGTAACATTGCATCTACTCCTCATAACTGTAACAAATGTTACGGGATAGATCCCCGAGGCTTATTCTGGCTGCGCCAGAACGTCATTATTCGCGAGGCTGACCGCTAGCGAGGCTGGTATCGCCAAGACCATTATTGGCGAGGCGGATATGTCGATACTCGCAAGGCTGGCCCTTATATTAAAATGGTTGGAATCCGTATTTAACAACACCACTAATCACGAGGTTGGAGATCGCAGTAATAATAGTTACAAGCAGGCTCTATGCAGGGAGCGCAAATGTGTATATATATGAGAAGGGAAATTCTTCCCAAGTTCTTTCAGTAGATTAGAATAATTAACTGATTTTATATTTGGACTTGCTCTGGTGTTTACCACCACCAATTGATCCCGCAACACAAATTCTCAAAAATTTGTGCACCTTTAACCGCCCTAACAGGCAAGGGCACACCATGAAAGTGGGGACCAGAGCAGAACGAATCATTTGAAACGCCGAAAAAGAAATTTATTTCAGAGCCCGCCCTAGCGCTATGGGACCCCGATAGAGAAACTATGCTGGAGGCTGACTGTTCTGGATTTGCTCTGGGTGGCTGCCTGTTACAAAAGAACGGAAATGAGCCATGGCTGCCTCTAGCATATCATTCTCGAAAGCTTTCAGGTGCTGAGATGAATTATGAAATACATGATAAGGAGCTATTGGCAGCTGTTTCATGTATGAGAGAGTGGGACGCTGAATTAAGAGGCCTTGCAAAGACATTCATCATAATAAGTGATCACTTGAATCTCAAATACTTAACTACTCGCAAGTTAACAGAAAGGCAAGTACGTTGGGCAGAGTTCATCTCTAGATTTAGATATAACCTCTTATATCGCCAAGGAGCACAAAATGAACGCGCAGACGCACTGTCGCGTCGAGATCAGGATAAGCCGAAAGATGGAGATACTCGTCTTCTGAGTCGAGAAAGACAACTGTTAAACCCAATTAATATTGCAAAATTGCGACTTGCGAACCTCGAGATTGCAGAGGGCCACGAAGTTTTCGCAAATAAGACCTTCAGTCTCTATGGAACCAAGCCCTCAGAGAGGATAAAAAATATATCCAAATCATTGAGGCTGTGGAGAGCAATCAGCGCGCATGGATTAATGATCTAAGAGTTCAGACAGAAGGATCCGATGAGCCAAAACCGCTCAAGGCAACTATTGCATCATCAGCATTTGACAGAGACAATGGACTACTACGTTATCAAGGGCGGATATAGGTACCCATGTATGAACCTTTGACAACCGCATTAATCCAGAATATACATGATGCGACTATCTCAGGGCACCCGGGTAGAGACGCAACACTAGCCCAAGTTGCAAGGGATTATTTTTGGCCAGGAATTAGTAAAGCCGTAAAACGCTTATTTAAAAATTGCCATATTTGCGGCCGATCATCAATTTGACGACATCAAAAACAGGGGCTACTCCAACCGTTAACAATTCCTGATAGATTTCATCAAGAGATTTCAATTGACTTCATGGTTGATCTACCAGAATCTAATGGGTTCACAAATATCATGGTCATAGCTGATCGACTTCTAAAATCAGTCACCCTTAAAGCTATGGATAAGATGGACGCGGAATCATGTGCTCATAGATTTTTAAATTGTCATCGGCGATTTCACGGATTTCCACAAGCTATCACGGAACTAATTGGACAAGTAAATTCTGGAAGCGTTTATGTGAGTTAGCCGGAATGAAGCAAAGAATGAGCACTGCCTATCACCCTCAAACTGACGGCGCAACGGAGAGGGCAAACCAAGAAGTCCAGACATACTTGAGGTCATATGTAGCATACACACAACATAACTGGTCAGATTGTCTGCCTGCAGCCCAGTTAGCAATTAATAATCGAGATGTTATGTCCTTGGGTGGTATTAGCCCGTTCTTTGCATCTCATGGTTATCATCTAAGTCCAATACAAAATGTCACCGCTAGTTCATCAGTGCCCATTTCAACAGGAAAGGAAAGAGCGGATAGCTTTGTAGAAAAATTGAATCAAACTACATCATTTATGCAAGCTGCAATGGCAGCAGCTCAGCAACGTTTCAAAGAACAAGCTGATAAAAGACGACAACCGGCGCCTTGTTATGTTGTAGGAGATAAAGTCTGGTCATTACTCCGCAACATCAAACTAGATGGTCAACCATCAAGAAAACTAGGGTAGCAACATGCAAAATACACTGTCACTAGGATTATATCGCGCGAAGTTGTTGAGCTGAATGTCACAGGCAAAATACATAATCGATTTCATGTCGATTTGCTGCTACCGGCGGATAATAATCCGTTACCTTCTCAAATTATCGAAGATCAAAACCCTAGTCCCATAGCAAATATTAATGATTCTGGCGATGATGAGTAATTTGTTGATGAAAGACTAAGATGTAGGACGTGGAGAGGCGAACATCAAGCACTTGTCAAGTGGAGTGGTTATCCCAAGCCAGAATGGACATCATTAACAAATATACAAGAGACAGAAGCATTGGATAAATGGGAAACTAAATGGGGCTCAGCTGAATCATGCAATGGGCTCTCATTAAAGAAGAGCCGGTATAGAGAATAAGGGGGGGGGGTGATGTTACGGTTTGACCGTTCGACAAGACTTAGGTGATTACCTAAGCAATAATGTGATCACGCATCGCGCGTCAGAGGTTATAACTTGTAATTTAGATTGTTGTATTCTTTCTTCCCTATAGTAAAATAATCAATTCAATTCATTATTTCCTGCTAGGAAACCTTCACAGCATCGAGAAGACGTCGTGCTGCCTCCTGATTGTCGAGAATTACGTGGATAGATAACGTAAGGTGAGTGCAGGGAGCTGTTACAGCAGCTTTAAGCCCTGCGAGGGCTCCGATGATCTCGGAGTCATAGACCTTGAAGTTAGGACCTAGTGGCACTCTCACCTCTGCTAAAGTGATTCCATTGTGGAGTACGACGGCACCTGCCCCAGCAGCCCCATCGTTTTGTTTCGAGCCATCCGGGAAGACGAGGATGTCCCATGGAGGTAGACCTCTAATACACCGGTAAGCTTCTTCAGGGGATAATTCGGCCCGAGTATGTAAAGGAGGAACGTTATACAAGGGTGGTATCAGCCCAGGACGGGGAAATGGGGCAACGAGCTTAGATTTTATGGTAAGACGGGTTAGCGCGCGAGAGTCGTTGGATCTTTTGACCAGAGGATGAAGACTGTCAGCGGTAGCTAGTCTAACTGTAGAGTTGAGGCGGGTTTCTTCAAGTAGAATGTGTGCCGGTTTGAGCCATACTTCTCTCAAAAGAGCTGCAATGGGAGTGGTTTTATATACTGGGAGAATAGCCCTAGCCAAGTTGACCAGAGCCCGAGAGACCATGTCCACAAGGTGTTGTGAACGAGTAGAGATGGGACGACCGCGCCGGAAAAAGGAGTGTCCCCACCACCAAACCTCAGCGCCGTACAGGAGGACGGGTAGTGCCGCAGTGAGGGCTGCAGTACGCAGAAAGGGTGTGGGTACTCCACGATTTGTACTGCCAAGCTGTCGTATATGGGAGCTGAGCTATTGCGTCTTAGCGCTCCATTCTTGCACGTGCTGTTTGAATTAGAGCTTGGTGTCCAGGAAGACGCCAAGCCACCTTAGAGTTGAGTTGGACGTTCTTGAAGCACCGTTTATTATAACTGGAGGAGAGGGCTGGCGGGATCTATGAAGGTGTAATATTTCCGTCTTGTTGTCTGCCAAAGAGAGTCCATTGTAATCGCACCAGCGGGTGATGCTCCCAACCCTGGAGGCGGTCAGCAGTGAAGTGTCAACCAGTGTCGTGACTCCTTGTACTTGGATCTTGATTGCTTAGCTTGGGCTTGATCTTGGTGAACAATCTCTTGAAATACTGAATACCTGGAATTCTGGGACATTGACGATAGCAGATAATGTCACGTAAGCTTTTGTAACAAATGATAAGTGTAGATGTGGATTACCTGACTTCTTGAATCCTGACTAGACTAGATGCGTAGAATAAATACAAGACTGGAAGCTGGAGAGCTTTCAACTAGAAGGCCTAACCACTATTTATACATGAGTCCACCTAGTACATTCCCTAGTACTGGTTACTAGAACCCCATCCCATCGAACGCCAGCGAATACTGTAGAATACCCAAAATACCGTCGATTGAAATAGAATTCCATAGAACTATACAATGCCTGGAATTCAATCGTTGTTAATAACGATGAACAGGAAAAAACCAACAATAATAACAATATTAAGTAATTATTGACGATCGGCAAAATAATTTATCAACGTTATTGAGGCCATCAATGAAGATCAAAAATATGTATGAAAACTCACGCCAATTAATTAAATACAATATGTGAATAAAATTTATGCAAAAGAACTAAATGAATTCAAGCCGAAACGACTAGCTTTAGCGGGCCGTTTCGTGACAACCAGAGTTTTAGCGACCGAGAGGATCGCCACGTCGTCCACGTATCCAAATGTAGGAAAACCGAGTTTAAATAAGGGCTCGAGAAAGAGAAGGAAAAGTATGGGAGAGGCAGAGGATCCTTGGGGCAAGCCATGCAGATTATCCAGGGAGTTGCCAACAAATTCATCCACTTGGAGGCGTGCTTTCCTGCATGAGGCAAAGGACGCGGCCCAGTTGACGTATGGTAGAGGCCACCCCTGTTCGCGAAGAAGAACAAAGAGACGGCCAGGCTGTACACTGTCGAAAGCACTTTGGATATCAAGGGTGGCGAGAGTGCAGACTTGTTATGACTCCCATGCTTTTTCGACATCATGGACCAGGCATTTTACGAGATCCACGGCAGACCTCTCAGGCAGCGCTCCGAATTGAGTTGGGGATGTAATGCGCTTTGACAAAGCCCAGAAGGCAAAGCGTCTTGCAAGGAGGCGTTCTAGCCCCTTCCCGAGAACTGGGAGAAGCGAGATTGGTCGCAAATTGGCGGGGTTGGGGAGGTCATCTTTGTGTGGTTTAAGAATAACCACCACATCGGCGCGGTGGAGGATGCTGGGATGATAGCCATATGCTAGGCAAAGACTATAGAGGTGAACAATCCACGAGCGCTATGTATTCACTGTCCAAACAAAGCGGAGAGCGGAGACAGAGAGGTGATCATGACCTGGGGTAGTTGACGTCACATCGAGAAGACAGTGTCGCGCTTCATCTTTGTCAATGGAGAGTGGAGCAGGGATCGCGCGGCGTGAACAAGTATGGGTGTTCCGGGGGACATCCGGTTGGCTGATCGGGCGATCGAGCTTGGTGCGAAAGAATATGTCTGCACGCTCGTTCGGGGTGCTGTACGTGACATTTTGAAAATGGATAGGCGAAGGCCAAAGCATCTAGATAACTTTCGCCATCCAACAACTTTGTGGGCCTCTAAGATCGAAGACACCTTGTCCAGCCTGGATCGCTTGTGTTCTCGTTTGGCTCGTCTGACAGACTTCCGGAAGTTTTGGTGAGCCTCCCTAATGAGAGATTGATCGCCGTTACGACGAGTTTCGAGATACCGATGGCGTTGGTCTGAACACTCCTGATTCCAATAATCTTTGCATAGAACACAGGCAGGTCTCGATGGGTTAGCTGAAAGTAAACATACTGAGAGAGCGGCGATACCCGAAGCAGTCACTGCATCCAGAAGCTGAGGGGTTGAGACCTCAAAAGAAAGGTTAGGAGGTGCGGTAGCAGAAAGAGCTTGACGAAAGACTTCAGCGTTGTGACGGCTGATAAGCCGATATGTACCTGTAGCCTATGATGATTATCACAGGCGAACTGTGCATAGGATCAGCATAGGTGGGGCTCTATACAGCCCTATTCTCTAATGTAATCTTCCCCGCTAGCGATCGGCAGATGCATATATTTAGTTTAGCTCAGATGGAACATTCTCGAAGATTGATATCGTCTAACTATCTATTGTGGAAGTCGAGAGAATGTTTGGGAATAGGTAGCTAGAAGAACAGGTAGGAGGCAGGGCGTATAAGTGGTTGTTGTCAGACATAGTTGTTCGTTCCTCCTTTATAGATAACTATAAACTACTTTACGATATACAGTGCTTCTGCCTCTATATCCCGAACCGTGACAAGCGTTCTCGTCATTGAATTTGGGCAGCTTTAGCGAAGGTTGCCGCCTTTGGAGTGACGAGAGTTGGATGAGGCCGGATATTGTCTCGTGGTCAGAGGTAGAATGTGCCTCCAGATCCACGCGAGCTGAGAGACCCTCCACGTTGGTGAGTACTAAGTCGAGGACGTGACCGGCGCGATGGGTGAAAGCTCCGTAGGGCAAAGCCAACCTTAAGGAATAGAAGTCAATCCATTCAACAAAGCTGCTGACGCCGGACGAACGAGAAACGTTGGGCTCCCAAAGTTCGTGGTGCAGATTAAAATCTCCCACAATTATGGAATTTGGTTTGACCGGCCACCTTAGGAGAGCGTCAAGGCTATCGAGCACCTGATTTGAGACTGTCAGTATACGTTTAATACCTCGAGAGAAGGAGAGCACTGAAGGTGGAGGGCGATGATATCAGGAGAGAGACCACAGTCCAACTGGATAGGTTGGAGGTTAGATTTCTTCCGAACATAAGTGAGGACGCGAGGGCGTGCGTTTCTCCAGTCGCGGTTAGGAGGGGTAAAGATTACGTAGGCAGGGTGAAACTTCGTAACATTTTTGAAGTTTATTGTTTTGGTCCAGGGCTCCTGGACAAAGATCACATCATACTTACCCTGAAAGGCAGCTTGCAAAAGAATGAGGTGAGAAGATCAACCACGCCCAACATTTGCTTTGAGGAAACGTAGACGTGGCGGGGGGGTGCTCTTGTAATAAGCTCTATAGTTCATAGAGAGTAGGGTCGGGGATATTAATAGTGGCTCGCCCTTCTGAATCTATTTCCATTGATCCAGAGGAGACATTTTCGAGGGGCGTAAACCTATTTTGCCTAATAGAGGGCGTACTTTGTGGGGGAACAGTAGAGGCCTCAGCGGGAAGAGTCGAGCCGACATTACTGTCGTGCTCTGAGGTGGCAAAGGCAGCTGCAACTGCTGCTGCTTCGGCACGCCGCGTCTTACGGAGCTTGTTGCGGTTGCTTGCGCGAAGTTCCGTAACATCTTTCTCGGAGGGCTGAATAAGTTTGCCCTTATGCGGGCGGAGTCGGAAGGGGCAGTTGAGATCATCTGCAGGGTGAGGGCCCAAGCAGTTGATGCACCGTCGAGTGTGCAAGCATTCTCCTTGGTGGCGTAGACTGCCATAGCGAGCGCACAAAGCTTGGATTCGACAGCGCGAGGATTTGTGAAACCCAAAACAAGCTTCGCACTGCACTACCTTAGGGTTGGGGATATAGCGCCGGGATGGGGCGCTGTCGATGATTCGAAAGGTGGGAACTTCTTTTGGAAAGAAGATGACCGCCGTGTGAAAAAATATCGTGCGTCCCTTCATGCTGCGACCAGTGGGCGTTAGATGGAGCGATGCCAGTCTATGCCTGAGCAATATTCCTGACATCATCCAGCGTCGTAGGGACCAGATTGGACACCGGAGTCCAAATAGTGCGCGGTATGCACTTGACAACATACCCAATGCGATCCTCCACCTGGTGTAAAGAGCCAGAGAGAGAGGCCTTAATGGTTCCAAAGTTTTTTTTTTTTTAAATCATTTTATACTCAGCCTAATAGCTATGACAAGTGATCTAAAAAAAAAATACAAAAATATAACGAATTTCCCCAAGCATAGGTCATGATAGGTCCCAGAGTTTGCAGTAGCCAGTTTCAGAGAATCTTCGGTAGCAAAGGAGATGCTGAATCCACTGGAGTTTCGGGAAACGGGGGTGATACCGTCCTTGAGGCTGGGTACAATTTGTATGAGAGCAGCCTTGACTGCAGTTACATCAGCTCTGAGGAGAGGGGCATCCTCAGACAGGCAGAAGATAGCCTTGAGGCCCTTAGAGTTAGCTGTTGGAGTCTGCACCGCTGTGCGGGACGGCCGATTGACAGTGGGACGAGCAGGAGCCGAGGGAACAGAGGCGGGAGGGCTGGCAACAGTCGCTGCTTAGCTAAGAGATTGATTTGGCACAGCGACGGGAGGTTGAGAGGGGACGTTGTGGCTGGGCGTAGGGAGAGGGCTCGCTGGTTTGTGATATTTAGGAGAGTCGTGGCGCATAGGGTGCCCGGAGGCAACCGCGAGGAGAAAAGCCTCCATCTGCTCGCACACGAAGGACTGGATGAGGGGATCAGCATCTTCAACGGCTGACCAAAACTTGTTGTGGAAGGTTTGGACCCAAGTAGCTCGACCCTTCGCAATGCGCTGGACAAGCTCGAGCTCTTCAGCGACGCGCTGGGCCAGGGTAGGAGGTTGTTGAGATTTAGCCATCACGGAGGCGATGACCAAACTAAAGTGCACTTAATAGATATCGATTTGGAGGAATCAAATTGTAGGGAACAGCTGGAGATGAGGTGATTGTGTGTGACGGGATGTGCTATGTGTTGTGTTGAGCGACAGGGAGTAATACGAGTTTCTAATGCGGATCCCTCTCTGGCTCGGCCCCACGGGGTCAGCAAACTTAGGGCACCACACTAAAACTGGATAGCGCCCTTCCCATGCGAATCCGCTCCACGGCCCGGTTTCAAGCTTTTTTTTCGAATCCGGAAGGGCAACAATCTTTCGACCCCGCCAATGTATTGAGCAGTGTAAACGCTGCCTAGACTTTCACGCCACACGTGGATATTCCCGCGCCCCAGCTTGTTGGAATTGCGGATCCAAGATGCATTCTGAAAGAGTGTGTAAGGCCTCTACGAGTTGTCGAAACTGTGGAGGACCAAATCGATCGGAAAGCCGGCATTTTTTGGCCCGACCCGCGAGGACCAGTCCAGTGACAAAAGAACAGCTTTTCACGATCCGGCAGTACGCACAGCGCAAGTACCCTGCAGTAGCCCGCGCGGAGGCTGCTGCTAAAAAATTAGAAACGTCACCCGATCCAACTTCCAAGGATGTCCCAATTGGCAGAGGAAACTGGCTTTAGTGTCTTAAGTTCGGAAGAGGAAGCCTAAAGTGCGCTGCGACCCGATGCGAGGCTCCTATAAGCGGCCTCAAGAAAATAAAACCGGGAACAGGGTGTCACAGGCTAGTGCCTGAAAGATTTTAGACATCAGCAGATGACATACGAGAGTACAATTGTAAATCTTCAAAAGAAGTTAAGAGTTCAATCTCAGTCGCCGAAAGCGCAAGAAGTCCAGCAATCACAGGTAATCCCAATTGAATACTTACGAGAAAAATTACCATTATTAGAAAAATTTAATGAGAACAGAATAATTTGGGATGAGTCGTAACTTAGTGCTATACACAAGTTGGCCAAAGATGGACCGGCAATCGGAGATGACTTCGATCAGTTCATGTATATATATTCGCGATTGGAAGGTGATGCAGTTAAAATGGTTTCAACCACCGCAAGATTACTCTCCAGCGAGAATAGAGGAAATGGAAATGAATTCCTAGCGTATCTCAACACAGTCTTTGGGGATCCGAACAAGATGGTCCGTGCTCAACAACTTCTGTACAATCTCAAGCAAGGCCCAAATGAACCGTTTACGTCATTTTTACTGAAATTCGAGACTGTGCTGGCTGATGCAGGCTGGTCGATTTACGACGACAGTCAGAAAATATCGTTGCTTCGAAAAGCGGTGTGTTCTGATATCGAATCAGAGCTAGTTGGTAAGAAGTTTAGTAGCTGGGACACATTCATCTCGAAACTTCTTTCAATCAGTAGCGACCTAGCTGAGTTAAAAATCCAAATGAAAGCTGGTTATATTCAACATCCAAAACCAAAGCCAGCTTGTCAATATGCTACTGAGATAGACTGGGAACCAATCCAAGCCACAAACACGAACACAGAAAATAGATGAAGAGCCACGTGGGTGAAAAAGGAAGTCCTGGAGTATAGGAAGAAGAATGGATTATGTGTAAGGTGTGGAAACAGAGGCCATATCGCAACTAAAAGCAAACTACTGCCACCACTCCCACCCACAGCAAGAATAAATCTAAGCGAAATATCCGAGGAGAAACAACGAAAAATTTTAGAGATGGCCCAACCAGATATCATGGATGAGAAGGATCAGGGAAAAGAATTACTTCTGTAAATAGTCACTTGCAGAAGTCTAAGATTTGTATAGTCAGATGTGGAAGTCGTAAAATTGAAAGCATTACACAAGAATGGAATTCCTTTAAGCCCCAAATGGACTGTAATCTTTTTCACACTACTTCTCTTATCAACGACTGTTATCAATGGTGCGCCCTGATTGATCCTGGATCGTCAGCTTTCGCGACGATTAGCCAGGAACAAGCGAAAACGCTTAACTTAAAAACATATCCTCTAGCCCATAGAATTATAACAGGGGTACTAACAAACATCTCGGGCATTATTAATCAGGTCACCAAGTTCTCAATGGATATTGGAGGACTCAAAATTCATACAGCATGGGCAAACGTGGTACCAAATCAAAGGGAGAAACTAATTTTAGGAATGCCATGGCTAAAACACTGCCACGCTGAGTTAAACGCGGTTAAGTGCGAATTACTATTTAAAAACCACAATTTATCTATCATCAGCAATAAAGCCCAAGAAAACCGTCAAGCAAAATCCACAGTAGTTCCTTTCACGATCAACGAGGTAATGCCTTCTACCTTCGCAAAATTGGTCAAAAAGTCAAAAAAAACCCCCCCGCAAGTTGTCGAGATATTTGTAGCGACAATGTCAGACATTGAAAAAGCACTTCGACCAAAATTTCAATTGACGCTGGATGAAGTTACTCAAATGCTCCCAGAACATTACAAACGTTTTGCACCAGTTTTTAATCCAAAAGAGGCAGCAACTCTCCCTCCTCACAGGCCCGGTATTGATTATGAGATACCCTTAGAAAAAGACGAGAATGGGAAAGAAAAAGCCGTACCTTGGGGGCCACTATACAATATGAGTCACGATGAATTACTTGTCTTAAGAAAAGAATTAACGAGCTTATTAGATAAGGAATTTATCCAACATACTAAGTCATCCGCAGCCGCACCGGTCCTATTCGCAAAGAAACCCGCAGGAGGATTGAGATTCTGCGTTGACTATCGTGGAATTAATACGATAACAAAGAAGGATAGACACCCGTTACCGCTAATAAAAGAAACGCTCAATGCACTCAACAGTACCAAGTGGCCGACCAAATTAGATGTGTCTGCTGCTTTTCATCGAATTCGAATGGCAAAAGGGGAAGAATGGAAAACCGCATTTAGAACAAGATACGGATTATATGAGTGGAAAGTATGCCCTTTTGGTCTGACAGGCTCACCAGCGACGTTCCAGGGATACATAAATTGGGTTTTAAGAGTGTATCTCGATGATTTCTGCTCTTCCTATGTGGACGATATCCTTATTTTTACGTCAGGTTCATTGGAAGATCACCGAAAAAAAGTATCAAGGGTATTAGAGAGTCTCCTAGAGCATGGTCTTTATCTTGACATGTCAAAATGTGAGTTCGAAACAAAGAAGTCAAAATATCTCGGCTATATTGTAGAAGTTGGGGTGGGTATTCAAATGGATCCTGGTAAAGTTGAAGCAATTTCGAACTGGAAGTCACCTACAAACGTTCGTTCGGCTCGATCATTTCTTGAATTTGCGAATTATTATCGGCTTTTCATCAAAGACTTCGCCAAAATTTCACAACCGTTAACGAATCTTACTCGAAAAAGTATCAAGTTTAGTTGGACTTCAGACTGTGAAGAAGCTTTTCAAAAGATGAAAAGTTTATTTAAAGAGAAGCTGATTCTCGCAACATTCAACCCCGACTTTGAAACTCAAGTAGAGCCTGACTCATCTGGATGGTCAGTGGGTGGAACCTCAACTCAAAAAGACCCAGTCTCGGGGGTATGGAAGCCGGTCGCATTTTATTCAGCAAAACATCTCCCCGCAAAATGTAATTATGACATTCACGATAAGGAACTATTAGCCGTTATCAAGTGTGTGAAAGAATAGAATAGTGAGCTTAGAGGACTCAAACTACCTTTCACCATGCTGACGGACCACAAAAATCTTGAGCCGTTTAGTTCTAAAAAGATCCTTTCTGAAAGACAAATCCGGTGGATTGAACTTCTTGCTCAGCTCAATTTTACCCTCAAACATCGTCCCGGAAAAGCAAGCATCTTTCCAGATGCGATATTGAGGAGGGATCAAAACATGCCAAAAGATTCGTCCGACTCTCGGATAGCTCACCGAAAAAAAGTACTTCTTCCTCAGACGCTCTGGATACCTGAATTAAATATAAATGACCTGACCACCCCTTTCCCCGATAAAGCACATCTTACAGATCTTTGGAACAAGGCTCTTCACACTGATAAAATCGGAGACGCGTATCTCAAAGCATATAAAACTGTTCAATTGCAAGAACGACAGTTCCCAGCAGAGTTGAATTTAAGAACGGCAACTGGAGAATGTTCTATAAGTGAGAATAGATTACTACATTTTCGAGAGAGAATCTGGCTTCCAAATTTTGAACCACTTACAACAGGTATTATCCAAAATATCCACGACTCTTTCCTCTCCGGACATCCTGGTAGAGACGCAACAATTTCGCTCGTCGCAAGAAGATTTTTCTGGCCTGGCATGAACCAAGACGTACGGAGATTTGTCAAGAATTGTGACGTGTGTGGCCGGACTACCGTGTGGCGAGATAAGAAGAAAGGGCTGTTGAAGCCGTTGCCCATACCGAATCAAATTTGGACGAAAATTTCAATGGACTTTATCACAGGCCTTCCACCATCTGGTCCGGACAAAATTACTGTTCTGTTAGTTATTACCGACAGATTGAGTAAAGGAATTATTTTACTACCTATTCCACCCCAATCATTCGATGCTAAAGGATTAGCCAAGATTTTTAATCATAATTATCTTCCTCACCATTGGATTCCGAGAGCAATTGTTTTAGACAGAGGGCCATAATTTGTTAACGGTTTCTGGAACACGATTTGCCAAATTTTAAAGATTAACCAACGATTATCGACGGCTTTTCACCCAGAAACTGATGGTGCGACGGAAAGAGCTAACCAAGAAGTGGAAACGTACCTTAGGACATATATTTCATTTCAACAGCACGACTGGATCGATTGGATCCCTTTAGCTCAAATTGTGATCAATAACAGGCCCGCAACATCAACACAAATCAGTCCATTTTTTATGAGCTACGGCTACAATGCCGAATCAATCTCAACAATAGAATCAGATCATCACTCACCTTTTACACCTGCAGGCCGGGGCAGAGCAGTGGTAGAAAAACTTCGTGAGGCCCATTTATTCGCCGAAACTGAAATGGCAATCGCACAACAATCATAAGAGAAATATGCAAATAATCGGCGAGAAGTTTCCTTCAGCTATCAAGTTGGCGACAAAGTCTGGCTGAACCTAAGGAATATCAAAACAGCAAGGCCTTGCAAAAAACTTGATTGGATACATGGTAAATACACCATAATGAGAATATTTCCGGAAAATCCACACTTTTACGAACTTGACACACCGAAAGGTATTCATAATCGATTTTATTCGTCACTACTAAGACCGGCCAGCAATAATCCACTACCTTCACAATTAAAAGACGACGACCAACCTTCTGGGCTACAGAACGAGGAAGGAGATATCGAGTTTGGTATTGATGAAATTGTAGATGTCAGAAATAAAAGAGTCGGACGAGGAATTAGAAAAGAAGTTTTAGTTAAGTGGACTGGATATGCGAAACCATCATGGCATCCAATATCGGACTTTTCGACACGGTTGCCTGCAGCCGCCAAGAGACTGCAACTGCCCCGTTTGTCATTGCTCTCGAACGATTCCTGGGACTGAGGTTCGAAAGCACTGTCGACAGTTATATTGACCAGTTTCTAGCCGCCTACCAAGCCGTGAATAATGCCGCTGATGGCATGCAAACTCAGTCTCCCAATAGGGACTACCACATTGGCAGTGGCATAGCTTCGGCCATGTTTGTCATGGGCACTAGACGAATTCAGTGGCTCAACACGTGGAGGGATACTCGGGCTTACGAGGCAGATAATAAGTATGCTCCCCTACATGCACTAATGTCGTCCCTCAGATCCGTTGCAGGCAATCGATCGCAGCAACCCAATTTGGCTTTTGCTGCGACGGTGCCCACCGGTGATGACCTGGACCCGAATGCTTATTGTAAGAGATGTAGACATAGACATCGAAATAGGTATTGCTACAAGTTGCACCCTGAGCTGGCAGAACAGCGAGATAATCAAAGGCACAACGGAAAAGGAAAGGCCGCAGCCGTTCCTCACTCAGATGACTCTGAGACCGACGGAGATTGCATGATAGTTGCAAGCTCTAGATTGAATGAAAACTATGCCACCTATGATACCGGTGCCTCGCACCATTTTGTCTCCAGTAAAAATCTTTTCAGTGATCTCCATACTCTTTCCAAACCATTTAAATTTGACCAAGCAGTGGGTAGTACGTGCTTACAGAGTCAGGGAACAGCAAGGCTTAAGATTGGAAGGCTTATGATTAAGCTCCGAGAAGCATTATACTCCCCAAACTCCTCCTGTAATATAGTTCTCAGCCAGAAGGCTACAAAGGCTCGCTAATATTTACGCAAATCATGACAAAGGACTGCTCATGAAGAAGTATCCATCCGGACCTGACGCACCAGTAGCTCGTTTAAGCTGCAGAAATGATGTGTACTACATCCATCCCCTAGATATTGATGCACCATCTGTAGCCCCAATTATGGCACCTGTAGTCACAAGAACTCCGACCACCACAAGTGCGCAACGCTGGCATCAACGACTAGGCCACGCTGGTCAGAGCATTCTGAAGAAAACCGCATAAATAGTTAGAGGTCTTGAAGGCATAGACTTAAGTGATCTAACCACATGTGAGACATGCCACCTGAGCAAAGCCCAAAGATTTGTCTCGAGGGAACCGAGACCAACCCTGCATGCACCTCTGGATGAAATATTCATTGACACAGTTGGCAAACTCCCCGCTGCAATCACAGGTCAACAATACGTAGTAATCATAACTGACTCCAAAACTAGGATGCGATGGGCACTCACCACATATTCCAAAGACAAAATTGCAGACTTACTAATTCAGTGGATCGAGTTCCAGAATCTTCATTATGAAAAGAGAATCTGCGCAATTTTCAGGGATGGCGGCACCGAGTTCCTCCGCATGAAATCTTATTGTGAGCAACACGGCATACGCACAGACATCTCGGCACCTGTCGTGACTCCTTGTACTTGGATCTTGGTGGTTTAGCTTGGGCTTGATCTTGGTGAACAATCTCTTGAAATATTGAATACCTGGAACTCTGGGACACTGACGATAGCAGAGAATGTCACGTAAGCTTGTGTAACAAATGACAAGTGTAGATGTGGATAACCTGTCTTCTTGAATCCTGACTAGACTAGATGCGTAGAATAAATACAAGACTGAAAGCTGGAGAACTTTCAACTAGAAGGCCTAACCACTATTTATACATGAGTCCACCTAGTACATTCCCTAGTACTGGTTACTAGAACCCCATCCCATCGAACGCCAGCGAATATTGTGGAACACCCAAAATACCGTCGATTGAAATAGAATTCCATAGAACTATGCAATGCCTGGAATTCAATCGTTGTTAATAACGATCAACAGGAAAAATCCAACAATAATAACAATAATAAGTAATTAGTGACGATCGGCAAAATAATTTATCAACGTCATTGAAGCCATTGATGAAGATCGACAAAATGCATGAAAACTCACGCCAATTAATTAAAGACAATATGTGAATAAAATTTATGCAAAAGAACTAAATGAATTCAAGCCGAAACGACTAGCTTCAGCGGGCCGTTCCGTGACAGCACCAAATACCCAAGAGCAGAATGGAGTATCGGAGGCCGCCAACAAAGTTGTGCTCAGATTGGCAAGATCAATGCTAATCGATGCACGCATGCCCGCAGTGTACTGGCTTTGGGCAGTCGACCACGCATGCTTCATAGTCAACAGACTATACTGTCTTCGAACAAAGCAGATTCCACTAATTGACTTCATGCAAGGCCTCAACCAACCTCAAACAGGCAAAATCGACCTAAGAAATACCCCCAGATTCGGCTGCAGAGCATACAAGCTAATTACTCCGAAACCAGGCAAGTTCGAACCAAGAGCTACAAAGGGGTGGTTCATTGGCTTCCAGAAAAACACGAATAAGAACTTCATAATCTACCATCCCCACCACACTTCGTCGCAGGGCTGGAAATGGATTGAAAGCATCACCCCTCATGCAACATTTAATGAAGATGTCATGTTTGGCGACGAACTTCCTTCAACTATTAAACAACGTACGTATAGCTATTGGGGTGATCACAACTCACTATTTAGTGAAGCATCTATGGGTAACCTGCAAAATAATATACCATCGACTCCAGAATTTCAAACTCCAGGGTCGTTTGAGGGTGAACCACTGACACCAGAAGTCGACCCAATCACAAGAGATGAGCAGCAGCCTCGACCCACATCAGAAGGAGAACCCACAACGAAGCTCGACGATGTCACTAAATTGCGAAGATCAGTCATCACACACAGACTCCCGCAATGTAAGTCGCCACAACAGCGAGCTGAACTCACCAGTCGAATCTCACCACTCGGATCAAACTACACGCAATTCACCTCCTCCATCCTCCCCTTACTATCACCCACAAGAACTCATCTTGCAGCCAGAAGATCAGGGGGAGTCAAGCACAGGGGAAGACCTAGAAGAAGCAACATATGACCAAGTCATGACTGGCTGGGATCCCTTACGCTCCGTTGCCGGACAAAAACGTCCGCACTCACCCAATAGAGAACACTCAGCGCTAAAAGAAACCATGACAACCAGACGAGGCAGGCAGGTTGTAAAGCATGACTACAAGCGTCTACACTACGGCAAGTCAGCGCAAATCTCCCCCGACCCAAAAACATGGAATAAAGCTATGACGTGTTCAGAGGCCACGCAATGGAAGAAAGCAGCAGATGAGGAGTTCCGCTCCCTCAAAGATAAAGGAGCCATTAAGATCATCCAACGCACCCAACTCCCTCAGGGACGCAAACCAATGAAGTGCAAATGGGTATTCAAGAAGAAGTTCCGAGCAGACGGTAGCATTGAAAGATGGAAGGCTCGATGTACCGCAAAGGGCTTTACCCAGAGACAGGGCATAGATTACCAGGAAACTTTCGCACCAACCCCACGCCCGGAAACCGGCAGAATCATGCTCGTGCTGGCCCACCAATTCGGTTGGCATCGAAGACAAGGTGATGTCCCAACCGCCTTCCTAAATCCTGACCTTGACATAGATCTTTATATGGAGATGCCACAAGGCTTTGAGAAAGAAGGATGCATTATACTTTTTCGAAAAGGACTTTACGGTCTCAAGCAAGCTGCCGCACTATGGTATGATGACGCAAAGGCCACGCTTGCCAGACAAGGTCTTCATCCAACAACGTCAGACGTGTGTCTGTATACCAACTCCCACAAGGACCTTTTTGTGGTGATGCATGTAGATGACTTCCAAGTCATGGGACCAAACTTAGGCAAGATAGAACTCCTGATGCAAGCCCTACACAGAAAGTATAAGCTAAAGACAGTGAGCACGGATCTATTCCTCGGCATCCACATCAGCTATCCAAAGAAAGAAATCCTTGCCCTATCACAAGGTAAGTACGCACGCACACTAATCGACAGGCACGGTCTGAAAGACTGCAAACCTGCATCATCTGCTATCGAGCGTCTAATGCTCCCGAACGAACAGAAGAGCACAGCAAAACAAGTAACAGAATACAATTCTGTTGTCGGCGGTCTGCAATATCTCGTAAACAACACAAGGCCTGATATCGCCTTTGCAGTGAACCACCTAGCGCGATTCTTAGTCAATCCTTCAGATGAGCATCTCCAGGCAGCATTTCGTGTACTGAGATACATTGCGAAAGACCCAGACCGGGGAATTACCATCACCAGATCAGTTGGAAAACCCATAATCGAAGCGTACACTGACGTAGACTTTGCAGCAGATCCATCAACCAGCAGATCGACTTCAGGATCACTGATACTGCTATCATCTGGGACAGTGAGCTGGCGTTCGCATCTCCAACGAGAGGTTGTCCTCTCCACAACGGAAGCAGAATACCTAGCTGCCACAGAAACCTGCCGTCAGCTTCAATGGACAAAATCACTGCTGCAAGAGTTGAACTTAAGCAACCACATTGAAGGAGCACTTTGCACGAGACTTCATGTAGACAACCAATCAGCAATTTATCTCATCAGAAATCACGATAATCACCGACGTTCAAAACACATCTCCCTCAGGAATTTCTACTGCCGCGAGCAGCACCAAAAGGGATTGACTGAGGTTGCCTATGTCGCAACATCCAGTCAACTGGCTGATTCCTTGATTAAGGTAAAGTCGCCAATTCCAATACAGAAGTCATGAAGTGTCGTTACCGACAGGGGGAGTGTTGTGCAATCGTGTGCATCACGTAATACATGTGTTCGCTATGTTTGAGATGCTTGCTTCCTAAGCACTGACCATGTGATTGTTGAATAGAGTTGATTGTGTAGCGAGAAATTTGGAGTATAAATAGTAGGCGTATCGCCACCTTGTAAGATATTTTTTTGAATACACACTTTTCATCTTCTTCATCATAAATATATTCTCACACAACCATCACCATAACAGTGATATCTTTGCAAAGGTCAGCACATGATGATACCTCCCAAGTCTCATAACTGTAACAGAACGTCATCAAGATATGCAGCGGCATAGCACCTGTTGGCAGCAATAACCTTCCGACGGTATTCTTTCAGCTTGGTCCAGGAGCTGTCGATCGTGGACTCCTCAGTGTATTCAAAATTTTGTATCGCGGACATGTTGATCCTTGCCGTCGACTTATCAGTCTTACAATATTTTACTCTAAGTTGAGTCCAAACTGCGGCCGCTGTTTCGTATTCGTCAACAAGTACGGCGTCATCTCTGTCCAATCCATCGATCATTATTCCTAACGTCTTTGCGTCCCATTGATCAAATTATTTCTTCTCAATGTCCCACGAACCTCCTTGGCGGGCAAATCGCAGTGTTAAATCTTCAATTGAATCCTTACTCTCTGACGTTTTTCCGGTATCTGTATTCGTTCTTGGGGCTCCGGTCGTGTGATTTGCTGAATTTATCCAGGCGTATTCCTCCACAGTGCTCTCCACAGCCAGCCAAGCTCCCTTTTCTCTTATCTTAAGTTTTGCTCTTCTAAACCAGTCTTCGTGGTTGTCGCGCGTCAGGGTCGCAAGCTTGCCGCTTTCTTTACCCAGCTCTCGGTAGATTAAGTAAACTTTCATAAAAGTTCCAGTACACTTGCTTGACCGGAATTCACTAAAAAAAAACTGCCAACTGTCTTTCCTTTCGCTGGGCTTTGCCAAACAGTCTTCCTTATTGTTTGGGCTTTATGCTGTACTAATCAGTCTACGCAAGACACCGGGTTCTCATAACCTGTGAAAAAGGTATCCCCAATAAGGTGATGAGCCTCTAAAGATATAACTATAAAGGCTGATAGCAGCGGATGTGCGAGCGTATATATGTCTGATAAAATTTAATATCTTACTTACTTTCCCTTCACTCTCTAAGTGTGTTTATATACATGCAGGGATTGCTTGGAAGTATTAACTAATCAAAGTATTACCCTTGAAGACATTACCAATCGCCGATCGTCAAGTCCTTTTATTGATATGCCCCTGAATATATTCTTAACAGGTTTTCTTTTAAAAAGAGGAGGTCTTTGAGCCTGAATCCGATGACTTATATTACTACTCTAATACTCGTACCATGAAGCAAATTTTATCCAAAGTTTTTTGTTCATTGGAGGCAGAATTTTGCTGGCAGGTCGAGAAAACAAAGAGTTCAATATGGTGTGAATTGAGCCTGAATGGGAGAGAAATTAGATTTATCCGTTCAGTTTAAAAATTTTTGCGAAAATCTGCATCATCGTCTTTTTGAGTGTAGCATTTCCTAGTTATCCAAGATGTGAAAATATACTTGGAGTTTACCTTAATAAGTATTGTTATCCGAAGATTACGTATGTGTGACAAGTTGTCTCCTATTATTAGTGGAGAAAAGCAATGAACGGAACTAGCATGCATTCAATAGTAATTACCAGTTATCACCGCCCAAAAAGTGTTCAGCCGGCATCCCTTGGAGGCTTTGAATTGGATTTTGATCATTGAAAACCAAAATCATATTAAGCCGATAGCTTTTTATATCATCTGACATAGCGCTAGCGTCTAGTCATGTTACGGGCTATACTCTGATACTACGGTATTAATCGTGTATAGGCGCTAAAATTCGACTTTTACAGGGTATATAGGCTTTTACTAACTTGAATTAGCATGACGATAAGTAGATCTCCCCACCTAAACTTTAAATTTGTATGGCAAAAATTTCACAACGAAATATTCGTTGGTTTTGCTTTTTTGGTCCATTATAGCCCTCTATTCACTTTTTAATTCATTAATACATTTCATAAATAAATTATACTTCTATCTAGCTAATAATTTACATATCCGCCTTCAGCTTCGTAAACGGCTCTGATTCTTCGGGGCATCGAATCTATCAGTTTCTCCAAGTCATCCCCATTAAACCCCAGATCCCACGCCTCGTTCACTATTTGACGAAGATGCCCTTGACTCCGCTGCCCCCTTGATCCAACGCTGGATAAAGACGCTCCATGTACGCTTTCATATAACTCCACAAAGTTTCTATCGGATTTAAATCAGGAGAATATGGCGGCCACTCCATTAGAGAAATATTCCTCCTTTCAAACTCACGCATAGTTTGCCTCGACTTGTGAGGAAGGGCGTTGTCCTGCATCACATCTAGTCCTGGTTCCCGAAAGACCGCACTCTCTATGAGAGGCACTATCCTCTCGCAGTAACTGGCCGCAGTGATATGGCCCCACTCCTTCTCCCAAATCAGGCAAGGCCCCTTCTGTCGTCCAAAGAAAGATCCCCAGAACATCCACCCAACTCTCCTCCGCGTCTTGGCTAGGACACAGGTATCTTCGTACTCTTCCCCAATCTTTGACTTAAACTTAGCTCAAGGGAACTCTAAATCTTAGGAGCCTTTAAGGGACTACTGACCTTTCTTGTGACCCAACGATCACTTTGCCGACCATTCATAGCCCAAGTCTCGTCGGACCAGAGGACTCTCATCCAATGTTCCTTCCGCCAGTGGAGATGTATTCTGGCAAACTCATATCTCTTCAGTTTGTTGACTGAAGAGATAGGAGGTTTTAATCGTGCAATCCTGCGTGCATATCCCCTCTTTGCCAGTTCACGTCGGATCACATTCTCGCTCACACCAAAGTGCCGAAATATAAAATGTGCAAGTTGGAAAAATGACATCCGACGATTTTCCGATGATAAACAGACGAAAAATTCTATTTCATCGACCTGGGAACTACTTAGAATAGGTGGCCTACCACTGGAGTACTGAGGCTCAGTATTTTCAACGCTCATGGTGTATTGTACCTGTCGCCATGTAATCCCAAGGCGTTGAGAGATTTTGACGTAACTGTGTCCCTCACTGGCCAAGGTTCTAACCTGCACATGTTACTCTCTTAACCTTATCAATTTGTAGATTTCAGACTTACTTGAATACGTTGAGTTTGTGTTAGGCGTTTTGCATAAGTAGGAGATGCTGATGATGGAGAAGGTTGTTGAGGTGAATCCATCTTTGCGGCAATCTAGTACAGTAAATTAAAATCTTCTAAAGTAGTTGACTTAAGGTTCAGATGCACTCACATGAAGTAAAAATTAGATAGATGAATGAAATAAAAGTATGCCGTTGAGCAAAATAATAGTAAATAGCTGACAATGATTTAAACGAAACGACCTCAGGTGTGCGCGAGTGGAGAAAGGTGCAGGCATTAAGGTGGGCGTTGGACTTCATATACAGATGCATATCTCTTATGCCTTAGGCCATAAGATTTTAAAATTTGAAGCTAACAGGGATACTGTGGATCTATCGTGAGGTAACCTGGAATATCACCACTTTATCTCCACTTTATCCCCGCTTTAACCCCTGTACCCTATAAGAAGCGGATCAACGAACAATACCCTATCATGAGAGTAGACTGGAAATATGGGTCCGGAAATATTCGGCTCCGTATGTATACGGAGGTACAGCCCATAAGTATTATTCCATGTCGACCAGGGTGGGCTTGGCCACCACAACGCTTTCCTTAATTAGGCAAAATCGCGAGAATGCACCTCGCACCCATCCCTACTGTGTTTTGTATGTATTCCGATGACAACAACATCAACGCAATGGATTGTTTACTAAGTGTTAGTTATTATAAGAATAGGAATTATTTTGCATTTTGTATTATGAGTTGGGAATCATTGAATCAATGCTTTCATCATTAGAACTCATACAAAACACAGTAGGAATGGGTGCGAGGTGCATTCTCGCGATGTTGCCTAATTAAGGAAAGCGTTGTGGTGGCCAAGCCCCCCCTGGTCGACATGGAATAATACTTATGGGCTGTACCTCCGTAGAAACGCATTAAATGACAGGGGTAACGCGCTAAGAGAAGACAAAATATGACGGACGCATGTTTTTCTAGACTTTCCTCTCTAGATAAAATATTAATTCATTTTTGGACACACATTCGCGAAAAGCTTCAGTGAAGTCCCTTTACATATATTTTATCTCGACTTTTTTTACATTGCTAGTGATTGTCTTTGATCTTGCTCTAGCTTTTTTAAATTTTTTTTATGTTCACATAAGTGTTCAAACTCCCCTCCCCGTCAGAATCCTTAGAAGCATCAGAATCAATATCTGAATCCTCCAAGTATCAGTCTTTTTCCAGTACAGACGCGCAATCAATGAGTGCAATGAACAATTCCCAAGGTTCTGGTCAGCCTGCTACCACACCTGTGTCGCTTACGCAGGATCAATTAAACCACCTCTTAAGCCTTATTCCGGCTCAAGCACAACCAAATTGTCATAGACCAACGTCTCCACCTCAGGATGCAAAGAAGCAACTTTCAAGATGGCCCGAATGGAATGGAGCTCCGGAAACTTACTGTGTTTACATTGACCAGTTATCAGCTAAAGTCGAGAGCGACTGGGAGATGTTAGGGGGATATAAAGCGGTCTGTAATGAAATGCTTGATACCATTTCCATCGATCGTAAGCTCCGAGTATCGCACTAGTTTTCCTGCGGTGGGCCGAATGAGGACTGGGATTACGAACTTTTTATACAGCATTTTAACGACAATTTTTTGAATAAATCTTCCGCCAGAACAGCAGGATTCTCTCTGTCGAAAATGAAGTAAGGAGAACACCAGTTATTCTCCAATTTCCTTAATGATTTTGAATTCACCTTGGCTCAGGCAAGGGGGTTAAACTGGGATGTGAATATCAAAATTAATTTTCTTTATGCAGGGCTTAACCAACAGCTGGTTAAAGCGCTATACTCTAAGGATCTTTCAGAAGACAACTATGCGCTATTCATAAAGCAAATACACCAAACAGCGAGTCGCGTAGAGGCAAACGAGTTTTATGCCCCCAGGAGTGGCCCAAAATTCATGAGTACCTTGTTCTACGATCAGCCCTATAATTCTCACAGACCCTCTTCCAACGCAACGGTGGCTTCTGGAAGTTCACAGAGAGAGAATAGATCCGCTCTAGACGCTGATGGAGATGTAAAAATATCTGGAATAAACGGTATTAGTATGGAAACCTTATCTGGAATTATAAATGCGGTAAAAACGGATGTTGGTAAAGGAAGAGCTGGAAATAGCAAACCACCTGCACCTTGGCGCTCCCAAGAAGACTTCAACAGACTTCGTGCTGCCGGCAAATGTACCCGATGCAGTGAGAAGGGACATTACTACAAGAAATGTCCGCGGTTCACATAGGCAAGAAGACCAACAGCGGTTAATGCTACTTCTACTAAATCTAAGAATGCGTTAAAAACCGAGAACGAGGAATTTGGGTTTGAAAGTGAAGGCGACTCGGGAAAAGATTAAACTCTGGTCGAAGTCGGGCTTAGAGGGTGTCTGAAATTGTTGATAGAAGCGTTAAGCAAGTTGTTAATAAGTTAGACGGCTCTCTATTTATCATAGAGGTTTTAGTAAATAAATGTTTTTATATAAACGCTTTCATGGACTCGGACTGCTTGTGCTACTCTGCTTTTAATAATACATTTGTTAAACGCCACAATTTATCGTGAATACCCATCGAATCTAGGGAATTAAAGTTATCAAAAAATGATGTCCAACAACGAGCTATTAGCAATATCACTTGGATGAATATGGATATTGTAGTGGATGCTATACATCACATGATATGTATCACGTGATAACATGTATTAATGTTAGTTAGCACCTTAATAAAACTTCATGCTTCATTATCACAGGTTATAATCCCTGCACTTCCGCTGCCAAGCATCATTCACTGCCTTCACTTCGACATCTACTCCACGTGCTTTCATCTTCACATACACTACGATACTGCAGCAATTCCCGCACAGTCACACGATGTCATCCTCCAACATAACAGACGACAAATCTAACATAGATGTCAATTCCAAAACCGATACCCTTGAAAATGGTATTGTAATCAATTCCATATTATTCGCCACCAAAGATGAACTTCAAGCCTCTATTAAAGAATCGAGCAGAAAGACTGAGGTCTTTACTCTATCAGAACGTCTTTCAAGCATTGACGAAATGACACCAATTCCAATCCTCAAGTCCTCAAACTGGCAACACTGGTGCGAATCTATACAAAATCTTATTCAACTAAGTGATACCTCAGCTGCTTTTCTCCTTGAACCGCCCAGAAATAAAGCCTTAACCATGTGGAAAACATGGTGGGCCCATAAACTAAAGGAAACCGCACCAGATGTTCGAACAGCTCCTAGTGACCGTCCGAGAACCATTCTCACTAAAATCGTTAATGCGTCCAATGTCAATCTTCACAATCAAAACATGAACGTTGTACACCGTTTTTGGAATTTCCAGCCTTCTGACAAGATGTCAGTGCAGCCATACGTTAAGGAATTTGATAGACGTTTTCAGGACCTCTCAGAGCACTCATTTGTAATACCCGGAATCGAAGCTCAAATGAGGCTCCTTCTTCTCTTTCATATTAATCGCATGCAACCAGAACTTGCCAGCCGATGTCGCGAATTCTCATTTCAAGACACAATCTCCGAATGTCTTCAATGGAATTCCTCTGGATCCCTCAAACCTACCCCTGCTAAAACCTGCACCACGTGCAAATTTTGCAAAAACCTGGGACACACAGAAGAGGATTGTAGGAAGAAAAAGAAAGCGGAAAAACACAAGTCTCAAAGAGCCGATAGTCACAGCAATAAAAATGTTCTTTCCCTTCATAACCCTCAAGATAATTCTGGGTACCAGTTAGACACAGCAGCAGATTTTCATGTATCTGGTAATGAATTTGATTTCTCCTCCTATACTAGTTCCCCTCAAATAGTTCGTGTAGCTGGCGGAAGCCAAGTGACAGCCACTGGACGCGGCAACCTCATATTCCCATCAATTGAAGGTAATACCGAATTGCTAAACGGTGCAATTCATATAACAGGGCAAACTAATCGTATAATATCTACTGCGCAACTGGAAAAACAGGGATTCTCAATACGCTGGCCCCCTAAGTACCAAAATGTTGAACTGCTCCACCCGGATGGCTCCGTATGTGCTGTATTTCGTCGCATTTCTGGAAGATTAATTTTCATTCCCTCTGAACTCAATTGTGAACAATCTAGTACTAATTCAGTAAAACGCGGCTGGCACAGTATACTAGGTCACCCTGGCCAGAAGGCGCAGGATGCTGCTCTAAAACGCGCTGGTATCATGACATACAAGTCTCTTTCTGACTGTGAAATTTGTACTAAAACAAAAATTACAAGATCTAAAGGCCTTAACTCTCTCCGTAAAGCAACTTCATTTGGAGAAATCATTCACATGGACCTAGTTGGAGGTCAGAAGTCCTTACAGCCTACAACTACCGATGATTCTATTCCTAATGCAACCTGGTTCCTTCTAGCAGTTGATGAATTCACTGCTTGGAAATGGGCCTGGCCAGTGTACTCAAAGAAAACTGTTCCAATCATGATCCGTAACTTTCTTGAACATTTAAAAACTAAATTCGACAAAACTCCTAAATGCTTACATACAGACAGCGGCACAGAGTTCTCTAACGCAAATCTTAAGGAGATTCTACAATCTCGTGGCATCGAGTGGCAAAGGTCATCCTCTCACGCACCAGAACAGAACGGAATTGTCGAACGAAATGTTCGTACTGTCACGGAAAAGATGCGCTCACTCCATCTGCAATCTGGCCTACAATTAAAACTATGGCCAGTGATCTTAACAGCTGCCATTAATATCTTAAACATCACCCCAAACAATGCAGCACCTAATTCATCATACTATGCCGTCTTTGGGAAGAACCCAAATATTCACAAACTTCATCCATTTGGTTGTCGAGCCTTTTGGCTCAACCACGATCAAAACATACTAAAATCAAAAGCAAAAGATGGTATCTATGTTGGAACAGAATTTTCCGGTGGCCATATAATTTTAAACAATGAAACGGGAAAAACGATCGTACGACGTGATATCCGTGTACATGAAAGCTCATTCCCCCTTCGGACCAGTGTCCTCTCTCTTCAAAATAGTAACAGAAATATCATTCAAAAAGCTCTATCCGGGCCTAAGTCAAAAGAATGGAACAATGCTATAGACCAAGAAATTGACAACATGCAACGTAACAAGGTCTGGAAGCTTGTTCCCCGCTCTCAAGCAATGAGCAAATTGATGACTGGAAAATGGACGTTAAAGGAAAAACAGGACGGTCAGCTAAAGGCTAGATGGTGTGCTCGAGGGTTCTCTGAACCATTCGCTGATAACACATACGCCGATGTCCTTCCCCCAACATCCATGCGAATGCTCTTGGCATTCGCCGCCCAACATAACTTTCATATACGTCATGTCGACATAACTGCCGCATTTCTACATGCAGAAATTGATGATCCAATTTACATTGAACAACCTCATAGCCGTGAACAACCCGGAGGTCTAATCTGTAAATTACACAAGGCCATATATGGATTAAAAACTGCACCTCGAAGATGGCAAAAGAAACTCCGAAATGTCCTTAATGGCATGGGCTTTTATGCGCTAAAATTTGACACAAACATATTTCGCCATCAAGACACCATCATCTCTACCTATGTAGACGATTTCATGATTATATCTCCCTCAAAAACAAAAATTCAACAAACAGTAACTCTTCTGGAAAACGCTTTTCAAGTTAAAGATCTGGGTGACATGACCAAATTTCTCGGCATTAATATTGAACAAAACCCCGATGGAATTCGGATCAATCAGCAAGATAAAATAGAAGCATTATGTGATGATATGGGTATGATTAACTGCAAAGGCTCCAATAATCCAATAGCAGATGATAATCTAATTGATTCTGATAAAGATCAGCAATGCTCAAAAGAAGATTCAGCATTGTATCGCTCAGCTGTTGGTACTTTGCTTCACATTGCCAATATGACTCGACCAGACATTCAATACGCAGTTAATCGTCTTTGTCGCCATGTGCGACAACCCTCACAAAATGCCATACTGTCTCTTAAGCATGTCATACGTTATGTCTCCAGAACTAAAACAGCATCTCTATTCTTCCCAAGACAAGATGCATCCGGGCTCATGGCATCATCAGACAGTAGCTGGAGAAGCACTACATCTTCCAAAGGAACATCTGGAATATTCTTTTTCGTCAATGGCTCTCCTATCGCATGGTGGTCGAAGAAGCAGATAGTAACAGCCCAGAGCACTTGTGAAGCAGAATATACTGCTTTAACAACTTTGGCTATTGCAGCCCAATGGCTTCGTCCACTCTACGAAGAACTCTTTCAAACTGCTCCAAAATCTATCTTAACTGAAATAGATAACACATCTGCAATCAAAATCGCTAACTCCGATAAGGTAACTGCCAGAAATAGACACTTCCTTATGCGAAAATCCACCGTCCGGGAATCAATCAATACCGGACTTATCACACTGAAATATACTCCTTCAGACCTTTGTCGGGCTGATGGGCTTACAAAAGCACCAAACCGCTTAAAACATTCCGAATTCTGCAAACAAATTAGACTAGACCTAAAGCATTCACTTTCTGGGGGGGTGTAGTGGATGCTACACATCACATGATATGTATCACGTGATAACATGTATTTAATGTTAGTTAGCACCTTAATAAAACTTCATGCTTCATTATCACAGATATCGATGGCAGAACTGAAAGAGTTTGGGGATACATCATTGACAATTTAGCTTATGACCTCATCTTGGGCGATCCTTGGATGATAGCTAATAGTGTCATTTATAATGCCCGGCGTCACTCAATACGTTTTGGTCCGCCTGGAGGGTTAGTTGTTAGTGTCAAGAATGCTGAGTCATCAAGCGGGCCTTGGCACGCACACATAAACATTCTATACACATGTAATTATCTATATCATCTATTCTTGATAACATACAATTGTAGACTCTATCTTATCTTCTATATTCTCCTCTCTGACTACTACAATCCACCGATTGTACATCCCCATTTTCACTACTAACTTGACAGTTAGAGCCAAAGGATGGGACGAAAAATTGCCACATAGCCGCAGCACAAAAGTAAAATGCCTTAAGGTTAAAAAAGGAAGTGCTCGCCAAATTCTCCGATTTCACCTTGCAGCTATAGCATCTCGAATCCGGAAGACAAAAGATACGGAAACAAAACTATTTGCTGCGTCTATGGAAGACATAAAAAAGGCCCTAGAAGTAAAATCCCGGCAAACTCTAAGGGAAATTAGAGCTAGCTTACCGCCGGAGGTCCGTAAAAATGCCCTTTTTTTTACGGAAGACCAAGATCAAAGCTTGCCACCCCATCGTCCAGGCTCAGATACTAAGATTGATATCATCAGGGATGAAGGAGGCAAAGAGAGGAAAATTCCCTTCGGCCCTCTCTATGATATGTCACGGGAAGAGTTGCTGGTGCTGAGGAAAACATTAACAGATTATTTAGATAAAAATTAGATCCGCGCTAGCTCCTCACCTGGTGGAGCTCCAGTGTTATTCGCCAAAAAGCCTGAAGGTAGTCTTCGCTTCTGTGTGGATTACCGAGCCCTAAATGATATAACTGTGAAGGACAGATACCCACTGTCACTCATAAAGGAAACCCTTCGACAAGTCGCAAAGGCTATATGGATATCCAAAGTAGATGTTCGCGCCGCCTTTCACAAGTTAAGAGTCCGAGAGGGTGATGAAGGCAAGACTGTATTTCGTACTCGATTTGGCTCATTTGAATGGCTGGTTACTCCCTTTGGGTTAACAGGAGCCCCAGGCTCGTTTCAAAGGTATATCAATACAGTCTTAGGCAAATTTTTAGGAGATTTCTGCTCAGCCTATTTAGATGATGTTTTGATCTATACTACAGGGGACTCCTCTGACCACTGGCTCAAAGTAAACATGGTGTTAAGGCGGTTAGGTCTTGCCGGCCTGCAAATGGATCCAATAAAGAGTGAATTTGCAGTTAAAGAAACAAAGTACCTAGGGTTCATTATTTCAGTAGCAGAAGGAATCAAAGTTGAACCACTTGAAATTCAAGCAATTAAAGAATGGTAAGCCCCTGCAAGCATAAAAGGAGAACGAAGTTTTATCGGGTTCGCAAACTTTTATCGCGATTTTATACCAAACTTTGGTCGCGTGGCAGATCCCCTGCTATGCATTATCAAAAAGAATGCACAATTTTGATGGGAGGCGTCTCAACAAAAAGCTTTTGATACCCTGAAAGATCTGTTTATTAATGCTCCAATCTTGGCATTATGGGATAACCAGAAATATACAGTGCTTGAAGCAGATTGTTCGGGGTATGTGCTTGGTGGCTGTCTATCTCAAAAATATGAGAAAGGAGCCCTTCGTCCTGCAGCATGCTTTTCAAAAAAATTAAGCCCAGCAGAATCCAACTATGATATCCATGACAAAGAGCTATTGGCCATAGTTCGGGGTATGGAAGAATAGAGGGGTATGCTAATTCGGTTAGATAAGCCTATCGTTGTTCTCTCCGATCATCAAATTTTGAAACATTTTATGACGACTCGTAGACTAAATGAACGCCAAGGCCGTTGGTCCCAACTTCCTTCCCAGTTTAATTTCAAATTGCAATACCGTCCAGGTAGATTAGCAGCGAGACCAGACGCTTTATCAAGACGTGAACAAGATATGCCCCAAGGATATGATGATCACCGTTTAAAGAATCGAGAGCTAAAATTGATAAAAGACTCTTGGGTTTCAACCTTAAAATCAAAACACGTAAACCAAGCCGGAATAGAAAATAATTCCAATATTCCCAAAGGTATTAATATGTTCTCTAACGATCAGTTTCAGATTCTCTGGGATAGGGCACTAGAAAATGATACAAAAGTCCATGTACTATACAATAGCCTGGAAAATGGAGATAGAAGTCTTCCTACAATCATTAGCGATTTGAAAATTTCCTTGGCAGAGTGTAAATTTGATGCAAGAGGTGCGCTAACCTTTAGAGATAGAGTATGGATTCCCGACTACGAGCCTCTGAAAACTGCTTTAATCCAGGAAACACATGATTCACATGTTACGGGTCACCCGGGACGAGACGGTACTCTAGCAATAATAAACCGGAATATTTTTTGGCCTGGAATGTCGAGAGATGTACGGAAATTTTGTAGGAATTGTGACGTGTGTGGTCGAAGCCATGTATGGAGGGAACGTAAAAGGGGTTTGCTTCGACCACTACCCATTCCGGATAGATTCAACAGCGAAATTGCTATAGATTTTAAGACGGACTTGCCTGCAAAACCGGCCACAGATCCGAGATATATGATGGTTATTGTGGACCGTCTGAAAGGAAGTGTTGCTTTAGAAGAGATGAATACCATGAAAGCAGAGGATTGTGCAAATTTTTTTCTAAAACTACACTTTAGATATCACGGATTCTCTACAAATCTAACATCGGATAGAAGTTCAAACTGGGTGGGGGATTTTTGGAGAGAACTATGCCGCCAAACTGGTATAAGCCAAAGGCTTTCGACAGCGTTTCACCCTCAAACTGACGGTGCTACTAAACGTATGAACCAGGAAATACTGGCGTATTTAAGAGCATTTGTAAGTTATGCTCAATTTGATTGGAAGGATTTGTTGCCCTGTGCTATGTTGGCACTCAATAACAGGGTCTCAACGGCTATTGGAATGAGTCCTTTTTTCGTTGATCATGGCTATAATGTCGAACCCATACAGCAAGTAGAGTCTATTGGCGTGCCTTCAAAACCCACAAAGAGAGCAAGTAATTTTGTCGAGAGACTTCGTGAAGCCCAAGAACTTGCTCAAGCTGCTATGGCATCTTCTCAACACTCTATGGAGGAGACTGCGAACAAGAGTCGGAAGGAGGCAGAAATATTCAAAGTAGGTGATCGTGTTTGGTTGAACTTGAAGAATATTCAAACACCTCAGTTATCCAGGAAGCTTTGATGGATTAATGCAAAATATCAAATTACAAAGGTTATCGATTCTCACTCTGTTGAGCTGAATACACCCACGGGAATATGGCCTCGATCTCATGTTGACTTGCTAAAAAGAGCGGCGACTGACCCATTGCCGTCCCAAAAAACAGATGATGCTCAGCCTCCGCCTGTAACACCTCAAATACATGAGGGCGATATAAATTGTGGTGATGAAGAACAATTTGTGGAGAGAATTCTTCGGGCAGAAAACAAAAAGGTTGGGCGAGGTCATCGACGATCGTTGCTGGTTAAATGTAAAAATTTTGCAGAGCCCACTTGGGAGCCAAGAAACAACTTGGAAGATAATGAGGCACTTGATGTGTTTGAGTCCCAATACGGAACAGAAGATAACGTTGGAGAAAATGTCGGTTCTTTCATAGGGCGCAGGAAAGTTACAAAACGCTCCTTATTGAAACAATCTGCCGTAAAGCTAAGCGCATTTTCATTAGGGGGATAATGTTACGGGCTATAGCCTGGAAATATGGGCCCGGAAATATCCGGCCCCGTCTGTACAGAAACGCGTTAAATGACAGGGGTAACGCGCTAAGAGAAGACAAAATATGACGGACGCATGTTTTTCTAGACTTTCCTCTCTAGATAAAATATAAATTCATTTTTGGACGCACGTTTGCGAAAAGGCTAAGTAAAGTCCCTTTACAAGTCAAGTGTAAATAATGGATCTCTTGCAGTAGATAAAGGCATGAGCGATCGGGGAACTGTAGTTTTTCATGCGACCACCAAATCAGCGTCTAAGATCTATTATCAAAATACTGATCTACACGCATAATCGATTCCTATCTCTGTGTTCCCTTGTCTCTTTCTTTGATCCGCCAGTAGTACACAGGTATTCCGGTTGCGATGAATGCGATGACAACAACTGTCTGCAATGGCTCTACAAATACTGACCTGCTTATCAAAAACAGGCATACACAACAAAATATTATAGGTGTCGTAATCCAGGTCTTATATGGTCTTTCCAGATTAGGTTCCCTAACACGGAGCTTGATTAAGCCAAGAAGAGTAATAAAATGAAAAGTATACCCGGCCACAACATAAAAAGTGAGGAGTGTGGAAAATTCGCCGATAAACACGTAAAATGAAGTCAAGACAGCATTCAGTAGCATAGCATATATCGGTGTATAGAATAAGCTGTCATATTCATCATCTCCAATAATTCGTGATAGAAGTTTGGAAGTCCAGCTTCTTCCCCGGTTTATATTAAAGCTTGCGCCCCGCACACCAGTCTCTCCAAAAATAGCAGGGAGATAAAATTCCTTTCCAGCTGCATAAACCAAGCGTCCAGTTGTAAAAGTTGTCGAATTAAGTGCTCCTAAACAGGAGACAGATATAACTAGAGCTAAGACAAGTGAGCCGATGGGCCCGAAGACGGCGTCACCAAATGTAACGGCAACGGTATTTGTTGAGTTTAGAGTCTTTAGTGGGAGTACGAAAAAATAAGCCATGTTAGCAGATACATAAGACAGTATTATCAAAGGTAGTGCTGTATGGATAACTCTTGGCAAATCTCTCGATGGATTGCGGAATTCTCCAACCACATAGCTAGTCTGAATATGTCAGTAATATTTATAGCATAATAATATAGGTGACATACGTTTTCCCAGCCATCAAACGCCCAGAGACCTGCATATAAAGCCAAGGCCCATTGACTAGCATTGGTACTTGTACCTTCAAACCAGCCAATGGTCTTCCAATCTTGATTGGGGTGACCAGAGTATGATAAACCGGTGACTGCCACCACGATACCAACAATCGTAATCCCAATCAGAGCGAAGAATTTCAGGAACATCAGATAATCTCCAATCTTAGTCCCGAGCTTCGTTGATATGCAATTAAGTGAGGTAATCATGAATATTCCTACAAGAGCGAGGCTCTTACTAATCCAAAAATGTGAGTTTTCTGCGCCAGGTCCTATAACTGCTCGAATGAGGTAATCTCCCATAACAATAGCTACAATAGCCGTTGAGCTTGGCTTTAACATTGTGATCGCGCACCACGTGTAGACAAACCCATACACTTCCCCAAATATTTTCGCTAGATAGACCTGTGCGCCACCATTGACTGGTATTGCACCTCCGAGTTCCGCGTAGCTTGAAGCTCCCGTCCAAGCAAGTAGTCCGGAAAGTAGCCATACTATAATCGAAGCTCCTGCCGATCCAGCGTTGACGTTAACCTGGCTTGGGGAAGAAAAGATCCCAGATCCGACAACGATTCCTATAATCAATGATAGCCCATTCAGGTACGTTAAAGTTTTATGCTTTTCTAGTGATCCAGCTCCGAGGGCCGTTTGACCTTCTGAAGATGTTGGCGCACCTATTGGAACATAATTATTATCGTTTGTGGAAGAAAGTGGAAATAGACTCGAGCTGAAATTAAAGGCCGAAGAGATCGAGTATGACCGGTTGTGGATTCCTGATCTACCATTCGAAGCAGAGATATTTTCATTGAGAGGATCCTCCTCATCAAAAGATGGATTTCGCGACGAATCCTTATCAGTCATGTCGGAGGACGTTCTGGATCCTATTTCGCTTGATGCCAAACTGGCTAGTTCTAGAGAGTCCCGAACACGCGACGGAAATGTTGAAGACGCAGGCCGTGACATGGTAGGATCTTTTCCTGTTCATCTACACCGAGAACAAGAGTTCGCCGGGTTTAAATCCCTGGATAAATCCTTGCTCTAGGACATATTTACCGTAAAACTGTCCAAAATTGTCAAAACACATATGGTTCGTGAAAATTATTTTGTGGAAAGCTCTTGACGATGACTGAGTATGCCCTATCAAAGCTTTGACCCTCGATGTCTACGTCCAGGTTCAAAATCATTATTCTATGCTGTCGCAGGTGTCAGTGATGATCGTACATTATGATGAAAAGAATGGGCATAAGCCTAAGACTGGCTCTCTATCAATCCATCTTCTCTCAAAATCGCATGGCTCTCAATTTGAGACACAAATCATCACTGATGGACGAGCGCTCAAGGTCAACTCTCAACTTCGCTAAAATAGACAGAGAATTTCAGGAGCATTTGAATAACGTTATTCCACAACTTAAATTCAAAGGACCAAATAGCCGGAAGAACATGTTCATTTTACCGATGTTTCCTTATCCCTCTGGAGACCTTCATCTTGGTCATCTACGCGTGTATACTATCTCTGATGTATTGGCACGATTCTACAGAATGCAAGGCCACAATGTTATACATCCAATTGGTTGGGATGCATTTGGTCTTCCAGCTGAAAATGCTGCAATCGAGAGGGGGATTGACCCAAAGATCTGGACGAAACAGAATATTGAAAGAATGAGAGCTCAACTAAAAAGCATGAATGGTCATTGGGACTGGAATCGAGTGCGTTCAACTATTACCGAAAATATATTCTGACAAGAGCTAGGAATTTTCAACGTGCGATCCAAGCTTCTACAAACATACGCAAAAGCTTTTCATTCTTCTACACAAGGCAGGTCTTGCATATCAAGCTGAGTCCATGGTAAATTACGACCCAATTGATAAGACTGTTTTAGCAAACGAACAAGTAGATGCAAACGGACTCTCGTGGAGATCTGGCGCGAAAGTTGAGAAGATAAAACTCAAACAATGGTTCTTCAAAATTTCAGAATATCGGCAAGAACTTCTCGATGGGCTGAAAATCCTAGAAAAAGATGGATCTTGGCCTGCAAAGGTAATTGCAATGCAAAAAAACTGGCTCGGCAAATCTACAGGAGCACGAATCAAGTTTCCTGTGGATTCGTATGGTGATGTTACTTTCACAGACATTGAAGTTTTTACCACTCGAATAGATACGCTGTACGGAGTACAATATATTGCCCTTGCGTCGACACATCCTATTGTGCAGACACTTGCTCATACGGACAAAAATCTTGAAACTTTCTTGAATAATTTGACGACGCTGTCACAGGACTCCAAAGATGGATATCTTTTACCAACCTTGAGGGCCAAAAACCCACTTGCATATGAGGATTCAACACCTGATGCCACAAAAGCTGATCTTTTTATATTTGTTGCTCCATACGTCTTGGGAGATTATGGAGATGGAGCAGTAATGGGAGTTCCTGCTCATGATGCACGAGATTATGCGTTCTGGAAACAAAATAATCCGGATGGACCCATCCGGCCCGTTGTTTCTGAAGAGCCTAATCAAAAAAGCGCACCCACAAAATCGATACCATTTACCTCTCACGGCTATCTCACAAGCCGTAGCGGGCCATTTGTCAATATGGAATCATCACATGCAGCACAAAAAATTTTAGAGCTACTTCAGACTAAGGGTCGTGGCTCTCCTACCGAAGCTTGGAGACTACGTGATTGGTTAGTTAGTCGTCAAAGATACTGGGGTACTCCAATTCCAATCATTAATTGTAATAACTGTGGTCCAGTAACTGTTCCAGACGAAAGTCTCCCAGTTGAACTTCCATCTTTGTCCTCACATTGGCAAACTGGTAAAACCGGAAACCCACTAGAGGACGCTCATGACTGGATTAATGCAAAATGTCCTCAGTGTGGAAGTGCGGCGAAAAGAGAAACGGATACCATGGATACCTTCGTTGATTCAAGTTGGTATTTCATAAGATTCCTTGATCCTCATAACGAAAGTGAAATGTTTGCTCCTCAAGCCATTAATGATAGGCTTCCTGTCGATATCTATGTTGGTGGGGTTGAGCATGCAATACTACACCTACTATATGCTCGATTTATCACAAAATTTCTAACAGACAAAAATCTATGGCAATCAGGAAGTCATGCATCCGGAGAACCCTTCAAGATTCTCTTAGCGCAAGGAATGGTTCATGGTAAAACATTTACTGATCCTGCCACTGGGCGGTTCCTCAAGCCTGATCAAGTCAATCTTTCAAACCCGAATAAACCAATTATTATTCCATCAGGTAAAGCTGCTCATGTCAGCTTTGAGAAAATGTCCAAGTCAAAATATAATGGCGTAGATCCTAGTATTTGTCGAGAGAAATATGGAGCTGACGCTCTACGAGCTCATATTTTATTCCAGGCACCTATTACCGAGGTCCTTGAGTGGAATGAAGAAAAAATATCCGGAATTACCAGATGGCTGCGTCGACTCCATGATTTCATCTTTGAATACCGCCAATTATGGGTTACGTTTAATGCCCGTGAGCACTCTGCTGCGAAGTGCTCAAAAAATATCCTAGCTGAACTTGTTCAAGAAAAAGATGATAACTTGGATAGAGTTTTACTGCCAATCAAAAATTACTCGAATCATAGAGCTCGCGCGGGTCAGGAATCAAATGAGATAGACCCGTCTACGCAATCACTTCTTGACTTTGATCCAGAGCAACTGAAACAGCTCTGGCGAGCTGTTCAGGGTACCATTGGCAAAGTGACAAGATCTTATAGCAAAACTTATTCGCTAAACACAGTAGTCTCTGACTTGATGATTCTAACAAATAAGATCCTAGAAATTCCTATAGGGGACCAAGAAAGTGAATCATCAAACAAGAAAACATCTTCTATTAGACAAAGAATTATTCATCTATCGCTTAAAGAACTAATCAAGATGATGGCGCCTATTACACCTGCTTTTGCTGAAGGTTGCTGGGCCATGCTGCAACATGAAAATAAAGTAGAAAAAAGCCCTCACACGGCTACAAAATTCCAGTCATCTGATAAAAGCTTGTCCAATAGTTCACACCAGCACTTGAGGCTCTATGAATCAGTGTTCAATCAAAATTTTCCAACCCTCGACGGTACGGATGAAATTCTTGTCCCTAATACTCAAAATTGTGCTGTTCAAGTTAATGGTCGACTTCGTGTGGTTGTCGAAATACCGACTGTCCCTAAAAATCTAGTTGGAATAACAAAAGAGGATTGGATAACCAAACAAATATTAAGCACTGAGCAAGGCAAGGCAAAGTTGATCAATAGAGAAGAGACAAGCGATAATCAAGGTCAGTATAAGAGAGGAGGCTCGCAACCTGTCGACATCAGGTCAGCTAAAAAGATTATCGTCGTACTGGGAGGTAAGACGGTTAATTATGTCTTGTAAAATAGTATAACAAGATAACTCTCGTGTGTCAATCTTTTTCGATCTCTATATTTTTATCATTCTCATGAAATGAGTCTGGAATTAATTGGACATCAATATTTATTTCACAACCTAATCTAACCATTTTGGATTGGACAAGTCAATCTTTTTTTCATCGCTCTACTTCAATATCACCATCAAGAAAAGAATATGTGGTGGAAGCTTAGACTGGGCACTCCGGCCTTCATTCAATATACCAGATTTACCATCCCAGTCTATATTTAATGGTTACATAACTTATTGGCAGTCTCTGGTAAACATGATTCTGTCTCACACAAAAGGAGATAAATTTGGGTGGAGAGAAAACTTTGTTAGTCTAAGCAGAATTTTTTTAGATGTATTTCTATGATTGGCAGCATTATCTTTATAATAATACTGTCTTGCTGCGAATGAGAGAGAAAGAGCCCAAAAATGATGCTTGGCAGATCTCTTCATCCGAACCTTGGTTGAAAGTCAATTCTTTGCATCCGAGTCACAGGGATTAAATAGCCATATCTAGGGTACACATGAAGCAATGCTTATTGTGTTTGTCGGGAAGCATCCTTGGACTCTAAATGGGTAGTGACTGGACGCTGGCTCTGAACTTTGATCGACGAGATTCTTCGCATCTTTACCCGGAAGCAAAGTTCTAGATCTCTTGGACTACAGGTTAATCTGCATTGACATCTATGCAAATCCGAGACAGATCGTCAGATTAGATGTTAGCAGACTATCACCTTGAAGGTGTGACGACAGCGCAAACTTGATGAAAAGTACGTCTTTTATCAGACCCGTCGACGAGTGAACTATTTACCTTAAGGAAACACTAACTTTGGGAAGGGAAAACTAATGCCAGAATTCGAGTGCTTAAATCCGGTAAGTTGATTACTGTTTCTATTTTGTTAGCTTTTGTCTCTCATTTTAAGGCACAACACATGCGACTAAATGCCCATGCTTCTGCTACATGTAATGACTGTTCTACCCGGCTTTCAATTGACAGGGGAAGACTCTCATCTGTTGATTCTATCAAACTAGACGCCAGTTGAGCTAGATATTCTGTATGTGACCAAAGACTATCTGCAAAGCTAGTAAATGACATCTCGCTTTTATCTCATGGGCACCACGCGCAAATTTTGATAATTAGTTCAACTTTGATGTAAAGCAAAACTCCTTTTCAACTCTAGAGCTAGAGCGATTCACCAACTCTCATCATGTCACTAGACTGATAACTCGGTCAAGCGGGAGAGACTAACGAGACGGTTACGAAGTACATGTCAGTAATGAATGTTCATGTATCTCACACGTGGCCTTCGCAAGGCTGTATAGATGCTGCTGGTTCTACAAAGCCTTGATTTTGCATCGGGGCTAAATGAATAGTGACATATCATCTATAACTTACTCCTGTCCATAAAATTTTTACCTTTGATCACTTATAAATTTTTTGTTAATTTTTGAGATAAATTGACCATTATTTTTAACCGATTGCCTTGCATATGTGTGGTAAAGGTGAAAGATGTGAAGAAGTACAAGTAGTACGGGTCTTGGCTGCATTATATCCTCAGAGACTATCTCTTGTTTCTGTTACTTTTTGGTTAAATAAGGTAATCAATACTCGACATCCACATAGATGAATAAGCCGTTAAAAATAGGAACATGGCATCAAACTTATGATAATGGAGTAGTGTGCCTATTATGTGTATAATTATCTTTAAGATTCTCTTCGATCGCACTATTTGATTAACCAGCCGCGGAGAAACTCATCGACTATGAGAGCTCAGAGAATGTTTGCCACCTGAACCATCATTGCTCATAATCGAAGCCGCAAAGGGTAAAATAGTACTATGAGACACTTGAACCTCCGGCTTGTTGCTTAAAGGCATGAAGATAAGGGTTATATTAGAACATCAATTCACTTTTGATTGCAAAATTATCAAAGAGACAAGGCTATATCGTCTCAATCCTTAGTGCCCGACAAGAGTCGAGTGCTCGTGTTGCGTGCATTTTGTGCTCGTACTATGTGCTGCTAACTTAGCGGCTCTCATCATAGCTGAAACTCAAGTCTGTATTGATACCGGTTCTTCCTCTTGTTCTTGGGACTCTGCCGTCTGACACGTATCCTTATTGATCTTTTTGTAATGTTCTAATCGCTTTCTTTGAATCTCTTTCCAGAATATCTCAAAATCTTCTTTTTTAGCCTTAAAGGGAAACTCAACAACTTCATCTTCCAGCTCGGACTGTGGCACAGTGTTTGCTCTGGTGGCTAAAACAAACGCATCAAATTTTATCGGTTCGGGAGCCTCTATCGAGTTTAGTTCGTCGAGAACCTTGAGCGCCTCGTCATGATCTTTAAGGTGTCCTGTAACGCCTAGTTTGAAGGAGCTGCTCACACTTGAACGGTAATCTCGTTTATGTAGGTTTTTCACAAGATAAGCGATTTGTGAGGCAAGATACGTCAGAGGTACCTTTGAAACTTGATAGTAGACAGAGGGTGGATAGTTCTTGGTTGTTGACGAAGAATTGCGAAAAGCGCGGAGCACGGGAGCTTCGAAGGGCGCGACACGGTTTGCCAGGGAAGAGAGCTTGCTCTGCAAATCAGTGGACGACTGGTTACTTTTGTAGATGTCCTTAAATAAACGGATACCTAAGTCTCGCGGATAGACCTGATTTGAGCCGTACTGCTTTCGAAGAGCTTGAATGGGTTCCAGGGCGCCGGGTGCGAAGCGCGCAAAAATCTCATAGGTTGGAAGTCGACTGATACTCGGATTGGTAAACTTTGACATCTTCAGGAAAAGGCGTGGGATTGAAATCGTTCAATCAGGTTTTGGAGCGCCGGTTGTGAAATCCTAGATATGCGTGACTGTGGACGTTGCTCTCAAATATTGATACGTCGCTCCCTGGCTTTGCATCGATGATTTCATTCCACATCGTCAGCCACCTATCATCGCTTGACTTTGGGAACCGGTCGGTAGAAATTACGCGAACGTGTCTACAGGGGAGTTGCGTTAAATTTATGTCCACGTTGCTATTTCGTGTACTGATCTTAGTCACACAAAATCGTATTGTATCCTTGAAGTACGTCTGCATCTTTAGCACACGACTCGGCAGCAATTGTCCAAGTAAAGATAACGGCTCGATCTTACGACATGATCCCATTGCACTTAATTTTGATTTCTCTTCGAAAACATCATACTCGTAGAATCACAAGTATTTGCGGCGTCCGCAATAATATGTTTTTATAAATAAAGGTTCATACAGTGTACACGATATGTACTAGTAGACTTACTGTAAACTCATGAGTCTCTGTGTAATTATTGTTAAGATACGTTGAAGTTTTACCCACTCTATATGCAACACTTCCCACCACATGCAAATGTTGAGTAAAGATAAGGATTACATATACAAGCAAGAGCCAGAACTTTAATACATCTTAACAATAACCAAAACCGAGACCAACTGTGAATGTGCATAGAGTTTACCAATCTACTGCTTAAGTGTTAAGTTGCACGATTCTAATTTTTGCTTAATATAACAACACCCACTGGTCTTCAGGCCAAATTCTAGAATCGTGATACACTTAGTAGTAGTTTTGTTTATTCGTGCTATGTAGAGTCCAAGACTATTATCACACTAAGGCTCCTCTCTAACCCAGGCCACACCTTCGACAGTGCTTTGTTCCCCTTTGACCTCGAACCTAAGATCATTGATACATTGACCCATGACGAGTAGCCATTTAGCTCAGTAATTACCCGTAGAATTCAACCACCTTTTCTACGGAACCTTCTGCTCAAAAAAAATTGAAAAAGAGCAGCCATGGAAACCGGTACGCGGGAAAAAGTCTCAAAAAACCTGCAACTCCAGCCAGGCGAGGCCTAGACACCAGAGCCACACGAGGTGCGTATCCCCATATGTATCTCCCTAATATCCCATAGTCCAGATATCCTCCTTATACCAACACCACCAGCGCTCAAGTAGCGGTGCTCTTTCCTCGGGAGACAGTTTAATGCCAGAATATTTGCAAACAGTGAGAATTCATCTTGGTAAAAAGGGCCAACTTAGTCTAATCTATCATCACCATAACGGGAGCTGGCTACGCCCCGGAAACTCATTTGGGTGACTTTTCCTCCGTGACCAAGTAACGTGTGTTTCTGTTGGCTCTGAAGATAAATCCCAGGTTCGTAGAGGACACCACGTACAGGTAAAAACGCCGTCTTCGTCCCCCTTCAAGCTACAGTTCTCGGCACCCTCACACATCTCATGCCGCAGTCAGTTATTTAGGAAATAATAGCAACAGACAGGGAGACCATTCCTCGAAGGAAATCATGTAATGTTTCATTTGTTATTTGTAAAAAGCGTGGATTTCACAATTGACGCTGTTGTAAGTTTTTAGTAATGGCTTAGCACTTTTTCTCAGTGAGCAGCAGGGGCGAGGATACGGGAGCAGTAAGCATTTGCGTCCGTATCTAGTATTTTTGTATGCTAAAGGAACTCAAGTCTCCACTTGGCGTCTCTTTGGACGATAAATAATAGATAAACAACAAGCAAGAAAACAGTTTCATCAAAACGGCCTTTTTCTCATTATTGTTTCCGGTTAATATCTGTTAAAGAAATTTAATCGATTTTTTACCATGACTACTGGACCTGATTATTAATTCTTTCACAAAGGTGAACCAGACACTACAATCAACTGGTCTCCTCGTTCACCCGACCTGAATCCAATCGAGTATGTGTAGGACTGCATGATAGACTACATACAGTCCTGCCATTCGGGGTTGAATGGGGAAAAACAGAAGTATCCCGTTAATCATCAGGAGAATATTAAATCTGCTTTTTATTTAAAAAAAAGTAATTCTTGTGTATGCAGCCTTTAGGCTATGACACGAATGACACTGGTACGGCACATCGAGCGATGACTCAACATGATATGAGTGGCATTCACACCCGAACATCATTTGAAGACAACGCTCGAAGTCAGGCGCCTTACAGCGCCTTACAGCCCCTTCAACCCTCAAACGTTTACGTCTCCCGCAGGAACGCATTCTGGCCACCCACCGCTATCTAGCGTGCTTTCGTCGTCACAAACATGACCAGGCGAGAAATGTCGTGTGAAGGGCTTGTCAGATTCTTTTTTTTTAATTCATATCTGCATATGCATTCTGAGGCTATGATGCGCATGAATACGGAAGACATCTACATTTCGCAGAATAACTCAGTCTAATGTTTTTGGACACTCATCCTCAGATTACATTTGCAGATACCACTACGAGAATAACACCTTACGACATGTACCCTCTCCCGTGAATATACACCATTGGGAAAAGCGAGGAAAGCCCATGGTTATCTAATTAAGCTATTGTCATCCTACAAAAACAGTATCACCGCGAGAGATTTGGTGTGAGGGTCTTGCTGGATTCGAACCAACTTTCTCCGGTCTCAAGTGGGGTGTGTGTCTAAGTCACCCAGTCTCTATTCGGGAGAACGGCCGGAAGGGTGTACCACTGCATCATCTAACCCCTCACCATCATTAGGAAATAGGCGAGATATTAATTTCAATTTCTCCGCTTCCTTCATGTGTCACACTGAGTAATTGATTTCTCGAACGACAACCACTTTTCAATTTGGCGAAAAATCCGAGCATCCGAATCCTGCAGGTTCAAGAAGTACTATTTATATATTTTCACCTAACTCTTGCACATTCTAGGGTCGGATGGCGCAGTGGTACACTGTCACCGTTCTAATTAGGATCTGGATCGCTCAGGCACATCCCCCATCTGAGACAGGAGAAAGCTGCTTCTAATCCAGCAAGATCCGCACCCACCTCTCTCGCTGTGACAACGTAATCGTGAGATGACGAATGCATGCTTAGATAACAATGAATGCATCTCGCTTTTCCCTATGGTGGGTTATCGCGGAAGAAAGTAAATGTCGTAAGGCGTTATTCTCGTAGTGGTATCTGCAAATATAATCTGAGTATGATGAGTGGCCTAAACGTTAAATAGTGTCATACTGCGTCATATGCTGGGAATGTTACACATAAGGTGCTAAATTCTTAAACGTCAGGCGCCTTCCAGATAATAATCAGATCTACAATGATTAGCAACGGTTGCTACCTGAAAGGGCTAGCAATTGTTCCACGCTGCCGTTTGTCATTGTATCCATATACAGTACAATCTCGCTATAACAATGTTGGGCAAAACTTAAAGGTTCTTGTTGGCCAATTCAATGGAATCCTCTAATCGGGAGCCTTGGTTAAGTTTTGCCCCACATTGTTATAGCGAGATTGTACTGTAAGTACACAAACAAATTTGATTGATCGAGAAGCGTCAACACAACGATTCAACATCATCCATAATTAATTATCTAGAGGATCATAAACAATGAAACTTAATCGCTGCAAAAATTTACGTGTGTAGTCTTTGATTAAAAGTTCTGCAATTGATACCTAACGGTCAAAATTTCTGTTCTCCATTGTGAAACGCTATCAAAGTTCTCCTATCTCGATAACTTCGTCGTCCTCTGTTGCTTTTACGCCGCGTCAAGGCGGTTGGTTATGTCGACTGAGGTTTGCGCGTCGATGATGAGCAGGTCGTAGTATTACACCGGAAGTTAGCCTATTTTTTGTAAGTTGAATAAGGGTCAACGCACTGTTGGACCGGTGTTCATAAATCTTATCACCGGCTACTTCATGTCTTGCCTACTGCTGCCATTCTTCTATTTGTAGAAGAACTCAGTCATTTTTCATTACGTCAACTTCTGGTACTGCAGGCGTTTTTCGGTGTTTGATTCGAAATTCTTCGTGTTATCACATGAACCCTTTCCATTGTGACAGTAGTTACTACATGGTTTTCCCCTTTTCCGACGGCACCAATCTCGTTTTTTCTAGGAGATTGCTAGATTTTGCAGGAATAAATTTTGGGTCTTTAAAATTTGCAGGCAAATTTTTTTGACGGTGGTGCTTATCAACCGTCGATGTGAGTTTGAGGTTGAGCGAATCCAATGCGCATCAACACTCCGATGATATGTTTATTGACATAGATACAATTAAAGGCTAGAGGGTCGGATGGTGCAGTGGTACACTGTCTGGGCCATTTTCAAAAGTAGAGTACAGGTAGCTTTGACAAGTGTCCCTCTTGAGATAGGGAAATTCTGGTACAAATCTTGCAAGACACCCACGACTCCACTCCTGGCGATAATGAAATTGCAGGATGATAGCAGTTAGCTCCTGTAATCATATTTATTATCGCTATTCCCATCGTGGGTAATCAAGGAAGAGGGTAACTATCGCAAGCAGAGATTCTCGTAAAGAAATTTGTAAATAACATTTGAGAAAAGGTGGTTCAAACGTCAAACTGAGTAGCGCTGCGAAGTAATCATGACTTCCGTTATCATGCAGCTATCAAACTCTCTATCTGCATGAGCCGTTATCATTTTAAAAAAAAGACCAACAGCACCGTGGATTGGTAGCTACCTACCTCAGGTAGCAACCGTTGCTGATCAGTGATGATCTGATTATTAACCAGAAGGTACCTTACGTTTAACGATTTAATACCTTTTGTTTACTATTTTGGCACCTTACGTGTAACATTCCCGGTCACATACATATCTTCCGCAATCATTCGCGTCACAGCCTCAGGCTGCATACGCTAAAATAATTTTAAAAAAAAGTGCTTTCTTATTTATTATTCTGGATCCTTCGTCTACGACCTTCAGACCTCGTCAGACAAATCTTTCGAGAACTAGCGGACCGCTGCTTACACATTTCAGAGGTCTGGACTTTCAATTCTATCAATCGCAAATGAATCGGAAATCCCTTGGAAACAAGCTCCTTACATCTTTGGACGGTTTGATCTCTCGGATCCCCAAAGATCCGGGCGTCCACCGACACTGGGCAGCAGTCAAATTGATGAATTAGAGCATTTTGTCTGTGGCTTGCGAGATTGAAGATTTAAGAACTTCTTAGAACGACCGGTGTTTCCATTCTCTCACCAGAACACTCGTGAGGCTGTAATTAAGAGAGCTCTCCAGCATAGAGTTTACAACAGTTGCATATCTCAGTGCAAGCCACCCCTCGCCGAAATAAACAGGCGGAAGCGGTTACTATGTGCTCAAAATCTTTGGGACCAGACAGTTGAGCAATGAGGTCAAGTTCTTCGAACCGATAAATACTGGATCACGGGTAGTTAACATACAAGTGGTTTTGTTACCAGGAGACTAAGTTCTCTTACTTCCAAAGTTTTCTAGTACCCTGCCCTAATCTGGAAAATTAGCCAATGGAATAGTTTTGTAAATACTGTTTTTCGTCTAGATTAGCTTGCCAGGATGGATTGATGTATTGGAAATCCTTTATCGAGTCACAAAGAGGCTCTTCCTGGGTATGGGATAGGAGGTGGGGCTTTATCACCTCGAAGCCGCATTGTGAACAGATACTCCCTCATATTATTTGCAAAGTAGGAAATCTCTTCCATTTCGTCGATACAAGATGAAGCTTTACATAACGCTGTACGGAATACCGTGGAAAAGCTGCATGCATTAGAAATTAATCCCATTGCTTTACCCCCTTTATCACCTAGCCTGGATCCGATGGTCTCCCTGAGCAATACCCTGAGGTATCACATACAACAACAACATTCGAAATAGAGACGGGAACACAAATACATCAAGCCGGACTCAATGAGGCTATTGAAGAAGCTTGTGCCTTTACAAGACCAGGGTAATTTGGGAGATTGAATGATAGAACATCTGACAGATGAAAAGCGGTGACTGATGCAAATATTGGGCCTTAGAGATACTGCTTTTTATTCTAATATCTAGCTCTTGTTATGGTGTCGGAACTTTGTTCCCCGCCCTCATGAAAATGTCAAAACACCACATTTTCAAAAAAAAACGACAACCTCTACAAGCCTTCAATTACAAAGAGCCGGCGTGAATCGATAGATAACCATTAGATGAACAAAAAGATGCGGGGATTGAGCAATAAACGCGAGCGACGCGGACTTATTATTGTTACAAGTGGGACCTGTTTTGGTGAGGGAAAAAATATTGGACCCCCCGGCGCCACAGTAGCGCCACAAAAACGCCACATAGAGCAGCCAATGAGATCGCACCAAATATGATTATGTAACCCCAAATTCTCACAGATTGACATTGTCAAAATGTGCCATGAACTTGATCAACATGCCCTTCGCGCTACTACCTATCCTTCCCAACTGTGTAGGGCTTATGATGCGTGGTTCTGAGTTTCCACTCTGTCAAACCAAAATCAATCCCTTCTCGATACAACTTTATCTTTCTCCAGCATCTGTGGTAGTTTGCCGAGATCGTGCTGTTGCACACATTCGCCAATATGAGAGGCAGCTGTATGCGAAGGTAATCGATATTGTACTCGCACATCATCCGCGCATTCTGCTTACAGCCACACCAGAAGTGCTCTATGTGGTTCAGTTCACAGTGGTACTTAGGATGGTATAGAAGCCTGTGATACCGCCCATTTGAGGAACCTAGCACAGTTTCCTCAATTGCGTTCTTTTGCTGTGAGAAGTCATCCTGCACAACAAGAGACGCTTGGCGCAACAACCTACCCCAAAGTCATTAGATATTATGATGCAATGCTTACATCAACTTGATGTAGGTTTATAATTTGGATAACTTAATACTGGTGGAGCATCGTGGAGGGAGTGCCTCACAGTCACATCGTCATGCATCGTGGGAGATGATAAATTTAAGTCACGTTGACGATTGAACAATGCTTTGATATTGAAAGACTTTGCAGCCTCAGACTGCAATTCTTTTGCATGTTTTCTAGATCTCTTCCCAGCTGAACGAGATCCGTTGCCAAAACTTCCCTTCAAATGCTTGTCAGCATCTGCAGCCCACGACAGTGTTCTCTTCTCTTGGGTGTTCGTCTCGGTTTCAATCTCAACATCATCTGCACCGGCTTGTTAGACTTCTTTCAAGGCTTGCCGCTTGCGACTCATGATTTACTAGACATACCTTCATGGTCCATGTCCGAGTCTCAACCCAAGTTCTCAACTTCAGTGTCCGTATTGCATTCTTCGGCGTCAGAGTCCCAGAACCAGACTCCATTATTCTCTTCTCCTAGGGTTTCTCCACCAGAATCTTCTCTAGTACTGCCGATGATTGAACTTTCTGGGTTTAGAAGGCGTGGAGGTGAGCTCTCAGAAGTGGTTGTCTGCGTTCTGACGTGTCGGTTCGTGTCTTGTCCTTGACGAATACGCTTCATATGCGCTTTGCGTGCCCTTGATACCATGATGAATTATGCGTGCTTAGCGAGTGCAGGTAGTTACAAGTAATGGAAGCTCTGCAGCGGATGGTAACTGATATCACGGTTTGAAAAACTTACCTTGAGTAGCTATGTACTTAGACAGGTATGTATCATACGATGATTGAACAAGAAAGATCGCGACAAACTCGAAACACCACGTCCCAAGACGCGTCTATCAGGCAGTGGTACCATAGGCAATTAACCATGAAATTAGGAATCATAGATGCTTCCCAATTAAGACTAGCGTCCTCTAATCGGGGCTATTGCGGCCGCTAGCATCCACTAGCGCACAGATTGAGCGAGGACTGAATGAACCCCGAGGGCGGGGAACAAAATTCCGACACCATATGTCAGATAGAATTTTGTGTTACTTTAGCTAGTGGGAACCTGCATGTCCAGGAGTTTGACATAAATCCGATGCCAAAAAATTTAACCTAGTTATCAGGCTTCTTCAGAGTTGCTCATGTCCGAATCTGTTTAATCGATTGATAGATTGAAATGCAGATAGGAGTGATCATAGCTAGATTGAGTTAAGAGTTCCATTGAAACTCTTATCAGCCTCGCGTGCTAATGCGACCTAATAATTGTTATAGTTGTCACCTTATATAGGGGAACTGTAACGCCCGATAGATGTGTATATCATTATCTTCCTTAGTCCGTTGTACAACTACAGTAACATATTATTTACATCCCCAAATTCTCATTGGCCTACTTTGGCATGAGTAAATTCGCAATTGACATCGGATTCAGTACTGCGAAATAAGTAACATTATCTTGAATTACTGACTTAATAAATTTTCATCAGCTTCTATATACTACTGCTGAATATTCCCTTGAAGCAATTCAATGTGTTTGAAATAATTACTGATGGCTGAGCCAAACTCCCTTTCCAAGCTTTCAATCATCTCCTCATTGCTGTAGGTTGACCAGACTTATAGAGATTGCTAGGGCATCGATCAACTTGGTGGTAGTTACAATAGTGTCTCTTGAATGCTTAAATAATTCTTGCATCCATTGGCAGCATCTGAAATTTTGTATTACGGCATCAAGAGCTAGATCTTGACACCGATACGCGAATGCAAATCGAAGAGAGAAGAGGGAGCATCGTCAAGAAGCAAAACATGTCTTTAATCCTTCAGTAGAGTTGATTCGGTCAATAGTCGTGACCAATCAAGAAAAGACTCAATTTCAAGCCTTCATTTTTTCATGGATCTTTATTGGAAAGTCTTGAAGAGTGTTCCTGTTATCCAAGCTATTTTGTTGCTTTTATGATAAAAATCTAGTCGATCTCCAGATTTTTATTGAGAGCACCTGGGATAATTGGAGAGTACTGTAATCAGAGGCTCCAGCTCGTCTGTTCTATCTACATTATTTATTAAACACAAAGTGGTTCTGGTGTCATCTTTCTTCAGACCTTTAATTTTGCTCCTGAGCGATAGCTTTGACAAGGGACATGTTGTAGAAAAAGTTTGGAAAGACGTCAGACTTTTTTGTAGAAAGATTGATTTAAATAATTATATTCATTGATTTCGTTCTAAATTTAGATATCCCTAAGCTGATAGATCTTTATTTTTTGTAGCCTGGGAAGAGCTTGTTACATTGCCTTTGTATCGACTGGTCCGGTTTTTCCTTGGGACTTATTAATAATTGGTTGATGCCAGTGCTGAAACTTCTGTAACCACTCGTTGGAAAACTCAATTTTTCCCTAATTTCTGGCTGCACGCTGAATTTCTAAGGTTTGGTTGTGATGAAATTTCCTGCCCCTGCCGTCTTCCTTGAACGGCAATGTAGCACCCAAATTACTAGGGCTTCCTCAAATGAGGAATGCTGCTACCTTGTAGGCTTTCGGCATCAAAATTCAAAGCTTTCATTGACTCCAACATGCATTTTCTCCTCAATAGGCTTCCAATGGTGACAAGACAGACTGTCTGCCTGTACCGCTGCCGTACCCAAACCACGAAATTTTTATCCTTGAGTTAAGCACGTAGAGCCTTATGACTGCAGATACTCAGTATCTGGCCATTAATAAGTCTAGATTGGCTCGTAGTAAGTAAATGTGCCGAAGGTAGATTTCGATGTGGATGTTTTAACGGAGTATATAATCCTAGTCAGAATCCAACGGGGTTGGTCGGTGATTTGCGTGCGTACTGACGACTGTCAAAGGATCTAATTCTCAGCCACCAGGCACAAATCTGGTGGCCGCAATGTAAACATATATCTCGATCTATACTAAGCATTGAATTGCTAGAAATCCTAGTATCAAAGGATTCTCTCTGACTTCACGTCGGACAGGGAACTTATGCTAAATGAGATATACCTACTCAGTAATAGAAAAGTCATGGAACTTGGTGTACGACTACCACTTAGACGTACCACATTTTTTATCAATCTGATTTGACGCCTTTTTGGCCTACGCAGGCATTTTTAGAACACGTGTATCTCATTAGAAACATAAAGTTTTGACGTTCGCGATTCTCATATTTAGATTTCGTTTGCAGATACCATTGGGAAGGTAGCCCTTGTGACGTGGAACTTCTTCGTGGATACCCACCAGAGGGTAAAGCGAGGAAGATCCATGTTTATCTGAGTATCCTTTCATCGTTCTTAAATTCCAGAATAACCGCGGGAGGGGGGTGGTTTTAGGATCATACTACAGTAAAACCTCTATAACGCTATCCTCCGCAACCCTACATCCTCTACAACGCTATCAAATCAGCTCGATCTTGTAAATTTTGCAGGCAACCTCCAGCCTATCGATATTTTCTCTTCTGGGAAGGTTTATCGTGTTAAACAGGTATATAAATGCTAAGACAGCATGAAATTTCAGTCTCACAAAGGCGTGTCCTTTGTAGACATGTTCAACGACACCCTTGACTCCGTCAATAACAGCCAAGATTGTGGTTTGAGGACGAATTCCATCGTAAAATCATCCAGCCCACGATATCCGAGAGCTTCAGTGCTAGATACAGCCACCTAGACGAATTAGACCCGTCTTTCCACCCTAAACAACAACGTGAGAAGCCACTCAAGTGGCCGGAGCTAGACACAGCGCTATTCCAATGGAATCAAGAGGGAAAGCCGTACATTCCAATCTCTGGTTAGCTGTTAATCCGGTAGGCATCTCGTTTTTGGCAACGTCCTGCATTTTATCAAGGCACGGAGGTGCCTCAATTTAGCAATGGCTGGCTTACTGTATTTAAGAGGAGGTATAACATCAAATCATGGATTCGGCCTGATGAGGATGGAAGTATTGTTAAAGCTGCTATCGCAGAGCAGCTTGTACAGGTACAAGAACTGGCAAGGCAATATCCTCCTCAAGATGTCTACAACTGTGCTAAAATTGGCATCAACTGGAAGATGGTACCTGATAGAGGCCTTTCTACACAGCAGAACTCAGATACAAAGAAAAAGAAGGCGCGGATAACCGTACACTTCTGCTGTAATGCTGATGGCAGTGACAAGCTTCCAGTGTGGTTTATGGGCAAGGCTGCTGATCCAAGGTGCTTAGGCCACACGTGGAGCAACATAATGACTGCAACAACACCCTTTTGAAGAAACTGGATGGTTATGAAGTGGCTATGAAGGGGAGAAATGAAGATCAGAAGCAAAAACAGACCATTAGATCTTGGCTCACACAGACTCGGCGACAATCATCTCAAGCAACTTAGAAAGTCTTGATTTGAGTCAGTTGCGGTTTATGGAGGTGAGACTGCTTCCAATCCAGCTACGGATAATCATTTACTTACTTCTTACCCCTGCTACAGCACAAACATAAAAACAAGGCTTGCAACTCGACACCTTAGATGAGTTGAGTTGATTGCGAGTTATTGTCAGTTCATAGGCGTTTGGCGCTGGAATATACATGTTTACTTTGTTATCATGTAAGTATTAGTTAATCATATTACATGCTTTAGTAAAGGCGCTAGGCCCTGTCATAATTTAGGCATCGATGCCATCGCGAGATAGCGAGGTATATAGAATTAGATCACTTGTTCAATGATTATAAGGCCTTAAACCAAGTGACTCCTGTTGTACCAACAAATATAATCAACCAAGTCAAGGATTGCGAAGAAAGGTATTTGCTGGCCAGTCTGGGCTCACGTGATATTTCTATATCGCTATATCCTCTATAACACGATACTAAAAGTCCTATCAGACTGTATAACGTTACAGAGGTTTTCCTGCAGGTTCAAACTTGCTTTCTCCTGTTTCAAGTGAAGCAGATGTTCAAGCTACTCAGACTCTACTTGGGAGAACGGTTTGGACGGTATACCACTCAGCCATCCGATATGACGAACCAGTACAATTGTTACAAGCTCTAGCCTAGTGTGAGGATCCGAAGTTTATCCGGCTTCCTAGTCAGACACGTCATGACGTGTTGATGTAAACAAACACTAGCGTCATAAGACACGCAACGGTGTAGATAAATATCCTCATGTGTAGATTACAGGACTAACATCATTAAAATAAAATATATATTCTATTCGGATACACTCGCGTTTAGCCTACGTGATGTCCCTTAACGACAATAGATAATAATTTCAAGCATGTCTCTAGTCTGACACACGCTTTACTCATGTTCAACCGCGTGATAAATTGTACGATGTCTAGGTTTGTCTGCCATTGCTTTAACCATTTTACCATGATTTAGTGTGCATGTTGTGGTGTAGAAGTTGTGATGTGGTTATTATTGAAGTAACTTAAACTTGGGGTACTATACGAAGTTTGCCTTTTAGATGTAACCGATGACTAAAGTTATCCGAGGTTTGACTATACGTACAGGACCGGCGGACAGCAGTATTGCAGGGGTAGAGCTTGCCGCAAGAAGATATTATTTTTGTACGCCGTTCTCCTGTATTATCCACTGGTGATTTACAAAATTAATATCAGCTTATAAAAAGTTCTATCCCTGCAGTATAGTACATGTAACATTAAGCTTTGGCTTAGTGCTACAGTACATGTAGTATCGGTACTGGTACCATAGTAATTACCGTGTCGTAACAAAGGAACATCGTGTTCAATCGAAGAAGTCAGCTGGTATTGCGTTGTCTTCACGAGTTAGAATCGGGAGCCACAAGTGATATGCCTAGTTTACTCGTAACTGCTAATGACTGAAATTTTCAAATTGAGCGCTCTAAATGTTCGAATATCTCAATAGCTAGCTCCTCTACCACGATATGATCGTTTATTGAATGCGTCGATTTCGTGAAAGTGTCAGGAGTGGACCAAATACATGCATGTATACCGGTGTAAAGGAGGATACAGAACATCGAGACCTTGGAATTATTCAATCGAGGTCGGACTAAACACATCAATTGCCCACATAATCCTTAAAAGTAATAAATATGTAACACTGTTGATTTCTCAATCTCAAAAGGGCAGCAAAGATAAATAACATAAATTTTTACATTTAATAAAATGGACAAGCAAAATGCCTCTGTCCGAGCTTCCACTATCATGAGCTATCCGCAAATATCATTGCTTGTTGCTATGGAGATCTCAGAAACGAGCTTTTTTTCCAACAACTATCTTAAGTTATCAATCCTTCCGAAATTAATTTCGGTACATGTTGAAGCAGACAAGAAGCTCATCGTCTAGTGATATTTGATGGGATTCGTCAATACTCACATACAAGAGTATGAAGGTTGTAAAATTTTTTAGGATTGATGTGGTAGTTTTAGTTCGACCCCTTTCTAGTAGTGCTTCGAGCCTGTTCCCTGTTCAATGATGACAACTTTCTTTTTTACCTTTTTAATCAGAACATGAAGTTCAAATCAACGTTTCTGGGTCCACAGGAATCTGTCTACTCTAATGGATCGCCGCTCGAAATCCCAGGCCCTTTATCTCACTGTCAGTTCTTAGTTCGGCACATTGGCACGATATTCGCATCACAATGATATGATCAAGAATCTTACTGTCGTCACAGCTTCGCGCATCAATCTCACTGCGCTTTCTTCTTGTCACTTATAATTTTGCCGTCATTTGGTTAGAGCTTAGGCCGGTTACTTCGTACCTTTTCTAGCAATCTTTTACAACGTTTTCACTCCTTTATGCTTCAATTCTCTTCATTTTGCACCTCCTATCGAAACCTAGAAATTGATTGTCGATGTGTCAAGCTCTCTTTCAGGAAGAACAATTTTTGCGTCGATCACCATTCGTAGTGCTTGCTCACTCACTGTCACAACATTTCATTCAACTCGGCAACCGTGTGAGCTTTACTAGTACCCAGGCCTGTGGCACAACCCTACTCTAGCTTTTCAATTCCCAAGGCACGCCTCGAACTTCGTCCAAGAAACTCATAGCAAAGCGGCTTACCGTAATAGTGCTACACCCTCACAAGACTCTACACATCTGAAAGTATGAGGCAAACTTGGGGGCTCAGCACGTCGACTCTGTTTTCGTATGTTGCCACTCTCAATATAGTCGATAATAAACTCACAAATGCTTCAGAGCAGGACTTTTATGTCTAATATTTATCACATTTCTCGCAGGCTTGGTGAAAGTGTGGTTTAACAAAAGAGAGTAAGCCAAAATTACCCCCTCGATAAAATGTTGCTAAGCATGATAAAGTCTTAAGAAGAAGATCAAGCTTGCAAATCTTGAGGCCGCAAACGAGAGAACAGACAAGGAAAAACTTGTTGGAGAGAGAGAACTTGATGAGGGTGACCTCTTTGGAGTAAGAGCTATTGAAGCAGGTTTTTTTGGGGGTGTAACTCAGTCTTGTCCAAATTCGCCCGCGGTCAGCCGAAGTTCGAGTTTACATTCTCTTGGTAAGAAACATAGGGAAGAACTAAGACCGAAGTCTCCACTATGCCCTTCACATTCTATCATTCTGCGGAAAGATTTATCGCCCACTGAGAGCTCTTCTTGCAACATTACTCCACCACCTCCACAACAAAACAGGAATCTTTGTCCATCCGATAAAATTGCGTTAGAGACTCGGGCATCTATCTCCGAACCTGACTTGAGCAAGACAGATACTCCACCTCATGCTGATCTCGCAATTCCATCAATTTTACGAATCAGAAATCGAATGGAAAACAAGAATGCAGTGCCTAAACTCCCTAAGCCTGTCCTACAAACAGTAGTAACCTCAAATGCTTGCATCGAAGATCCTTCCTCACCTGTCAATACACCGTCACTGCGCGAAAATTTTCCAATACGAAATGCATCTATTCCAAGTAATATTCAAGCCTCAAGCACAAGATCGAAACCTTCACATGCATTACCTCCCAAAGGTTATTCAAGACCACCAGAAGAAAATCACCATAGAGATTTTGCTCCGGTGTCAATATCGCTTTCTTCGCTGGCGAATCTCCCCCGGACCATTTCACCTAACGCTGTTATTCGGGACTCGATTGTATCGAAGCAAAAAGTGTCAATCTATCAGCCTCCTGCAGAGTCATCGGTCGAGACTGCCCACCAATCTACAATTGAAACTAGCCTCTCTAGAAGAGCAACCCCTTCGCCTCAGTCAGAGGAAATAATTAGCGCTCCCCTATCTAACAAAAATGAAGACTCTTCTTCCAGCTCAATAAAAACTCTTAACGATGATTCTCAGAGTCTGCCTACTTCAGATTCCGCTCGAGCTAGCTCATACTTAAGCCAAGATATTGATTCTAATGATTCTCGCTACTCTCCGTATAGTATTTCCCATACAACTGCTCATTCATCAAACTCCAGTCTCAGCTCAATATCAAATATAGACAGATACTCCGCATTAGCGGACGCTAAAGTTTCTGCCGCATCACCCTTCGGCTTTCAACCTCTAGAAGAATCTCAGCTTAGCAGCAACCACACGTCGAAGTCATCGCAAGGATCCATCGGGGATTTTTACGATACATATTTCCGCAGATCTATACTGCGTCAAAGTGTCTTAGAGCAGGCTAGAGAGATTGAAATAGATTGGAGAGAAAAATCTAGTAACACCACTTTTGGCTGCTTGCCGACTTCTCACGACGATGATTCAAAATCCTCACCCGTACCAAAAGTTCCTATCAAAAATCTAGTCTTGAAATTTTAACCGGTGAAGCCGAAGTAATTTAACCATTTTTAGATATATATTTTGGGACTGTTATTTGAGCCATTCTGAAGTGGAGCTTTTTTCTAACTCTTTTTCGAAAGAGAGTGGTCGCCTATTGGAAGACGGTGATACGATGTATATATTCTCATAATTTTAATATCGCCTAGACCCTGTACATACTATACCAGTCGGGAAATATATCGGCTCGATTTTGCATAAGTTCTGGTAACTTACAATGGTACATGCAGCAACGTTTACAGGAATCTTAACTAACATCATTTTTGAGCTGAATGGAGTGGACCAGAAACCGTATCGTGATACACTTCTTTACAAGTTCCATTAGAGACTCCAAGTTCGGGGCTTCTCTGTATTTCCCGCGTCGTGAGTCATTCTAGGAAATACTAGCTGCTAGCCACCCATGGAAATATTCGGCAGATAAATATGATGCCCAAAATGCTACGAACGTTAAAATTTTTCTCTTTTCATTGGTCACAAAACTGTGTGATGCACTCGTTTAGTCCCGTTCAAATTTTGATCGACGGAGGTAAATTATAGTTTTCTTCGAAGGCTGACTGAAACGTCGGCAGGTATGTACTAATTTACACATAAACATCTACGTACATGTATACATCCAATGATCGCATCGTCACATTCATGGCCGTAGGATTACACTTCGCAACAAACGTGCACAAGTTGATGACTAGGATGACGCAGCAGGACTGGCGGCTCTCACATCTCAAGATCTCGTCACTTCCTTTCATTTTTAAATCTGCTATATATATGCAGTCTCAAGTATCAGCACGACGACCGATGCGTAATTTTCGTCGAATTTCGTTTGATACTTTGGAGCACTTGTAGGCTGGTTTCCATTGCAAATACCGCTCGAAGTTGATGCCTTCTAACGCAGCCAATCTCTGTGAATATTCACCAAAGCAAAGATCTCGAAAAACATGTTGTTTGGTTATCGTAGTATGCTACCGTTATTCAACAGACACGATATCATTACAAAAGACGTAATCCCGATGGCCTGCTGGAGTCAAAGTAGCCATCTGTTTTTTCAAGTAGGGCATGTGACCAGGCTACATGAGCTCAGACTCTTCTCGGGGGAAGGGCGAGGATGGTTTGCCACTCCTCTATCCGATCCGCGGCTAGCCCTATTCGCCATCACTTGACACTGATTAGTTGGAGGAAATCCTTTGTGTTACCTTCGCAGACCTTTCCTCTCCGTACGTTTGTTCTTGGCTCTGCATCTAGATCGTGACAGAAATTAGTATGTATTGCCAGTTGTAATCTTGGTAAGAAGCATGGGTCGGTAACTTTATGCACTCAGATCGGTGCTTGAGCGTTGGGCTTCGCGACCGGATATTAGGTGAGCGCGCGTGCTTCGGGCCCGTTCATTTCTTTCGCTTACGAGCTCCGTGTCCAAAAATTTCCGTTGTGCAGTGCTGTCATCAGAAATATTGTCAGAACGCATACCGTCGGGCAAGGAGCCCTCTCTTGAGATATCCTAGAGAGGGTTGTATGACTCTTAACTTCATTGCAGTTGTAAAAGCTATCCAAAACTTATCGTGAAATTCCACTCATGGGATCCTAGCATGAACGTGTGCATCCTACCAATCTTTCGGGTCACTTCGATTGACGTCGTTGATTGATTTTGGATGTGAGTGCTCCATCGGTCATGTTGTGTTCGTGATTCATGTTTCATCCCAGAGTCATTCCTGTGATAGCCTCCGGATCGCAGACAAAAGAGTGAAGTACAATAAATCATTCGGATGGCGACACGACACCAACGGAGATGCATGGAAATGGAGCATTAAGACGTAAATCGTTTTGCGCGCCCCTAGTCGCATATCTTCATGACGATATGTTTATTACTAATGTTAGAGGTAGAATCTGCGTGTAATCGCGGGTCAACTACCACAGTACATGTAGCAGTACATATAGCACGTACAATGTTACAGCGGCGGTATTCCACCGTGCGAACTCATACCCAATCCGTCACGGAGTATCGGCACTTACGTGCCTATATTGATCACTGTTAAGCTGCGAGGCGTTGAATGTCACATTCAGTCACAAAATTTCGAGGCTATTCCGTACGACCTGCACCTCTTTCTCTCTCGTGAAGCATTCACTATGGTGTACTACACTTCAGAAGATCTGCCTTGGTCTCGATCTATCTCCCCGTGCGCTGAGGCTTCATGGAACTCTGTCTGACCGGTCCGGACGGTATTCTCTTGCAACGCGTTACGCGCTCTTTCAGGCGGTTGCGATTCGGGATCAGCGTTTACCAGGAACACGACTGTGACGGCATCAACACCGCCACTACTTCTTCATAACCAGGATCCCGAATCGGAGTAGTAATCGCGGCTGGACCCGTAGGCTACGTGGCACGAAGCGCGGGTCTACATTAAACAGTTCATTCATATACAGTCGTCCCTCTCTAACTCGATAGTGGGTCCCGGTATAAGTGTTAAAATTATTCATTGTAACCTGGACTTTTATATTTGCAACACTTACCCTAACAAGTCATTTTGAGCGCAGGGGTAAGTATTGCAAATATAAACGGTAAAATTTCTATAAATCTCTTCAGTAATTATACCGGGACCCACTATTAGCTAAGAGGGGCTCTACTGTATGAGGTTCAACTTGCCGATCTTGGAGGATTGTCTACAGTCCAACCTCATCTAGAGCGATAGTGGGTCCCGGTACAGTAGAGCCCCTCTTAGCTAATAGTGGGTCCTGGTATAACTACTGAAGAGATTCATAGTCACTTTAACGTTTATATTTGCAATACTTACCCCTGCGCGCAAAATGATCTGTAAGGGTAAGTGTTGCAAATATAAAAGTCCAGGTTACAATGAATAATTTTAACATTTATACTGTGGCCCACTATTAGCTAAGAGGGGTTCTACTGTATGCAGTCGTCCCTCTCTAACTCGATAGTGGGTCCCGGTATAAGTGTTGAAAATATTCATCGTAACTTGGACTTTTATATTTGCAACACTTACCCTTACAGGTCATTTTTTTCATGCAGGGGTAAGTATTGCAAATGTAAATGGTTGAATTTCAATGAATCTTTTCAACACTTATACCGGGACCCACTATCGCTATAAATGAGGTTGGACTGTAATCTCGTCATCTTATTATTTCACCGTCTAATTACCTTTCTCTTCGCTTCTACTACACCCCTATCGTAGTCTAGTAGCTTCATAAGCGCCGCCTCGGCTCTGACCGAGACACAATCATCTCCCACGTCACACAAATCGGGGCAATTCAACTACAGTCGTAGGGTCGGATGGTGCAGTGGTACACTATCCGGGCCGTTCTTCCAAGTAGAGTCTGGGTAGCTTGGACACATGCCCCACTTGAGACAGGAGAAAGCTGGTTCGAATCCAGCAAGACCCTCACACCACTTCTCTCGCGGTGATGCTGTATTCGTAGAATGACGAAAGCATGCTCAGATAGCCACAGGTTTTTCTCGCTTTTCCCTGTGGTGGGTATTCACGGAAGAGGGTACATGTCGTAAGGCGTTATTCTCGTAGTGATATCTGCAAATGAAATCTGAGTATGAGTGTTCCAAACGTCAAACAGAGTTATTCTGCGTCACATACATATCTTCCGTAATCATTCGCGTCATAGCCTCAGGCTGCATACGCAAAAATGATTAAAAAAAAAAACTACAGTCGTCCCTCTCTAACTCGATAGCGGGTCCCGGTATAAGTGTTGAAAAGATTTATTGAAATTCAACCATTTACATTTGCAATACTTACCCCTACACGAAAAAATGACCTGTAAGGGTAAGTGTTGCAAATATAAAAGTCCAAGTTACGATGAATATTTTTAACACTTATACCGGGACCCACTATCGAGTTAGAGAGGGACGACTGTACATATAAAGCTCTTCCATGACTAGCTCTTCGGCCAACAGGCTCACAATCCGGCAACACACTTTTTCAACCGGATACTCTTATGCTGTAGTTAAGGTATGACACATAGTCAACATTTCTCTAAGCCACGTACGGTGCAAGTTTCATAATCACTGTGACTTGCCATGCGCTTATTGATGGCGAGTGCCAGTTCTTTCGAGAAGGTGAGCAAATGTATGCTTAGGATATCGGCCTTCAAAAGGGTTATGGGAATCCTTGCGGACCACTCGGCACAGGTAAGAGCTATTTCCATGGTAAGCTTGGTGGCCTTGGTGTACCCCGCGTGTCGGAAACACGCCAAATCTTAAAAGGTCCGAGAATTTATCCAGAAGATCGTGATTCCAAACCCCACACCCCTTAATTGTTTTTTGTGATATTCGCTCACCCGTAATCATTTATCTGCTGAATTATCACACTTGAGCTGTAGATCGAATAACGCCGCCTGAGCTCATCCTCGAACCTTTAAGTAGATATTCGAGCGCGCTTTGGTACCTCGTCGGTACAGACCCAGCTCTCAGTGATGAGTACATAAGTGTGCCCACACTCACTGTCAATAACAGTGACATGAAAAATTCGTATTATCACCTTCTTTTCTAGTCTCCACTTCGGTACAAGCGTGGCATTCATACATAATTTCATGGGAATTTGTATGGGACGAGAGACAGTGATCATGTTTCGTTGGAAGTAGAAAAAGATTACCGACGTTATGGTATCGATCCAGAAGATTCTACTTGGGCTTCTTGCCGTCCACAGTTCTCCAGGTTTTCATCTTCTAGATGATACTGGTTAAACTGGTGGTTTCAGGGTGATTAAGGATTATCAGGGGTTTTCTCTCAACTCCGAATGATCTGCATTTTATAACATCATATGCAAGCTAGTATACACTAGTACTAGTCGGCGGGGGCTAGAAACGTTCAAAGATGATATTAGTTCCCTAGATAATTTCTGTGCATTACCTCTTAGCAATGTACAAAATTTGGATCATCTTTCAACGTTTCTAATCCCTACCTGAAGGTTCTGCTGTGTATAACCTTGGTTACAGGAATGAGAATACTTGTAACGTGTGTTGTTGAATGTATGTTGTGCCTAGATGAATTCAAACTTTTATGAGACTAGAGGTAGGGCCGGATGGTGTAGTGGAACGCTGTGCGGGCTGTTCTCCCAGGTAGAGTCTGGGCAGCTTGGACACGTGACCCACTTGAGAAATGAGAAAGCTGGTTCGAATCCAGCAGGACCTTCACACCACATCTCTCGCGGTGATACCGTCATCATCGAATGATGAAAGCATGCTCGGATAATCATGGGTTTTCCTCGATTTTCCCAATGGTGTATATTCACGGAAGAGGAAACATGCTGTAAGGCGTTATTCTCGTAGGGGTATCTGCAAATGTAATCTGAGTATGAGTGTCCAAAAACATCAGACTGTGTTATTCTGCGAAATGTAGATGTCTTTCGTAATTATTCGCCGTCATGGCCCCAGACTGCATACACGAAATTGATTTTAACAAAAAAGAGACTAGAGATAAAGTAAATTCCACATGTGGAGTACAGCTTACCAGCTGATCCACTAACGAGCATTCTAAATCATCTGTTGCGGCAAAAAGGCAATACTTAACACTCCAATTCAAATATTGACTTGTACCTGAGAACAGCCTGAAAAAGAATTCCCGCGCCCGCAAATGACGGAAATGGTTGCTCCATCCATTCATTTTTTTCATCTTTGAATCAATCCGGGTGGATGCCTCGACGGCCCATCCAAATATATTCGAAAGATATGAAATTGAATTTGTTGTACTGGTACTGGTATCATGTTCGAAGGGATGACTAAACAACATAATCCACACATATCAAATGTAGCCAATATGCATGTATTGCAACGCATTAAATCAATCGACATAAATCCTGATAACTCATTACTATCCTATGCAATGGTCATGCAGTTCTCTGTCAAGACTGCCCAGCGATCACCCCCTCCCCCTCACGAAGGCACGGCACCTGCTGAGGTCGTGTTGGTCGATACGCGACCAATACACCAATCATTACTCCAAACCACCCTCGACAATCCGATCGGAACCAGTCGACCATAAATCCTGCAAAGACCCAAGCCGAGCCAAACGCAGAACATAGCGGTGGCCGTCCTCCAGATCTCCGGAGCTCACGCCTCTAGAAAGCCAACTGGCACACTTCAAACCCCCGGTAACCAGCTGATATACAGCCGAACCCCGCAACAATTACCACCACAGCACGACGAAATAACTCAACGATCACAGCTAGACCCCTGTTGAAAACAGGCCCCTGGAAAGAGGGGACAAAGAGAAAGCCCAGGAAGGCAAGCCAGGGACCGGCAGCTCCCCAAGCCATACCGGAGAGGCCCAATGTTCAGCCCGCACCCAAAGCACAGAATCCTGTAGCCCGCCCAGACGAAAGGCTCTTCCCCAGTTTCACATGAGAGCACCCGTGGCGGTTAATGTCACCATATTTCGTTAAAATGAGTCTAGCTGTAAAGCTTAGAGTCGCCAATTCGGCCATCCAATATGTTACGGTGGTTAACTCTAGCTTCGTAATTACAGCTGCCTACAAGGCAGCCAGAATCTATCTCGTCGAGGAAGTACACCGCCTAGAAAGGCACGAAAAAGCAGCAGAGGGCACAATCGTGGAGGGCCTCAAGCTTGAAACGGCATCGAAGTGGACGTCAATACTCGCTCAGAACGTCCCAAATTACGATCAGAGGCTCAAAGATCTACCCGAGCCAGATCCGTCGGGCAAGAAAATAAGAGTCCAGCTAATAACTATTCCAGCCACGAAAGAAATGGTTATCCAAGAAGCTACGCTAGAAATAGGCGTGAACCCAATCTTAGCGCGAACCCTTGCAATGATTAAAGACCGACCGGCAACCGACTGGATAATTCACTCCCCAACAGGAAAACCCAAGCTCGGAGACCGTCTCTTTGAAGAAAGTGGCCGACTATCAGAATTCCACCGTAAACCAAAGATTGCTCAATGCAATTGATGCTGAAGCTATCATCCGACTCAAGCCTTCTCAAGAGCCGAAAAGTAGAGGAAGTGCAGCTCCCTGGAACAAAAAAGCGATACATGCTCAGCAGCTGTCAAGCGTTGCATTAATTGTCATGGCCCTAATACAGCAGATGAGCTAAAATGCATGGCTCGCCCATCATCCCGCAACAGAGAGACTGTTCAGAAGACGCGTGAGCAACTCAAAGTGATATGCCAATATGGACAAAAAGATCGGGACTCCGAAATTCAATAAATGGAGGCCGAAAGGAGAGCTACAGAGACCACAGCCATGAACGCACCTACGATGATCCCCACATGTTAATAAGGGTTTACACAAAAAAAACGCTAACACCAACGGTACTCTTCTTATATGTAGGCCTCAAAAAGGCAGGACCAGCTATAGACATCATATTACAGACAGCTTGGAAGGAAGGCACAGAGATACTTCTACTTCAAGAGCCCTGGGCATCACATAAGGATGGCGAATGGCTCACAAAATCGCATCCCGGTTTCGACAGATATACGCCAACCACGACAGGCCAAGACACCGCAAGACCACGAGCGCTAGTTTATACACGAAAAGGCATATCCTGCCAGTAGAAATTTCCCTGCGGGACATCCCTGGATTTTGTTGCAGTGACAGTGGACAGCATTTGCTTCGCTTCACTATGGTGATCTCTTGGTTCCGACATATCAAATCTGCTCGACTGGAGACCCTCCGGACCCACAGCAATTGCTGGAGATTTCAACCCAGTTCACCCCGAACGGCAACCACTTGCGGACCGTCTTCACGGTGAGGGACTCTTCATCATCGATTGGATGCAAGTCAATAACATGAACCTAGCTTTACGACTAGGCGTGCCTACTTATGATCGAGGCAACATACTCGGCCTAGTATAGTCAATCACGGGAGCCCTTTCTGACGTAGCACTAGAGCTGGAATCCACTGCTAGGGGCTATGCCTTAGACATTCATTGACTAATTCGGGGTCTAGCCGCTCATAGATAGGTACTAATATTGTAAGGGATGCAGATCTTATACCCTTTAGACGTAGATCTATTTCTAGGATGTACGTGTTTGGGGGTGTTCATTGGTACGCGTCTCTGGAGCTGTCCTACTCTTACTATAAACACCTGACTTCCCTCCTCTGAAGATAGTTACAGGAGAGATAAACGATATTCCATGACATATGTTCGTAGTGTTTTATTTCGATCGCTTATAGTCCATCACATATCTCTCCTGTCCTCAAATCCATACTCTCCGTGACGTATAGCCCGGAGGATAATTCTAGAAATTAATTGCGAAGTCCATGAGCTTTAGCGCACCCAAATATGCATCTTCTGTCGAGTCGTTCCACTGCTTGTCTGAAATCCCATCGTCAATGACCAATCCCGATCAACCCATATTCACGAAAACACAAGATACGAGAATGAACGAAGATAACTCTAGTATGATTGCTGAGGAGATGCTCGCTGTCCTGACGAAAAAGATAGAGACAAAGTGGCCTGAGTGGGATGGAAGAAGCGAAAGACTCCGACCTTTCTCGTTTGAATTGAGAGTCAAGATCGAGGAGCACCGACATCTCCTAGATTCAAATAGAGCAGTTTGTGTTAGAATCTTGGGCACATTGCCAAAAGACAAGAAGTCGATGGTAGATGATTAGTTTGAGAGCGGCGGATCAGGCGGGAACTACGACTGGAAAGAATTTCTAGCTCATTTCGAAGAGCTTTTTGGAGTTAAGCGGTCTCTGTTGACTGCTGGTAAAGAACTCTCGAGAATGAAGCAGAGTCTTCGCCAGCCTTTCGGCGAATTTTCCTACAATATGAGTTGAAGGTATCCCAATGTGGAGGCAGTAAATGGGACTCCATAATGAAGATCGTCCACCTTAACAATGGACTAAACGACGAATTAGAAAAGGCGTTAGTAGGTAATGATATGCCTCCGCTAGAAAATTATATTCAATGGCGTGATAAAGTGCGGGAAGCTGCCGAATGACTCGAGCCACACAAATACCGGACTCAACCTAAAGCCGCCCAGTCGCAACTGTATTCTTCAGCCAATGCAAATACAAATCTTAGTCAATTAGCTAAAGATGCGGAAAGGGATACTCCTCTGACAGGAGTCAATACGCCCAATAACCTACGAACAGCTCACCTTCCAACTTAAACGCGGTCTTAGTAGGCGCGGGGAAATAGCAAGGCGGAAAAGATAACAGACCTAGTGCTCCTTGGCGCGTACAGAGTGAATTTTTAAAGCTGGTGAATCAGGGTGTTTGTGCTAGATGTACCAAGCCAGGGCACCCAACGAAGCAATGTGTGAGAATTACCATCCAGGCTCTATCATACCTTTGTCGATTGCTACCCACCACTCTTACCTTGTAGACCAAGTTCTATTTCTACACACAACAACATCATGCGCTGCTGCCAGCATCAATACCAGAATTGTATCAGTCGCCACCGCGACTGCTATTTCTGGAAAAGTAAAGAGATGGAATGCACCTTCATTTATAACACATGTATGTAAAGCAATGAAGAAGGAAGGGACTAGGGACATTTGAGAAGAGAGCAAGAGACATGACTTTAAACATCACTGATTGATACTACATTTTACTTCATATAAATATATATATATATATATATATATCACTGATAGTTGAGATAGATTCAAAAATACAAGGCACCTTCCACATCTCTCATAATTTCTGATTCTATTTTTGACCTTACAATCACAACTTCAGACACAATGTCATACATTCCGTTCTGCGGCTCGTCCTCATGCTGATGTGAACACTGCTGCAATTTTTTAGTTGAGCGATCTTGAGGCGCGAAAAGAAAGTCCCCCGACCGAAGTCGCGGGAAGGGGTGAAGGAAAATCAAGATGGTCTGAGGATAGTAAACTGCAGAACAAATTTAATATTACACACAACGCATCTTTTTTAATTGATTATCTAACAAATGGATCTATCTCTATAAAGGCGTTGCTTGATACCGGTTGTTTTTGCTACTCTGTCTTTGACGCCAATCTTGTGCGCAAAAATAATGCCAATCTCATTACATCCGGCTAACAGATCTGTTACCGAAATGATAACTCATACTACGTGTGTGAATCTAAATATACAAGGGCGTACGTTCACAGTATGTGGTTATGTGGTACCCACCTTGGCATACTCTATAATTTTGGGCAAGCCTTGGCTGGAAGAAAATAATATTGTTTATCTGCCCAGAGAAAAATATCTAAGAAAGTGTAGTAGAAGGCACGATATAATGATTCGGTAAAGCGAGCCAGCAGTTTCAACCGACATAACTGGACTGTTAGGGGTAGCATCAGCCGCTGATATTGCGAAAGCGTTGCAAAATGAGCCACCTACTCCTCGTGAAACTGTTACAAGTTCCTTACCCTAGCAAAGTCGACATTATACTGATTTAATCTTGGATGATGACGTCTCTGTTGATACCCCCCTTCAGCCTCATTGGTTAGGAGTTGATACAAGGATAATTTTGCAAATTGACAGTTCTGATAAAGATAAAAAAATTGCCTTATGGAGCATTACACGGGATGTTGAGAGACGAGTTTCTTGTCCTTCGAAAGACATTATTCAATCTTTTTAGAAAAAAATGGATTCGACCATATCGTGCGCCAGGAGATGTGCCTGTTCTATTTTTTAAGAAACTGGGTGGTCGTCTCCGGTTTTGTGTTGATGACCGTGCGCTTAACGCCATATCTGAATTTGATCGCTACCCTCTACCATTAGTACGAGAAACTTTGAGACTAATAACCCGCGCTAAATGGATATCCAAGGTTGACGCTTGTGCGGCGTTTCATCGGCTACGAATTAAAGAGGGAGATAAATGGAAAACTATATTCCGTACTTGTTTCGGCTCTGTTGAATGGTTGGTCACTCGTTGTGGTCTGCCGGGAGCACCTGCGACATTTCAAAGGTGGATCAAGAGTGTTCATGGAGGCTTTTTAGGAGTAGTGTGCGCAGCATACTTAGATGATGTTGTGATATTTTCTAGCGGGGATCTTGAAGATCACTGGGATCAAGTTAATCAAATTCTTCATGTATTAGCCAAAGCTGGGCTACGGCTTGGCCTAAAGAATTGCGATTTTGCAAAAAGAGAAACCAAATACCTCGAATACGTTGTTGAAGCTGAAAAATGCATTACAGTTCATAAAAATAAAATGAAGACGATAGTAGAATGGGACTGGCCTGAAGGTATCAGAGGTGTCAGGGGTTCCTTGGGCTCGCTAATTTCTACAGAAATTTTATAGAAAATTTTGCAGAAATTGCAGCCCCTTTGCAAAACCTAACAATTAATTAGTTATTTTTGGCTCAGAACTTTATCAGCAGATAGCCTTCGATAGCATAATAAGTTGTGTGTAGACAGCGTTGGTGAGGGAGGGGACAGTAGGTGGGTGTTAGGCTAAAGGTTGCCGTGCTACATAATAAACAAGGTAGATGCATCATCACTCGGCTAAAAGGCCAGACCAGAATCATAGAGCACTAAGCAATGGCAATCTCCATATATATATCATACAGTAGAGGCATTCCTGACAGTGAGACAGAAATACACAGAGCGATGGCCGCCCTCGAAGCAGTCATTGCATCTGGAATAAGCTTGAATTAAAGTATGATTTACACATTGCTCGACAATTCAGAGGTGGTACAGGTCCTACGATCAAGAATCATAATGTCGTCAGCATGGCGCGTACGGAGATTTAGACACCTCCAGCTACAGTCGACAACGGCTGTCCAAGTACGATGGATCCCCGGACATAAGAGTATACCGGGCAACAAAATAGCCGACCGACTAGCCATAAAAGTGCTCGCAGCAAAAACCCACCCCACGAAAGGACTCAGACTGAAGACACTTGCATCAATCAGAAGAGAAGCTCGTTCTTGCAGCTACCAACTGACAACGGATTGGTGGACAGTAGCCTGCCCAAAAAGGTACGCCGAACTCGAGATATCAATGAAGCGCAAGAAGCCACCGGAACAAGCTCTTTCCGGAGCTCAATACGCCCGTCTATTAGCTACCTGCACAGGCCACGGAGAATTTCCGGCATATCACCGTAGTCGGAACCATTAATCAGCCAATCTTCACTATACATGTGAACGAGAAACATCAGCGGGACATTTGATAGAATATCGCAAAGCAGTAGTCAACTGGCGCACAATAAGCGAACGACGGAGAGTTCCGGCGCGCAACGAAGTGTGAGGAGAAAAGGGATGGCAAGCATTTTCAGAGTATGTCCTGGGCAGTGGGATATACAACCGCTCAAGCATAGGCGCGGTAGGAGTATGATAGGAGAAACATAGATGCAGTCGGATAAGAGAGGCAAAGATATGGTAAAGAGTGGAACGAATCAGCGAGCTGATGGACAAGACGGGAAATGACTCGGGTATGTGATAGCCGAGGCCAAACAGAACGCAAAGTTGAGCGTAAATGCATGAAAAGTCTCTTGTGTCACTGTAGATGCAGGGCACACCACAATCAGCATATGTACAGTAGTAGTCTTGCAGGCTTTCGGTCATTAAAGCGGGACAAGGTATCGGTAGTTACCTGACCTGACCCGACTCTAACCGCGTCGGATTCATATAAATACGAGTGCAGAGCTAGAAAATTCATTACCACGTCACCATTGAACAAGCGCTCATAGCAACCGAACCTATCATGTGTTTTAAACTCAATAATGTAACTGGGCTCAACCGATCTGTCGCGTAAAATTAAAAAAAAAAAGTACGAAGGAAGTAAAGGTAAAAGAGGATTTTAGCTCTGGGAAATGTTTCTTGACCCTTTCCCGGTTTTGGCGAAAGAACTTTTATTTGCATATGATTATACTGCCAATTAAAGAAAAAAGGGCCAAACAACATTTCCTGCATGTAAAATCCACTTTTACCTTTATCCCCCTGAGAGACTGGATGGTATACGAGAATGAATCAGCATTTGGTGTTTGTAACTCTCGTATTCGGATTATATTCGCGGATACAGTAGCTCCCAAAAATTAAAGCCACAAATCATTATCTCTGGCAGTTGTGATGATAGCGTAAAAACGTAACATGATAAATATAATCTAATAAGTGTAGAATAATTTAAGATCACTACTCTGGACGATGAATAGGTTTTTGATCAAAAAACTCGAAAATGGCATGTAAGTGATGGCCTGGGCCTTTGCAATTATTACGCCTATTTTGTGACCATCATTCCGGGACGAGGTCTTTGGTTCGTAGGCAAGCAGCTTTTTTAAATAGTAAATTATTCTCACATGAGACAATTTGTCTTTTGCATCTAGAAATCATCATGACAAAGAAATCCACCGACCTCTCAGCTATTTGATAGATTCATGGTAAAGGATAGAATTGCCTATGATTTCATCTTTCAGTAAGCTGCAAGATGAAGCTCAATCAAAAAGAAGAAGAAAGATAAAGATAGAATCTGAACTAATGAGTGAGCAGATTTAGAGTTTTACAGGAACAAGATAAATTGAAGCCAGATTTTTCGCATGCAAGGTCACCCGCCGAGCCTACAAACTGTCTCTTTTATATTAACGCCCTCTTGTTTTACCCTTGAAATGCCTTCTATTCTCCTCGTCTAAACGAAGCTTATCGATCAATATTTCAATAGCTTGAATTTACATACCGGCCTCGAACTTATGGAATCGCCATAAGAATAAATCGCCTTGCTCAAGATGTTGATCGCTGAAGGGAAATCAACAAGAGAAATTACCAAGCACTTCAAATGCGGCAGAATTATGTTGGGGGGATATTCTCAGAAGACGTTCAGTCAGGCGCAAAAACCAAGGCCAGAGTAACCAAGAAACTTGACGCTTCAAAATAAGGACGCTAGTACGTGCTTCATAGTAAATGGTGGCGCGTACTCCGTCACAAAGGCTACAGAATCGATCAATCAAGAAAGAGACGATAAATTTTCGATGAAAGAGTTGAAATGTAGTAAAAGAACGCGGTTGAGGAAGAAGCTCACATCGGCTCATCGGAGACCCCGTTTACATCGGGCATTAATTCACAAGGACAGGACGATCAATGACTGGAAAGGAGTGATCTGACCTGATGAGACCGAGATTAATAGAATGAATAGTGCCGAAATCAGATATGCCTGGCCAGTAGATCCGGAAAACCTTTGCTCTCAAGATGTGAATAGAACCAAAGAATTTGCGGACGAGAACATCCTGATGAGGGGCTGCATGTCTTGGTTTGGTTTGAAATGGGTGACAAGGCGTGTATCGTCGGCGGAATGAGCTCAGAAATATCCATTCAGATATTCGAGACTTCATTGATGATACCTCGGGATCGAATCGCTGACCAGTCTGGGTTATCTTTAAGAAACAACGTGATTCTTCAACGAGACAACAACCCAACACATCAAGCTGCACAAACAAAAAACTAGCTTTCTTACCATGATGGTATGACTATGAATTGGCCTTCTAATCTAATATCTCCGGCGGGGAGAGGTTGATTGAGCGACTACGTATGAATATTTTGAGGCCCCGAAAGGCATGCATGAATCCTGGAACAGAGATAAAGAAATATGATCCAGTATAGATGTAGAAACATATCAGTCACTCATTCGAAGTATAGCATCATCAATTCGGCCTATACTGAAGGTAAAATCAGGTTATGCTTAGTAGCACAATGATGGTTAAAAAGTAGGCGCAATAATTGAAGATGTGAAGGCCATAATGTTACAAGTCATTTTCGAATTTTTTTGCTTGAAAACCCTCCATCTCACTGAGGAATGATCACAGATTGTTTTACACTTATAAAATCTTATTTCTCATGGTATTTTGTTGGGTTATGATCCAAATTGTTAGAGATAATAATTTATAAGAACGCTGATTGGGACTATTGCACCACTTGAGGCTCGGGAATAATGCCGTCCGACATGTAACTCTACTCTGTCCAACTCATAATCTCGTGGACTTGTGCCGAGTAGGGTTGGGGGTTTTGAAACATGAAAGGTTGTACACGAGTGTGTTTAAATCTCTTGTCATGGCTTCTTGACTGAATGAAATGTGATTCGAAAAAAACTGACACCGTCTACCGTGAATACTCAACACAGGGAAAAGCGTCAAAAACTCATCCTTAGCTAAATATGCTTTGATCACTCCGCCAAAAGAGCAACGCCTTAAGGGGGCGGGTATATTGATTCGGCTCGATCTGAAACGGATTACATTGTCAGCAAGTGGGATAATTGTCAAAGCTACCCAGACTTGGATGGATGGTCCGCTAAACATATTGCAGGCCAAAGCAAAAGTGACACTTGTGTCAGGCCTGTGTAGGAATCGAACCAACATCTCCGGAAGGCAGACTCTTCAGAATCCGACGTGCTAACCATTACACCAACTGGCCTTTTGCTAGATAAGTGTCAATAATATTTATAATCAAATATTAACGTCCCTACAGATGGGTAGGAAAACTAAACTTGCTCACCAGTTGATGACGAATCATAAATAAATATTCATCTGTAAATTCAGCCCATGCGCCAATAGGCGAGACCTGATTCGACTCTCGGCAGACATGAATGGTTTCAATTATTAGTCGCAAATGATCATTTAATTTGAGTTGTTTACAATTAAACGATAAGGATTCCAACAGTTAACAAGTTCACTGGCATTGAGATTTTGATCCCTACTCGGAATGAGTTTGATAGCCCATTTGAAGACAATGAGCAGCTTTCAAAGTTGGCTCATCGCAAATTAGCAGTTGAGTATTCTGACATTGGCGTACTTTAGAATGCTGGACGGAGTGGGATTCCACCATCACAACAGCGTAGACGTGTTGCAAAGCCCAACAGACCATCAGGGACTCGGTCTTGCGATCGCAGCAAGGGATATACGGCTTGATTTTGCACTGGTTGCAAAGAGGAAAAAGTACATCGTCGCTACTATCACGCTTGGAGGTGCTTTGGTAACAACTTGGGAAAGATCAAATGTACGCAAAACAGTGCCCCAGCTAGAACAGCAGATGCCGCTGTGTCGATTTGTTATCTTCTGCCTTTGACTAGAGATGAATGGCAACAGGCGAATGATGCTGAGATACCTAGTTAGAGGTTACAAGCATACCAGTCGAGTGTTGCCATGACCCTTAATCAATATCCGGCAGCTTTGCTATCTTTCAGCATCACAATACGAGCCGCTCGCTGTCCACGCGCACGACAAATTCCTCGCTAGTCAACTGCTTTGGCGCACAGTCTAAGTAACAGAGTACTTCGGGGTCAACAAGGATGATAAGCACATCGATAATAAAGAGTTGAATCATTGATTCACATGGTGTTTTACAATTAAACCCGTAAAAATTATGAGGATATCATGTTAGTGGAAGTAAATCTGGTCAAATTGACAATTCAGGATGATAATATTCATTTGCTCCATCATGTCCTCATTTACGACCTTTCTCACTGGTCGTCGCTTTTACAATATTCCAACTTTAGGTTCGTAGCACTTTTTGACGCTGTAACGCACTACGCCCGGCCAACTTCTGCTTGAGAATCACCAGGCTTTTAAATGTTCGCGCCATTGTTATTGGAGTGGAGTGTCTGTAGGCAAATGGAGGTCACTCAGCTATCTTATATTTTTACGATAACGTTGATTTGGTGGTTGAATCGCCTGAATTGGATTCTCGACGGAAATGTAGCGGATTTGTAAAGAACTGAGTGTTGGATTGGCACCGATGCTTTGTTTACAACATTTATTAAGGGATGGGCTCGTTCTCCCAAAAAAGATATTTTTGAAACAAATGAGGGACCAACACGCCGGACTTCAGGAGTGGAAAAACTCTTGGATAAGCCAAAAAAGGAAGCAGCGCTCTGGTCAACGAGCGCCAGCCGATCCTGAATCTTGGAAAACAGCACTATTACTACCAACCGAAAAAGGTGCAGGATAAGAATCACCAAAAAGGGTACACCTTCCAAAATTCACAACAACCTAAGCAGGGCCCAAAGCAGTATCGCCATGCAGATGAGATGTGAGCATATAGGGCTCAACTCTTATCTGCAGCGAAGAAAAGTCCCCGGAGTAGACAGTCCAAAATGCCCATGTGGATATCCGTCACAAAATCTCAAGAATATGGCCTTGGCGTGTCATCAATGGGAAGAGGGAAGAGGGAAGATGCTGCAAAAAGCAAAAGATAGGTCCTACGAGGCCATGATGAATAGCTCGGAAGACGTGGCTAGAATCACACAGTGGATTCTCAATAAAGACTGATTTGAACAGTTTCGACTTGCAGTGGAAGTTGAGGCAGAAACGAAAGGGATTGTAAGGCGAGCGGGCAGAGGATAGGACGGAATCCACACCGGACGTACAGTGTAAACGCAGTTCCTCATGAAACCCTAGGAAGCCAGGCAAACATGAAAGAATATACCAGATAGAAGCAAGGGGTTTTCACCGAAAGGTTTCCCCTCATGTAAATAACGAAGTTATAGTCACCCGCATGGACCCAATGGGTGCCTAATCGGGTCAAATGAAATCAAATTCAAGGGATGGGCTCGGATTCGTCCGGGCCGTTCTCTCAAGTAGAGTTTGGGTAGTCGAGGCACATGCCTCACTTGAGATAGGAAAAAGCTGGTTCGAATCCGGCAAGACCCTATCCATCACTTCTCTCGCGGTGATATTGTATTCGTAGGATGACGAAAGCATACACAGATCATTATGGGGTTTTCTCGCTTTTCCCAATGGTGTATATTCATGGAAGAGGGTACATGTCGTAAGGCGTAATTCTCGTAATGATATCTGCAAATGAAATCTGAGTATGAGTGTTCCAAACGTCAGAGTCACACTGCGTCACATATCTTCCGTAATCATTCGCGTCATAGCCTCAGGCTGCATACGGAAAAATGATTTTTCAAAAAATGGCTACCCGTCATGGGCCAATGTATCAACGATCTTAAGTTCGAAGTAAAAGGAGAAATGGGCACTGTAAAAGGTGTGGCCTGGGTCAGAGAGGAGCTGCAGTGTCATAATAGTCTTGCACTAAACACAGCACAAATAAATACAACTACACATGAAGAAGCAGACGGTGTAACATGTAATACTCCATTGTACTCATTTTGAAGCCGAGAGAACCAAAGAATCTGCAAATTTTCTTCAGGCCCACAACGGGCAGACAGTATCTTCTCAGGTTTCTGAGAAAAGGGAAATGCGTTTTAAGTATAACACATCTCCAGTTGAGGATTTTATTAACGCATACTTTGACGCATCTGCAGCTTGGAAGACTTTTGATTTTTTAAAAAACATCTCTCATCTCTTCTTTTGAAATTCAACGACTTTAGACAATTTTTTTAACAAAACATAACAACCCACAATTTGAGGAGATGAAAATTTTTCTGGACAACGCAAGGGGAGGAAAGGAATGCTGGGTAGTCTAATTTAAGTTGTGAGCTCAAGACGAGTACCAAGGGGCTGCAGAGGAGTACTGGGGAGGAAGCTCTAAGATAATCAGAACCCCCTAAACAAAACACAACTCCGCACTTAGACATCTAAATGTGCGGGTATAGGGGGTTTCAAACCAAGAGTTAAACAGTTGCATCACAGGCAAATGTGAATTATATTTCTCTTATGGCTAGCAGTAACATCGTATCAAATTAGATGTCTCCTACTCAGCAGAGAAACGTGGCTAACGAAACTTCTCAGAGATTATGATGAGCTACAGCATTTCCACAGGCGATGATAGAAAGCCGACGGAAGTCCGGGAAAGGGAGAGGGGTATCGATATGATGTCCATTTTGACCTACAGAATCAATTGCTGAACTCCGGTACAAGAATATCCTTTGTTCCTCATCCCGTACAGATTTGTATCGGACTCGGCTCAAGGTTCATCCTTATACCGGAGTAGTTCAGTAGCTGGTCCTGGCCAGGATTCCTGTGCCCTTTTAACACCGACATGTACAGTACGCTCTCGCTATACCAATGTAGAGTAAGACTTCAATAAGTTCTCTGTTAGAAAACGGAAACGTGTTGTGTCATGGAGTAGAATCTTCCGTTTTGTGTTTGATGTTCCCGACAAAGATGTGCTAGTCGCTAAAGGTGAAACGTGACGTTAGAAAGCTGTTTACGATTCGATAGTATCGCATGAATTAGGTGTAGCTGTATCTATTACTATTGTAATTAGTTTAAGTACCTCGATATAGACTTGATCAAGAAGTTATGTGAATAAAAATACGAAATATCTGGATATATTTTTACTCTGTGATTCTGTGAATTCCAACATTCTCTCATAGGCCAATTCAATTAAATCCTCCAATAGAGAGCCTTGTTTAAGTCTTGCCCGACGGTGTGACAGCGAAAGTGTCCTCTACCAACTTGTCTCCATCCACCATCAAAGACCTCGAAATAAATCCGCCGCACGCCCGAGAAGCTAGCTGACTACCATCCATTCCCTACTCATGATCACGGGCCGAAATCATCCGTTCCATCCCCGTCCCACCATCACGGGCCATCGATACCCAGCCCCAAGATCACGGGAGGTAATAGAGCTCTCACCCGCCACACGTCCCCCGAACTCCAACGAGATACAACACACGGTGCTGGCACAGGGACCGCCCGAGACCGTACCCCTCCGGCGTTGCACGCGACGTGCAACGCGCGAGCAAGCACCGTTGCTCACCAGCCACTCTCCCATCCCGGACCGCGCACCCACGATAACGCGACGTCCCATTGGCGCACGACACCCACCCCAGAAACCCCGTGATACAGCGAGCCCAGAGACCACAGCCCGAACCGCGACCCAACCACAGTCATCGACATGTGCTCGCCCAGTCTAGAAGCGAGGAAGAGCGTGGCTGGTCATCCTGTAGGCGCCAGCCCCACTATGCGATGTGCAAATGCAGCGGGAAACCCCCGAGGGGGTCGAATGAACGAAGCCCAGTGTGACCCCGACCCTGTCCGCACATGGAAGCTGACGAAAATCGACTGTCCGATGACTCTGCGCCCTGCGTCCTGTACGATGAGGTCATCGAGATATCCGTGGTACGGCGCGTGATCCCGAATCCCGCACGCAGACGCCGGCCGATTCAGCGGCTCGCCGACACGTCGTCACGGAGAACAGGTCCCGTGGACAGCGATCACCGCGCGGCAGCCGCCTGATCCAGTTGCGTGCCCATCGGCGAGGCAACGTGCGCGTGGCCTTCGTCCTGGATGATGTGTCAGGAGTTGGTCGGGCCGCTTTCTGCCCGATCATGGGGGAACATGTGTGACGCGGATGTGGACTCGTTTTCCGTCACAGGGAGATCCGTTCTCCCCCGGCCCATCCACAGTTGCATGGGACGAGGATATCCTTGTGCCGGAAGACTCTGGGATAAGGGTGAATCATGGAGCCCCTGCGACAACGATCATCATTCTACCGAGAATCTTTCCGCGATTTCATTTTATATCCATTTGCCGATATCTTCAATATCATCTCCCAATCATCGAACATCGCTGTAACAGGGGTGATACTATCGAGAACGTCCAGTGATTACGCGGAGTGTCGCGCCGACATCCTGATCGTTTCAACACCTAGATCTCTACTTCTGATGTACAGTAGAACCTCTCATAGTTAATAGCGGGTCCCGGTATAAGTGTTGAAAAGATTCATTGTAACTTGGACTTTTCTATTTGCAACACTTACCCTTACAGGTGATTTTGCGCGCAGGGGTAAGTATTGCAAATATAAACGGTAAAATTCCTATGAATCTCTTCAGTAATTATACCGGGACCCATTACTAGCTAAGAGGGATTCCACTGTAGTCCGAGCGGCCCAGCAGACGAATCAATCCTCAATCACAACCCGTCTGTAACCAGATGCTTGCATAATACACTACACATCGGGAAAATCGAAGGTCCCGTACTTTCCTTCGGTGGTTATGTCTGTCCCTGATTCCATGATGAGACAGGGCACAAAAATACGCGCCGAAGCGCACTACAGAACCGATCGCGATACCGCCTGAATCTCGGTATTTGATGAACCGGACGACATCGTGATATTCGGGCTCGCCTGTACGCTGAGATGAGCATCAACATTATGCCTAGTCCGATGGACACCATCGAGCCCCTGTCATCACGATCTACGTTATATCGATAATCTCGCTCTAGCGATATTTTTCAGGCGCGCATTAATTTTACAGCAGAACCCTTCTTAGCTAGTAGTGGGTCCCGGTATAATTCCTGAGATTCATAGAAATTTCATCCTTTATATTTGCAATACTTACCCCTGCGCGCTAAATCACCTGTAAGGGTAAGTGTTGCAAATAGAAAAGTCCAAGTTACAATGAATCTTTTCAACACTTATACCGGGACCCACTACTAGCTTAGAGGGGTTCTACTGTACACAGATTTTACGATCTTCGCGATATTGTCTCCCCGTCACCGAGTATCGTTATAACAGGGGTTAGATAAGCGAGAACGTTGGTGCCGCTGCCAATACAGTGGCTTCTCGCTATAACAATGTGGGACACCACATTTACCAATCAATTGAGACCCAGAAAATCTGTCACTAAATCATTCCAGGGGTTTTTTGTAAAATCATATTGTCTTCAGCCTGATAGCTATGACAATAGATTTCAATCCATTTTTCTTAGAGACCTAATATTCCAGCATCCTCAACTCAGACGAAACCCATACCCTGTGGACACTCACATTGGCTCATAACTTAATGATTCAAGGGGTTTAGAAATTGAAGCGTGGAATACATGGGAGGAAGAGAACTAAGGACGCTTGATAATTGGATGACGTAACTAAACGCTTGTGTAATATTATGTAATCCAATTTGTTCTACCGATACACTCGAAAGATCGTTAACTTTTCTGGAACGAAACACATCGTCATAACAAGGGTTCGACTGTATTTGCGTGTGACTGAGAAAAAATGACTTTCATATGCCGGAGCATAATGCCTAATCGTATACAATGAAGTCCCCCTGGGACCATAGAGTTCGTGTGGGTGATTCATTCAACCAAAAGATTACTCAGAGGTGCGTGATGAAACGACAACCGATGCAGAGTTATGTCTCGGACATGAATTAGTATTAGTGGACTTGGTGGAAAATTATATTCAAGCCTCTTTAATTGGACGGCAGGTACCAGCATATGTTCTGCTGAGATTTGTAGAAGATTGGCCAATTGTGCAAGTCTAAACAATACTTAGACTGAGACCCGCTATTAAATAAGAGAGGTTTGACTGTTATCACGTTATCATCGGTGAGTGCGAAAGGTCCCATTAATTTGTGTAGACTTCTTCATGGGTCGATAATTGTGGCTGACCACCTTCGAGATTTCAAATCATGAGGCGGCAGTTTCGTCAAAATTTTGCTCAAGCTCAGGGGAGGGGAATGCATTACAGTGACTCTATCGCTAGGAGGCTGGCAACGAAAATTCTTCATTACAACTTTTTCCGTGGCAATCAGTATGATGGCATGTCATGAAATTTAAAATTTCACTTACCATGTAACGTGCTAAATTTCGGACGTCAATATTTTGTAGCCTCTATGCAGCAACCATTTGGTGCTGTCGAATCAGTCAGTAGATCTCTTAGAAATCATTAAATCTACCTCGGTACTCGCACTGCCTGCATTCTTTTTCTGTCGTCTTCGCGTTATAAAAAATTATGAATGAGACCCAACCAAACCCAGTGTGCACGTTATATAGGAAAAAAAATTGGTGAATTAATTAACCCAATAAAAAATCAAATCAAAGGGTATCATTCACGCTGAAGCAAAAAAGCTAATTAACACACAAATAATCATAGAAAATAATTGGTTTCGACGAAAGACCTTACGGATATGATTAGAGACTATCTGTCGCATTTGTAACACTACACCACGTGAAATTTGCGAGAATTATGCGTCCTCGGAGCCTCTTCGTTCGCGCTTATTACGGTCGTTCCACCTCCTTTTACCAACTCGCGTTTCGAAATGAGGAGCTGTAGTTGAAACATCTTTTCCGATGCTTTCCATAGTTGAACGAACTTTGTTGCGGTAAGAATCAACTAGATAATGTGAGATTAGATCAAAAAAAGGGAGTGTTAAACCTACGAGCTTTCTGTAAGAAAACTGTTTTGTCTGCAAATACTCTACTTTGATGCCAGGTCATCCGGTATCCCAGGTCATTTAACCGGACTTCTTTTCGTCGTACGCTTTTGCGGATCCGAGGAATACCAATCTCGACCTCGCCACCGTCAGAGAGATGAATATTCAATTTCATTTTTCCCTTCTTTCCTCTTCCGTCAACTTCGACAAGATCATCTTCATCCTCTTGATCAAAAAACTTGCTGCCATGGGCCGACGGTGGAGGACTTTGCATTTGAAGCGGAAACCAGCTACGAGGGTATACAGAATTACTTTTTCGAAAAGAGTCGGGAATTTCTTTGATATCAACGGTGTCCAGAGTTACTCGCACGCGAACTCGGGCTCCTTTCGCCGGATCATCAACCAGTATAAATTTTCGTTTCTTTGACTCTGGGATATCGCCAAATAGCTGTGTTCTTTCTTCTTCGGTCAACTCTTCGGATATCTTGGACGGTCCCGATGGATGCAGAGGAGTGGAGTGCGGATCTATCGACGGTATCGGCGAATGATCTGCTGGGTTCGGTGTGAAAGGGCTAGTGTCGTAAGCAGAGAAGACACGCGTAAGGCGGAGTTCGTCCTGATTTTGGGTTTGATGACGATTTTGTGGTGTTTGTTGATCTTGGGATTGATCAATGTACTCATTTTCACCTAGCAGAGGCAGAAATGTCATGTTAGCTTATGATCTTTACACGTCTCAGGTAATTTCGACCGGGCAGCGAAATGATAAGAGTAATATGAGGTTGAGGATGAGGTCGATACAAGTGAGATGTTGAGACTGTACACTGTTGTGAGACATGAGGCTTGGGGTGTAAGGTATAGGACGTAATGTAGCGTCCGACGTTGCTCAAGGCAAGCCAAGAAGCGAAGATGCTTCATGAAATACTATACAAGAATGAGTGCAGTTCTTTAATCTGACACAAGATTTTTCTGCTATCAGAAGAGACATCCTCCCGCCCAACAGGTATTCGCAAAAGATTATCAAGATAACAAACAGTACTTATAAAACATTCAAAATGTAAAAAGTATCACGGCTCATATTCATCACATCTGGTGAAACATACCGACTTCTTCTCCTCCGGGCGCTCCCCCATCTGGATGGTTATGATGATGATGTAGCTGGGGACCACCCATGCCGCTAAGGTTAGGTTTGCCCATATTTCCCGCACCCCCAGGACCCATGCTGCCTGAGGGTGGTATCCCTGTAGGCCCGCTAGGTCCCGCCATACTAGGCGGGTGAGCAGCCGCTTGACCCGCTTTGCGATTGCTCATTTTTGCCATCCTACGAACGCGTCGACTTCTGAGTCGTGGATCCTGATTGCTGTTACGCCAGCTATCTACAGCTCGTTGAATTAAGCCGCGCTTTCCACGAAGACATGGATTTAATTCAGCTAAAGCCCACCCGACCGTATTGCATTCTGTCTCGTAAACCAAACGATTTCCACGATATTGCTCCTTGGAACAACAAGCACGGGGATATACACAATTTTCTGTTTTAAACTCAGATGTTAATGTCTCCACGTTAACCGATTCTACGTCACATCTGATAGTGTACTCCATTTTGACCCTATCTCTGGAATATTCGAATGCTATCCATTGAACTCCGTTATTATCCTGTCTTACGACAAGTGGAGTTGTAGCTGGGATAGGCCCAGGTGCCGCATTTGGATTTAGGACTGGGCCACCAGTCCCGGGCTGAGGGTTACTTGGAGTCATGGGAGAGCTATTTGGATGCTGCTGCTGCTGTTGCTGCTGCTGCAGTTGTTGTTGTTGGTGCTGAGGTGGTTGCGGGGGTGCAGAGGCTCGTGGAATTTGGGTTGAATGCGGTTCTATTTTCGGCCTTGGGCTCCCTGTCATCCCGGGTTGGACATGTTGAGCCGGGTGTTGCGGCAGTGGGTGCTGGCCGGGAGCTTGATTCATCATCATGTTTGGTTGCGATACCATATTTGGATGATGTTGTTGTGGATGCGTTGTGTACGACGGAGCTCCTTGAGGGGGCATCGGTGGATACTGTTGTTGTTGTGCTGGATAATACATGTGACTATTCGGTTGTAATTGCGGCGGTGGAGCGCCATACATCCGGTGTGGATCATGTCCCGAGGAAGGCGCGGCCGACGCCGGTGAGCTCGATTGGGGAGCATGGTATATCTGAGGATAAGACCTTGTCCCCATTTGAGCAGCGGCCATGATTTCGGGTGCTTCTATGTTTGCTTGTCAGTATGAAAATGCTTACGTTCACGGTCGGAAGTTGGTAATGTTAGGGTAAGTCATACCTGCCGATGAATAAGCACCTGATGCTGGAGTACCGTAAGGACTCGGGTTGTTTTGATAGTAGGGAGATTCCTGGTTTAGCTGGCCACCTGGGGCCGCAGCACCTTGAGGGTATTGAGGTAAGTTGGTGTGTGATGGGTAAGGGTTCGAGTGCTGCGCCTGTGGCGGGGGAGCCTGCTGCTGATGTTGTTGTTGCGGTACGATGCTCGATGGTCGAGGCTGCTGTGAATGGTGGTGAGGTGGACCCTGTTGCGGCGTATGGTGGTGGGGATGATGCTGCATAAGGAACTGTCAGCAATTGTGCGCTACTCAATGTTAAACAAGTGCGAAGATAAAAATATAATGACCATTGAAACGTGGTGTGGCGCGGGAACGGTATAATCCAAGACTTGTATGATAACGGTGAACAGGAATTTGTCGAGGCTCAAGGGTCGGCAGCAGTGTGGTAGTACCTGGAAACGATCTACTGCTCCTGACCCGTAGCGTCTGGAGAAAGATGGAGAACAAGAATAACGTGCAAGTGTTCTGGGTAGAAGAGCAGACAATACTAGGACATGGGAGAAGAACGAGGGTGTTCCTCAGTTTAACAGAAGCCTTGCCGTATTACGGAGGCCTCCAGATCTTTTGAACACGGACCACAAAAGTTATCAACGGTCAAAAGTAATTTCCGAGAATTCCGCTAGTCAAGGGCCAAGAAAACCCTTTCAGACTGATGCTAATTTATGACAAGGATACTTTGATCCCAGTAGATGAAAAATGTATAGCTTTGCAAAGAAGAAAAAACTCACGAATCATCGACGATGTAGATGACTAATTCGGTAAAGATGGACGTAAATATTGGAGTTTGAGAAGTATAAGATGAGGACAATTTTATGTTCAGAAAAGAGGAAACAGTATTAGTCGCAATGTCGCTATAAATAATCGGGGTTTCGGAGATATTAACAGGGTGTTCAACAAGGGTATGGGGGAAATCCATGTCATAGGGGAGGAATCATTTCGGGACAAGCCACTAGCAGGACCAAAGGATTAGTCCGATCCTCTCAAAGAAGACAAGCGATTGGAGACTTGTGTTGCGAAGACTAGCAAGGATATCTAATCGTCCTGAAAACCCCATGGTTCCGCTTATTGTCCCGAAATAGCATGGATCTTATCGTAGCAGAACTACTGCTTATTTTCGACGAATCAGGTAGTCAAGACTTCCGTTTCGGTCGCACTTTACGTCCGAAGAGCCTTGTACATTTAGGCTTTTCGTCTTTTCTCCTTGGCACGCAAAGTACAAGGATTGACCCATGAGCCCGAGTTCAGTCAATCGTATACCATTTTTTCAGTTTTCTCATTCAAGCGAAGAGAATTGACACACAAATTGGAGCATCGTAGACCGATTGACTGTGCGCCCACTCACGCCGGGTTTCGGCGCTATCACCCGCAGTTTCGACCTTACAGCTTGAAACCTCATCAATTTGATCAGGTTGGACTCAACTAGCCGGGTGAGTGTGCGGAGAGAAACAAAATCCACTCGGATTGTTTTGGACGTTTTCTGTCGCCGTCATATACTATCATCATAGAGCAATTCAGATTTAAAGTGACAGGAAATTTGACAAAATTTTAGGCGGGTTCTTAAATGGCTGGGATTGCTCCATCCAGCCTCCCCCCTGTTTTAAGAGACATGTCTTAGCGCGCATATCCTTGAGCAGTGTGTATCCGCAGCAACGTAAGTGTAACTATCCGAGGGTAATCCGACATTGGTTATACCGCAAATCAGCCACCTGCAAAAAAAACTAAAACACCCGTCGTGCTCACTAAAGCACATTCGAGGCCAATTTCCGACAAAAAAATTCGCAAGTGAAACGCTACAAACACACTAGTGTCTCATGCACGATGACAATCAACTTCGCCATCATTGAAAGGGGTACGACTTCGCGTAGGAATGCATCAATAAGATAAAAGGAAATAATTAAATTGTCAAATCAACTCACATGGTCACCTGCATTTGCTTCCTTGTAGACAGGATTATTCTGTCGATGAGCCATCCCGTAAGTTGGGAGGCCTTCTAAGAGGCAGACGGATAAACTTTGGCAAGTTTTTAACCTGTAGTTTGTTAGCATAATTGTTTTCAGGCAAATATCGATCTGGCAGAACGCTGCAAATAGAGCTTGAACGGCGGAATGTCAGCTGCGACTCGTACCCGTCGATTGGTAAAGTCTGTGACTGGCGCACCGAAATTGTGGAGCTGCTTACTCTTAGAACTTGGCTGTAAACAAGTGATTATTACTTTCAAGCGCTGTATTTTGGCTTGAAGACAATGTTAGTCTTGTCAGTTGCCCGATGGGTAGGAAGGTTACTTACCGGATAATTGAAAGCCTGAGTAGCTCTGTACCTCAACCGTTCCGGGGGTATTCCGAGTGAAACAAATTGATACCTTGCGGTGCTCGGAGTTTACTACATTGCTCTATTAGCATCACAATCAAGTTGTTCGGCCCTTTGAAACGCAAGTGCAGTGATTGATGAAACGTGGACCCGCCAGAGCAAAACACGGGGAAAAATCCAGAATTCTCAAGTAAATCATCGTGTCTCATTGTCGTCTGCGCGTGTAAACTTTAATAATAATGTATCCTCTTGCTCTCTTTCGAGACCGAAAATTTTCGATGTAGTGCTGTTCCCGTCTGTCGAGCCATCTCATGACCACGGGTAGGCCTGTCGAGGAATCCGCTCGTATCCAGCGTGATGGGGAAATGCTGGGCGGGCACGGGAACGAAACGTAAGGTTGACAGTAGTTGATGACTAGGATGTGAGCCACTCGCCAGCGGCATGATGAGCAGTCATGTTGTAGAACATAGCCAAAAGAGCCATGATTACAATCGTAATAATAATGGTAGAAACAATGAATACGGCATATTCTACTAGGCAATAGATGCTGACTTACAGTAACCCAAGCTTACAAGAGCTTTTCTCTACCCTTGATCAGACCTAGGCCGGGCAGTCGTTTTCTATGCGTCTTGAGTCAGCGATTTGCTCACATCGTGAATTGGAATTGAAGGTCAGAAAGCATACAGCAACAAGGAGTATCTGGTGGGGAAGAGCCCGGTTGTGCAATGTTCTCCAACACCAAGTAACGCCACAATAAAGTTCCTTGAAAGAGGGCTTCAATTTGGAAGGGTAAATAGGAAGAAGAAGATGAGGCCTGTTTGTTGTCTTCTCAAAGACATGGGAGGACATTCTTAAGCTGGGGGGGTCTGGTACTTGTACATGTACCAGGGCACATAGGGGTAACAAGCTCTCACAAGCAATAAAGCTAGACAATGTGGCACGACGACTCGCATGGATGCAGGTGATATCGGGACTCCAACAAGCATATGAAGTGGGACATTCCCAAACAAAATGGTGCTTCCAAAGTCTATTATCTGGAAGCACTTCTGTACATGCACACTCCCGAGGATCAGGTATAGACATCATGCTCTCCTCTCTTATAGCTCATTGTTATATTACCGTCACTCTCCACGAAGGTTCTAGGAAATTCTGTACATACCAGAGATTAGAAGTTTAATTCTCGATGACTGAGATAAATGACGAACTCAAGCTCAATTTACACTTCTCGACCAGTCTTCTTCTGCTTTGAAATGCTGAACTTTAGTCTTGAATTATTGTGCCCCCACTCGAAACTATACGTTGTCACGGCCCACCAAAGCGACCTGGCGCTTATCTCAATTGATATTGGCAGGGCTATTTGAACTTTAACGTTACCAGGGGGTAAATAGGCGTAAATTAATAACTTTTACTGCAGCCGCATGTACTTGGTCGGTTCTGCCATCGTCAGCATCTAAATTGAGAAAATAGTCGTGCAACCGCGATACCTTGTACAACCCTCGACCTCGAGATCGACGGCCCCCGTACAAGAGATTTGATGAATTTAAGACTGATAATTATCAGCAACGTGAATAACTTAATGATGTCGATCTGCCTTAAGTATGCCTCCCATGAACTGTCCCCAAAGCGCTTTGGTATCTTAAGTTACTCGTCCCAAGAGAATATCCTCAATGCTCGGCGCCTCAACGTTTGTCAAAGATCAGCCAAAAATAATGATTCGTGTAAGGCTCCACGGAGTCGGTGGAACGCGAACAATTCCCTGAGATTTCTAGTTAAATTGAGTTTGAACCATCAGTGTTAAAAGAAGGAAACAGGAGGCCTAGCACATAGGGTATGAAAGAGAGAAATTCGCCTAACGAGTGAGTTCACAACATTTTCTGCCACCACCGTTAAAATCCAACTGAAGAAAACAGTATTTTGAACACAAAACGGGATCAACATGAAAGAAAGAATTTCTTGTTAAAGGCAACGTTGTACGAAAGTCATCTTGTTGTCACTGCCCACACATCAAGTCGACTTCGACATGCATTCCCGCTCTTTTTTTCCAAAATCGCATCTGCCTTTCAATTCGCTTCTTAGGACATTGATCCTTTGAAACTCTTATGTTCATGGCGACGTGTAATTTGGTGATCTAACTTTCAGCATCCATGGTGAAGGGTTCCCGATGATTCATGATGATGGATACACTCTCCAATGATCAATGGAACAGTTAATTAACAATCAACACAATGACAGAATATTAGGATTGGATATATGCGAGATAGGTGACAGCTTGTTTGAAGTTCATGGTTTTGATAGCTAACCCACTCAGACAATACGCATACACGAACACGCTCGCTAACAATTGAAGAGTGCAATGTCTAAAGAAGATACCACCCACTGAAAATACTGTGTAATACCGCGATATTGGATGGAGACGGATCACCCTTCTCTAGGTTAGGTTGCCTAAGCAAGGGTCGGCAATTATCGAAGATGAAGTTGTGGCTTCGGACGCGCCGGACCGGTTCGTGGCTTGATATTAAATGTCGAAAGTCTGAGATAGGAAGTAGACGGCGGTGTGTGCCGGCGCACTTACTGGTAGGAACACGCGTAAGAAAGATCTCGAGTAGCTTAATCCTGGCTCCACGCTGGGGATTGTGGGATAAATGAATCGAAGAAAAGACAATCCTTGTGATAAAATGAAGGGTCCCCTTGTTGAATAACTTTATTTCTCCCGCCCGGATGTGCCTGAGCTTTTGTTAGGGAGCTTATAAGGCACGGAACAGGGTCTGGCTCGTGCTGTCGTAATTACAAGCCTGTTCACGGATCTCGAGGACAAGGGTGGAAGGGGTGGGGGGGAGATGAGAAAACCAATGACTTGTTCCCAAACAGGGGAATGAGCTGGTCCATAACGGCAACATCAGAAACAAAAAATTTCGATCTGTTAGCAGTACTTTGATGTATCGTATCACTCATAGCATTTTCATGAACAGATCTCTGAGAATAATCTCCTTGTCGGGGAGTGTATGTACTTGAATGATCCAATTCTCGTTCTGAATTAGAGAGTCTCTGTATTCATACTATTACTCAGCCATCTCACTCTGACACGTGTGTGGGGCATCCGTGACATGAGATCGCCCAATTTGACTTCATCAACTTTGCTTGATTCCTGTCTCCAATGCACTATCCTTCATTCGATTCCAGCAGATCTTCGACCTTATTTCTCACGACGATATCGTATCCGCCGGATGACGAAGGTACATTTAGCTCACGGATGGGTTTAATTGGTTATGCCTTTGGCGTATACATATAAAGTTGCCGTATCGTCCAGTATCGATTCCACCACGTTTCTGCAAATGAAATTTAAGTACACGTTTGATGCGCGTTCTCAACATGAAGCTGACTTGATCTACGGCAGAGACGTACCTTGCGGGAGCATTTTTGCTGGAGCTTTACGCTGCACACATCACAATGATTTGCAGGAAAAAAAAACAAAAATATAATCTCTTGACTACGAATTAATGTCAATCAACTCTTCGCATTTACAAGGGCATTGTATGGCGCATGATGTATCGGCCGTCATCCGTGATATAAAAGCAGAGTCGGATGAGCCGATGGTACACCGTCTGAGCCGTTCACCCAACTACGATCTTGGTAGCTTGGAGACGTGTTCCCCCGTCAGATCGGAGAGAGTTGGTTCCCCTCCTGTACGACTCGGTGTGATGGTGTCTTCGTGCGATGCCGAACGCATAGCTAGATAACCGTGTGGTTTGGCGCTTTTCCCTGTGGTGTAGGTCCGCGGAAGAAGTTCCATGCCGGTAGGACGAACTTCGCCGTGGTATCTGCGACTGACATCTGAAACGGTGTACAGTCATCCCTCTCTAACTCGATAGTGGGTCCCGGTATAAGTGTAGAAAATATTCATTGAAATTCAACCATTTACATTTGCAATACTTACCCCAGCACTCAAAATGACCTGTAAGGGTAAGTGTCGCAAATATAAAAATCCAAATTACAATGAATCTTTTCAACACTTATACCGTGACCCACTATCGATATAGACAGGGACGACTGTATACATTCGAGCCTGTCAAAACCCGAAGTGTGTCCGGGCTTAATTATTGTTAATATTTATGGAATTATTGGTACTTTTAGGATACTTACCCCTACAGGCAATTTGGCGTCCATGGATACACTACCTTCCCCAAAAGCTCGTCCTTGCAGTACAGGGTATCAGGGGTACAAAGTCCAAGTTGGAGCCCTAAAAATTGCTACAACTGGGCATTAATTCTGTAGATTGAGCTGGTAATTACAGTAGAGCCCCTCTTAGCTAATAGTGGGTCCCGGTATAAATGTTGAAAAGATTCATTGTAACTTGGACTTTTATATTTATAACACTTACCCTCACAGGTCATTTTGTGTGCAGGGGTAAGTATTGCAAATATAAACGGTAAAATTTCAATGAATCTCTTCAGTAATTATATCGGGACCCACTATTAGTTAAGAGGGGTTCGACTGTACTCATAGCAGTAGACTAGTACGTACAACTTGTCGTCCTTGCACGAGACCTGATGATGTGTTAGTTCACTCCCCTCCACATGTCATTTTCGCGCTGTATAGTTCGCTGTTGATTGAACATATTACCAAACGACGCTAAAACGACATGGTAGACTTCGCGTTCATGATCAGGTCTTACAGATGTGCATGGACATTCACGATGATCGACGATGATAGATACTGGGTAGCAAGGCTCGCACCTGCTTGTGGTTGTACTTCATTTGAGGCGTCCGCAACAGCAACTGCAGGGCAACAATGTTCACATGTACGTGAAGCTCTGGATCAAGGCTCACTTTGTTTCTGGGTACAAGTCGAACGGCTATCAGTGCTCTTAAGACCGGCGGTTGCAGAGTCGCTCGCCTCGGTAGTGGTGCCATCATTCTCACGGATGTCATTTATTACGCGAGACTCATCGTCATCATAATTTTATGCACGCATTTTGGTGATTTGTTGACCGACGCACGTACAGTAGATCTGGTCTGAACATATTGAGGACTCCGGTGTCATTATTGAAAAAAGTTCATCGTCATTTTACCGATGATATTTTCAATACTTACACATACACGCACAATGGCCGATAAGGATAAGCTTTGCAAAGGGAAGTGCCAACATTTCAATAAATCTTAACAATACTTTAAACTGGGACCCATGATGGGCTTAGACTGAGCAGTATCTCAGCTCTAAAGATTGTCACTTGTGGATGTTAATTTTGTACGTCATCAACATGCACAATCTAATTGGGACGTACAAAATTAGCGTCGGCTACTAACAATCTTAAGGGCTGAGGCATGATATATTTGTATCTGTACGTGCACCTACCTACATCTTCTACGTTCTCGCTTGGCCGCGAGAATTCTCGAAAAATTCAGCCCAATGTCTCATCGAATACTTGCACAGAGGACCCAAATTGATGGCGAATATCTTATCCAGATGTATACAATGTCTCAGCCCTAAAGATTGTTAGTGGCTGATGTTGGTTTTGTGTGTCTATACCTTGCAGCCACTTATCTTAGTATACAAAACTAACATCAGCCACTAACAATCTTGAGGGCTGAGACACTATACAGTGAAGCTTGTCAAAACTCATAGTTGGACCTGGTATAATTATTGGAAAGATTCCTTGAAATTTTATCGGTTAGATTTGCAATAATTACACTACCTTCCCCTAAGGTTCATCCTCGCAGTACAGTCGTCCCTCTCTCACTCGATAGTGGGTCCAGGTATAAGTGTTGAAAAGATTCATTGAAATTCAACCATTTACATTTGCAATACTTATCCCTGCACGCAAAATGACCTGTAAGGGTAAGTGTTGCAAATATAAAAGTCCATGTTACAATGAATATTCTCAACACTTATACCGGGACCCACTATCGAGTGAGAGAGGGACGACTGTACTATTCATCGTTGACTGGTAGATATATTCATACCAGCGTTCAAGGATTAAGGGCTGTCTTGTTTCAAACATGAGCCTAGCCTAGTCACTGAGATGCGAAAACTGTGTTCCTTAATCACAAAACAATCGCTCAGGACCTATCGTGAACAATTTCGTGCGAATGTAATTTCTTCACTTGGCACATCATTTATGATTTGAGGTCACGGTTCAGGTCTGAAAGGAAGTCGAGCGATGATGATCTCTCTCTTTCTCCTTCTTTCTCAAGTATTCTATAACATTCTATAAAAGTGGGTACTTGAGGCCTCTTGTTTATTCATTGGCAACAAATGCGTACAGTACATTTTTGTTACAACGAGGTGGGTCAAGACTTACATAAGGCTTCTCATTGGTGGATTTAATTAGATTGGCCAATGGGAGCCCTTGTTTAAGTCTAGCCCCACATCCTGAGAATGAGAATGTACTGTACAACATAAATGTTGCGTGGGGCAAATCTTGCAAAAGAAGCGGGTTTAGTATTATCAAGTTCACCGACTCTCCTTCCAAGATCTTCTTGATCACTAGTTCTATAAAAATTTTATGGCGCTAGAGGCAAAGGATATCTGAGGACTGGAGCTCATCATCGGACTGGGATGCGAGGGTTCAAATCGGAAGACGTAAGGCAGCTCCATTATAGCCTACTTGTCTGCAGTTGAACTTGTGCTACAGAAAATAATTGAGGTTATCAATCACACGTATTCGATTCCCATAAGATATTCATGAAGTACCACACGGAGAATTGTGAGGAAGACGAATCGAAGCAAGCCTGAAGAAATAAAAATATGGAACCACATGTCTGAGATGTACGGAGGCGAGTTTTGTGAACTAATTTTACTAGACCGCTTCACATGTAGTGTTGGTAGCGTGAGCCAGAACGGTATGTACTAAGAATAATCACAGACACTCCATTCGATCTTTTCTCTGAGTGATCATCTCGATCACGATGCGGTGATGTTCCTCCGTAGTCAGAGTTTCTTCATGGCCACCTTCTCAAATAAAGACGAGTTTTTTCTCACATTGAGACAAGCTAGTAGGTACTAGCTATCAGTGTTTCTAAATCTCCGGAGATTGTTCCACTTGTGCCATGTATCCATTGGAAAAAAGGAATAGTGGATTTTATTTTCATGATTCATTCGTCTTCTTTTCCAGGATGGTCAGTAAAGTTTAGAGGTTGCAACTATTTTACTGACGACAACGGAAAAAGAATCAAAAATAATCTAGTGCTTCAAATCCACTATCACCTTTGACCGATGGAGACAAAGCCAGAGAAACTCGGGCCAAAAAATTCATGAAATATACAACACGAAGACATATTTTTCAGGATACAGGGGTTGCGTCAATTGTTGAACCTGAATTCGAATAACAATGGAACGCAAATCACTCACCGACTTTGACGCGTGTGAGCGAAGGTACACGATCTATATGAGCTCGCGCAGATGTTAGAAATTGTATGTCGAGCTGCATGAATACGGTGCAGTAGAAATGCGATTCGTGTAGTTGAGCTTTATGTAAGATCTAAACTCAATTTTATTAAGATAGCGATTCCAGAGTATCAACAACGTCAAAATTGAATTTCACCGATGCGTGGAGTCGCCAAAATAGGCTGTGAATGTTAGGTACGGCCGATATATTAGACAATGATCTTTTCGGTTATAGTTGCGCATACTCAAGTAACTTTAACCTTATCGACAGCGCCAAAATGAACCGAGCCGACCGGATTTCCGAGGGGCAAATCTCTAGGCCCGAGACGAGTGCATCACCACATGTTCAACACGGTTCACTCCGACTGACTTTGTCGTGAGTACCAACTGAGATCGTATACTGTCAATGAACTATTTCCTGATTTTCACACAGAGCGAGAGATTGTTTTAAATCCCTACTCACATTTAATAAGATTTAAAACAAGCAACTGCCATCTTATTTGTATAAATTTTGTCGGCGGTAGACCTCAGTTAGAGTAGATTAGTCGTCATGCAAGTTGAGTTGGTTGATTTCTTGCATTCGTAGGTGTCTGGCACATGCCCTGAGCTCCAGAGGCAAGGGACGGGTAGCCGGTCCCTGAAAACTCAGCACTAGCTATACTATCGGACTCTAGCTAGCCAGTATTTTCCGAAGATAGCGACACACACACAGGTGCCACAGGTTCGATGCCCGAAAGCTTCTCCTTCGACTACGTCGCACAGTTCGACGCAACTAAGATATTTCCTAACAGAATAACGTGTTGCGCTGGATACCCTCACCCCGACCAATGCCGCATTCCTCAACTCCAATAGAAGCGTAGCCAGTTCCTAAAATGTTAGCAGCATTTGTGCGGATCGAAATCATGGAACGCACTCAAAGCTTTCTTGCATTGGAAAAATTTTCTTTTCAGAACCCCAATTTCCCCCTCTACCTCTTGGACGAGTATGCCCGCCTTGGTGTCTCTTGTGCGATCTTTAGTAGAACCGTAGTCGTGCTCAATTGGTACGAACAATCTCACCTCCCACGCACGTAGCCAACGACTTCAGTTCTCCGTCGGGAGCGCAAACGAGGGGATCTTTAGAGGCCGATGGTCCTCTTTGCTTCGTCAGGCGCAGTCTTCGTCAGAAAGGAGTCATTCGGTTAAAGAGGCGATAGTGCTTTAATTGAAGTTGGATTTGGATTCTGCCTAGGACAATGCTTGACCACTTGAGGCGGTCCGAACGATGAGTGGTTGTGGGCCTCTGACTCTCATCGAATGTGACTCTTCTTTGCTATCCCAACTGTGTGGCGATTACAGCGAGGGTTTTCAAACGATGTTGTGTGTATCATTCCATAAGTACAAAGTCAACATACAATGAACGATACGGCAAAACTTGCCCAGACGCATAGGGGCCTTGGGTTTAATTATTGTTAAGATTCATTGAATTATTGGTGCTTACTTTTGAAACACTTACCCTTACACGCCATTTTGCGTGCAGGGGTATGTACTGCAAGTATAAACGGTAAAATTTCGATGAATCTCTTCAGTAATTATACCGGGACCCACTATTAGCTAAGAGGGGTTCTACTGTAGTGATGAACTGGGTTAGACTCGATGAGGATGATTGGCAATCGACTGAGTAAAACCGTTTGAAGCATCTCGCGATACAAGAGATTTCCCCCCAGAGTTTTAGACGTCGGAACACTGGACGGAGCGAATCATTTTGTTGTGCAAGATAAACACCGTGAACGTATCGTGCAAGTCATTCAGTATTACAGTCGAACCCTTGTTATAACGATGTTTTCAGTTCCAAAAAACATAACGATATTTCGAGTACATTGGTAAAACAAATTGGATGACATAGTCAGGTTATTACATAAGCTTTTAACTACCTTATCCAATTATCAAGAGTCCTGGATATTTTCTCCTTCCCTTATATTCCACACTTTAAATTCTAAATCGTTAATTATGAGCCAAGTCTAGTGCAAGAGGGGTATGTGTTCATCAGATTTAAGGATGCTGGAATTTTGGGTATGAAAAAAATGTATTTCAATCTTTTGTCATAGCTATCAGCCCAATACAATATTATGAGCGTAAATAAACAATTGTCACGTGATTGATAGAACAAGCAGAGGATGACTAAATAGTCAATTGGCTGTTTCTCCAAGCTGAGCCGAGATATCTATCATATATATATCTATCCTAGAACCCTTGGTATCTAATACTGTATCATAGCTTTCAGACCCTTATAGAAGATCTTAATCTCGGCTATTGAATGTACAGGGGGACAAGGGTAAGTTAACGAAGGTTAGGCAGTAAATTCTGTTTATTCCGATAGTATAAACACATAGATATAGTGCACATAACTTATTCTCCACCTTTGTCAACTTACCCTTATCCCCCTGTATTATGCATGTGCAGGGGTTGGTCTGCTTACAAATATGATTAAAAAAAAGCCCCCTTGAATGATCTGATGAGAGATTTTCTTGTTCTACATAATTGATTAGTACATGTAGTGCCCCATATTGCTGTAGCGAGAAACCACTGTACAGTCGTCCCTCTCACTCGATAGTGGGTCCCGGTATAAGTGTTGAAAAGATTCATTGTAATTTGGATTTTTATATTTGCAACACTTACCCTTACAGGTCATTTTGCGCGCAGGGGTAAGTATTGCAAATGTAAATGGTTGAATTTCGATGAATCTTTTCAACACTTATACCGGGACCCACTATCGAGTGAGAGAGGGACGACTTTATAGCCAGGAGGTCACCGATCTGCGTGACAGAACCATGAGCGTTCTTCGTCAGGGGGGAACGGAGAAGACCCCCTGGCATGTGTCTTCCGAACATCCTAGGAAGTTCGCAGTATTGGTGCTTCGTCCTGGGTATTCTCCGGTGACGATTATGAGCACTACTGCGAAACCTCTTTTTTTAACAATTTATTCCATCACAACAAATGCCGATATTCTGGTGATATCGCTGTAATAATTACATGACATTGGCATTTCATTGTGAACATGTACGTTGTGTAAATTGGTAATGGCGAGTCAATTGGACCGCTCCTTTCACGTCAAAATAGACAGTTGAGGCAGGGAAGGTGTAATTCATTCACACATTTTGCTATTCTGATCACAAAATCAGGATTTACCAGGGTTATCCCAGTAATAATACTTGGATCATACAACAAGCTGGCCCATAGCAGGGATTTAAGTCAGGTTGATGTGCGTATATTAAAAAAATTAAATAATACAATTATTCTAATTAGGCGCCTTAAGGCCCACGCAGGTATTTTCGAATTATTTTTTGTAGGACGACTCATTTTGACGTTAGGGACACTCATAGTCAGATTCTATTCGCAGATACCACTACGAGAATTACGCCTTACGACACGTTCTCTCTTCCGTGATTTTCCACTGTGGGGACAAGCGTGAAAACCCCATGGTTACCTGAGTATGCTTTCGTTATTCCACGGATACAGTATCACCGCGAGAGAAGCGGTGTGAGGGTTCTCCCCAGCCTAACTCCTTTTTATCACGATTGGGAGACGATATTGTGGATACCGATAAATGCATATCAAATACTATTTTTTTTAATTAATTTTTTTAGAGAATCAAGTTGTGTCCAACCAAGAGGCTTTGACAAAAGATTTAAATACATTCATACCGGAATACACAGGGATACTCTCGGCTAGGATAGTGATGTGGTGTATCGTCCAGGCCTTTCTCCCAAGTGATTTGTGGGCAATTGAGACATGCTTCATCTGAGACAGCAGAAACTTGTTCCGATACCAATGATACCCTCATATCATAACAATCGCGGAGCTATCGTATTCGCAAAATGGCGACTGCATACCCTGATAACTTTTGGGTTTTTCCTGCTCTTCCCAGTGGTGGGTATTCACGGAAGAGGTCACATGTTGTAAGGCGTTATCTTCATGGTGGTGCACCAGCGATCAAAAAATTCGAGATTTCTACTACAACAGATCTTATTCAAGCCTAACTGTTGGAATAAATGACAAAGGGGGATTATATTTGGTGCAACCTGATTGCTAAGGCTCAATTTTAGACTGGCATAAAAAGTGTTTTTCCTTATGTGTTAGAAGATATGTTATGGCTATTATGACGTCACACTGCTACAAATTGGAAACTATGACGTCAGTGCTTCTAGCAGTGTTGAGATTACTTACCAGTATTTTCCCTTAGATGGATATATAGAATTATTACATAAACCATCTGTTACCAGAACCTTTGTGCTAGCACACTAAACTCATTAAACCGCTGTTATACCGACACTAACAAAATTTCCATGAAAATTTATAATGCCAAAGTCTAGGATATTCAATTTCATTTGTCGAGCAGTGTGTGTCAATTTTATCTACAATAATGATGAATTGTACTATTTGTTGGGGTCTTTACGACAGTTGACTATGTGGAAATATTGAACGCCTGATTCAAGTACCGAGTATCACCACCTTTCGCCTTAATTACAGCCACAACTCTTAACGGCAGACTTTCGATTAACGATTAACATGGATTTCGATGATATTTTGTTATGCTTCATCCATTCTTTCTATCAATTCAAACATACGACTGGGTGGTTTCAAGTACTCTCCAAGTCGGCGTTTGATTAGACACCAGAGATGCTCAAGTGGGTTCAAGTCAGGCGATTAAAATGGCCATTTCATGGTGTTGATACCTGTTGAAGGAAGCCACGCTTTTGTGGTCTTGGAAATTTACTTGGCATCGATGTCTTGTTGAAATGAAATCTGATTTCTGGCGTTGGAAAATACTTTATTCGCCACCTTCTTTGACCCTTGGGGGCCAAACAAGTACTCAGAATTCCAAATAACTGCTCTGAATTCATTCTTCCGACTGCACGAGCTATCTCACCGGTACCAAGCAAAGATATACAGCCCCAAATTAGAGCGTCTCTTCGACCACTTCGGCAGGGTGGCTTTCTGAATTTTTATACCAAGCATGTCTGATCCTATCGCTAGTAAGCTTGTTGATCTTTGCTGTATCCGACTAAATGATTCTTTTCCCATCTTTGAGAGTCCAATTTTTGTGTTCTAAGATCCACTGTAATCGAGCCTTCCTGTGCGCATGCGACAGCTGTGCTTTCTTCATCCTTTTGAATGCTCTCAGACCCTGCTCTTTCAGAGCGCGCCTCACAGCAGGCGGAGAAATTATATCTTCTCCCCTTAGATTGATTGTTCGTGCTGCCTTTACTGCTGTTTTCGTCCTACCATTAGCCACCAAACGAGCCAGAGCTCGCTTGTCTCGAGACGTTAATTTGCTTGGTCGTCCACACATGGGTGGTGATGTATGATCTAGTAGCTTGCTCCAATCTTTAGCTATCGTAGATTTGCCACAACCTACAATCTTTGAGATTTCATCTACTTTTGTTGTCCACCTTGAAGGGGGCATAGGTGAAGGATATTTACTCTAGTGAAAGCTCCCTCATCGTGAAACAGACAGAAATTTTTAATTGTTAATTGTTGACAAGTTTTAACATTATTGTAACATTATCTCAACCAGCCCATGTAGAAGAGCCAGTGACAATTCTGGTTTTTTTTTACATCATTTAAGCATATTCAGCCTGAGACTATGACGCGAACGATTACGGAGGATTCGTATACAGTCCTACCTCATCTATAGCGATAGGTGTTATAAGGTTAAATGGGGATGTGGAGTGGTTGGCGACTTGTCTAGTGATGGAGCTGTCCTTCGATGGAATAGTCAATGGTGTGAATGAATGGTAAGTACGATATAAATGATTATACTGAATGCGTATAGTGGATGGAATATCGCCTTGATGGTCACGATGGAGACTATTATTCTTGCTGCTCTGACTATGGCAGTATCTATATACATCTTTCCTCCAATATCAAGTATCCGATGCCTACTATAAAACTACAATGCGAGTTCTATTATTGTATAAAAGAAGATGTTATACATGACTCATTAGTTTCAGCAACTCTGTCACTTGGCACGTTATCCATAAGCTTCAAACTCCAGATATCCTTGAGTCATAACAGAGTCAGCACAACAATAGGGGGTCCCAGTATAAATGTTGACAAGATTCATGGTAACTTGGACGTTTATATTTGTAACACTTACCCTTACAAGTCATTTTGGGTGTAGGGGTAAGTATTACAAATTTAAATTGTTTAATTTCGATAAATATTTTCAACATTTATACCGGGGCCCACTATCGCTATAGATGAGGTTAGACTGTATTTCGCAAAATGACTCAGCTTGACGTTTGGATCACTCATACTCAGATTTCATTTGCAGATACCACTACGAGAATAAGGCCTTACGACATGTACCCTCTTCTGTGAATACCTACCACAGGGAAAAGCGAGAAAAACCTGCGGTTATCTGAGTATGCTTTCATCATTCTACGAGTACAGTATCACCGCGAGAGAAGTAGTGTGAGGGTCTTGCTGGATTCGAACCAGCTTTCTCCTGTCTCAAATGGGGCATGTGTCCAAGCTACCCAGACTCTACTTGGGATAAGGGCTCGGACAGTATACCACTGCACCATACGACCCAAAAATTCTGGCTTAATTGGGTATCAGTGCAGGGTCTCCTACACTATCAAATGGGGCGTTCACATATTGTGGATGGTGGTCGGATGCAATGACCCAAGCAAGTAGTACACTACATCAATATCTTTGTAGGCTGTTAAAGTCGAACTCTTCACGTTCACGCGGTGCCGGCTGTAAACACCGAGTATTTTCGCATATCTGGGATATCCAAGAAGAGTCGCAACCCATTCGAAGTTAGAGGCCCGCAAGGTCCTTTCAATCGATGGCTACCCAGCTTGTCAACAATTCTCTTCGATAAGACCCGGACCCAAACAACCCTAAGTCTCTCACGCCCAAATATCTTAGCGACTAGAGCCCCATTCCTCCGGAAATCAACTGAGAAAACCAGTATGATCGTCTGCCGAGATAAATACCTACGCATACGCTGCCAATGTTGTGGATACACGACAGTGGATTTAAGTTGTGGAGCAAAAATTTGGGAAGGGAGACGTGATATAAGGTTCACTATAGGGGAGAAATCCGGAGAAAAGGCTACCAGAGCGGGACGGACGGATACTGAGATGCCGGAGATATAGGAAAGAGTTCTGGAGAGGGAATTGTAAGAGACAGGCACTGAGTCAGTTATGACCTTACACATGATATTGTACAAAAATATGAGTTGGGCTAAACCTTTATAACTTTTTTTTGACCTTTCGGGTCATTTAGACTCTGCATTGTCGGGTAGCTCTATAGCTGGGCTAACCGGCAGCTGAAAAGGTCGAACCCTTGTTATAACAGTGTATTCCGTTCCGAAAAAATAATGAACGATATTTCGAGTACAGTCGTCCCTCTCTAACTCGATAGTGGGTCCCAGTATAAGTGTTAAAAATATTCATCGTAACTTGAATTTTTATATTTGCAACACTTATCCTTACAGGTCATTTTGCGTGCAGGGTAAGTATTGCAAATGTAAATGGTTAAATTACAATGAATATTTACAACACTTACACCGGGACCCATTATCGAGTTAGAGAGGGACGGCTGTATATCGGAAAAACAAATTGGATTACATAATCATTTTATTACATAATTGTTTAATTACATCATTCAATTATCAAGCATCCATAGTTCTTTTCCTCCTTACATTCCATAATTCAGATTCTAATCCCCTTAAATCATTAAGTTATAAGTCAATATTAGTGACCAAGGAGCATCAATTAATTGGAGTTTAGAATACTGGAATATTGGGTATAAAAGAAAAATGTATTTAAATCTTTTGTCAAAGCTATTAGGCTGAATACAATATGATTTTAAAAAAGACCCCTCTTGAATAATCTGATGCGAGATTTTGTTGTTCTACTCAATTGATTAGTAAATGTAGTGTCCCACATTGTTATAGCGAGGAACCACCGCAAGTTCTCGCTTATAAAACCCCTGCATTAACGAGACTCGATGACTGGGAGACGATATCGCGAATATCGTAAAATGTATATAAAATAAATTCGTACCAGAAAAACTATCGCCGTAACGAGAAAATGGGTATGACGTAGATTTTTATAACAGGGGTTCGACTGTACATTATTTCACGCTGCTGTGCGCGGGCACGACGCTTAAGTAATTTAAAAAAAAAAATTTATGGCTTTTTTGCTAAATCTAGGTGAACATGTGATATCCTCGGCACTTCTCAGCCTTGCGTGTCCAAATCATCTTTTTGTTGTATATGATAGGCTGTATCTTGTTTCCTTAGCAACGTGTTTTTGGATATTTGTTTTTATCAACGCACGCAATACATCAAATTTCATGTGAAAAAGATAAACTGTGACTTCGGTGATACAACATTAATTCAATCTGGAATTGTACCTTTATGACGAAATTTGACTTAGCACATTTTACAATCAATTATTATTGAACTCAACTTTACTGTACAATTTCAAATATAATGGCAGATAACAAAGGTGAAGCATATATTTCTGACGCTCTTTTTCTTTTTTGGGAAGATCAACAGCACAATTTTAGGTAACAAACCGCACAGCAGAAGATGAAGCCCCGTCACACGGTCAAGATACAACTGTTGTTCGAGATGGAATCCGTTTTGTCGACGTACTAAGCTCGTTGGTGGCGTTCCAGGTTTCCGTCATGATACAGTATCTATTGATAAGATGTTTCGGATCTAACTTTAGACTGTTATTTTGAGATATGGCAAGGAAATAATATAGTTACTAGCGGGTCTTACATGTAGATAAATAGCCACTTGATTCATCTAGATGAGAGGGGTGCGATTCAGGTTCATTCTTGAGAAATATACTATTATCACTATCATAATTTATCTCTTCAGTGATTTGTATTGTCTCGAGTACCATCGTCACCAAATTTATAACTTCGGCTTTATATATCACGAATCGTTAAAACATACATCGCGATAATAAACTTTAAAGTCAAATATCTATTCTGGGACGTTGTTAGCTTTATTCAACCTCTCGCTTTGCTCAAAATGTTAGAAGAGAAAGTAAAGCTGCCCAAAATGCCTATGGATACTGTACCATTACGATGTTATTGCACAGTCGAGCAAAGCATGGGGCTTCAATACTTCCATACAAGAAGAGCTAGACAATCATGGTACAATCAAATTCACTGAAATCAGCCCCCATTGGCACCATTAGCAAAGAAGAGGAGAGTGTTGCGGGCCGTAGCCTCGTTTATCTGGAACCGGAGTTTATCCGACTCCGAATAGGCGTTATACCTGTCTTGAAAAGCCTCGACCCTGCTTAATAAAGTCTCGCAAGTAACGCAACGCATTCTGTTAACATTAAGCCAAAACTCTTCGCAGCCATGACTCTCTTCTCTAGATAGAAAATAAATTCATTTTTAACGTACGACTGCGAGAAGCTAGCGTACCGTTCTCTTACAGAGGGCAGCCTCACCTTGAACGCCGCATTTTTCTCCAACATGAAATTGTTAAGGAGAAAGGTCGAGCTAAAGGTAGCACAATAAAGCTCCCACCAAAGGCAAAAAGTCAGGGTCAATCTTCGACTCGACGTGATCTTTCTTTGCATGAATATGAAGCGTTGAAGCGTTCATCAGGTACTGCAGCACCTTTATTACAGATGAAGATGAGGATCCCTCTTTTATTTTTTGCCAATTCCCAAAACAGCACTTAAGACTAGATTTTTTTTTTTAAATCATATCTGCGTATGTAGCCTGAGGCTATGACGCGCATGATTACGGAAGACATGTATATTTCGCAGAACGACTCAGTTTGACGTTTGGAACACTCATACTCAGATTTCATTAGCAGATACCACTACGAGAATAAGGCCTTACGACATGTACCCTCTTCCGTGAATACCCACTACAGGGAAAAGCGAGAAAAACCTGTGGTTATCTGAGTATGCTTTCATCATTCTACGAGTACAGTATCACCGCGAGAGAAGTAGTGTGAGGGTCTTGCTGGATTCGAACCAGCTTTCTCCTGTCTGAAGTGGGGCATGTGTCGAAGCACAAGTCTCCCGAGAATCTATTTTATTAGAGTTACTATCCTCTAATCATCAATACTCAAGCTACTTTGCAAGGTCAAACTCGTGCTTCATATCTCAGTCGTGATCAAAGACTTGAGGTATGTGTAGAATTCTGGTACTGAACTAGGCACTTATACGAACTGATTTTCCCCAGATACTTGCACTGTATCGGACGGGATTCACGTACAAACAAATTGCGACTCAGTTAAGAATAACATATTCACAAGTCAAGAACATTGTTCAATCTGGTCGTGCATCTCCTAAATTAAGGACTGGACGCCCTCCTAAACTTTCACTTGACCAAATCGATCAGTTGGAAGAATTCATCTGCAGTTCTCGCGAGGCACGACAATGTTCTTATCTAGAACTGTCAGTTCATTTCTCCTCATGGGCTGCCGGAGAAAGTGCAATCCGTAGTGCATTCAAGGGAAGAGGGTACTCTCGATGCCTTCCAAGAAGGTCTGCGCCGTTATCAGAGAATCACATGATGGCACGGAAAGCATGGGCAGAACAACGCCTTCAATGGCAAGAACAAGAGTGGTCGCAAGTACTTTGGAGCTACGAAACTTGGATTAATGACGGACCTACTATGCTGAGCTTTGTGACTAGAAAGGTAATCAATTCCTATATAAATCCAAAAGTTTTTTGATTACTCACAGTCTAAGAACAAAGGTGAGGCTTCTGATAATACGTGTGTCGTTGATCGATACCGTAAGAATAATTCTTGGATGTTTTGAGGTAGTTCCGCCGGAATCGAGAGAGGCCCTTGTGTTTTCTGGGAAGCCGACTGGTGCAAGTTGATCTCAGAAGGCTATCGCCAACACATCCTTCCTTTTGTTATGAACTGGCAAAGAAACAGACGGCAAGAGACAGGTCGTGCATATTTATTTATGCACGACAATGCGCCAGTACATAAAGCACCTCCCGCAAGAGATTATCTCATGGCACATGGAATTCAACCTATTTCATGGCCAGCATACTCCCCAGATCTAAATCCAATTGAGAATATGTGGGGTATGATGAAACTATACATTCAAAATGTATATCCAGAGTTTGAGCGGGGGAGGCAGCGAAGTAAAGCAGAGAATCGCCGAATTATACTAGAGGCCTGGTACAAGTGTACCAGAGGATAAGCTTCGATCACTCATTCTAAGCATGTCAAAGAGATGTGAAGAGGTAGTTAGAGTTCAAGGGGGTCCAACTTCATATTAGGAACACTTTGTATATTAGAATCTTGAGATAGATCTATCGAAATCCTAGATATTATCCTTGATGTGGATTTCTTAGGACACCATTCAATATTTAGCCAAGAGTGACATACTACCTTCACTCTTGTCGCCAAGAAATCTCTCACCTTAAATTGATATTTAGGTTTTGAGCTTATCCTAATATGGCCTCACTTAGAAAAGATCAACAAAGGAAACCGCCATATTGGTATAATAATCGGCAACTAAAAACCCTGCAAAGACATACTGCCTTCACTTACACCTGAGCCCCTGTACGTATCTGTTACGGGCTTAAGGTACCAGGATAGGTTTCCTGAGTAAGGTATGGAGACCCACTTAAGTAATGTCGACCTTAGGTAACACTAACATTATCCCTGTAAACTATCTTTGTACTGTAAGCGCTCAACTACACTGTAGAGACATCTATTGGATATCATTCTTTTAGATAATCAGAATAGACTTCGTTAACTTCATTCGATTGTTTAGATCACGACCTCATTTCGTGACAGTATCTTCCGAAAATGCCTACGTGGGCCTTAAGGCGCCGAAATAGGATAATAGAATGACTTATTTATTTTATTTACCGTTCTAAAAGAGTAGTTATCTACTTGGATTACCGGGTATCTCCATACTTCATGGTATGACTAATCCACCGGTGCCTCTGAAGAGACCTAACTTGACGTAATGTATACAAAAACTAAAGGAGCCAAATTTAACCATATTTGCCCATAGAGCTTATTGTCTACCATCTATTGATGTAAGGCTCTTGCTCCATTAACTGTGCCTAAGAACCATTTTACTCTCCCAGGTGAGTTGCACCCGCGAGGAATTCTAGCTCGGCATGCGCCGCCACGGGTGCTTGAGGTAGTAATTATAATCAAAATAGGAGTGCGCAAGGCTGAGATGTGCCGAGGATATCACGTACTCATCTAGATTTAGTAAAAAAGTCATACAAATTTAGCCAATCCCTTAATAATTAACTTGCTAAACGTCATGAAATCTTCACGCTCTCATACAACAGCTTATGGCCCTTGCTACTTCTACTGTAGATACGGTTTCCGTAGAATAATCCAACGACATCGATTCAATAATATCGTTTTCATATTAATTTCTTAAATTGACGCAGCAACTTTCGCACACAAACGATGTCGAAAATCCCTCTAAAGCCTTCTACTGAGGCAAATTTCAAAAATATCTCTACATCTGGTTTCATTTTTGCGACTGCCAATGACTTGGAAGATTCAATCAAGGAGTCTCAAATCAAAACTGATATCTGGATTATTGCGGAGCGCCTCACTAATCTCTACAGAACGATACCCATTCCCATACTTAAAAATTCTAATTGGTGCCATTGGTATCCATTGATTCGAAATTTTATATCTTTCACTCAAACATCTGCCATATTTCTTGAAGATCCACCAACAAACAGGACCTTACTCATGTGGTCTACATGGTGGTCAGTTTAACTCAGAGAAGCAGCATCTAGTATCGATCTAGCTGCTAGTGGTACTCCGAGATCAATTTTAACTGAAATAATTCGCATTTGTCAGACTAAATCCTACTTCAATAAACTATGTATCACCGTTCAGTTTTGGACTTTTCAGCCTATTAAAAATCGTCCCCTTCAATCTTATCTAGAGGGACACAGCAAAAAATAACAAGATCTTGGAGAACACTTTGATTTTACACCTGAAATCAAAGTTCAAATGAAAAATCTGTTTTGATTTCATATTTCAAATTTATTACCAGAACTCGCAAATCGTTGTTGCCAACTTTCTTATGATGATACTATTCTAGAATGCCTCAGTCGTGCTTCGATTATTCGCCAAAAATCCTCAGTCAATCGTATAAAGAATTTAAATTGTGATTATTGTCAAAATACTGGCCACAGCTAAGAAGTATGTCGCAAAAGAAAGAAGGCATATAAAAGTCAACTTAATCATGTTAATAGACAAAAAATATCTGTTCATTAGATAATTCAGTAAACCTTCGGACATACCAATTAGATACTGCTGCAGACTGTCATGCTTCAGGCTATGAAAGTGATATCTCTTCATTTTCAGCCGCTTTTGGTACTGTTAGTGTTGCTGGAAGTGGTCGGGTAATAACCACTGGCAGTGGCAAACTAACTCTTCCCGCGTCTGATGGTAGAACTGAAAATCTTCACGAGGCTATTTGTTTTCCTGGAGAAAAGAGGATAATCTTATCAAAATCTCAGCTAGAGAAACAAGGCTACTCTATTCGCTGGATCCCCAACTATGAAGACATAGAACTCATTCGTCCGAATGGTACAATTTGTACAGCCTTCAGGCGTATATCGGGTAGAATGATATACAAGCCTACAGACTGATGGAAAGTTTTGCTCCGCATTTAGCCCATTTCTCGTAACTGGCATAGCGTACTAGGCCATGAAGGGCAAAATGCGTAGGATGCCGCATTAAAATCAACCGGTATCAAAGAATACAATTCTCCAATCAATTGTGAAACATGTGCTAAGACAAAGATAACTATCACCGAAGGACATGAATCACTTCGCGCTGCATCTTCATTCACTGAAGCAATTCATATGGATCTAGTTGGTGGACAGAAGTCTCTCTCTTCAACTGCTATTAATAAATCAGTTCCAGCTGCATCCTGGTCTCTCCTAACAATTAATGAACATGCCTCCTGGAAACGGGTTTGGCCTATTTATTCGAAGAAAACAGTACCAACTTATATTCGCAATTTTCTTGAGCACTTGAAGAGCAAATTCGGTTAAACACCGAATTGAATTTACACGGATAGTGGCACTAAGTTCTCAAATTCGGAACTGCAAGAAGATCTTCTGCGTCGTGGTATCGAATGGCATAAATCTTCTTCACAAGCTTCGGAGCACAATGGAATAGCCGAAAAAAATTTCGCAAAGTGGTAGAGAAAATGCGAGCGCTTCATCTCCAGCTTGCTCCCCCACTACGTCTTTGGACTGTTAACTTAACTGCCGCCATAAATATTCTAAATATGACACCCAACAGGATCCCTCCTAACTCTCCATTTTATGCTGTCTACAAACGACTTCCAAACATTCAAAACCTTCACTCTTTTGGTTGCCGTGATTTCTGGCTAAATCCTGATCCAAACAAGCTTAATTCTAAAGCCATTGAAGGTGTTTGCGTTGGTACTGAATTTTCAGGTGGGCACATCATTCTAAACCCTGAGACGGGCAGGATCATCATTCGACGAGATATTCATGTCCATGACAATTTCTTTCCCCTTAGAGATCACGTTCTAGCTCTCAAGTCATGTAATCGCACTATAATCGACAAGGCTCTACATAAACTGAAAGCAAAAGACTTGTCCAAGACCATCGACAAAGAAATTGAAAACATGGTGTACAACAAGGTTTGGACTCTAGTGCCTCGATCTGAAGCCAAAGGAAAAGTAATGACAGGTATCTGGTCTCTCAAAAAAAATCAGAAGGGCAATTAAAAGCTAGATGGTGCGAGAGAGGTTTTTCAGAACCTTAGACTAACGACACTTATGTTGATATTCTTCCACTAATAACCATGAGAATGTTGCTAACTCTCGCAGCCCTAATGAATCTCCACACAAGTCATGTTGATACAAAGCAGCCTTCCTACATGAGGATCCGAATTAGGATCAAGTCGATCATTAGTGATCTAAATGTTCAATCCCACTAAATTACTGTTGATCATGATGTCGGAAGTCGGAAGTTCAGGATGTTTGTTATTTCGATATTTTTAGAATTTCCTACAAGAGATATATATATTATACCAGGAAGGGACTGACTTAGGATAGACAAGTTTCATCACACATAGTCTCAAGCTCTACCCACAGATTTGCTGTAGTTTGAAGCCACGAGACACCGTGATTTGAATTGTGACTACAATACACAAAAATAATTAGTCTTGTAGAACAAACGTCAATTTTTTGTAGTCATTCTACTCTAAATTGACTAGCAAAATGATCGGTATCAGCAACGCTGAACTCGAAAAGATTCTCAAGGGGATCGTATCTGACCATAAGGATACTAAAGAAGAGACCCAGAAGACCACAGCCAAGCTCCCAAAAACTTCTTATAAACTCGGTGTCAAATTTCAGGAGATGCAGACAAACATGGAATCCAATTACAACAGAATCAACAATACCTTAAGTGTGTAACTCGAAAAATTCACCCAAATCTTCACCGATTTAGTTGTAATCGACCCTGAAGCTGCCAAGGACCTCATACTAAGTAGAATCGAGCTGCCAATGTACTCTAACGTTGCCAAGTCAAATATAGTGGACAAGGGCAAAGAATCAGCGCAACCTACAAGCTCTCAATCTAGAGAGCGCGTCAAGTCAAAAGACGTTAATTTTGAAGAATTCTATCTAATAAAGACTGGTTCCCCATTTATACACACCATCAATCATATTACCCAATTTTTTGATGCACCCCCAGCCGCAAACTACAATCCCTCTGCCTCGAAAACTTTAAAGACAAACCTGGAAATGAGAGTAAAACAATATAACCCAGATTTTTTTACGCGGAATGATGCGGAGAATCCCAATGGAGCTTTGAGAGAGGCATCAGGAAGAAATAAATTCATTTTCCCTTATGATTTAAAACTGAAGTTTGCAGGTCACAGCATACTCGGAAAGCTGTATCGAATGCAAGTCTCAATAATTCAATCCATGCTCCCTGACACAGCTTGGTCTATTAGATTAGCACTCGAAATAGATTATGACTTTCTCTGTACCAGGCGTGAAATTGCTAATAAGTCTCTAGATTGGGCGGGTATAGTTCATAGGGTTGATTTGTAGCGGTGGGTAACAGTAAATCTAGTTAAGATTGGCTTAGTTGTAATTCAATAAGATGTGTTTTAGTTATTCTGATCTAGACCAGCGATCAACAGACAGATAATCTTTTGTAATTAGATAGTACTTAACTTAGACCTAGGATAGGGAACTCAGGATGTAAATCACTCTGAGACGAACCTGCTTAGTAAAGGCGAAGCGAGGGAACTCAGGACATAAATCACACTGAGATGTACCTCTTTCGCTAACAATAATTGAATCTCACAACTGAGAACCCACTACTTGTCTTAATTTATTCTACGTGATTTCTAAAGCCTTACAAGCTCTATCGCTCTACCACAATCTGTGTACAAAGCTCCACTGACATAAACAGTACAATATATATATTTTAACACATAGCATTTTGGCGGCCTTATCAAGACACAACACACTAGGATCCTCACTCACTAACTTCGCCCGTCTAACAGGATCCGCCAGCGAAACAACGCTCAATTTCTCGCGCCGAATGCGAAAATGTTTTTTTAATTCTTTACCACGAGACCTGATGGAAGGCCCACAAGTTCGAGATATCTTATGTCATTATTTTCAACACGCACTGCTACGAACATTGACTACTGCCGAAAATCAAATTAATACGACGGAAAACAGTGATATGGAAGACTATATTATTCAACTAACAGAAGGTATCTCCCGAAAGAGATATGAAAATGACCTATACAAACAACCTTCAGCTTTGGGGCCCATATGTCATACAGATACGCCATTCCATCCTCTTAACATCTTGAACATCACTGATCCAGCATCTCGAAATGATAAAATTTTCCATCCAATCTCTCAAACTTACGACGAACAAGCTTATACTCTCACAACTAGCCGATCAAAATGCTACAAATGTGGAAAGTTAGGCCACTGGGCGAACGCCTGCAACTCTAAGGCTTCAAATGTAGATCATTTGAACAACAGTCAAACTTATCCTCACAAGCAAAAAATCCTCCAATTACGATTTAGTGATGAGAGTAAAAGACGTCACACTACATTGAGAAACAAGGGACTTAAGTATTATAAAAACCCCAAAAATAATCATAAAAATTTCGTTACGGATCAACCGGATTCTGTCTTAGAATTTGAAAAATCTCCTGCAGATCTCTTTGAAAACGGCGACGTAGATAATGTACTCCAAGACCTGCTGAGCCAAGTTCTTGCAGAAGAAAAAGAGGAATTTGAGTGCGAAGATGCTTACCTGGTGGCAGTAGGCACTGGCGAAAATATTTCATAGCAGACTCACAAGTTTCTACGTGAGGGCTGTGGAAAATCACATAATTTTCTCCTTACCCGTCTTACAGATTTTCCTTCTATAACTTTTTCAACTTCCTTAGACTACAGCTCGTCAGCGTGTTATGTTTCCTATTCTCTTGCACGAAATCTTCCGAAATTCAATACTTCTCTTGTTTCTACTATATCTTAAATTAGCGGCCAAGGCCCTAAAATTACGGAAGATGCTCTAATTACAGTCCAATTCCAAATAATCTACGATAATTATACGTCATGGTCAAAGGCCATCACAATATCGGTTGGTATGACCTTAGATGGCACATTCTCTGCGGATCTCACTTTGAGCCAGACAGTTTTACACGCCCTTGGACTAAAATTTCTTCACAATTAATCCGTCCAAATTTCAAACCTACCTGAAAATCCGACTATTTTCCCGATTATCAATTCAATTTCTACATTTAATGTATTTACATCAATGTCAACACCATCTGATCGATGTCACTCATCAACACCTCTTTCCGTATCTTATTTTACCGATACGTATATTTCCCCATTTCCAAGCCTATTTAAAAAATCTCTCCGTCGTACGGAGATACTATTCCTTAAAAAACACAGTATCGATACTGGAAATCACATACCAGTCAAACTCCCGCCTTGCCGCTACAGTCCTGCTCAAAAAGTAGCCATCTTTAACTTCTGTAAAACTCACGAAGGCTCCACAATCAGGAGAAGCAAGAGCCCCTGGTCCGCACCTCTATTGTTAACGCCAAAGGAAACCCCAACTATATCGCAAAACAACGGTATGGCGTACATGCGTTGACTACAGAGAGTCAAATAAGTTAACAAAAAAACGCGCTCATCCTCTCCCTAATACTCATGATGGAATTCAGCAGACCGCAGGCCAAAATTTCTATGCATTTCTCGATTTAGAAAACGGGCTTTGGCAAATACCACTCCACAAATATTCCTGTGAAAAACTGCTTTTTTACGCTTTTTGGCATGTTCGAATGACTTGCTATGCCGTTCGGGTTGTTGTCAAGAATGCCTCTTTTATATAAAATATATACGGAGATAGCGACAGCACAGTGTTCTTTGATTCTGGTCTGGCCTTTTAGCCAAGTGGTAATGCATCTATGCCGTGTATTACGTAGGACAGAATCCATAGCCTGGGATCACGCGTCCCGTCTCATCTCGTTCTTATTCGCTGTCTACATGCCACTCATAAAAGTTGTATAATGCACCCGCAAATTTCAAAAGAGTGATGAATGAAGTGTTAGAACTCTTTATACCCTTTGTCGCTGGTCTCTTAGATGATCTTTGTGTCTGGAGAATCACGATGAATGAATTAAACTCAAGATTATTACACATACATTCGGGCTTTGCTGAATATGGCCTTCTCCTCAAATCTGCGAAAAGTCGTCTCTTTGTCACACAAGGTGTTTTCCTTAGATTCTCAATCTCAAAAATTGGAATTGCAGCTAATCCTTAAAAAGTAGCGTCAATCCGTGATAGACCCATGCCTAGAACAACCTCTGAGGTACGGGATTTTTTTCAACGCGGCAGGGTATCTTAGATCGTTGATAAAACATTTCTCTCAATTAGCCGGTCCCCTCACTGACCAATCTACAGGACCCAAGAATGCAGCTGTTAAACTGACTACAGGGTCAATAAATCCCTGGAAAAAAAATTAGAGATACGCTTACTTCGGTGCCAATGATTGAAAAGTTCAATTGGCGACTCTGTTGTTATAAAATGTGACGCTTCACAACGTTTTATTGGAGCAGTCCTCTTACAAACTCAATTATATACCTCGAAATACTCTTCACACTCAACCCTTCATCCCGTCGCATACTTCTCGCGTAAGCTCAATATCACACAACAGTGATATTTTTCTCAGGGGCGTGAACTCTTGAGAATTTTACTATCGATTCAATACTAGCGACATTGGGTAGAAGGTAGTGACATCAGTGTAATTACCGATCACGAATCCCTAAAAACAATATCTACTAAAACCGAACAACCACCCAGGATACTTGGATTTCTCGACACACTAGAACATTAGAACATTAGAATACTCTTTAGATCCGGCAAGGCTAATGTTCTAGTCGATTTTCTCTCAAGACCCACAGACACAAATTTTCCTGCCGTTGAAGAAAGGAAAAAGAGTGGAGACTTGATCAACAACAACGATAGAAACGAGAGGCTCAATCGAAGGGACGATTCTAGCCGCTCTGAAATGACGGAACTGGCATAAGTGAGATTCCCGCACCGGTTAAATCGTATTTATCTCCAGTGTATTTTCGAATTCATGCACCTTGGCCAACCTCTACTCCTTAAACTAACAGCAAATTGGGTTCGGCAAAATTTCATTGTTTTTTACGACAAGCTCCACTTAATTCAAAAAAACCAGCCAAGGGATATAAGTGACCCGCGAGGACCACCAGGAGTTGCGACACTCTTCGAAATACTAGAGTACGACGACATAGTGAGCACAGTCACAACAACACACCGAAATCAAGGGCATGTATCCATAGGAACTATGATGCGAGAATCGAGATGCCAGCTTTGGCACCCTGAGCTCATGTTAGCCGCACATGAAGTCGTCTGGAAATGCCAAATCTGTCAAATAATGAAACCTCCAGACCCGGCACTTGGAAATCTCACACCCCTCCAGCCCGCACTGCCTCCCACCCGTTGGGGAATTGATCACACTAAGGTTGGCCCCAAGGTTCTCTCAAATGCAATTGGGTATACTACTCGCTAGTTTAAATCCCGGCTCGTTCTAATCGCCGATTTCGCGAATACCGGCCCCCTGATTCTCTACATAATTCATACCTTTGGAACACCCAAACAAATAACTAGCGGCAATGCTGGCTGCTTCAGCGGAATCGAAGCTCAAACTTTTCAAGCAATTCATAGTCTTTCTTTGACTCGTACAATACCCACCAGACCACGGAGCAATGAAAAAGTTGTTAAAATATATCTTGTATTATATACATCAGTGGAACTTTGTATACAGATTGTAGCAGAGCGATAGAGCTTGTAAGGCTTTAGAAATCACGTAGAATAAATTGAGACAAGTTGTGGGTTCTCAGCTGTGGGATTCATTTATTGTTAACGAAAGAGATACATCTTAGAGTGATTTACATCCTGAGTTCCCTATCGTAGGTCTAAGTCAAGCACTATCTAACTACAAAGGATTATCTGTTTGGTGATCGCTGGTCTAGATCAGAATAACTAAAACATATCTTGTTGAATTCCAACTTAGCCAATCTTAACTAGATTTACTGTTACCCACCACCACAAATCAACAAAATTTGAAAAGCCCAATGGTATCCTCAAACATATCCTAATCCAAATTCTTTTGGATAATACTACCTTAGAACTCCCATAAGCGCTAGCACGAGCGGTGATGACTTTTAATCGCTGAGTCTCAAGCAATGGGTGTAGCCCATACTTGCTATTTGTGACCCAACCGCCAGAAGAAGAGCCGGCCAATTTAAACTACGAACGTGAAGCTATAGAGCATGAAGAGCGCGATTGGGCAGAAGAACTCGCTAGATCACATGCCGCACCAATTGTTCGCTCATTTGTAGGAAGCATCAAAGCGCCCAGAGATCATACGAAAGCATATTTGCAAAAAAGTAAGGCTTTGATGCGATCTTACGCGCCTGGAGATTAGGTACTGAGAGTCTGCCAACGTTGATACAAGCTTGAATCTTACTACGACGGACCTTGGGCAGTTTCTGCTTGCCATGCTGGGAATACCTACTCTCTGGTTTCTCCCGGGGGTCACAGGTTGATAAATAGGTACAATGGCACCAATCTTTTTCCTCCGAGATCAGGGATGGCCACCCAGTGCGTATCCTTTGGAACGGGAGTCGAAAGGTATCGACCTAATCGGTACCTACAAGGGTACGCAAGGCGAACAAGTATATGTAATCTCTGCGGGTTAAGTATGCAAGGGCCTTAGACGCGACCAGCCGAGCGCTAAACAATTTATCCCTATATTAAATGTTGACTCCCTGCTTTTGCTTCGCAACTGTTTGTATTCATGTTAAAATCTACGATGTGTAATTTTCTACAGTTATTGTTTGTGCCTATGTGTTTTGGTTTGGAGTATGGGCGCTTATCAGGATTTTTATGTCGTGCTCGAAATTAGATGATGACTTCTGTTTGTACAACGGGATGCTGAGAATTCGGAGTCGAGAAGTGGGACCAGTGACTGGCGGAAGACAGGCGAACTTGTATTTAAGGATTAGTTGGACCCTACAGAGAAGGCAATCAGTTCTTCTTTTTCTCCGGGAGATTCATCCACGTATCAATTTCTCCAACAAAAGGTGCTAGAAATGGATTGACGGAAATTGGAAGAAGCTGTGGGAATGTAATCCCTTGAATTCTAAGTCATTCTTCAAGAACTGGGGGCAGCTCATTTGGGAGAGGAAATAGTTGAAGATCCGAATTAGGATCAAGCCAATCATTAGTGATCTAAAGTTTCAGTCCCACTAAATTACTGTTGATTATGATGTCGGAAGTCGGAAGTTCAGGATGTTTGTTATTTCGAAATTTTTAGAATTTCCTGCAAGAGATACATATATTATTGCAGGGACTGGCTAAGGAGAGCTAAGTTTCATGATACTTAATCTCAAGCTCTACCCACAGATCTGCAGTAGTGTGGAGCTACATTACACCGTGATTTAAATCGTGACTAGAATACACATACATGCAGAGATAATCTTATCTACATCGAACAGCCACATAGAAGGGAAAAAACTGGTCTGTAAATTTCACAGGGCAATACATGGACTGAAAACAGCTCCGAGACGATGGCAACTGGAACTACGGCAAGTCTTACATGATAAAGGATTTCAGTCGTTAGAGCGTGACACTAATGTGTTCCGGCGCGATGTTACTGTCGTATCTACGTATGTCGATGATTTTATGATCAGATCAGCTTCAAAAGCTCAAATCAAAGATACCTTGCAACGTTATCTCAAGCATTCCGAACTAAAGATTTAAGTAGTATGACCAGATTTCTCGGGATTAACATCCATCAAAAATCAGACCGACGGCATACACATAGATCAAGTGGATAAAATTGAAGCCCTGCGTAACGCCATGGGCATACATTTAAATAAGGATGCAAACAAACCGATAGCAGATGATAATCTAATTGACCGTGAAACGGAAGATCAATGCAGCGAGTCTGAAACAATCAAACATCGTTCTGCTGTAGGTACACTTCTCTTTATCGCTAGAATGACTCGACCTGATACTCAACATGCGGTGAAGCGACTTTCTCGCCATGTTCGTCGGCCTTCTAAAAATGCCTTACACTCAAGCATCTAATACAATATATCTCTCGTACCAAAGTAGCAGCCCTCTGCTTCCCCAGAAAAGGGAATATCGAGCTCACAGCGTTGCCAGAGAGTAGTTGGGGAAAAATGACATCCTCGAAAGGGACTTCAGGCAATCTTTTTATGATTAATGATTCTCCAATTGCGTGGTCTAATACAGCAAACTGTAACGGCTCAAAGCACCTGCGAGGCAGAATACGCGGCTCTGACATCATTACCAATTTCGGCACGATGGATCCGACCATAAATCAGAGAACTTTTCAAAGTAGCTTCGAGACCAATCAAGACGCAACGTTAAGGAATCAAGGACGCTAATTATCCACTAAGGTCGAAGTCGTAAAATAGTCTATAATTTTCTAATAAAGACAAAATTATATTTTGTGGTTCGACTCCCCGATATATCCTCGCGCGAACTCGCTAATCAACCCTGCCCTGCTCCCTGAAGTTGCCTGGTCCCTGTCCCTTGGTGCCAACGCCCAACTCCATCGATCCTAATGTAACAGCTTCATTTACCTCCGAAACGCCCATCTCACCCCTGCTCTCATTATTACGATTATTACTGGGGTGGTCCCTTAGGCCAACCCCCATACGGGCACGGTCCATGACACACAAATAAATAATACAGATGCTATGATAACAGCCAGCTCTAACAAAATCACAGCACGAAGCCGTCATTTTCTCATGGAAGAATCAACTGTTCGAGAAACCATTAATGATGGGATTGTAAGTTTAGAATATACTCCTACAGATCGGTGTAAGCCGGACGGCCTCACAAAACCACTTCAATGTATCAAGCACACCGCATTATGCGCTCAAATTAACATGGATCTTAAATATTCGATTTCAGGGGGGCGTAAGAGACTGGCGCTGAGTCAGTCGAACGGCCCGTAATCATGATCGCAAAATCTACGATAACATGTAGCAAGCAGCCTTTAAGAATTTTAAGCGATAAGCTTAGATTAAACTTTTTGGGCAATTAACATATAAGGGGCTTCAACATAATAACTTAACCACAAGCCTTAAAGCATTACAGAAAATCAATTGAATTGTCAATGGAAACTACTTTATTACAACTATTTTGAATTTTTTGATGGAACAGGTGATAGATCTTCTTCCCTAGCCTGAATTTGGATAAGATGGAGACAATTCAGAAATCTAGTTACCAGTAAATTGACTATTACTTCTAAAAGCCTGCCATAGAAGATGTCAGTAAAATCAGTGAGAACTATAGGGGTTGGTTTTGCCGGAGATAAATCATAAATCTTGTAATACATTGTCGGAAGGGTCTTTTTAGCTGACCATGTCATTGGCATGGTGCGGCGGTTTTCTAACTGTTCAATTTCTTCCAAATGAGTCAGAATACTTGCCTTCATTATCATGAACTTTTCTACATATTTAAAGTTTCCATGGTCAGCTTGAGTATTGAAGCAGTTCATAAGTAGCTGAATTTTGGCGTTGAATTCTGGGATATTGGGTGGCTCTGGATCATTGTCCTCCAGAGAAGCAAGTTGGTCTTCCTCATGAGGGCCTTCGCGAGGCTCAAAATCACCAAAATCAGATATGTTATCTGTACCTAATTCTTCAACTGTGTTGATGGAGACGCTGTTTGTCGAAGCCTCAAATTCCGGACAAAGGATAAGTTGACTCTCAACCCAAAATGGGTATGATCTCTGGCGTCGAATTTTACTGAAGAACTAGACAGGCTTTTGAATTTCCTCGAAGCAACAAAAGATATGTTTACACATGAGAAATCGGCTGAGCAAAAACGCCTCACAGCCGCACGTCCATTTTACCGGATCCGTGTGGTAATTCGAGAGGCTTTGAGGACTCACGTCCTAATTCTTACATTTCTTCCAGTCTTGCTTGAAAGTTTTTCGCCAACTCGCGACCGCTCTTCTTCGATCACCGTTTTGAAACGCCTCCATTTGATCAAGAATTTGAGGAATTAGCCGGGTTACCATGATCCAAACAACTATGACAGTACGAGGTCGCGGAAAATAGTGGAGGAAATCATGCTTCAATTTCCGCCAATGCGACTCTACAATCATTGTAGTTTTTAGAACAGGGATCTGCTAGGAATGAAAAGAGCGAGCCCCAAGTTTCCACTGGTCAAACCTATACCAGTTTACGAATAAGTACACCCAAAGTTGATAAAAATTTCTGCTTCGACACCAATTGAACATCTCACTAGTACATTCGCAGTGTATGGCGTAAGACGAACGTAAAGTGCCATTTCGATCGGGAATGAGAGGATGAGCGTTATAATGACGACTAAACATGTCCAGGATCGTTTTGTGATCATCTTTCTCTGAAATTTCAAGGCTCCCGCTGCTTTCGTAGATAATTTTCCTTGACACACATTGACAGGAACCAAATCTACAGCGTACGTTAACTTGTGTATCTACAAAATGTTCAAATTTCACTATACTTATGATTCTATTAGCGCGCTTGGTTGGGATAGAGCCCCAACATATTTCCAAGCCAGAAACTAAGGATTGAGCTTCGCAAGATGAATACTGAGCCAGAGTATTCATCTCAGTTGAATCCTTAAGCTTGGTTTTTATGGCACGCTTTGCATGCCAGAAACCGAGTTGAACTTTGGCAAATGGCCATACCTGCTCTACTGCATTGATCTCCAACCTATCTTTGTCGCAGTCGACAAAAGTTGGAGATAGCCCTGATTGCTTTAGGGGCCTAAGAAATCGGTCAAGGACCTGTGTCAAAGTCCCAGGTGGCGTGGCTGTTCCTTTTGGAATCTCTTTCTTGATGAATAGATAAGCCAACGGAACTTCGGTCCGGTCAAGTTCAGCAAGCAATGCGTATAGATCCATACCCGCATTGTCGGTCACATACGTCGCATCTATTGCCACCTCCTTAGTAATTCTTGCCAGGGAGCTAATTGAAGTCTGGATGTAAAACGCCAAAGCTCGACAGTTTTCCACCCGAAAAGAATCATAGTGGTAACTTTTGGAATGTTCATCAAGAAGCTGCCCAGCTGAAAATATTTGGTCATCGTTGCGTTTCCACAACTTCTTATTTGCCTGCTTCCACTGGTAGTACACTTGATGCAGCAAAATTTTCTTGACATTTGGAAGCCCGGAATCCTTTAATTTCTCATGTATCTCAGTGGGTGAGTGGCTGAGAACTCTCTCATCGATGAAAGCTTGTACTTCCGATGATATATGAAAGTCATCGTACTCCCTATGCTTATTATGGCGAAATCTGAGATTAAGAGTACGGCGGTCAAGAGACGGCCTAACTCTTAGCTTGCTGTTGCAGTCAAACCAAATCATCCGTCTCCTATCTCGCATTTTACTCGAAGATGAGTTTTGTTCTGCAAAGGTATCCTGACAACAAGTGAAACAATATGAAATATAGCAGCTGGAATGACATGTAACTCCAGTGCGCCTGAGTCGAAAGCCACAGCTTTTCCAAATGATTTGGACGAGTTGGTTGACCGCGTTGTTCAACTCGGATCGATCAAGGTTATTATCCTCGGTCTCTCTCAATGTGGATCCAAACGCGACAGGCAATTGATCGAGGTCGAAGAGATAGTCAATATCAATTAGATCTGTCTGCAAAATTTATATTATTTGTTAGCTTTCACTGGCACCAATCTTTGGCTAGACTCATACCGGTCGGCTTTTGTTACTAATTTCTCTGATAAAGTCATCCCACTCGTCAAATGATGGCAATTCTCTCTTCTCTGCGTGTCGCTGGCAAGTCTTATTTGGCTTCCCTTATTTGTTGCAAGAGAAATCCTCTATGGCGCGGTCGGAACAGCATTTAGAGCAGAATCCGGTATTTGGTTCCGTTTCAAAACTGAGATCTGATTAGATGGGAGATACTAGTACTTATTCCAAAGGTAAAAGAATAGGTGAATTCAAAGATTAGCACTGGTGTTGGATTGAGAGAGAGTGATTATTGAGCTGAATGGTAGCAATTCCGTGCTGGATGGCATTAAACCCGGATCATGTGATCGCAGATGTTGCGATCCTGATTACGGTAAGTAGTCAGTCGTGACATCATGTAACATCTTATTGTATATTAAAGATTCAAGTCATCATCCATCACGTCTCCTTATTCCTCTCCTGCTGTTCACTCTAATTCGATTTCTCATTCGATACCTATCAAGTGCATTTTCGTTTGGGCATCGCGCTCGTGATGGCCAAATCACAACAACCACCCCCTTTGGCCCAGCGCGTCGCTGAAGAGCTCAAGCTTGTTCAGCGCGTTGCGAAGGGTCGAGCTACTTGGGTTCAATCCTTCCATATCAAGTTTTGGTCAGCCGTCGAAGAGGCCGATCCCCTCATCCAGTCCTTCGTGCGCGAGCAAATGGACGCGTTCCTCCTTGCGGTTGCTTCCGGGCATCCTATGCGACACGACAACCAAAGACAACCTAAATCATCGGGTTCCTTACCCAAGCCCAGCCAAAGCGTACCAGCTCGACCTCCTATCCCTACAGCTAAGCAACCGCAGAGTTGGGCAGCGACCGCCGCAGGCCATCCTGCCACTGGCCCTCCGGTGCCGTCTTCGGCCCGACCCAACACAACGTCTCACCCCTCTAGCACGCCTGTTTCTAAACAAACTGCTTTCACCAAGGGTCCCAAAGCCATCTTCCGTCTCTCTGAAGAAGCTCCACTTCTCAGAGCAGACGTAACTGCAGTCAAGTCTGCTTTCATCCACATCGTTCCTGGTCTCAAGGATGGAATCGCCTACGTTTCTCGCTGCTCCAGCGGTTTCACCGTCGCCTTCTCGTCAGATGCATCGCTGAAAATTGCGTTGGACAATGCTGACTCTATAAGAGCGTCTCTCTCGGGCTCTCTAATCCAAATTGAGGATCGCATTGGGTACGTTGTCAAGCGTATCCCACGCACTATCTGGAATCCGGCCTCAAATCTGGTTCCAACCACGCTTGATGATGTCAAGAGCATTGCCCAGTCACAGACAGGCGTCGCTCCATCGGGCGCCCAATGGTCTATACATGAAGATCGACGAGATCCTCTGCACACGGCTGTTATTTTCTTTCCTAAAGAGGTGTCCACGTTTCGAATTGTTGACAGCGCCCCTTCTCGACGGTACATCCCTAACCCAAAGGTAGTCCAATGCGATGCTTGCTTTGGGTTTCACCAGTCCTCTCGCTGCCGCACTCAAGCGTTGTGCGTTCGTTGCGGTACCCTTCGCCACGACGGAGAATGCCGCCAACTCTGTCGTTGCATTAACTGCCTAGGGCCACATTCTGCAGACGACTCAAGTTGCCCTCTCCGCCCTCGCCCTTTCAAGGGCAAACTTATTCACCCTTCAGAAAAAGCGGTTATAGACCTCCGTTCACAGAACCATAATAAGCTCCGGAAACAACGTCGCGCAGCTGCTGCCGTCGCAACTTCCTCTCCCGACAGGTCCAACGCACCGACTCTATCGACGGAAGTCCCCTCTGTCCCTTCTCAAACTATGCCTTCTGCTAGCCAGAACAGCTTCACGCCTCTTGCTTCTGCTTCGGACGGGTCTATGGAAGTAGACCTAGACGAGCAAGCTCCCAACTCCTCCACTGGTACTTCCCATGAGCAATAGAGCCTTTTTAAGGAGCACCCCCCGCCTCGCCTTTGTTTCCTTCAAGCAAACGTTGGGCGTGGTGGATCTTCTCACCTCATTCTTCTTCAAGCTGCATTTCACGGCAAGTATGATGTGATCTTTGTCCAAGAACCCTGGACTAAAACAATAAACTCTAAGAACGTAACCAAGGCCCATCCGGCTTATGTCATTCTCACTCCTAATCGTGACTGGAAAAATTCGCGCCCGCGCGTTTTAACCTATGTCTGAAAGAAATCTAATCTCCGACCTATCCAGCTGGACTGTGGTCTTTCACCTGATATCATCGCCCTCCGTCTCCAGAGCTCTCCTTCTTTAGAGATCATAAACGTATACTGACAACCTCAAGCTCAAATGCCAGAGAGTCTCGAGGCACTTTTAAGCTGGCCGGTTCAACCGAATACCATAGTCGTGGGAGATTTTAATCTTCATCACGAACTATGGGAGCCCAACGTCTCCCGTTCGTCTGGCGTCAGCAGCTTTGTTGAATGGATTGACAACTATTCTCTGAGGTCGGCATTGCCTTACGGAGCTCCTACACACCGAGCTGGCCACGTCCTCGACCTAGTACTCACGAACATGGAAGGACTTTCAGCCCGGGTGGACCCGGAGACACATTCCACTTCCGATCACGAGACGATATCTGGCTTCGTCCAACTCTCGTCATCTAGACGTCACCCAACGCTGAAGCTGCCCAAATTCAACGACGAGAACGCTGAGGTATTTCGTCTTGCCCTCTCCGCTACCGCACCTCCTAGCCTTCCTATTGGAGACCCAACCTCTCAGCGCCTGGACGCGGTGACTTCATCGGGCATTGCCTCTCTCTCGGCAATGCTGCTTGCAGCTAACCCGCCAAGGCCTGCCTGCGTCCCATGCAAAGACTTCTGGAATCGCGAATGCTCGGACCAACGTCGTCAGTATCTCAATGCTCGCCATAGCGGTGACCAAGATCTCATTAGCGAGGCACACAATAATTTTCGGAAGTCTGTTAGACGAGCCAAACGCGAACATAAGCGCTCCATGTTGGATAATGTGGCTTCGATCCTGGAAGCCCATAAAGTTGTTGGATGGTGGAAGCTATCAAGTCGCTTTGGTCCCCCCCCAATTATTCATCAAGGTGTCACCTTCAGCACCCCGACCGAGCGTGCAGACATATTCTTTCGAACTAAGCTGGCCCGCTCTATGGGTCAGCCGGATATACCCAGGAATACCCCTACCTGCCCACTGCGTGCGATCCCTGCTCCTCTATCCGTAGACGAAGATGAAGTACGCCACTGTCTTCTGGAAGTTTCGTCAACTACTCCGGGACACGACCACCTCCCTGTCTCAGCCATCCGCCTTGTATGGGGAGTGGATAGGTGGCGCTCGTGGATTGTTCAGCTTTACAGCCTATATTTGGAACATGGTCACCATCCCAGCATCTTCCGCCGCGCTGAAGTGGTAGTTATTCCTAAACCACACAAGGACGATCTTACTGACCCCGCCAATTGGCGTCCGATTTCGCTTCTCCCAGATATTGGGAAGGGGCTGGAACGTCTCTTTGCAAAACGCTTTGCCTTCTGGGCCTTGTCAAATCGTATCATCTCCCCGACGCAATTTGGAGCGCTACCTGGAAGGTCTGCCATGGATCTTGTGGAATGTCTGGTTCACGATGTCGAAAAGGCGTGGGAGACAAAGCAAGTTTGCACTCTCGCCACCCTTGATATCCAAAGTGCTTTCGATAGTATACAGCCCGGCCGTCTTCGTGTTCGTTTGCGTGAACAGGGATGGCCTTTACCATACGTGAATTGGGCTGCTTCCTTTGCCTCTTGCAGGAAGGCTCGCCTCAGAGTGGATGATTTTGTAGGTGATTTCTTGGAAATTCCGCACGGCTTGCCCCAAGGGTCCCCTGCTTCCCCAATACTTATCCTCCTCTTTCTCGAGACTTTATTCAAACTCGGGTTTCCCACATTTGGATACGTAGACGACGTAGCAATCCTCTCGGTCGCTAAAACGCTAGTCGACACTTCTCGTCTGAACACTAACAATGTTGGAAGCATCACCCATTGGTGCGGTCAGAACGGACTCTCTTTGGCGGAAGACAAAACAGAAATCATACATCTTCACAGATCCCGTCAACCCTCTCCACCGGTAATTGTTAATGACGTCCTAAGAACTACCAGTTCTACTCTGAGGTGGCTTGGCGTCTTCCTCGACACTAAACTCTCTTTCAAACAAGATGTACAAGAATGGAGTGCTAAAACGCAACGAATCAGTGCCCACATACGACAGCTTGGAAATACCAATCGTGGTGTACCAACAACTTTTCTACGCACTGCAGCCCTAGCTACGGCGCTACCCGTTCTATTATACGGTGTCGAGGTTTGGTGGCGCGGTCACACTTTCCTCCGTCGAGGACGTCCAACATCTACCCGATCTCAGCACCTGGTAGACATGATCTCTCGAGCTCTAGTCACCCTGGCCCGAGCGATTTTACCGGTATACAAGACCACGCCTACTTCGGCACTCCTAAGGGAAGTGTGGCTCAAGCCTGCTCATATACTACTTGAGGAGATTCGCCTCCGCTCTGCTGTTAGACTGGCCGCCGTGGACTGTTTTCATCCTTTGGTTAGAAGATCCACCGTCTCCCGCCCACAAACTCGCCTTACGGAAAAATTAAAGCTCGTTCCTCCCATCTCTCGACCTGTCGCCGGATCAATTGGTGTTATAAATCAACAGAGCAAGTCCAGATATAAAATCAGTTAATCATTGTAATCTGAAGAGAAAATCTTCCTAAGATGATTTTCCATCTGCCTATATACATGTACAACTGTCTTGTAAGTACTGTTTCTGATAACGGCACCGTGTTTCACTTGTCACTATATCTCCCGTTACCGCCCCAAACAAACCAGATTTAACTCTTGAAACAACAACATTAATGTGCGATACACATAATAACGCGCTGGCACAGCCAGTTTATCAACCAGGGATCTATCCTGTAACATAACCCCCCTAATTTAAGTGCGTTGCCGGGCTCCAGTTTGCATACCAGTGTTCTCTCCGACCCCATCTTCTTTCCCGAACTCCCGTTCAAATGTATCCAAGGCAACTGTATCCTCTAATTCAGCACGTGGCTCCCATGTTGGTTCTGCTTGGCCTTTCCACTTAACTAGAACGAGTCGTTGGAATCCTCGGCCACGACGCTGCTTTTTAGCTTTCAAGATCCGTTCGATTTCGAATTCTTGTTCAATACGTGGGACACTACTATCAATAGGGTCCGGTTGATAATCTTCTTGTTTCTGAGAGGGAAGGGGATCTTCTGCAGATATTTTTAGTAGGTCCACGTTAAATCGAGGGTGTATTCCCGTAGGAACGTCAAGTTCCACAACATGAGAAGAGATGACTTTAACAACTCTATATTTGTTGTGCAACCAGGCTAATTTCTTCGATAATCTTGGTGTTTCAACATTCTTTAAACTCAACCATACTCTATCACCCTCTTTGAAGTTTTCTGATTGTTGACGGCCTCGATTTGCGCTATCTTCCATGACTTGTTGTCTCCATATCATGGCTGATTGAGCTAGAGCATGGCCTTCTTCAAGTTTTTTTATTAGTGAGTCTGCTTGCCGAGCTTTTGGCGATACGGATTTAGCTCGCAGATTAGCGTTAATATTAGCTGTAGGAAATGGTGGAACATGGTATCCATGCGTTAGGTAAAATTGGCTATAGCCGAGAGAAGAATCCCTGTTATTGAGAGCCAATTGAGCCGCTGGAAGTAACTCTGACCAGTCAGTCTGTGCGTAAGTTACAAATGCGCGAAGATAGGCCTGAATTTCTTGATTGGCTCGCTCAGTAGCTCCATCCGTCTGAGGATGAAAAGCTGTCGACAACCTTTGTGAAATATTGGCTTGTTCACAGAGCCTTTTCATAAAGTCGCCTACCCAGTTACTACCACGGTCCGATGTGATAGCTCTAGGGAACCCATGGAATCGATAAAAACACTGTAGAAATCGCTGAGCACAATCTTCCGCTTTCATTGACGACATGGCCTCCAGAATTATTTTTTTACTCAGCCTGTCCGTTATAACCATTAAGTAACGAGGTTGATTCTTCTCTGCTGGAAGGTCTGTCATAAAGTCAATCGATAGTTCCTGGCGGAAGCGCTCTGGAACAGGAAGTGGTTTGAGGAATCCTCGCTTTTTATCTCGCCATACATGAGTTCGTCCACAGACATCACAGTTTCGTACAAATTATCGAACCATATTACTCATCCGAGGCCAAAAATAATCCCTGGCCAAAATGCTTAGTGTGCCTTCTCGTCCTGGGTGTCCGGTGACTGGTGAGTCATGAACTTTATGTATCAATGCTGTCTGTAATGGCTCAAATTTAGGAACTAGCAATCGATCTCTCCATCTTAGGTATCCTTCGCTATCGATCATACACTCCGAAATTGATATTCTCATAGTCACTGATGGAGGGAAGCATCGCTCTTCTTTTAATAACGCTTTTTTTATATCTCGGAACTCACCATCCGTCTTAACTCCCTGATTCCACAAACGGGCAAGTTCTTCATCTTCGAATGGCGTTCCATTTCCCTCTAACGTAGTGTCTTTTTTTTCAGAAGATTCATAGTTAGTTGTCGCAATCCAGCCATTTTCGATAAGTTGTATATCTCGATAACGGAGTCTAGGGTCATCTGGGTCCGCAGGGGTGTCCTGCTCGAGCCTGGATAACGCATCTGGCCGACTCGAATCCTTGCCTGGCCTATATCGAAGCTTTACTCCCGGTAGATTGTCGAGAAGAGATTTCCATCGAATTTGTCTCTCGGACAGGGTTCTCTTTGTCATAAAATATTTCAAATTTTTATGATCTGTTAGTATCTCGATTGGATGCCTGAGGGACATAAGTTCTGCTCTCCAGAATTCAACTGCTCGAATGATTGCCAACAACTCTTTATCATGCACATCGTAATTGCATTCAGTCGGAGAAAGTTTTTTAGAAAAGTAACCAATTGGTCGGAGTCTTCCGCTCGAGTCCCATTGAGACAGGCAACCTCCCATTGCCCAACCAGAACAGTCGGTTTCGAGTACTGTTCTCAGCTCTGGGTCAAAGAGTGTCAGGATAGGTGCTGAAATAAACTGTTGTTTTAAAATATTAAATGCCTGACGAGCTTCGTGGTCCAATTGGATTCTTCCTTTGCCAGAGAACTCCTTTTTAGTATATCTTTGTAACGGAGTACTAAGTTCTGCGAATTCTTTAATAAAATCCCGATAGAAATTAGCAAAGCCTAAGAAACTACGAACTCCTGTTTGAGTTCTGGGAAGTTCCCACTTTTCGACAGCTTCAATTTTTTCAGGGTCGACCGAAATACCTTTACCGGCCGTCACAATAAAACCCAGGTACTTAACTTCTTGAACTCCGAAGTTACACTTCTTGAGGTCCAATTTTAATTCCGCGTCGGCAAATCGCTCTAGAACTTTATTGACCTTTTCAAAATGCTGTTCTCGACTTCCATCACTCTAGATAAGGACATCGTCAAGATAAGCTGTGCAAAATTGGTCCAAGTAATCGCGAAGAAGGTCATTAATCCATCGCTGCCAGGCAGCTGGAGCTCCCGTGAGACCAAAGGGCATCACTAACCATTCGAATAAGCCTAGTCGCGTTTGGAACGCCGTCTTCCATTCATCTCCCTCTTTGATTCTAATTCGATGGAATGCCGCACTCACATCGATTTTTGTTAACCAGCGCGCACTTGATATAGACCGGAAGGTTTCTTTAATGAGAGGAAGAGGATAGCGATCTTTTTGAGTGATTGCGTTTAATAATCGGTAGTCAACACAGAAACGTAATCCTCCCCCTGGTTTTTTTACAAACAGGACCGGAGCGCCTCCTGAAGAACTACTAGCTCTGATCCAATTGCGGTCCAGCAGCTCCATAATTTCTTTTCGAAGACAGAGTAGTTCATCTCGCGACATTCCATAAAGTGGCCCTTTTGGTATTTCTTTCGTACGGCCCTGTTCATCCTTCTCAATTTCTATGGCCATATCAACACCTGGTCGATGCGGTGGCAGGTCGCTGGAGTCGTTGTTGTCGGCTTCGAACAAATGAAAATGGTGCTGAACTTGATGGGGAAGCCTACTTTTGATCTCTTCTTGTGTCAACCTCTGCTTAGGCGCCCACATTTTATTTATATCATGAATTGATGCCGCAAATACTGATATTGTATTTTCGTTCCCGGGCTCGTTCTTAGAGTTAAATGATTTTTTAAGGTAGGATGCAAATTCGGTATGTCGGATCATGCTAATATCACTGGGTGAAATTATTGAGCTGTATGTGCGAATTTGATGTCTGATTTTCTCCATGTATAGCTCTCGTGTTCGTGCTCGATATACCACGTCGTTAAATCTCATCCAGGGTTCTCCAAGGATAAGATCATGCGCAAGACCTTCTATAACGTAACCCCAGATACTGCTTTGATTCCCGTCCAAGTCGACAACTGCCTGGCAGATCTCATCAACTACAATTTTTTCATCAAATTCTGATTCTCTTGCTAACTTCATTTGCTTAGGGGGTACTTTTATACGCGGTAGATCAAGGAGTTCTGCGAGATTTTTGCTGAATACTGCATAGATAGTACACCCGAGATCGACTAATGCAGGAACAAATTTGAAATTTACTATAGCATTTATAAATACAGGTCTCCCATGGAGTCTTTTAATCAACTCCGGCACATTCTTTGCAAAATTCTCGTTCTTTCTTCCCAAATCTCCATTCCTCCAGGCGCGATTTTCTCTGGAGGTTAATCTTTTAAAGGATCTAGCTCAAATTCTTCCGGGGATTGTGAAGACGTCTCCACACTGTTTATTTGCGCTGGCTGTTTTGGGGGACCAAAAGTTCGACAAAAACGGGCTTGGTGACCAGGTTTCTTGCATCTTAAACAGAGTTTTTTCTCTCGAAGATCTCTTACTTCTGCCTCTGTGCGCCATGGTGCTGCTGGCTTTTGCCCGAATCCTCCAGGTCCTCTTTTTTCTCCATTACCAAGATTTATTTTCGCTACCATTGTAGCGAGAGCTTGCAAGTCAAATTTCATACCACTCATTATAACGTCACCTTCGTTGTCGGTTCTCGTGGGAGTGGGCTGATCATGCTTTTGTCGAGTTACTGTGCCCGAGAGATATTCCTTCGACATTACACCACTTCGTGTTACATATTGGGTTACTTGAGAATCACCTTTCCGGATGAAATTTTCCCTATCTTCCATAATAGCGGCGACTCGAGTCATTATCTTTACCCATTCTCGATAATCATCTGTGGGTAGGTCGAGAACAGAATACTTGTCTTGGAGCCGTTCGCTAGTAGAAATTTGAAGGTGACTTATTTTTGTCGTATCTAATCATGCAGTTCCACCAGCAAATTCCAACTGCAATTCCCACTCCTGGAGAAAGTTTCGAAAGATTGACTTTCTCCTTGTCTTATTGATAGGAGTTTCCTTTCCGCTCTCTGTGCGCCTATTTTATCGAAGTACTCTTTGTTGCACTCTTCTAGAAATTGTTCCCAATTGAAGACTTCGCTTTCTCCATATTTGATCCAATACCCTCTGATCCGCTGTCGTTGAGGTTCAGGGATGCTTTCGTAGATCTTCATGCACACTGCATCTTCAGAAACTAATAGCGGTTGATATACCCTACATTGGACTTTAAGCAAGTGGTAATGGGGTGTCCAAGATTCAGGCTTCCCGTCCCATCTCTCAAATTTTGCATCTTTCTTCATCACTCCATGCGGTACCTTACTGTGAGTACTGTCGACTGGCGCGGTAGTCTTTTTATTTATAAGTTGTTCCAGATATTGCTTCGTTCCTGACGGAGCATTGGCAATTACTTGTGCTATCTGAGAAAGCTGGGATATTTCTTCTGGTGATAGGCCGGTTGGTAATGTATTTGTTTCATTTTGTACATCAGACATGGTTAGATCTTCTGTGCCTTGTTGATTTGTTGACATTTTGCTGTCGAGGCGACTCCGGATCTCAGCTTTTCTTAATGCTTCTGACTGCTCTGCCGAGTCGATTGTCGAATCAATTTCCCAAGATTCGAAAGTGTTGAAATATTCCTCCTCCGTTGTTGAATCCGACTTTGATGATGAATCCGTATATTCTGGAACTCGATATTTCATAAAATACTAAGATATAATTTGGAAAAATATATTGGGTGAGATTACAATGATTTGTCGCCGGATCAATTGGTGTTATAGATCAACAGAGCAAGTCCAGATATAAAATCAGTTAATCATTGTAATCTGAAGAGAAAATCTTGCTAAGATGATTTTCCATCTGCCTATATACATGTACAACTGTCTTGTAAGTACTGTTTCTGATAACGGCACCGTGTTTCACTTGTCACTATATCTCCCGTTACCGCCCCAAACAAACCAGATTTAACTCTTGAAACAACAACATTAATGTGCGATACACATAATAACGCGCTGGCACAGCCAGTGTATCAACCAGGGATCTATCCCGTAACACGACCCCAGCTTTTTCCTCCTTCCTATAATCCCCTCTCAATCAGTCTCGAGCTGATTTCTCTGCCCAAGAATTTGCTGAGCGCATTAGAGAGCTGCCACCATGGGATATTCTCGTCTTTTCGGACGGCTCAAAGCTGGCGAACGGTTCTGCTGGGGCAGGTGCCGTAGTTCTGCACAGAGATATCACTATAACTGAAGTGAAAGTGCCCCTAGGTCCCGACTTTGAGGTCTACGACTCCGAGATCATCGGTGCTCTAGCAGGCCTTAAGGCTGCCATAGCAGCACCTTCGACACATTTTGCAACCAACATTAATGTTATTCTTGACAACCAAGAGGCTGCACACCGCCTTCTCGAAACCTCACCCTCTAAGTCTTCGCAAATGGAAATTTTTGGAATTTTGGGATCTCGCTTCTCGCTGGCCTACGAGGAGAATTCTTCCTATTGCATCTCCTGGCAAGGTTCAAGTAATGTGGTCCCCCGGTCACATGGGCATTCCTGGTAACGAGTTGGCCGACAAGTTGGCAGGAGAGGCTGCCCGTCAACCAGCTCCCCCTGGCGCATCCCTTGCCGGAATCCGCTCAAAGATACAAAGGCAGATATGGGATATGACCACAGCATGGTGGCAATCTCATGCTCCCCCTACTTATTGTGAGTTGGGTATGCCATTTCCCAAAAAACCTCCAAAGGAACTACGACTACCTCGCCGTTATCTTGGGTATTTAATCCAATGTCGTACTGGACATGGTGACTTTCGTGCTTATCACGAAAGGTTTCACCATAATGATGCCCTTCTGACTTGTTGCTGCGGGGCTAATAAGTCAATCACCCACTTAGTATTTTGCCCCCTCGTGCGAGAAAGACTGGCTTCAGCTGGTCACCGTCGAAGTCTGGGCTCACTTGATTTTCTTCTCGGCACCTCCCATGGAGCTAAGCGTTTCGCCACCATATTGGAGAAGGTTAGGTTTCTATCAGAAATCTGCCCCATCCGTCCCAGTTAAGCCAGCGATGTGAGGAATCCGCTGCATAACGCTCGCAGTATCTGCATGTATCTTAATGGCGCTTCTGCTACCACACTATATTCGTTGTATGACATTTTGCAGTCACCATGTCCCCCTAGGGATGGGGCTTTAGTCATAACTAGCGCTCGGTAGACATTAAAAACAAATAAATAAAATAAATAAATCAGTCGTGACATCACACGAGATACTGTGCATACAGTCGTCCCTCTCTAACTCGATAGTGGGTCCCGGTATAAGTGTTGAAAATATTCATTAAAATTCAACCATTTACATTTGCAATACTTACCCCTGCACGCAAAATGACCTGTAAGGGTAAGTGTTGCAAATATAAAAATTCAAGTTACGATGAATATTTTTAACACTTATACTGGGACCCACTATCGAGTTAGAGAGGGACGACTGTACAGTGTTACCACCCTAAAGATTGTTAGCCTGCATAAACGACAGACATTAAAGTGGGTTTTCTTGAAAGTCTTTGGCTCATTAGGAAATGATCATACCTTTTTGCCGAGATATCCTGGAAACACTTTACCGTATTAGGGACAATATACCTTACAAAAGCTCTACGGAGGTACAGCCGATGAGTATTATTCCGTGTCGACCAGGGGGGGGGGGGCTTGGCCACCACAACGCTTTCCTTAATTAGGCAACATCGCGAGAATGCACCTCGCACCCATCCCTACTGTGTTTTGTATGTATTCCGATGACAATAACATCAACGCAATGGATTGTTTACTAAGTATTAGTTATTGTAAGAATAGGAATTATTTTGCATTTTGTATTATGAGTTGGGAATCATTGAATCAATGCTTTGATCATTAGAACTCATACAAAACACAGTAGGAATGGGTGCGAGGTGCATTCTCGCGATGTTGTCTAATTAAGGAAAGCGTTGTGGTGGCCAAGCCCCCCCTGGTCGACATGGAATAATACTTATGGGCTGTACCTCCGTACAGGTAGGTATTTTTTTCTTGGCCCCCACATTTTGTTAAACCTAAAGTTACTTAGAAATATTCTCATTTTTTCCAGACTACGACTGAACAGAGCTATCGTACATTTTAAGATATGACAAAGTAAATCGTTAATAATACATCAATACGAATTAGGACCTCCTTTTGCTTCTATAACAGCCTGAAATCTTGTAGGCATGCTGGCGACAAGTCGACCGAGTTCGTCAGATGAGATTGAGTCCCAAGCTTCTCTAATAGCTCTTTTTAGCGTCTGCTGAGATGTTTGCTTTCCATTATCAAACTCCGGATTTTGAGCCTGAAAGTAATCCTTCATCGATTTCCTTACAGACTCAATCGGGTTTAAGTCGCGAGAGAAGAGAGGCCACACGATGGGTTCTACCCCAGCTTGGAGTTAAGATTCTATGGCATTCCATTCAGGATGGCGGGGAGCGCCATCTTGCATCAATGGATTTGATGGATTAGCTTCTCGTGCCGTAGTTATTCTAGGTAAAATCCACTGGCCGTAGGTCTCCAAGTTCAATTTCCTCCAACTTTGTTTCCAAACTAGATCACCATTTTTTGGATCCCATGGAAAGATTCCCCATACATCAGTAATTTGTTCGAATGAGCTTAGGAGATAAACATATCTCGTCATATTCCTCACCAGTCTAGTCTTCGTTCGTGGAAAACCCAAATTATCAATAAGCGAACTGATCCTTCTGGTGACACACAAACGTGTGTGCTGACCTCCAGTAATCCAAGATTCGTCGGTCTATAAGACTTAATTTCACTGCTCATTGGTCAAACTTAAATGAGACCGAGCAAGAAGTAACTGTCGCCTTTTATTTTCTTCGCTAAGCGGAGGCTTACTCTGGGAGACACAACGCTCACATCCCATTCTTTCCAGCGCTTTCCGAATAGCTTTCTCACCGATATTCCAGTGAGAAAACTGCACCGTGGCAAGTTCTAAGTAGGTCATAAACCGATCGACGCGTGAACTGCAAACAAAATTTTCAAGCTCATTAGCTTGAACCCCACTTCGGACTGGAGGCCGACCGGGACTCCTGTATTCTGAAATATCACCACGTTCACATGCGTATTGAACTTGTCTCTGACTTAGCCCCAATTCATGAGCGATGTCAAGATGTGTGGCCCGTGCCTTCGATATGTCTGGATTGCGATCTGTTTATCCCGATTAAGATTCTGGCGACGAGGTCTTTTCGAAGACTGATGGGTGTGAGAGTTCATTTTGATTTTTCAGTGACAGGCTCTGATTTGGAGTTAGAAGTGGGAACTATAGTGGGCAGGTGTCCATGACTGCAAAATCTGAAAAGTTGAACTTCAAAATGCTTTCGAGAATATGTCTGTGAACTCACTACAGTCCAACCTCATCTATGGCGATAGTGGGTCCCGGTATAAATGTTGAAAATATTCATCGAAATTCAACCATTTACATTTTCAATACTTACCCTTGCCTGATATTTTAGGTGCAAGGGTAAGTATTGCAAATGTAAATTGTTTAATTTCGATAAATATTTTCAACATTTATACCAGGACCCATTGTCGCTATAGATGAGGTTGGACTGTAGGTGGTTTGAAGGTTTGAGATTTAGACTGATTCTGCTAGCCCTTTTTGGAATGATGAGCGTAAATGCAAGGATAAGGCCTGTAATTTTACGATTAAAGGTTTAACAGTCTTTAGGGTTGAGACACTGTACTCTATTACAGGGGTAAGAAGTGTAGCCCCACATTCTGTGTAATTTACATGGGCTATCCCTGACATTCCGACTTTAGCGCTACAAAATTGGCTAGACTAAGGCAATAAGGCAACCGAGGCATTCCTTCTTCCTTGAACCTTCTCTCTTATGTTCGATAGTTGCACAGCATCCTCGTACCACACTAAATCGGTTGACACGACATATCGAATAACCTATATCCTCACGATAAACTGCGAAGAAAAATGAGCACCCCAGCATCTCCCACTACTCCAAGATCACGGAGCCAGCTTTCTACGGATCAGCGAGTCCAGATATACACGTTACGTGGCCTTGGTTTTACTCATCTCGCCATCGGTAATCAACTCGGTATCACCGAAAGAAGGGTACAATATGCCCTTGCAAGGCAATGTCTGACGCCCAAAAAGCGAAATGGCCGACCCCACGCCTTGAACGCTCAGCAGGAAGTTGAGCTTGAAGAGTTTGTCACGTCTTCAAGTGAGGCCCGCCAGATGAGCCACCTGGAGCTTGCTGCTAAGTTTTCCCACTGGAATTGTGGCCAAATCGCAATCAAAAGTGCTCTTGAGAGAAGAGGGTTCAAGCGTTGCATTGCTCAAGCGAAGCCTACTCTAACGCCTGCACATATGAGGAAAAGATTAGAGTGGGCGGAAGAACACTCTTCTTGGACACCTGAACAGTGGTCCCAAATTCTTTGGTCTGATGAGACTTGGGTCACTGGTGAACGTCACACAAGAGTATGGGTTTCGAGGAAGGTGAGTCCAGATCTCAGCCATGTATCAACTGCATTAATCTAATTTTTTAGCCCGAGGAGACATATTATCACACTTGCCTGGTTCGAAAAGGTCCTCGAAAGCGTGGTTGGATGTTCTGGGGCTCCTTTTATGGGAACCAGAAGGGCCCTGCTCTCTTCTGGAGTAGGGATTGGGGGACTATAAAAGCGGAGAGTTACTGCCAGAGGATTGTTCCTTTAATCCACGCGGCAACACAACCAATTGACTCTCACGGCCCTCTTCTCTTTATGCAGGATGGTGCTCCTGCCCATTCTGCTCAACGTACGAAAAGAGAGCTGTCATCAAGGGGGGTAGATTTCATAGTCTGGCCGTCATATTCCCCAGACCTGAATCCAATTGAGTCAGTGTGGGATATGATGAAATCCCATATTGAAGAGCACCACCCAGAATTTGATTTTGGTAATCCATCTGAGGAAGTGCTCCGTAATGCAGTCCTAGAGGCATGGGAGTCAATTTCTCAGGAGCAACTGGCTACGCTTGTAGAGAGCATGCCAGAAAGGTGCCAGGCAGTCATCAGAGCAAGAGGAGGTTCGATTCCTTATTAATGATGCTTAATTATTGGTAAAAATGTATTTAATACTTGATAAAAGCTAGCACTTTTGAATAGAATATCATCATTTCAACGAGTTACAGGGATCTCCTACACTTCTTTTATCACGCAAAATTTCCCATACAAATAAGGTTCAGCTATTGTCAGATTTGGTATGGTCAAAATATTGCAGCAAATGGCATATTGTATAATCCCTGTCAGATCTTGGCATTCAGGGGTTTCCTTCACTATTTACCCCTGCAATAGAGTATAGCTAGTTCCTGACCCAACAAACTTCATGCTTTGCATAATAATATAACATAACAGAGGCATTCCAGATAGGCCTTGAGCGTGGAAATATCAAAATGGATATATTCTTTACATCTCCTCCAAACTATCTATCATCAAGAATCTGTCTACATTGTGATTGGCCACGAATCACGCACGCAGATAGGAGTCACCTCCTCTCGAGGAAATCCATTGCTGACACCCACGCGTCTAGCTACCTCGATACTCTTGTCTGCAAGTAAATATCAATGTCATGAGGACGATCGTGCTAGACCTGGTTATGTGAGATGACCAATGTAGGCGTGACCAATGCACCCTTCTTTACGTTGCAACGTGCGATGGTCCCCGATAGGGTATGGTACGCTGGACAATGCAATGCATCTTAGACATGACTATTAAATGACAGTAGGTCCACCGTTACATGGAGTCGTACAATGATACTCACAGAGGTCCGGCGTAATAAAAGCATTCACAACGTAATTTTTCTAACTTGCTTAGTTGAGCACACATCTGCACATACAAAATTTGTCGACGAATCATTGTCCTTCAGCTTAATACTTTTCAGATTTTGCGTTCTTGTCTTGCTTTTCGTTCCCTAACAATGACTGAGCTAAGGAAAATATGGACTTGTCGGCCACCACATTAAGGGTCAAAATATTCTGGAATTAACTGCATGTTAATAGACTATGGAATGGGAAATCGAAGGTCCCTCTAGTCTCCTTCGGCTATGATTTTTGTCCCTATCATCATACAAATTTTCATGAAATTAGGGCAATTATTATCACAACAGGGGACCATAGGGACCTTCGATTTCCCATAATATGGTGTACATGTTACTATATTGCTAATATTGTCAAGCCATCGAGTACTATCTAGAAACTACATCTGATGTTCATAAGTAAGTCTTCATCAGTAGAGCAAACTGTTACGTCTGATACGCTGTCCTCGAGCATCCTGATAGATCATATTGAACCCCTCAAGTGTCTATACTGTAGACACCCCGAAACTTTCACAACATCAAGTAAGAATTTATGAACAGCCCGTATTCTGAATCTCGTTCATCTGCGAATTTGAGAGGTTCCAAGGAGATACAATTTCCGGTTCTTGCGTCTACGTGAAGGGATCATCTCTGGAGCAGATATGCCCAAGTATTGGAAATGATAGATAGTTTAGCAGTGGAAATAAAGAGGTCTCATGTATTCAATTCTGTATATTGGTTACGCGTTGACTTGCATGTTTTACGTTATCTATTTACATCTCAGATTTCTTATCTTATCTTAGTAATACAGTAATAACGCCAAGACAAAGAAAAGAGTGCACGTGATGTGCATTCACAACACTCCCCCTCACTGCGTGCAGTATCTAAAAAAATATTTAGCAATAATTACTTAAGTGATCTTTACGATAGAACCTGGCTTGGTAAGAGCATCAGCCTGTTGATTACTGGTTGGCACATATTTAACGTCAATTTGTCCACGATTATACAACTGTCGGCAATAATGATTCCGGGCATTCACATGGCGAGAGCGTTTGTGATTGTCGTGATTTTTGGTCAACGAGATTGCGGCCTGGTTATCAACAAAGACAGTGGTACATCCTGAACCTCTAACCTTATCGCATACTCCAATTTCTTCTAAAATATTGTGCATCCAGGCTATCTGTCGGCATGTTTCAGTGAGCGCAAGATATTCGGCTTCAGTGCTGGATAGTACAACATCTTTTTGAAGGTGTGATCTCCAGGAAATAGGACCACCTAGTCGAATAAGTAGCCCTGAAGTAGAACGTGCGGTAGATAGATCTCCAGCAAAGTCGGAGTCAGAGTATGCTTCGAGGAGAGGATTGAATTCTTTGACAAAGGTGATGCCGGCATCAGGATCCTTAGCAATATATCGGAGGACTCGCCTAGCAGCAGTAAGGTGCTCCTCAGAAGGATTTTTTAAGAAGCGAGCCAAATGATTGGTAGCAAAACAAACATCAGGACGTGTTTGATTAGCCAGGTACTGTAGGCCTCCAACTATCTGGTTGTATTCAGTGAGGCGTGTAGCTGATAATGGTTCACATGAGGGCTCCATACGGTGTTCCATAGGCTTAGCTGCTGGTCTACAGTCTGTAAGAGAATGTCTGGATAGTAATTCACGGGCATAACGGCCCTGAGAAAGTTTGAGATGGTCCCCTTGATGAGTTACATGGATTCCAAGAAACTGATCATTTGTTACAATTTTAAAATTGTATTTCTCCTGAAGGACTTTTGCAAGGTTGACTATCTTCTTTTTATCAGGACCTAGGATCTGGAAGTCATCGACATGAAGTACGACGAAGAGATCCTTAGCTTTACTAGAAAATAGACAAACATCAGATTCGGTGGGCTCGAGACCATGCTTCTGAAGTTCAGTCCTAGCAGCAACATGCCAAAGAGCAGCTGCCTGCTTCAGGCCATACAGTCCTTTCTCTAATTTGATAACCTTCCCATTTTGCTCGAAGCCTTCAGGCATGTGAATATATAAAACAACATCTAATTCTGGATTGAGAAAAGCTGAAGGAACATCGCCCTGAAGTCTATGCCACCCGAAGTGGTGGCCGAGTGCTAGAAGCAGTCTAGTAGTATCAGCTCGAGGTGTCGGAGCAAATGTGTTAGAATAATCAGAGCCTTTTTGTTGGGTAAACCCACGAGCTGTCCATCGAGCCCTATATTTATCTAGGGAGCCGTCCGCGTGTGTCTTACGTTTAAATATCCACTTTCCTGTAAGAATACTTCTACTTTTGGGTACCTGGTTACGGTTAACTATGATAGCGGTCCCGGTAGAAATGAGAGATTCAAACTCAGCATCCGCTGCTATTTTCCAGTTTTCAGAGTCTGGACCCGTCATTGCTTCTTTCCAGGACTTTGGATTAATATCTTGTGACACAGGGGCCACCGCTTTGCCACTGTTAAGACGTTTATAGTCATGATGTCGAACGGACCGCCCGCGCAATGTAATAGCCATTGGACCAGGAGGTGATGAAGGAGGGCTAGGCGAGTGTACTCGTTTTTGTCCTGCAACGGTTGGTGGGAGAAAAGGCAGCATTGGCGTATCATATGTTTCGTCTTGCCCATCCAATGTTGGTAGAAAATTATTCTCAGGCTCCGCCAATACTACTTCCCTTGACTGATGATTAGATGTCGGAGCTGAATTATCAGGTCGTTTTTGGCCAGCGTAAACAGGAGGTTCAAAAGGCTGCATTAAAGTATCGTATATCTCAGGTTCATCTTGTTCGTCTTGGTCGACTGATTCGTCACGAGACTCCTCTTGATCATGCATACTGTTGATATCAGCTTCATCTTGATCGTGAACATCGTCGTTGCTAGGCTCCCCCTGATCATGAGGACTGCTAACTTCAGGTATGTTATGTTCATTGGCGAGAGTTGCTTCATTTTCGTGAGTGAGATTACTAGAAATTTCAAGCGGTAAAGATGAGGATGATAAAGATGTAGATGGAAATGGTAAGAAATCGTTTTCAGTGGTTGGTGGATTATGGAAACCAAGTCCTCCTCCAGAGTAGTAATCTTGAGGTGTAAGGTCTTTTAACTTGGCTACAGTAGGCCCATACATAGCATTTTCGTTGAATGATGCATGAGGTGTACAAAAAACTTTCCATGTTGAGCTTGAACGGGGAGTTTTGTGAGGGGTAAGAATGAGAGCGTTTTTATTGGTATTCGACTGAAATCCAACGAACCATCCAACTTGTGCTCGGGGATCAAACTTGCTACCTTTTTCGGGTTTGTTGAGGGTTCGGTATGCTTTGCAACCAAAGCGAGGAAGGCATGTGAAGTCCATTATTTCATGATGAGCAATTTTAAGTGAATGATGAAAGTGGAGCGTGGGTACTTTTTTGTGGTGAGGTTGTAGAGGTGATTTGTAAGAAATACTGCATGGTTGATAGCCCACGACCAAAAGAGAGTTGGCATACCTGCATCGATCAGGAGACAGCGAGCCCGAGTTATAATGACTTTATTTGCTGCTTCAGCAGGACCGTTTTGTTCCGGTGTATATGGAGCAGAAATATCTTGGCGAATACCCTTTTGTCGTGCAATTTCTTGCCACATAGAGTTACGCTGAATTTCAGATCCTCCATCTGAGAAACAGATTCGTACAGTTTTATCATATTGATTTTTCATAGCAGTGATCCAGTCTGCAAGTTTAATATGTATTTCATCCTTTTTTTCTGCACCAAACCACCAACGCATACGAGTCGTCGCATCAGTGATAATTACTGCATATCGTTGACGAAAAACGTTTGGTTCCAGAGGACCAACCACGTCTATAAAGACTTCATCTAAAGCTTCTAAAGGTATGGGACGTTTCTCACGTGATATTGTACGCTGGGCCTTGCTAAGATGACATGCTTCGCAATGTGTCAACTCACTGGTATCTAATCCTCCAAGTCCTTTTGCAAAATCCTTTGTTTTTGATAATATTAATGGTCCAACATGACCGAGCCGTTGGTGCCATCTATCGGCAGTGGAGCATTTTTTAAGTTTAGCTACTGCTGGTTTCACTATGGATGGGTTCGAAATAGTTGGCGCCATAATTTTTATACAACTATTATCGGTTCTTGTTGCTTCTGATAATGGAAGTACTATTGAAATATCACCTATAGCAACCAGCCTGGCAACAGGGGTGCGACAGCTATTTGAGATTTGTTCAAGAATTCCTTCTTTTCGATTTTCACAAATATTTGCAAGACGGAATGCTCGGCCTGCAGAAATGAGGTTGATGGAAGATTTGGGAGAGAAAAGAGCATTACTGAGTTTAAGGTTAAGATTACCGAGTTTTATGATAGCGGTACCACCATAGTTGAGAGAAGACTTATGTACAGCTTGATCAAATGTGAATGGTTTATCGAGCTTAGCTAAGTTAGTGAATGCGGAGCGATTATTGATGAAATGTCTAGATGCACCAGAATCCCATATTAAGGTGTCTTTAGTGATGGCGAGGCCAGAGGCACTTGCTGCAAGGGGCAAAGCTGTAGAATATGCTGTCATTGCGATTGTCCGTCCATCATTATCATCATCACTACATTGATCATTATAGGGTACCAAGGCATTTGCACGCCCATGTTTACTATGTTTCTTATTTTCACGTAGTTCGGGATGCTGGGCCCGACATTCTTTATTGGTGTGTTTATGTTTTGGATGAAGATAGCATTGGTCGTTAGGATTGTTATCGCGAGCTGCTGCTGCAACAATTTGCAAATTAGCATCTATGGAAGCTTGACGATTACCACAGACGGCTCGGAGTGTTGCCATCATTTTTTCGATTGGGGCAAAAGATTGTTGATCATTTTCTAATGCACCCGTTGCTCTCCACGTTTCAAGCCAGCTGATATGGGCTGTTCCATGGAAGAACATGATGGATGCCATTCCTTCAGATATGCCATACTTCATGGAATTTTCTGTCATCGATTCTAGATTTGCTGCTGCATTACGAAAGTTTTGAAGATTTCTTTGGAAGTCATTGCAAAAATTAGTGGCAGTCGTTGTAAATTTTGTATTTAAAAGATTGCTGTAAGCATTTCTGTAAGGAATTGCTGCAGAAGGTTTATGCGTACTGGCAATCATGTCATATAGATCTTTTGATGATTGCGTATTATTGGATTCCGGCCTGATGCTGGGGTCAAGTCTGCGGAGGATGATACTGTAAGCCTGTAAGTCTTTAGTTGTCCAGGCTTCAAGCTGATCGAGATAGTCATCGTATTTCCTAGGATCTTTTTCAGATTCAGATTTAGTTGGTTCAAGAGGGGCTCTTTTAGATCGAATCCCTGGATGGTCGTGAAAGACGTATCCTACGAGGCCCTCATGAGCGAGAGCACCGCGGAGATCCGATGACCAAGTTGTGAAAGCCACATCGGCCTTGAGAATGATGGCAGAGGCATCGTTTTTGAAATGAGCCATGGTTGTAAGACAATGAATGTAACTAAGACCTGCTTTTAGAAGAAAAACTTGCTTGAGGTTTGAGTATCGTTTGCCAGAGGTGTTTGAACGCTCGTTTGATGCTTAATACTTCCTTAACAGTTCTTATTTTTATTTATTTTTTTTTTAATTTCGCGCTATACCGGGTACATAACCTATTGGAAATGATAGATAGTTTAGCAGTGGAAATAAAGAGGTCTCATGTATTCAATTCTGTATATTGGTTACGCGTTGACTTGCATGTTTTGCGTTATCTATTTACATCTCAGATTTCTTATCTTATCTTAGTAATACAGTAATAACGCCAAGACAAAGAAAAGAGTGCACGTGATGTGCATTCACAACACCAAGCCCCATTCATATGACGTGTCAGGTCTACAACAACGGGTGCCGCGTATGCTGACGCTCCATTTTTTTGCGCCTGGCTTCTGAGTCTGATCAGAACATGACACTAGACTATTTCTTGGTTACTTATTACGTCGAGCCGGCGCACAGCACACAACCCTAAGGATCATGTACCAGTTAACTCAGCCTTTCTAGGGCTACCCGACGCGTCAGCCTCCCGAAAGATTTCAACCAAATATATGTTCCTTCCCCACCCACACCCCATGAGATTCCCCCGAGCCAATTCCATCTTTCGACCATCTGTCTCGGATCACTGATCCCGTGGTGTCTCAATTATCAACTATCCTCTCCAACAGTTAATACAGGTGTGACTATTCGACCGGAAATCTCTGAAACAAAAAATCCATCGATTGAGGTGGTGCCGTTGCCGTTCCACGTATGTACTTTGCCAGCTGAAGGAGCACCAGCAGTCTAGAGCATAGTGCCGTTTAGTAACATCTGATTCATGCCGGAATTTAGAGCGTCGGCGGCACTTTTTCAGACGTTGCTCTGGCACACGCACAACGCATCGCAGTCAAGATTCCTTATGATTCCCCATCTGAAGCCCTTTAGTTGGAATAATGGGATCCTTGTAATCATGTGATATTATGTAACGCGTTGACGCGTCGTGTTGTTTATATTATTTCCTTGGATGAAGGTAGGAGAAAGATCCATCAACACAACTGCAGAACGTGATATTTAGATTACGACTTTTGCAACGTGTTAAAGCATCCCGAAATCTTTCTCTCTTCTCCCGCATCTCAATACTCGTCCATCCCTTTCTTGTAGATATTCCTCGAGGAATCTCCCCAAAAGCAAACCGTATTTCATGTCTGCCTTCCCAAATTTGTGATCCACAATTTAAATCTTCCGTTGGGTCTCCATAACATCGGGGGCGTATATGTGGGTATTAATCCAGATAGTCGATGATACTGTTGTTTCCAGGTGATTTTCGGAGGAAGAGGACTCTTGATGACGTGTCTGAGCGTGAAAGACTTGGTGTTGGCTAGCTCCAGGTTATTTCGAAGAGAATCGTTGGCAGGCAGAGGAGCCATCAACCGAAAGTACGTTGCGGGCCTCTAACTTTGAATGAGTTGTGACCCTTCTTAGCTATCCCAGATATGTGAACATGCTAGGCGTTTACAGCCGGCACCGCGTGAAGGTGCAGAGTTCGACTACGCCTGCCATATCACTAGACCTTGGCCTTGAGATGTACATATATGGGCCAGAAATTCACATGCAACAGGATTCATTTCGCTCCCCGCTGCGATAGTTTCTGAGAGTAAAACTTAGGATGAGTGCAATACGCGAGATGAAGATAACGCGTTTAAAATAGGTGATGACGGGTGGAAAAGGTCAAATTATCGGACAACGTGAATTTGTAGGAAGCGGAGACTGATGATTCGTAGAAAACTGAGGTCAAAAATCCCAAATCTGTCTCCCTGTTCTCGAATCAACCTGTTACGCTTACCGACCTCTTCACGCGCGTGTTTTTCTTTGCTGAAGATCTACTCCGAGCCTGCGCCTCAGGACCTACTTTATTTTAGCATTGACTGCTTCTCCATGACACACGAGAGCGTGCACACTCATCACGCCCATAGTAAAGAAGATGTTGAGCCAATTTCAAGTCCACAAACGGCCCCGACGACTCAGGCTCATACCACAAAGCTATTGTTCTGCGCAGCTCATTCACGCATTCTACGCCGAGAGAATTTCTTCCCAGACGTCGTAAGAACCTCTTCAAGGATGGGCGTCTTATCTTTATTTATCCATCAAGTGTCTATCGCAACAGAGAAACTGAGTTGGAGCCGTGAGACATGGATAATCTCCCTATCAACCAGTCAATCAGACTAGGAAAAGCATGCGTGCATGGAGGTATATCACGGCCAAGCAATTATTCGGAGAGTTGAGACGTTGAATGAAGGAAGTCATCCATGTGTTATGATGGTTTTAATCGTGATTGGTATTTGATTGGCGAACAAGTTTTGAATACTCTTTTTTTTCCCGTCAATACATGTCTCGGATATGCTCAAGCAATTAATGCTGCCAATTGGCATAGTATGAACTTGAAAACTTATTCTGACAGCTAGTGTAGCGTGAATTTTTGGGAGTGTATAATCACAAGCTGATGTCCACTGAATCTCTAGCTTAGATTTACTTAGTTGTCTTCTAGGAATCTCTTCGTTAAGTAAATTGGCGGATGTAGCTCAAGCATCATGCTCAAGTTGTTTGGCCCATTTAAAAAGAATTCTATCGGGATGATAATTCATGAAAACCGTGAGAAGTTAAGGAAGATTAAGGGGCGTACTCGTGACTACATGTGAATTGCTGGTGGTCGGCAAATGCAAGTGCCATGGTAAACCAGGTATCCCGGGCTGCAATGAGTGTTCTGTCTGGAGATTCCACATCAAAAAGATGACTCGATAGAAAAGGTATTCCTAATTATTGATCTAAAATTCTCATAACAAGATTAGCTTAGCCGTCAGCTGAGTCTGATAGGTCTTCAAGACAGGCAGAATTTGACTCCATAGGATCTCTTAGTTTATACTTCAAATACGACTTCTAAGAACGTATCTCAACCGAGAGAGCACCCTTTATGCCCTATGAATCTAAGATATCTATTTACAGTCAGTCAACCTGTTGTACTACTTTTTGAACAGTTTGCAGCATTGTACCAGGGCACTACCTAGCAGTCGTTGATGCCTCTTTAACTTGTAATTATTTTGGGGTCAGTGGATGCTGACTAGATCTAGGGGATCTGTTATATCCTCAGTTCGCAGCTTGTTTTTTCATGAAAAGTTTTTACGGACTTGGGTTCGTCTTATTATCGGGCGTCTTTTGATTTTAATTTCTCCCGCTGAATAACATTTTATGACTCTTCAAATGATAGAATTAAGTTTCATGTCGCTTTTGTTCCTTGACAAAATTCTTGTGGACTTCTTTAATTTTCATGATTAATTATCCTAGCCAAATGAACTTCGTGTTGATCGAGCGAAGGTATGGATTACTTTAGCCTAGCGATACATACAGTCTCAGGAAGATGTAAATTAAGAAGGCTAAAAATATTAATTTCTATTACATGAAGTTTGGTTAGCTATCATGAACGCGGAAACAAATTTTTAAACGTCCAGGAGCTGGTGTTCCATAAAAGGTCACACTAGTCATCACAGTCCTATCAAGTAGTCTCTCGTCGGAGCCGACGAAGGATACAAGTATAGCCCCAACGTCTCTTGCATAATTCTCTGGAGGATATAGCTCGTTAATTCCACATGCGTAAGGTCCGCGCGTAGAGTATTTCTGCGGGCGCTAAATATCTTTGAAACGATAACTGTGACTTTTCCGTCTTTGCTTTTTCGCTAATTGCACTTGAGGATTTTCAAATTTTGGCGAATTTTATGTATTTTATGTGACGCCTATCGTATAGAAGGCCCCCTTGCAGTTGATGAGACTTCAAAGGATAGATCAGTTGGGATAATAATAAGAAAATTCAAAGCCTGAAGAAGGTCCAGAGCAGCATTGACATGCAGATTAGAAGCGAGCACATCGGGCTCAAATCTCATCTGCACTAAAGAAAGGTCCCTGGAGTCGATAGCCTAAACTGCCCAGGCGGATATCTTTCGCAAAACGTCAAACATGCGATCATAGCCTGCTCCGAGAGGGCTAAATGAAGAGTGGGAGTATGGAGAAATTCCAAGGGTCGATCATTCAAAGAAATTATGAACAGCCCGGAAGATATTGGAAGAATAACGCAGTGGATCTTAGACCAGAGATGTTATGGCAAACGTAATTTTTTTATTAGGTAATATTATGAACAAGGGTGTGCAGGATTAAATGAAGCATTGATGGCACAATGCATAGATAACTGCAATTACCTTTTCATGCCTTTTACCTCTAGCTTGGATTAGGCGCAAGGGTTTGGATGATTGTTGTCACTCCTACATAGTCGCCAAATGAGATTGTGTCGGATGAGTAGCACCTAGCAAAGGAGATTAGTCAGGAATTGCTGGAGTGCTTAGTGGGCTACCTTGGGCAAGATAAAGAGCTTCAGCTTTGCAATTTGCATCATATTTTAACTTCTTACGTACCTGTAATCGTGTTACTAGGGTCATATTCCATCAATTCTGTACTTCTTTCCAACTTTTGTCTTCCTGCCTCCCTCGAAGACGGCAATTTGAACCCTCCGTTACCGCGCCGTAACAAGAGATGGTTAGAGCAGTTTCAATTGGTTGGAGACTTAAAGAGACAGATGAAGGGGAGGGAGGAGAAAAGAATAATGTGAGGGGTAGGAGTTTGACGAAAGGAAATCTGTACCAGGCAGAACAGTATATCGCACTTCGCAGAGGTCACTGTAAGAAAACATCGGTATTTTACCAGGTGGATCGAGGGGGTTCTTACCGCAAGGTTTTCTCCTGTATAAATAATTAAGTTGATAGACACATTCATGAGCCATTAATGGTGCCGAATCAGGACAATGAAATAAAATCAAAGAAGAAAATTTATCAAAGAAAATAAAGTCGTAACGCAGTTTGTTACCCTACAGTTCATGAGTGGTGTCATTTTTTACCATCATAACTGTTCTCATTGATTGAAGCCGTCTCGCTTTTTGTCGGAGAAACGCCGATTATGTTCTATTTTCGTAACGTTAATCTCTTTTTTTTCAAAAGTCATTCTTGTGTATGTAGTCTTAGGGCTATGACACGAATGACACTGGGACGGGACATGGAGCGATGACTCAACTTGACATGAGGAGTGCTCACACCCAATATGATTTAATAACCTAACTCGAAGTCAGACGCCTAACAGGCTCTTCAACCCTCAACCACTTATGTCTGCCACAGAAACGTATTTCAGCCACCTACGACTAGTCAGTTTGCTTTCATCATTGTCACATACATGACCAGGCGAAATCTCTGGTGTATGGGTCTTGTTGGATTCGAGGCAACATTCTTCTGCCTCAAATAGGGCATGTGCCTCGGCTACCTGGACTCTACATGGTAGAACAGTCCGGAATGTGTACCACACCACTATCCGACCCTAACGTTAATAATTATGGTGCTAAACTTAATTGGTAGATCAAAATTAACAGGTAAATTTGATTTTAATAAGGAGGAATGTATCACGACTCACAAAATAACACGCACACGATTTATGACCGTGAACCGTTCGCACTTTTTGCATACACGTATAATCGTGTACTTTTCCGGATATTTGATGCCTGACAGGTGGTCAATATGTGTGATTAATCGTGATATTAAACGCAGTTCCTAAGCTCTATGGGTGTTAGACTCGGTACTGAGCCTCCCTTCTGTTCGAAAACTTGCATGTAGTTCCTAAATGACCGACCCTTATCGCTGCAACGGTTCGGTGTGGATATGATCCGAACATTCACGCAATATGTCGATCAAAAAGAGAATGTGACACGAGAAATGTGTACCCGTACAAGGTATAGCGGAATCCTCGTTATTTCTAACCGCTTCGTTACACAGGCAGAGTTACACATATGCAGTACAGATTGATTAATTATTTTCTTTTAAGCACACTTAATATACTTTATTGGTGTCTGCTGTCGTCAACTCGAGTATATTTCCGGAAGTTTCTGCAAAGTATACGATCTAGCGAGTTAAATTTATGACTCTCTAACTTAAGCTTCTCTAGCTCATGTTTGGAGCTTCAAATCTGACCTTAGACTCCGAGATAATCAAGTGACTTGGTGAATATCTGTGATACATGTAGGTCCTACACCACACAGGACCCTCTTGATGATTGCACAGCTATGTTAGATGCGAAAAAAGTAGGTCTGGACATTAATTAGCGAATAAGGAGTCATGCTACAGCAACTGATACTTCGAGAGCTTCAATAAAGCGATAAATAAAGCTTCGAAACCAGCTCGAGAGATAAATTTTGAGGACCATAATGAGAAAATTTGTGTACCCACTCTTATTTAACATAGTCTAAGGGTCGAGAACTATAGGATGTTTTTGATCTGCCGAAACTCGGATGGACACAATAAAAGGTGCCAGGAATCCCAATTTAATCGAATAAAATTATTTCTTTAATTTTACTGGTCACTCTTCCGCAAACTTTATTATAGATTCCCATCTATGGAAAGCTAATTTCGGGAAAAAAAGTTCAGAGGACATGATAAACAATGATGATATTTTAAAATTCGTAAATTTTTCGGTAATTATGAGATCTCCGCTTAGAAACTAGCTTCTGTAACATTATTTTCGTCTCAGGTCAAGATTTGAGAAATATTTAGAAAATCTTTTGTTCCAGATCCATGCATTCATTCACATTGATATATCTCAATACCCTGCATTTTGCTAGAGGCCGCGCGAATAAAAGGCCTAGAAATAGGTAAATTCCGTTAGATGTATTTGATCTTACATAGGTATAGAAATATTGTTATCTGATCTTTAACCGGTGGCCTTGTACAGCTTCTATTTCATGACTTAATGGACAAGATTTTTCAACTCCTCTATTGCTTTATGGAAATTGAAACAGATTATCATTTTTCATCATAGAAGGATACTGATAATTTATGAGGAATTCTGCCTTTTCTCTATTAAATAGATTCACCGTGGTCCGGTATGTCTTATTTCAGATTAAAATCCAGAGCTTGCATTAACGTGTGTTGCACGTGCGGGCTAAGGATGGACATCATAATTTCACTAAATATGTTGCCAGATTATCCTAGCAATATCAAAATTTAAAGGAAATCGTTTTAAAATTCTGTCTTGGAAGTATAACTTGATCGTCAAGTTGATAATGATGTGAAGCACCTAAATCCTATTTATCATAAATTGCTGATTATCTGTTCTCACAATAAATGCAAGAAAATGGTTAGTTTGTATTATACTGCCGAGCTATTAGGTGATGATTTTCTAGGTATCATGGTCCTCATTTATCGTTGCTGTTGTTAAAATATTTCTTCTCTTTCCTCGAATATCTCATACGCTCTGTGTTACTAGGTAGCTAAAGCTCGCAGTAACTTTCGCCCTCCCAGATAGCTTCAATTAAGGCCATGCGAGAGCCTTCAGCTTTATTGGCTCCAACAAATCGGAAACGTTTGTCGGCTCTTTCAAAAAGCTTTTTGAAGCCAATCTCATCCCGTTCCTGTGAGTTGAGAAGGGTTAACATAACGAGATCCATGGCACGAAGTGTTTTCTCTTCGCTTGAGTCAACAGGAGCATTTTTGGTTGGATCTGGTAAGCAATGATCGTTTATAAGAACCCGCGCTCCCCTTTTCAAAGCTGGAATTAGATTACTGATGATTGGAACAGCGAAACGATCTGAATGATTGTGTAAAATCCAGCGGAATAGATACACATCGGCGCCTTTTACAGGTTGTGGGGTATGGAAATTGTGAACTTGAAATCTAACGCGATCTGCGAGAGTGCCGCTAAGTGGAGGAGCTGAAGCAATTGTTGTTGGTGTGTCTTGAACAATAAAATTCAGCTGTGGATAGACAGAGGCTAGTGCAATACTAGCAAACCCATGCGAACCTCCAATGTCTACTATTGTACCGTGACGTGAGTTGAGGTCTGCCCAGTTGTATGAGGAAAGAAGGTGGCTAAGCTCATACCCGGATCCTCCAGTTAACGAATGCATTGCTCCTCCCATACGAGCACCACGAAGAGGACACTTGGCAAATGTTGTAAACATAGACTCTTGGTCATTGGTTGAGTTGGCGAGGCAGAATCCAGTTTGTTTCGGGTCATCAGCTAAAGGGTAACGCTCGAGAGCGGTAACAGTCATCGATGCAGCCTGATAGTAGTTAGAATTAAGCTATTCTTAAAAATTATTCTATTTTTGGCTCTAAATTTTTGAGTCCAGGGTTATGATTATAGTATTAACCACAGTATAGGCATGAGTGCAACTGACCTGCCACACTTCCTCGACACAAAAACCAACCCAGTCATTCATGGAGGAACTTTCAGCAAGTAGCCTACTGACCGCTGTGTGGGCAACGACACCTGGTTCAACCTCTTTAAAAATCCGGTTGGTCATAGAGTGCCTCAACAACCGCATGACATTTAGCTCACTGAGATTCACCTTCTCAGCGATTTGAGCAAATGTTGCTGTTCCAAATATTGGAAAAGACGAAGCTTTTCCTGGTTAATTTCGCACACTGATAACAGGAAACCGAACGTACCAATTTTGTAATGATATATCGCATGTAACGAAAGTAGATTGATGTGCTTGAGGAAATCAGCATTGTGAGAGACTTCCAGGCTTGAAAGAAACATACGTCTAAAGCCATCCATCTTAGACATTCAGTTGGCCCTTTTATTAACGTATTGAGCTCATCAGTTGCTTCTAGGATGATTTTTCTTGAGCTCTCAATCTTATCGTCGTTTAATACTGGAAAGTTTAGGGGTGAATTAACATCAAAGCTGGGCTCTAGTGAGCCTGTCTTTTCCAAAAATCTATCTAATTTCTCAGTTTCTTTTGCTATCTTTTGTGCAAGATCAACCAGACGAGTTTTTCGTGCTATTCCAGTACGAGCAGTAATGCGACTAGTCGGTGGAATGGCCTGAAATTCTCTCTTCTTCATCTGTGAAGTCAGATTACTGGAAAATCGTTGTGCCAGTCTTGCTGCAACGGCGTTGTGACACACCATGCCAACAGTAAATATCCAGAAGCCACACTGAGATCGGCTTCCTAACATGCGTTTCATCATCTTCTGTATGAGACTTCCGAAGAAGCGATTGATACCTGAATAGAAGTTACGGAAGAGTTCGGGGTCATCGTTTTCCACAAACTGCCACTCCACCTCCACGACCTCTGACCTATTCACTCTTTTTTATTGAAGTGGGATGAGATTCGCTGTCCTGAATATGTGAAGAAAATGAATGAAGATAATCGGCCCACAGCATACCCAAAGTTTAAAATAATTTCTTGATGAATCTTAATACCCAAAGAGAATTTATCTTTTGGGCTGTCAATTCTAATTTATGATCATCAAAGGAACGTCGAAAATGCGGACAGCTTGAGAAATAGAATTGCTCCTAGAACATAAACCGCCTTGGACTCTAGCATTGAAGAATGGCATTAATAGCGTAAAATATAAGCTTGAGAAGTTTTACATAATGACAATCACAGAACTATGTCACATTGATTGGAGTGTATCCATGAATATAGACAAACGATATGTGACATCAGTCCGTCAATTTCTCCATGAACGGCCATTGGAGAAGAGCGCACCGAAATTGTCAGCTCTCGCTAAGGAAAACTTGTTGGTCAAGTCTGCTAATTACGAGAAAAAGGGGAGCACCGCTGTGTGAAGATGCGAGATACGCTTGTGTGATGTGTGACGTAGATTCGTGTCGTGTGGAAAGCGGATCGCACCCCAAGTGTGTAGTTTATTCTGCTTAGAGTCTCGTAGTTCATGTTTCGACAAGCACACCAATACCACAGATAGCTATGATCAGTTTAGTTCTCTTGAGGTAAGAGTTTCTGAAATCGAGCGTGAGTCTTGAACTTTTAATCTTACATACATTTCGGAGGACCGTCACTTCCTGACCTACTGCTGTGCAACTTATTGCCACACTGCCGTGCGCCGTTAGAGAGAATCTCCGGTCGACACGTTGAATTGAACGTTTATCTGATACATTTTAGGGGTTAGCAAAAATGCACAACTTTTTCAAAGACAGAAGTTCACTAACCTCCATCGGAATCAAAGTAGATTCGTTTTTCTCCAGTCAATGATAAAACGTAGAAAGTTACCACCCATGCTTGTAAATCTGCTACCAAAGACAATAGTTAACTACGGAGTTGGAATGCTCAATTTAAAATACCGAGTACTAGCTCACAGTGATCATTCTTAGACAACATTTATTGATCCCTTGATTCATCAAGTACTTGGATTAAGCGTCGCAGCACCCATCCAGAAGTATGAGGCCGCGTGCGGCCGCATAGTTTTGAGGATCGGAACAAGGAATAATCATTGACAATACAAGATCTAATTGGATACCTTGCGGATTTGACGTACACGTCTATGTAAATGTACAGTGGGTTTTCTACATGATCCAAACTGGCCCATCGTATCAAAAGCCTTGTGATATGCACCCTACCTCAGCTGACAATACACAGAAGGTAAGCCAGACATAGCGCCTTCAATTTTCAAGTAAACTTACGCCTGTATCCCTATCATCATCGACCAGCCAATTCGTGCCGAGCGACAACACTGTTCACGGAGTTCTCGGTATTCGAACCTGCAACTTCAAGCCCTGAAAACAGGAATGATATTTGTCCCGACAACTCTGATCCGTTCAGGGTGAAGAGCATCGGACGTTCAAGCTTGTGTCATTATTTTCTTGCCCCCAAACTGTCAAAAAGAGAGGGACTAATCTTTAAACTTTGGACACTCTTCATATCCAAGACGTCTTCGCGGAACATGTCAGGGGGGGCTAAAACGTTACTCCAGTAAACCAGCCAGCTTGAGAGTGATCTGGTGATAACTGATCTTGCAAACGATTCGAATTGAACCTAGACGTTGAAGGATTTCTGAGATTATCATGTGGAAGGCGAAATTATCTTGTATTACTCATGATGACCGAAACTCTGTTCCAGCTTCAAAGTTTATCTGTATACAATTACGTCCTAAATACGACTGCTTTATTTGAGAAGCTACTGTGAGCTACCAGATTGATGGACGTATTGTCACCCACAATAGGAGATTAGCAAAAATCACCAACGTGTAATGCTATTCGTGATCCTGTAGTTGGATTATTCTTTCACTAGTGTATGAGGCCCCGAAAATACCAAGGCTAAAGATCGTAGCTCTTGCCCGGGCGCAGTGGGCTGAGAGTGATTATTTATCATTTATGTTGTGCTTCCTCGGACCCATCAGATCACATGTATCAGATGATTATTTGAAGATGGTTTCACTGGGGACGTTAATCGTTTTAAAAATCAAAAATAGGATTTCAACGTTCATTTAATCGTTCTCCAAATTTCCATGTGCAGAGCTGAACTTGGACATTGACGAATGTACCTATTCATCTCTATTGGCCGATAGTCGGTGTCACATCAATTCTTGAACGCGATTGTATTCTCATATTCGCGGCTAACAGTACTTCTACCTCAATTGAGTTAATTCAGAATCGCCTTTGAAGAAGTCGAAATGAGTCAAGATTCATGTGGAGAATTTTCCATAACACCCAGTCGAAAGTGTTTTAGCGATCATATCATTAGCGAAAGGCACTAGACGGATCGTTTAAACGAAACAACCGATGCGCTTGATGGTACGTAACAAAATAAGTAGTCTAACTTTCTATAGTAAGCATAAAGGACAGGTGGATGGTGCAGTGGTACACCGTCCGGGCTGTTCTCTCATGTAGAGTCTGGGTAGCTTGGACACATGCCCCATATAAGACAGGAGAAAGATGGTTCGAACCCGGCAAGACCCTCACACCACTTCTCTCGCGGTGATATTGTATTCGTGGGGTGACGAAAGCATGCTCAGATAGCCACAGGTTTTTCTAGCTTTTCCCCGTTGTGGGTATTCACGGAAGAGGGTACATGTCGTAAGGCGTTATTCTCGTAGTGGTATCTGCAAATGAAATCTGAGTATGAGTGTTCCAAACGTCAAACTGAGTTATTCTGTGAAACATACGTATCTTTCGCAATCGTTCACGTCATAGCCTTAGGCTTCATACACAAAAATGATTTAAAAAAATGTCTCAAATGAGGCATATGTGCAAGCTACCCAGACTCCACTTAGGAGAACGGCCTGGGTGGTATAATACTGTACTATCCAACCCGGAGCAAAACTCTTACGCACATACTCGAGTTTGACTTCTGTTCATTAGATTCTGTGTAAAGCCGTATTGGGTCCTGGTTTGATTACTAACCCTTCCCTTGGCAATTCTTGCCGCTAATATCATTTTGCATGTAGGGATGAATATTGCAAATATTATTGGTAAAACTTCAAAATGTTAACAATTATTACACCAAGACCCAATTTTGGTTTATACGGAATCCATTGTTCATATATATTGACCATGTGTACCGGGAGGCAAATGATGAAAAGAGAAGTATTTAGCTGGTCAGCTTCTCGTCGAATAAGCTCGTGATATAAAATGAGGTACCTCGAGTAAGTTAACCCACTGATCGAAAGTATTTTCCGATCAATCGAGGCTTGTTTACTGTCTGCTTGTGAATAAATTCTAAGCAAACGATTTTATGTTTTGCGTTTACCTCGTATTTGATTCGGAGCTTTTAAATAGCATTTAAGATCCATGCGGCATACTTGTAGGCTCACCTACCACTGGGTTTTTGTCCGCAAACAATGTACAGCGGCATATAGCTATGTACTCCGATATCCATATATGCCTTTCTCACATCTATGAGCCACGAGTCGACTTGCTCTTTGGTCCACTTTAGCCCTCTTGTTAGCGGCCCAAGTGCAATGGGTTCTAGTCCTTCAATCAAAATTGTTCTCCAATATAATCCAACTATTTTTAAAATACTGTTTTTTGGCCACATACCTATCGGCACATGAAATATTCGGCACTCAACATTAACAAACCCAGCTTCACGCATCATATCTTCCAGGATTTGAGCCACATTAAAGTTAACCCCTAGTATGGAGAGTGCTTCCGATATGAGTTCCCAGTATTGAGCGACAGCATGATTCTGAGGCATACTGCCATCGTTGCATTGAGGATAATGATGAATTTCTTGAAATTCAATCCACCCACCTGGCTTAAGGTGTCTAATGATTATTAGATTTTGCAAATAGGAGATATTTCAAGGAACATACATACTCGTACGCTCGCTCTATTAAAAGTGGCCAGTCCTTAATTGCCATTACTGTATGTCGTGCATGGATGTAATCGAAATAGTTTTGGGGTTTGAGCCAAGGACTTTCAATGTCGTCCACCATAAAAGTAACATTCGGAGGGACCCACTCTGGTTGAATTGGACTTAAATCGACTCCCAGGATGTTAGCACCTGGAAATAAATCTCCCACTGTAACCTATTAGATAAATGAAGTTCTTTAGTTAAGTTATTGATTGTAATGAAATTCTCACTTTCAATAGCCCAGATTCCAGTACCAGTACCGATATCCAGAATATTCTGTGGATGGCTTCCAATGGGTGCGAAGTATAACCTGTTGCCACACAAATTGACCATCATTGCGTGCTTCATGTCTTCTCTATCCTGTTCAAGCTCGTCATTTGGAAAATTGTACGCTCCTTCTCTAAATCTATGATATCTTCTACCATTCTCAAAGGCATAATCGCGTACGCTGCTCGAAATTGATGTTGATGCAGATCCAAAACTGTCCGTCTCATATCCAGCATCCGAAGATGAATCATAATTTTCATCATCAATCTCTATTTCATACTCGGCCTGTTCGGCTGCAGCGCTTATCTCGGCATCTCTTAAAGCTTGAGATTCAACATCAATTTCCTTTGGCTTGGGTAGATCCATTCGAGGAAGTTTATGAATTTTGAGTCGAATAATATATAGACGGATAAATCCGTTGACCAACCCCAAGTGATGATTTTGTAGTTAAGATTATTTCGATATATTGAATATTATCAGAGATAACAATTTGATTCGAGTGTTCGCTTTGTAACAAGTGATCAGTTGACAGCTTAGTGTGGTATGATACTAACTCGAGTCTGATTTTTTCAGTTAGGGTAGCTAAGAGCCCCTTCAATCGTGAGACCTTAAGGACTGAGCAGCTGGTTCTACCGCTAATGCGAGCCGTTCGTGGGAGTGATCATCTCCACGTACATATCTTGCGTCAAATAACCTCCAAGGACTCTCTGGTAAAATGATGACAAGCAGCGAACAGTGTTCAATGTTCAGCATCGTCAGATCCTGAAGCTATCGTGAAGTAATTCAACACTCTCCTGCTAGTAGCCTTGCTGTTGTGGCATAGAACACACTCTTGATGGGACGACGGCCGGTAAGGTAGATATAAGACAAATTAACGATACGAATGACCTGTAACACAATTCAAGTATATGCCCGTTATCCGGACATATTCCATGCAACGTTCTTCGATACAAATTCCGCGGGGTATTCAGGTACCCCCGAAGATCTAACCTAATTCGCAGTAGACGAAAAAACACCAATTTCGAACGTGCAACTGTTTGTGTATCTTTCATTAGTTCATTAACCAGAACTTTAACTTTCTTTCGCACATTTATGGGTGAGTAACAGATGATCATGAGTCAGTCAGAATCTTTCCGCTGGCTAAAATATTTTCAGTGTCAAATATTAAAACTAATCACGGGACGAAGTGCAACACAAAGCCAGGAAGTTTTTCATATGTTGAAGATTAGTTGATAAAAGAATTTATCAGGAAAATTTAGATTCTGTTCGAAAGTCAACATTAACCTGCCAAAATAAAAATCACAAGCGTGTAATTCGATTGCCATCCTTCTGACTGATATATTAACACATCAGGGGTCTAGAAACTCTAAATACAAATTGAGCTACGAGTCAAAAATCAAAATTTACTAGGAAGATTCGTTTGACGCCAGGAAAAAATTCGCAATGTGAAGAATTCTCATTAGGCAACGTGAACTCATCAGGTTCTGCATTCAGGAGAGTTTTGAGAGTTTCATTTTCGCCGGCCCATGCACTTAAATTAATAGCTTCCAATCAAATAACTTCGGCTGTTGTCGGATAATTACCTAAGTTTTCCCAATGGTTACTCGAAGTTACTGTCACACGTCAATTATAGCCACTTTAGTCATGCCATTCTCGTGCATTTCAGACATCCGAACCCCCTGCGGTGTAAGCATATTGGCTGCGTCGTCTCGCACTTGCCGCTAACGCGCCTATCCGAAATAAGGTTAGCTTTCACTATCGATGCAATGGTCGTTACGCAGTAAGAACAGTCTAACCGGATGCAAACTAGTTATCAAGATTAGCCGTTGATGTGATACACCAATTTGAAAGTACCGAGGAATGAAGCTTTCTAAGATCGCCCTACTTTCTGATCTCGAGTCAGGCTTTGATAAACAAATGCGATGCTCACCGAGAGTGTGAGGGAGATTTTATCATGATGCTAGACATTAAAGGTCTTTACTCGTTGCCATATAACGATATCAAATTTCTAAATAATTAACTTCGTGTATCCGCATGCTTTGACACCTTTTCAACTTCTGCTGCTTTAGACAGGCTTTAAGACGATGGGACTTGCTTTATTTTTATTAGATCGATAATGCGTTTGCAGCCTGGGGCTATGACGCAAACGATTGCGAAAGATACGTATGTTTCACAAAATAACTCAGTTTGACGTTTGGAACACTCATACTCAGATTTCATTTGCATATATCACTACGAGAATAACGCCTTACGACATGTACCCTCTTCCGTCAATACCCACCATAGAAAAGCGAGAAATATTAATGGTTATTTGAGCATAGATTCGTCATCCTACGAATACAATTTATCGCGAGAGAAGTGGTGTGCGTGTCTTGCTGGATCCGAACCAGCTTTCTCCTGTCTCAAGTGGGGCATGTGTCCAAGCTAGCCAGACTCTATTTGAGAGAACGGCCCAGATGGTGTACCACTACACCATCTGACCAAAGAGAGGACTTGTGGCCATAAGATTTTACAGTCTCGGTCGCTATCCACGATTGAATTCTTTGACATTCACGCATATACATGTCATTGAACTACTGAATTCGAAGCAAAAATCTCTTGGTGGAGAGTTCAAGACACGAACACAGTGCTGAGCCAGAACCTACACATTTAACCTTCATAACTCTTGTCTCCGTTACCTGAAACTCTTATTTTCGATTATCGGGCCACAGACATACCGGATTCTTTGTGCCTAATCATGGCTTATTCTTAACTTTGAACTCACAGGATATAGGAACTCTCCGTTACATTTTCAAATACTTTTTTCAGTTGTTGAAAATTTTAAGCTGAAGAGGATAATAGCTATGTGTTTGGAGTTCGATTTATTCAAGAGATCTAACGCTATTGAAGGCGTCTTTTAAAATCTAACCGAATCGATCGGCAAAGTAACTCACTATTAGGTGATGGTTATGTTCGGGATACACCAAGTAGACTCGGAAGGCAGATAAGCACACTAGGCGGCTGTGAATCATGGCTTGGCTGTGTACCTTTAATTCTGTCGCGAACGTAGTCTTTATTTTGTCCCCTAGCGATTTTCCGGCAATTCCATGCCTATAAACCTTACTGCAAAAGCCAGATCCATCGAAAATATTTTACCGAATCATTGCCCAACTACATCACAGCCAGGATCCGTTAACAATTTACATCTCTTTCTGTTAGAAATTGGTATTGGCTCTCCAAAGGACAATCCTTAGAGGATATAGGCAAACTGAATAAATAAAATTCAAGTAAAAAGATTGGATTGTTATCTATTTGCAAACCTACTCCAACTAATTATATAGCTGTATGCTAATTATATTATTTAACATTTTAAGTAACTGAACAGAATTTTAGCCCGTATCCTATTTTCGTTTGAATACGAGTGGCAAATACAGATCTCAGTAATCGTTTGCCACTCTGATCAGATCGGTATACAGTAGAACCCCTCTTAGCTAATAGTGGGTCCCGGTATAATTACGGAAGAGATTCATAGAAATTTTACCGTTTATATTTGCAATACTTACCCCTGCATGAAAAAATTACCTGTAAGGGTAAGTGTTGCAAATATAAAAGTCCAAGTTACAATGAATCTTTTCAACATTTATACTGGGACCCACTATTAGCTAAGAGGGGTTCTACAGTATCATGTTACTTTGACAGTCGTCAAGAATTTTAAAATTTCAATGATTTTGATATTTGTAGATGATTATCAGATCACAACAAGCCCTTTGCGAGTGTATTGCACGTTACATTCTCCTCTAGATATAAGTGTTTACTCACCGATCTGTGATTTTTCCTCGTTTCTATTGGAAATTCCCGACCCATCAGAGGCCCGTGAGTTTTTGTCACGGTTTCGGGTATTCCTGCTCGGGTGATGGAAATTTTTGTTCGGTTGTTTAACGCCGCCGTGATCTGTTTAGCGCACGAGCTGTAAACAATTCGCATCCTTGCCCGTATAACATCCAAGTAATTAACAATTATTAATTATTTAAAACTAGTCACAGGTTCATATAACTCTACCAGCAGCAGGGTATTAGAACACGAATCCTCTGTGCTACCCATCGAAATCTATCTGAAGCAAAGGAGGGTCCAACACGCCGGACTATCAGATAAAACTTCTGTTCAAGAGACAATATCTTCGGCATGTGCCAAGGTCAAGCTGCCCGCTAATGGGAGAGAAGAAAGGCATGCCTTGAACAGGATCAAAGATGTTGCCGAATGGACAGAAATTTGTGGTAAAGAGATGAATAGGGGTAGACAGAGAGAGGCTGGTAGAGTAGCAGCTTTCCAGGAGTGGGCAAACTCTTGGGCAAACAACAGGGTGCAGCGTTCTGGTCGACGAGCGACTGCAGATCCCGAATTATGGAATGCAGCAAAGATAACCATCGACAAAGAAACAGGCAGAAAAAGACTCAACTTCAAGGGAACACCAGTAAATATCCACCAAAACCTGAGCAGGGCCCAAAGTAGTGTCGCCATTCAGCTGAGAAGTGAGCATATCGGGCTCAACTCTTACCTGTATAGAAGAAAAGTCCCGGGAGTACACGACCCAAGATGTCAATGTGGATATCCGTCCCAAAATGTCAAGCACATGGTCTTGGCGTGTCCGCAGTGGGCAAGGGGAAGAGGCGAAGTCCTAAGACTAGCCAAAGATAGGTCTTTCGAAGCCATGATGAACAGCCCAGAAGATGTGGCTAGAATCACGCAGTGGATACTCACCCAAGGCTGGATAGAACAGTTTCGACTTGCAGGGGAAGTCGAAGCAGCAATGTCAGAAAAAATAAAGCGATCTGGCAAGGGATAGGACGGAATCTACACTGGCTGAATAGTGAAAATTGCACTTCCTGAAGGAGAACCTGGGTAAACCGGGATAAATTGTAAAGATTAAACCAGGCAGAATCGAGGGGTTTTCACCGGTAAGGTTTCCCCTCATGTATATATACAGTTATAGTTACCTGCATGGGCCCATTGGGTACCTGAACGGATTAATTGAATTCAAATCAAATTATTAATTATATTTAGCAAGTTGCATCACTTGCCACTAAATCAATCATGTTGTTGATTGCCATCTAACCGGCCTGCAGACAAGGTCGCGTGAATCGAGCCTGATGAGATGGGGATAAGTTTGATCTATTTTTTGTTCGACTATTAGAAGAAGAGGCAATACACATATCTAAGAAAGAGATTTAAGAATCAGAATAACAGTGAAGTTCTCATGTCATTTAATTTTCCACTGCCTATGACTTGCGCCCTACTATAACGAGATAACTGGCATAGTTCGCCTATACTTGCAGCGCCAGCGATTTTCTTGGCAAGACCAGATTGCCAACCCCAGGAAATATCAAATCCACACGCAAGTCAGTTACGTCCTTGAATCAACACTGGTGACCTGTCGCACCGACCGCTAGATATAATCCCCGACGCATGCACATGAATTCCGATCTCTTGATGAAAAAGGTGATCACTTCAACGATATCCCGAGCTGAACAGGCCAGATGAGCGATAAGATGTACTGTGGTCGTGCAACTTCAACGTTATTCTTGTCACCACCTTGGGCCGCACAAATGCCACTACATTTGTTTGCACACTATATAACACGCATATCATCTCCATCAGGAGTAGTTCAGGAAATTTTGTCTCAAAATGTGAAGCGTACGGTATACTGATACATCGCCAGCATTTAATCACGCGGCCAAGTGCAAATTGACGATTGCTACCGAACTACCCCCCCACTTTACAACTTACACAATTTAGTTGATGCAAACGGACGTATTAGTATCGAACCGAATATTGCGCACTTAATTAAAAATTCGATCTTGTGAACGTATTCTATTTTGGAACCAATTTGAAGGGTAAATTTTGATAGTGGAATTGATGTTCAAATCAGCCTAATAAACGGTGTCTAAATCATCTACAAATCATCTTCTTGAGCACTGACCTAATAGCAAGAGTAGTATTTAAACATCTGTTTCTGCTATGTCCAGTTGCCCTACCACCCCTGTATCTCACTTTATCATGCCCTGCCTCCACGCAAGATGAACAATGATGCAGCACTTGACTCTGGCTTTCCATACGACTAAGAGTTCTTTCATTTGGCGCTACCATCTGTCGATTTAATGCTCGTTGTTGAACTCTTCTTGCTAACTGCTCAACAAAGGCATAACCAGCGCTCCATGCATGCGATTGAGCTGCAGCTTTTAAGAGATCAAAAGACGCATATCGGCCTTATACAGGCAAAGAAAATAGAATAATATCCATCGGATTTGGAATCTTCAGAAATTTTTGTATCGTAGTTTATGATCAAGGGAATTGAGGTTGAGGTTGGACGACGTGTAGCATTGACGAGAGATTTAATTAGCATTCTATCATTCTGTTGTCTTGTAAGACAGGAATAATCGAGTTTATTACTGTCTCATGAGGAGCAGATTGGGGTGGTAAGTGTTATGAAATGTAACTGTACATCTTTTGAGGAGTGTTGTTTATCGAGGCCACTAATAGTTAAGGGAGTTAGGTGATTTTTGGGCGGGTCTTTGTAGTGATGTTATTGTTCTAGGGGATCAATAGTTATCTGTGGTGACTAGTGTGGTCGAGATGATTACAATACATTCATCCTCACAAACTTATCTGTAAACATTAGGTTACGTTGCTAGAGAAACAGGCATGAAATTTACTAAACAACCCATTCACCTGGCTGCGAAGATAGCAGCATTTCAGAAAAGGAACAATCCTTGGACATCTCAGACGAGCTCTGGGCACCCGACACCAGCGAACCCTATAACTTGGAAAGCAGCAAATGTAACGATCCATCAGCAAACAGGACGAAATACAATGGGTCTCAGGAGAACGCCATCTCAAATGCATCATAACCCTAGCAGAGCACCGAGCAGCGCAGCAATGCAGATAAGAAGGGAGCACATCGGGCTCAATTCATATCTGTACAGAAGAAAAATACCTGGAGTCGACAACCCAGAATGCCAATGTGGATATCCGTCGCAAAACGTTTGGCATATGGTCCTGGCATGTCCTGAGTGGACAAAAGAACAGGGAGAAATCCTATAAAAGGCAAAACATAGGTCCTATGAGGCCATGATTTAAAGCCCACGCGATGTGGCTAGAATCACTCAGTGGATTTTAGACGAAGGGTACTTCGCACAGTTTTGACTTGTTAGTCAAATCGAGGCGTTGATGCAAAAAATGAAGAATAAAGCAGGAAAGGGATAAGACGATATTCACGCTGGCTGTACAGTGTGATGACTTTCTGAAGGTAAAACTGGGCACATGAAAGATATAAGATTCCAGTTTTTGGGGGGGTGTTAAAATATGTATAGCGTATTATATACATCAGTGGAACTTTGTATACAGATTGTAGCAGAGCGATAGAGCTTGTAAGACTTTAGAAATCGCATACAACACTACAGGCCCAAGTCAACGATGTTGCATTAGCGTGACAGGGGTTTTTGGTGAGGGAATTAAAATATTCTATCTCAAATAGGCAGCTATCTTCAAATAAAACTCTGATTTGTATTTGAAAATTGCTTTTTACTTTATCAAATCATAGTGAACGATGTTCTAAGATTCTGAAATTCTTAATTTTTTTTGTTTCAATTTGGATTCATTTAATTATTTTTTCAAATCTTTACTGTGATACGCCTGTTTGTGCTACGAATTCTATCATAATTCACACGGCTTTAGACAAAACACAGAAAAACAATCCAAAATTTAGAAACGAGTGTGCCCCCAATTTACACCCAAAACTGACTGGCATCTCGAATGCATACTCGCGAGAAGTAGGGTAAGATGTTCATCAGCAATTAAGTCTCAGCTAGCTTGGACTATTGCACGAATCCTTGAAACTGGCAGCCGTTGCCCGTTTAATTCGGGGAAATAAAACTGCATTTAATCTTTCATGATATTCCAGAAATTTTCAATAGGATTTAAAACTGGGGAGAAGGGAGGTCATACTATCGACTCGATGCCCGCTCCAGCAAGTTCATCTAACACCCGGCCTCGATGAGCAGGTGCCGAGTCTTGCATGAGTATTAAGCCCGGATGCTCTCTATGATAGTTGATAATTGATGGCACAACACTTTCACTGAAGCTAGCTTGGTTAATTTTTCCCCATCTTTTGTCCCATATTACATATGGACCTTTTTGAGATCCCATAAAAGATCCCCAGAACATCCAGCCATTCCCCTTCAAACACCTTATATCTACACAACGGTCTTCAACCTGTTTATCGACCTAAATAGTGCATTGGAGCTAGACATAATTTAGATAGCTTCAGTATTTACCAATCTAGTCACCCAAGTATTTTTGTGAAGGTTACCGGTAGCCCATGTCTCATCGGTCCAGAGAACTCGACTCCAATCATCCAAAGACCAGTTTATGTGAGTCTGGGCAAACTCAATCCACTTCGTTTTGTTAAGGTCACTCAGTACCGGCCTTGAGCGAGCCCGGCGTCAAAAATATCCCCTACTGATGAGAGCCCTTTGAATGCATCTTTGACCAACGTTCCATTCCCTAAATGGATCTAGTGACAGATCCAGATAACTCATCCGTCGAGCCTCATATGAAGACCTTACAAAGGCCACCAATTGATCTATCTGTTGACTTGAGAGTACAGGCGGGCGCCCAGTCCGAACACTTGGATTCTCACTGTGTCGGGCATAAGCGTGTTGAACTTGGTGCCAAGATAGCCCTAGATCTTTGGCAATTTGTTCGATTGTTTTATTCGTATGTTTTCACAATGTTTTAACGCGAATACAGTCTTCCAATGAAATATAATTTCGACGGCGCTGCGATAATAAATTAAGGGTAATCATTTTTTTTGATCGAAGTTGGTGGTAGAATGTAATTATTTGTCCATGGGGAGAAGATATTTGGGTATTCCAAGAACAAGAGTTTTGCAGTGCGGGGAAACAGTAGTATTGAACGATTGGATAATTGGGCTCTAGAGTTATTACCTCTTTTGTAATAGTCATCAATTTAAATAGGCCCCTGTCACGCTAATGCAATATCGTTGACTTAGGCCTGTAGTATTGTAGAATAAATTGAGACATATTGTGGATTCTCAGCTGTGGGATTCATGTATTGCTAGCGAAAGAGGTACATCTCAGAGTGATTTATATCCTGAGTGCCCTGTCCTAGGTCTAAGTCAAGTACTATCTAATTGCAAAAGATTATCTGATTCTGATTGCTGGTCTAGATCAGAATAACTAAAACATATCTTGTTGAATTACAACTTAGCCAATATGAACTAGATTTACAGTTACCCACCGCCACAAATCAACAGGGTTTACCGCGAGGTTTCCCCCTATGTACATAATAAAGATATACAGATGTCCCTCTCTAACTCGATAGTGGGTACCGGTATAAGTGTTGAAAATATTCAATGTAATTCAACCATTTATATTTGCAATACTTACCCCTGCACCCAAGATGACCTGTAAGGGTAAGTGTTGCAAATATAAAAGTCCAAGTTACGATAAATATTTTCAACACTTATACCGGGACCCACTATCGAGTTAGAGAGGGACGGCTGTACTTGTTACGGGCTGTGCCCATGTAGGGATTGGTCACAAGGACCATCCCAGTGTTAACTTGAGCATGGGTGCGTGTCGGCGTCCGGGTGCGAAGGGTATCCACGGACCGACGGAAAAGAGGATTGCCGCCCTCGAAGGTCGGATGGCAATGGAAGGGCTCCGACACCATTCTCAGGAACCGAGGGTGTTGGGGGATTCGCGATTAGGTCGAGTGGAAGAACTCAGGGCTACGGGGATAGGAATTGGGGCGCGTTAGGGGAGTTGCTATAAGGACTGAGAGTTGCGGCATACCAGGGGAACCACTATAGTATTTAGTAAGAGGAGTCGCCAATATGTCGCTTTCCAAGAAAATTTAGTATCTTTACTTGGTATCCGATTCGTTCATGAATAACGACCTTCTAAGCGATCCCCTTACAATACTACTATAATTTGCACACCATCCTCAATGCACTACTAAAGTTTCAGTATCCAATATCCCGTTCTCTGTCAGCTTATAACCAGATTAGTTGATACGGAGGATTTTTTTTAAAATGCCACGAAAACTTCAGTATACATATCTACTGAGACTGGTAATTATGTGATCGATGACGCAACTCTCATACTAGCGGGGAAAAACTTTGCCTGTACGATGTGTATTTCAAGTTAGAACGAGAGATTTGATATCACTCATATCGTTCAGAAAAACAGAGCTATAACTGGGGTTGAACATTCAAAATTCAACCACAATTACTTCAGGCAAGTGAGCGACCAAGTTGGGTCGGATGGTAGCGGAAAATACCAACCGGACCGTTCTCACATAGAATCCAGACAGCCGAGGCACACGCCCCATTTGAGGCAGAAGATAGCTGCTTCGAATCCAGCAAAACCCATACACCACAGCTTGCGTCTGGACATGTGTGTAACGATGACGAAGGCAATCGGGATAGTCGTGGGTGGCTGAGGTACGTTGCTGCGGCAAACATAAGCGGTTAAGGGTTGAAGAGCCTGTTAAGCGTCTGACTACGAGTGTGGACTTCAAATGATGTTTAAGCGTGAGCACTCCTCATATTAAGTTGAGTCATCGCTCCATGTCCTGTAACAGTGCCATTCGAATTAAAGCCTAAAATTAGAACAAAAAATTTTCGAATTTTGACATACAAATAATAAAATTCGATGCAGGAATTACGCCCCCGCACTCCCCCGGGTGGGCTCGAACCACCAACCTCTCGATAGTCGTCTAACAGTCGAACGCGCTAGCCAATTGCGCCACGGAGGAAGTTGGCTACTATGTGCAATGTAATATTATAGTTGCAAAATGTTAAGAGTGGATGAACTCTTGGCCAAACCAATACCGGAATGAAGCTCGGAGAAATAGAACAATAGCCGACTCAGAACTCTATAATGCCACTTACAAATGCTGTGACAAGAAAACAGATACAAAAGATGAACTTCCGAGAATGCCATCCCATTTACACCGAAACCTAAAAAGTCTCACAGCAGCAGCATTACCACACAGAAAAGAAGCGAACATATCGGGTTCAAATCTTATCTGTACTGAAGAAAAGTCCCTGGAGTTTACGATCCAAGCTATCAGTGTGAATATCCTTTGGAAAACGCCAAGCACGTGGTGATGTCTTGCCCACGAAAGGTCAAAGGAAGGGGAAAGGTGTGGAGGAAAGCTAGAAACCGGTCATTGGAAGCGATGATTAACAACTCTGAAGATCTCAGCAGAATAACGCAGTGGATCCTAGACCAGGGATATTTAGAGTAGTTCCGTTTTGCCAGAGAAGTAGAAAGGCGGGTGCCGGAGAGGAACTGTCATGACTTAGACTAATCAAGTCACGTGCAAGCTCATGTTTGGGAATTGTTTTCTTTTGTTAGCGCACTTCGGCTCGAGTACATAGACATCTCACCTCTCGCTTCGTGTTCCATATTATCGTACTACAATTTCCGACATAGTTGACCAATGCAACGACTTGCTAGTCTTCACACTTTGTAGTACCTTTCTAAACTTCGAATTGAATGCTTTTCATTCGGTCTAGATATTCAAGGATTGTTTCTCGAATCGGAAATATCTCGAACCAATCACGTCTACTCTGTGAAAATACGGTTAAACCTCCCTCCAGTCAACCTTTGAATCGACATATAAAAGTTGACCCACTCTGGATATTTGAAAAAAATAAAAATAAAAGTAGCATCACACTAGCATATTCATCTTAAACAACTCCGAGTTAACGTTTATGATCAAAAATTTTTGGAGACAAAATTCAATGGAGAATTCATTCCTTTTTACGAGAACTGGGCAAAGGGAAAATCAGACAAAAATTGTCGCCGAGTCCTCTTCTCATCCAAACTTTAGGGTTCCGAGGTTGAACTGCCACTATCTTTAGATTTTTTAGCAGAAGATAAAATTGAAATACCAAACAATAAAACCGAGAAAACCTTCTAGGATAAAACAATTAAAGAAACCTTCGCTTTTCCTGGCATGACTTCGGGGTGGAAATTTAGGAAACAATTCAACAAAGAGTCATTCATATTCCAATTTAGACAATCATAATATGAACAGTCACAATTTAACTTTTGTGTTGAATTTTATTACAGCTAATTATGATTCTAAATTCGCGATAAACCTTCGAGAGGATAAGGATCTTGTGAACGTTCATCATCTGAGAATTTTGAAGTTTGGGCTAAAAAAAACGCCGAAAGTTCACGAAAATTGTTGACGAATGTCATCTCACTAGCAAGTAATCATATCTGGAACATCGAAAGTTTGTAGTATCCAGAAAACTTGTCATACTTCAGACAATTAAATGAAAATTTTATGGAGCTATGGCCCCGATAATTTTAATAGTCACGTGCACATCGGTCTCGAACTACTGGTTAGCCGATAGGGCTGATCTTTGGATCAAACAGGAACACTTACCCCTCTCGTGCTCAACACCACCTGTTTCCAAGTTGTAAGCCTAAATAGGAGACTAATCAGCCACAATCCATGATTCTACAGGTTTGTACTAAAGGCAGTATCTGACACATAAGCTGTAGGTCATTAAAGATAAAGGATAGGAAGTTTGGTATTAACAGCGTGGCTTCATATTATCAGGAGGCATCATGTACATATCCACAGATTTGTGCCCAATCGGAGATTTTTCCCTTTAGTTGAGAATCTTGTGATTTTGAGTCCACTTCAGCTTTTGACCATTCGCCAATTGTTTTTCGTCCCTCGAGGTGTGACAAACTATTGGAGTTATTAAGAAAACGCACACAGCTTGAAATAAAAGCAGAAAATGTCAGATCAACTGGTCTTGAAAAATTAGTAAACAAATTTTCAATCTCTCCTGTAGCACCGATTCACTTAGAATCAAAACCAACAAGTGCAAAATGGACAGGCAATAACTATCTTGAAATATTGAAAATACGTTGTGAACATATGGAATTTTTTCAGCATATCAAAAGTTTATAATCACCTAATAAATTTACAGGTGATAACGAACGTTTTCAGACTTGGGCTGCTGAATTAATCGAGTATTTGCAAAACAAAAGAAAAGAATTCTATAAATCCACAGATCGTGGCTTGGTAGTATTTGCTCAGTCGAGGATTGATGGAAATTCAGCGAGCCTAATTCGACAACTTACTCTTTCTAGGGCAAGAATTCTCTTCTTTATGCGATTTACTTAAATTCATATATCAAATATATGGCATTAAAGATTTACACAGCCATTATGAGAGAAAATTCAACGGAATGAGATGGCCATCAGGATCTGATCAATGTCAGAAGTTAGCAATTTTCAGAGCCAAAATGGCACCCTGTAAAGATGTATTAGGATGGACCAGTCGGGCTGCGATTTCAAACTTTCTGACCAAATTGTCTTCATGGACACAGTGAGATTTAGCGAGCATACGATATGACAGTGATAACTATGATGAATTCCTGGAAGAACTTGACGACGATTTTAGGCGAAATCATACCTCTCGTCAGCTACTGGCAGGCTTTAAACAAGCCCAGTTTAACGAAAGCAGAGCTCCTGATAAGGTTATTTCAGAAAAAATAGATGAAAACAAATTGTCACCAGAAGCAGTTTCTTCCATCTCTAAGAGCAAAAATCCTACTAGAGGTGGTAGTAGCAAGGATCACGAATTGAAAGTGACCCGAAAAGAACAGATGCGTGAACAGGATCGACGTGTAGGTAGATGCTACTACTGTCACCAAAAAGGGCACCTGTCAGGACTCTACCAAAAGAAACCGAGTGGGACAATTAAGAACATTGGAGAGATTGAAATTGATGACGTAAAAATGCCTCTTTCAGCTCTCCTTAATATTCTAATGCGGAATACCGAGAACCTCTAGCGATAGTCGCCGCCGGGGGTGTCATTAAAAGTTTCATATGTTAGTAAAAGAAGATGTAAATCATTTTATTTCTATGCTAACTCGATGGGGATTTGTTGGAGAAGATGAAACAATAATCTCTTGTAAAAGAGAAACTAAAGATAAAGATCTAGTAGAAATAAAAGCTTTTATTGACTGCGGAGCGTTCTATAATTTTATTCGGCGAAACTTGGTGCAACATATGCATCTCAATATAAAAAAGTTCAAAGTTGAAAGAAAGTACACGGGTACCAAGGAAGTTATAGTAAAGAAGAGTACATAACTAAAGGCGCTGAATTTTCCCTTAAAATTGGTGAGCACTATGAACTGATACGTTGTTATCTAGTTAATAGTTGCGGTAGACACCAGATGATTTTCGGACATCATTGGCTACGAAAATATGATTGTGGCGTCCGACTAGGTCAAGGAATGTTAGCCTTCGATAGCAAATATTGCACAACCAACTGTACATCCCATGGAAATAAGGTCATTATAAAAGCTCTCGAAATATCAAGTCCGTCAAGGAAGCATCCAAAGTCAGAGGTTCTTCGGCCAGGAAGAATTATTGAAGACTCAACAACACCTCTTTCAATAACTGCAATAAACTCACTCAAATCGTTGGATAACAAGAAGCGAGCTTCAGTAATCAGTGAAAAACTTCATAGTTTTGGATCTAATATAGATATAAACATGTGTAATATCAAAGCCATCCAATCCTACGCTGAATTTCAAGAAAACAATCAAGATGTTATTTGTGGTATTTTTATGAGGGATCTAAGACCTGAAGTTATCGTCGAAGATTTGAACATTACTAAAATTACCAAAGACGACTTTGAGATTTTCATGAAAAACAAAGTCGATCCTAAGTTTCAAGATAAACTACCGGCTATTTATGTCGCGGGATCAATTGGTGTCAATAAACAACAGAGCAAGCCCCAAATGAAATCAGTTAATTATCTAAATCTAAGGAGAAAATTATCTGTGCTATAGGTATATTTATATATGCGTTAGGTACAGTATCAAAAGATTATGATCAGCGGTTATTTTCCACAGGGTTTTGTTGTGCTGCCTCGGCTGTGACTCATGGATATTTGGAGTTTGAAGCTTGTGGATAATGTGCCAAGCGACAGAATTGCTGAAACTAATAAGTCATGTATAGCATCTTCTTTACACAATAATAGAACTCGCATTTTAGTTTCTTAGTTGGCATCGGATATTGATATTGGAGGAAAGACGTTCATAGATACTGCCATAGTCAGAGCAGCAAGAATAATAGTCTCCATCATGACCATCAAGGCGATATTCCATCCACTACACGTATTCAGTATAGCCATTTATATCGTACTTACCATTCATTCACACCATTGACTCTTCCATGGAAGGACAGCACCATCTCTAGACAAGTCGCCAATCACCTCCGCATCCTATCAACCTGTAACAAGGGGGCCCCAAGAAAAAAGATGGACACGGCAGGCTTAGCCGTCCAGATCCAAGGTCATACAATTATCCCATCTCCACATGTGAAATAGCTAGGGGCATGGATAGATTCCCAACTCAACTTCAAGCAACATGTGCAAGAGCGGTGCGGAAAAACGTAACGTATAACACAGTTTATACGTTGAATTAAAACCGTACAGCGTGGCGCAGACCCAGAGCCAATGATCAAGGCAGTGCAGGCGTGCATTCTGAGTACAGCGTTCTACGGAGCAGAGGCATGGTGGCCAGGGCTGACCCAAATCACCACCCAGCGAAACAAGAAGGTGAGCACAGGAGTCGGCTGGCACACTAATCTACTCGACAACACAATCATCAAGGCAGTCCGGGCGATACTACCTGTATGGCGAACTACTCCAAGTAAGGCTCTACACAGAGAGTCAGGCATTTCTCTAGCAGCAATCATCTTCCAACAAAAACAATTGAGATCCGCGACGCGAATCTAGAAATTAGATACATGTCATCCCTTGGTAATCAGATCTCAAGAGAGGCCTAAGAAAACTATCGGTCGCCTAGGACTGTGCGCAGGACGGAAAAGCCGTGCGTTCACGAATCCGGAGCGATATCTCACACGGCTGCAGACCAGCTTTCAGACCGTGCCGACTGCTGTGGAGACCGGCAAACTCTTCAGTCCGAAGCGGAACGAAACATCCAGTCAGTGGGACTCGACGAGCAGACCGAAGCTATGCTGGCCAAACGATGGATAGAGAACCTGTTAACAAACACCGTGTGTGCGTACTCGGATGGCTGGTCCTGTAGTTGGCAAAATCGGCATGGAGCTACACTCTATTCAGAGAAGGACAAATGATTGGAAGCGACGCAGGCCTGTGGTGGGGTGCAGAGGCTTACGACGCCGAACTTTTAGGGGCCTAGAAAGCCCTTGAAGCAGCATTACGAGTGGCAGGAACTAACCTAATCAAGGTGCTCTTAGATAACTCGGAAGCGGCCCAGGCTCTGCGTAACGGCAGGTCAAGGTCCTTCCAAGGAATAGTTGACAAGTTTGTTTTAGACGGTCAAAGGCACCGATCAGTCGAAATCCGGTGGATACCGGGACACTTAGGAATTGAGGGAAACGTGAAGGCCGATAAGGTTGGGAAATCAGCTCTAAAGGATCTCCCAGACGATGCGATATATGCGACACGCTCCATCGAAGTGAATCGTGGCTTAAAGTATACATTTGCATTACTGAGCAGGTTCGCCAGGGAGCGTGTGGACGAATTAGTATCATCATGGTGGCAAGAAAATCGACCCAGGCATTACATGGGGTTAGATCTCAAGATGACCCGGAAGCGACCTCCAGAGCTTGCCCTACCCAGATGGGCATGCCATAGATTGATAGCTGCAAGGATAGGACACGGCGATCTTGCCAAATAACATGAAAGATTCAAGCATGAAGATATTGATGACAAGTGCTAATGCGGTCGAGAAAGACGCCCGTGGCACTTTGCAGAATGACGTTCGGCTCTCCAACGTTGGAGAAGTGCAAAGCAGGAACCTCCCCGGGGGCGAGCGAAATACTAGCCAAAAATGGATGGAAGAAATTTCTTGAATTTATGTCTCTAACCAGATGTTATGGCGCACAAACAACCGACCGGGAGGCATAAGTTTGTCCCAGGGGCATCAATTTTATTTCCTTTAAGTTTTGGGAAAATTAGGACAAGGCGCAGGGCGCATTTGATCGGACACAATGATTTCGTCATTTATTTTCTTTCTATGTCATATAGATTATCTGGCAAGTAGAGCAATTCATGTGGGTAGCAGTGAGTGCGTATGGATCACATACCCGTATCATGCCTATTGGGTGTAGGGCATAGGCCTGATATGAAATATAATCAAGTCAAATCATCTACGCGACTCGGTCCCTACGGCCCGATATACCAATTTACATTACTCATCTCAACTAGTACATGGACTTGGCACAACTCTTATGTCGCTTTGTGCAACAAACTGTGAATAAAATCTGAGTATGAGTGTTTCGGACGTCAAAACTTAGTCGATCTTGTTATTTATAATGGGAAGAAGCTACAGATGTTAAGCTATGTATGTCACTTGGCAGAGTTATAATATAAGAAGTATATTTGATATAGATCTAAGATTGAAATAATGTGGTAAAATCAGTGTGTCCTCTGGCTGGCAAAGACGAACTCTTCACCTTCTCGCGGTGATGGCTGTCAACGCCCAGTATGTTCGCACAACTGGGATAGCCAAGATGAGTCGCAATCGGATTCCGACCTAACGTGCACGCTTCATCACTCTCAGTTAAATTTCACCACAGCGTCAATCAATCCAATCCGCCGTCTTCCACCTCCCGAAGTTACGAACTACGAACCTTGCCAATGACTGCGCCGACCGGACTGTTACGATCTTCTGCGTTGCTTCGGCGCACCTCAAGCTACAGACCCAGGATTATACGAGTACCCGACGGAAGGCGGAGGGCACAAAGATGGAGAGGTTGTTATGGCTTTGGAAGGCCAGTTAATGGTAGGAATTTGTGAGATACTGAGGGATAGGGAGTTTGGCAAGGGAAAGAGACCGGATAGTTTTGAAGGGAGGACTTATGAACCTGCGGTGGAATTTCTGACTTTGGGAGTATTGTGGGTGCCAAGATTTTTTTGGTACGGTTAAGTGCTGCCACCACTTTTAAAACTGGCTGCGCTTCCTTTTTGGAGGCGAGACATGCGACTTCGGCCGTTACGGCGGTACTCGACGCGAGCTGGGGTACTGTTGGGAAATCTCTTTTGTTGCGTGGACGTTCGCGGCGGAGAGGAAAAGGGAGTTGCAGGGCACTGAACCTTTAGCACTTTTGTGTCTCTTTGGCTTTTTTTTTTTTAGGCAAATACTGGTTTGTAATTGTCAGGGAATTAGGTAGTTCAGAGCCTCCAGGGAACGTCTACCCGTATCACGCCTCATGGGTGCAGGGCTTGTGCCTGATACGTAGTGAATTCAATCAATCAATTAACCAGTGTGCCCTCTACTTTCAGAGTTCTGTTCCGCTTTATTTTGAGATTTTCACCAAACCACGCTAACAGTGATTGCGCTACTATAGTACGCTAGACTCAATCAGTTAGTCATCATACATCTATTGATCTACATTCCTAGCACTATCCTCAATAATTTGTCGTTACTAGGCTCTAGTTCCAACAGTTCTGAGGACAATATACATCTTACTTAACTACATGGATGGGCCAATAAAGTGACAATCAGGTTAATGATATCAAGAAAAGCAACCGAAATGCTACAAGGCTATGGCAACGAAGTTGTGCATGTATCCGACGTCCAAGCTATATGACGGATTAAATAGAATTAGCACAAATAGTTATATATATAACAATTGATTTTTCTATTTACAAGAGGCCTGATAGTTCAGTGGTAGAATTCTTGCTTTGGGAGCAGTATCTCGAAATGTAAGAGGTCTCCGGTTCAATCCCGGATTAGGCCCGACAATATTTTTCGTTATTTCGAGATATGAAGAGTCTTATCGCCTTAGAGGCTTTTTAAAATAAAGACTGCCTATCCAAGTCAGGTGCCCCACTTAGAACAGGCGAAACCCGCTTTGAATCCAGCAAGATCATTCCTACAATTTTCGCGTCATCTTGTACTTGACAATAATGAGTGCATGCTCAGATATTATTAGCTTTATCTTGCGTTTCCCCCTGATGTGAGTTTTCATGGAAAATACTTTATGTCAGGCGACACCGTTTTTTTTGGTCATTCTCGTGCATTTGCTTTGAGCCTATGACACGAATGACACTTGTACTTTACATGACATGACGGCATCCTGTAGCCACTGTAGAAGTATTCTCTGCTAGATAAACTTAGAGTGAATCAGCGGAATAGCTCGCTTTTTCTTGTCTTACAAATAAGTCATACAGTGATTGACGAATAAATTCGGGCCCTTTGGTAATAGCTGGGTCTCCAAAGACGCAGGCTCGGAGGTTACCCATTCCCATAGCGAGATAATCGATACGCGGTCTCTTGCAAGAAGTGCTCCGCGCAGGCACGACGCAAAGTAAATTTAATAAAATGAATTACATAACGGATACTTTAACCCGATGATCTGAGGCATCTCTTAAGGTCAGGCACCTGAGGGCTGCTTTTACGCTTGATCAATTACTTCTGCAGAAATGGATTTTAGCTACTCGTGACTGTACGATGTGGGGGGTCGAAGACGGTGTTTCTCCTTACACGTGGTGTTCCCTACGAATCTGGAGTTTATCTTCAGAGCCAACAGAGACACGCATTGTGTCACGGAGGAAAAGTTACCCGGATGATGTTCCGGAGCGTGCTCAGCTCCCGTTGTGGCGGTGATAGATCAGACTAAGTTGGCCTCGTGTGGCTGGGGTTGCGGGTTTTTGGGGACTTTTTCCCGCGTACCGGTTTCCATGGCCGCTCTTTTCATTTTTTTTGAGCAGAAGGTTTCGTAGAGAAGGTGGTTGAATTCTACAGGTAATTACTGAGCTAAATGGCTACCCGTCATGGGACAATGTATCAATGATCTTAGGTTCGAGGTAAAGGGGGATAGGAGCACTGTAGAAGGTGAGGACTGGGTCAGAGAAGTGCCCTAGTGTTTAATAGTCTTGAACTCTTTTTTTTCTTCTTTTTTTTACATCATTCCTGCGTATGAAGCCTGAGGCTATGACGCGAATGATTACGGAAGATATGTTTCGTAAAATAACTCAGTTCAAGGTACGGAACACTCATACTCAAATTTCATTTGCAGATACCACTACGAAAATAACGCCTTACGACATGTACCCTCTTCCGTGAATACCCACAACGGGGAAAAGCGAGAAAAACCTGTGGTTATCTGAGCATGCTTTCGTCACCCCACGAATACAATATCACCGCGAGAGAAGTGGTGTGAGGGTCTTGCTGGATTCAAACCATGTGTCCAAACTACCCAGACTCTACTTGGGAGAACAGCCCGGACAGGTACCACTGCACCATCCGACCCAGTATTGGGCTGCTTATAGCATGAATGAATATAATTCGAAAAACAAAACCGTACAATGTGCACTCATTATTGTCAAGTACAAGATGACGCGAAAATTGTAGGAATGATCTTGCTGGATTCAAAGCGGTTTTCGCCTGTTCTAAGTGGGGCACCTGACTTGGATAGGCAGTCTTTATTTTAAAAAGCCTCTAAGGCGATAAGACTCTTCATATCTCGAAATAACGAAAAATATTGTCGGGCCTAATCCGGGATTGAACCGGAGACCTCTTACATTTTGAGATACTGCTCCCAAAGCAAGAATTCTACCACTGAACTATCAGGCCTCTTGTAAATAGAAAAATCAATTGTTATATATATAACTATTTGTGCTAATTCTATTTAATCCGTCATATAGCTTGGACGTCGGATACATGCACAACTTCGTTGCCATAGCCTTGTAGCATTTCGGTTGCTTTTCTTGATATCATTAACCTGATTGTCACTTTATTGGCCCATCCATGTAGTTAAGTAAGATGTACAGTACAATCTCGCTATAACAATGTGGGGCAAAACTTAACCAAGGCTCCCAATTGGAGGATTCAATTGAATTGGCCAATCGGGAGCCTTGGTTAAGTTTTGCCCCACATTGTTAAAGCGAGATTGTACTGTATATTGTCCTCAGAACGACTCAGTTTTGACGTCCGGAACACTCATACTCAGATTTATTTCACGGATACCACTAGGAGAATAACGCCTTGTGGCCTATACCCTCTTCCGTCAATACCCACAATGGGGAAAGGCGAAAAATCCCTATGGTTATCTGAGCATGCTTTCGTCACCCCACGAATACAATATCACCGCGAGAGAAGTGGTGTGCGAGAATGGCTGGATTCGAACCAGCGGTTCCTTGTCTCAAGTGGGGCATGTGTCCAAGTTACCCAGACTTTACAGAGTATCAGCGTCAATTAGTTTTACTTGCATGTAGTATTACAGTCCTAAATATTGTTACTAATTTGAGAATTTTAGTGGTAGTCGGTATCAACATTTAGGCCTGCAATACTACATGCAAATAAAACTAACTGCCCCTAATACCCTGTAACTAATCCGTCATCGCTTGATTACTGCACATACTCCGGCTCAGGGATTAAGAGTATATCCTTGTAAATGCTGATCTTATGGCTTACCCCTATCGATTTTTGGAACTAATTAGGCTGACATAATATTTCAGGCCGGCCAAGTGAGTTAGTGCTCCACGCCTCGTCCTCGGCTGGGCTATCAGGTTTAACGTTCGTGAAAAGACCGCTTGCACTTTGTTATCACCATTCCACCCCGCTTCAGTTAACGCAAGCAGCTTCTTTTATCGTAGATACACAGCCGCTAGATTATGGTTTTATCAAATTTATCCAAGCAGGTTGTAATCTTAACGTCTCCCCGTTAACTGATCATTTTCACAGTATGAATGATCAAACCATAAATGCTCTATCAACGCCCTAAAGATCCCGTAATCTCACGCAAGATCAGAGGCTACAAGTCAGTATCGCTCAAACTTGAGGGAAAAAAATGATTCTATAATTTTCGGATCTTCACACTTTACCAAGCCGGTAGTAATTCAAAATATATCGCAGAGTTTCTCGGAACTACGTTCGCAGAAGTCAATTATATCATACGTCGCGGTCACGTCTCTCCTAAAAAGAGCAAAGGCGCTTCTCCCAAACTCAATTCTGTGCAAGTAGACGAGTTTGAAGATTCTGTTTGTTCTTCACGTCAAACGAGACAAATGTCATACCACGAACTCGCCTCAAACTTGACCGACTGGAACGTGAGTGAAAAAGCCGTCAAGAACGTTCTTACAAAGTGGGGATATTCGCGCTGCCTGTATAGAAATAATCCTCCAATATCGGAGAAAATTAGGCGTATCCGTAAGACATGCGCTGAGTCTCATCTTCATTTAACTCAAGAAGACTGGTCGCTCATCCTTTCGAGCGATGAAACTCGGATCAATGATGCGAAAATTTTATCCCAATATATCACTCGGAAGGGCAGCCTATTAAATTTACCGTTTTATACATAAAGACTGATAATATCTAAGATAGGTGAAGAATATGACATTACATATGTGACAGAAAAGCAAAGGCCAAATAATTTGTTGATGTTTTGGGACTCCTTTTCTAGATCGCAAAAAGGGCGCTGTCAGGCGCTGGGATAGTGGGGGCGCAAAAGGGAGTGGAGAGCGGAGGGTCGGAGAGCGGAGGGTCGGAGAGCTGGGAGCTGGGAACTGGGAACTGGAGGGCGAGCTGGCGAGCTGGTCTCGAACGAGAAGTCGAGTGTCGGGAAGAGGTTTGGGTGGAAGAGGTGACAGTGGTCACAGACGCGCTAGGGGTGGAAAAGGGACAGGAGGTGACCGCGGTCACAGAGGGGCACCAAGCTGAGAAGAGAGGATTGTAAGATCTACTCAAATCTATCTAACAATGAGGTGAAGACGGAAGACAACGCGCGTAGAGCCCAAACTATCCAAGGCGACATCTTAAACATGTATACATCAAAAGGAAATATTAAGCGAGACCAAAACATAACATAAACCTCAGGCACCAATACCTAGACAACGACTTCAAGATATCAGTTAATGGGCCAAACGCGAAGGCCGCGTTTGTGTCACAGGGACGAAGGTTAGAGGTATGAAACAGATCGAAGCATGAAGCGAGACATGTAGCAGACATGAGACTCGGGCAGGAACCGAGGAACGGAGAGAGTTTCGCAGCAAACATGTTGGAACTAACTAGAGGCGCGTTGCGAAACAGGCCAAAGTGGACAGAAGTCCAGAGCGTAAGAGAGGACTGGAGGAGATGTAGATATAGAGGGGGGGTATCTCGAAGTTGGGGACATCGCGTGCGGGCCTGAGAGTCTAGTCTTGTCATTCTGAATATCGCCAGTCTAGTGCGATCATATATTATCTTTAGGGCCTAGAGTGCCTAGTCAATTGAGAACCTTATACCTCACCCCATCTAACTGGTGACCTACACAGGGGCCATCTATTCTGGGAAATACAATGGGGAAAGGTAACAGCCGAAAGCTACACCGAGCGCATAATCCCCCGAGTTGTGCACTGGGCTAGGAGAAATCCTGGACCTGATAGTCTCTCCCTTTCAGATTCATTCAAGATAACGCACCACCACATAAAGCCACCCTCTCAATAGCATTCCTCGGATCTAACGAAAATTGAATTGATCTCTTGGCCGGCTTTCTCCTCGGATCTAAATCAGATAGAGGCTGTATGGATTATGATGAAATCATACATACAGGCCCGATATCCTGAGCTTGTTCAAGGGAGACAGCGTAGTCGGTTACAGGACCGTGAGTTTGTTGAGAAGTTTTGGGAGTCTACAACGCCGGATCGGCTCCGAACTCTGATTGCGAGCATTCCAGCGAGATTTCAGGCAGTCATAGACGCCGATGGTGGTCCGACAGGTTATTAGTATTTGAATTTGTGGTTCCACAACAAAGGCTTGTAGTCGTATTCATATATTAAAAGATTAATTAAAAATTTAATTGCTTTCAAACCATAAGAAATTTCCTATTTAGTATTAGTACAGCAATATCAGAAGAAACTGCAAGGGTATCAAAGCTAGGAAACCAAGACTTTCACTCACCAAAACCCTAAGTATTGAAAGGCTACCAGTGAGATTCATTACCCAATGCGTCCGAGAAACAATCAATTTGACGTTAAGGTGTGCCAAAATTACCCCGTCTGTGTGAAGATTATCAAACGATCCCTACCTATAAGACATGGATATCAAGTTCATGGTTGAGCCGGAGTACAGTACCACCAGATAAATGTTTGAAGATAAATGTGATAATAACAAATGGACTTCACTAGCCACGAAAACACTGTAAAGAGACGATATAGATTCTACTCCAACGGAGTCTGCTTGCAATGACCACACTGGCCTAAAAGAATAACAATAACCTTAGTCACAATGACCTCCCCCCTCTCTTCCATCTGGAAATCCCCCCCATATAGCCAATTCCGTTACTCCTTAAAATCATCATCATCGTTACAAACAGCTGCTCCAGCATGACTAGCGTGTTTTGCATGTAGAACGGCATGATCAATCCCTAACGCCAAAACCCCCTATCTGTAACGATAGTGTTATTTAAACCTTCTGTAACCAAACATGCCTCATACAACTGAAAAGCATCCCTTCCAACTAGAAACATGTTTCTCCACCGGCCTAAGTCAACAATGCTGCATTAGCGCGACAGGGGCCCATATAAATTCTTGACTATTACGAAAGGGGCAGTAAATCTAGAGACACATCATCTTATCGCTCAATATTGCTGTCTCTCCGCATTACATAACTTCATTCTCCTAAAGATCTAATTTTATTTCCACATATATGTGGATAATGGTCGATCGAAAGTCGCCGGAAAATATATCACTATAAGCTCGTGGCTCAACTACAGCAGATTCCGTAGAATGCAATAGTCAAGCTTGAGTCCTAAGAATGTGATTGATTTCCCCCTTTCACAAACTCCGAGATTCTATCCTTTCTACGCCTGATTACTCATAAATGCTAACCGAATTCAATAATAACATACATTAACACAAGACGTCGGTGCGTCAGGATAGACACATGCGAAGGAGCAACCAGTTTGATCTGACAGAAATCAACCCTCCTTACCAATCATCGCAACGCCCTCGAAAATATCTTCTGACCAAAGACTGTATTCGCATAAAAAAGTTTTGAAAATACACTAACATAACCATTCAACTAATTGCTGATGATCTTGGACTATCCTATAACCAAGTTCAACACGCTTGAGTCCGACAGTGTGAGAGCCCAAATACTCGGACTGGGCGCCCGTCTGTATTCTCTAGTCAGCAGATATATCAGATAGTGGCCTTTGTCAGGTCTTCTTATGAGGCTCGACGGATGAGTTATCTGGATTTATCACTTAATGTGAGAGGCCCGTCGAATAACTCAGAGTAGAGGTTCAATATAATAAAATACGAAATGCGTGAAGTTTAACATACAATCAAGTGGCCCTATATACATTTCTTCCAATTCATATTCTTCTAGAATCTAACCAACTCAAGATCATCACGACCGATTGTATAAACTTCAGAATTAGATCGACGCTATAAGAAATTTCCTCAACGCCATTACAACATCTTTACACACGCCTAACAACATCTCGCTTGGTATATGTATTTGATAATCATCAGCAACGCTTTAGCGAAGGTTCATTAGCTTATTGGTTGTATCCCTGTTTCCTAAGCGTCCGATTTAACTAGTACACGTACAGTGTCTTGGCCCTTAAGATTGTTAGTGGCTGATGTTAGTTTTGTATGTTAAGATATGTAACTGTAAGGTGTAGACATACAAACCCAACATCAGCCACTAACAATCTTTAGGGCTGAGACACTGTACATGTACACAAACTAACATTGCACCGACAGTAGCATAATTATACAAGGACCAGGACCCGAGTTCCAACAAGGGTTCGAACCCTCACACTTGATCCATTTAGGCACTGGAACGTCTGTGAGAATATCACCCAAAGGGCTATCAACAGTAGGGGATATTTCAACGTCGAGCTCGTTCAAAGCCTGTACTGAGTGAGATTAACAAATTAAAGAGGATCGAGTTTGCCCGAACTCACATAAACTGGACTTTAAAAGATTGGTGTCGGGTTGTCTGGACCGATGAGATATGGGCTACCGGTAACCCTCATAGAAAGACTTCTGTAACGAGACTGGTAATTATCGATGCTAACTAAATGATTTCTAGCTCTAACGAGAAATTTAGGTAAATGTACCAGTTAAAGTCTTCTGTGTAGATATGAGGAGTCTGAAGGGGAGTGGCTGGATGTTCTAGGGATCTTTTATGGGATCTTAAAAAAGTGAACATTTAGTCTGGGACAAAAGATGGGGAAAAAACCAAGCAGATTCAGTGAAAGGGCTGTGCCATCAATTTTCAACCATCACTGATCGGACCCGGGCATGATACTCTTGCCAGACTCAGCACATGCCCATCAAGGCCGGGTGTGAGATGAGCTTTCTGGAGCGGGCATCGAGCTGATGAAATGGCCTCGCTACTTCCCTGATTATAACACCATTGAAAATGTCTGGATCATCATGAAAGCGAACATGCAGTATAATTTTGCCGAACTCGATAGACAACGGTTGCCAGATTTAAGGCTTCGTGCAATAGTTCAAGCTAGCTGGTACTTAATTACCAGTGAACATCTTACGCCACTTCTCGCAGGCATGCATAGGAGGTGCCAAGCAGTTATGGATGTAAATAGGGGGCACACTCGTTACTTGGATTTGGAGATTTTTTTTGGTGTTGTATTTAAATTTAACTAAATTTGTGCGAATATCATAGAATGTGTAGCCTAGACAGGCGTTACAAAATAACGAATTTAGAAATTTAATCAAATTATTCCAAAATTGAAATAAAAATATGACAATATGGTTCACTGTAAATCGATGAAATAAAAAGAAATATTGACATAAATATTTGAGTGATTGTCGAAAGGCGGTTACCTATTTGGGATGGAATATTTTAATTCCCTCACCAAAAACCCCTGTCACGCTAATGCAGTATTGTTGACTTAGGCCGGTAGTATTGTAAAGTGTTACCATTATAAAGATTGTTAGTTTGCATAAACGACAGGTATTAAAGTTGAAAATCTTCGGCTTATTAAGAAATCATATCTCTATGCCGAAACATCCTGGAAATACTTTACCGCATTCGGGACGATTTACCTTGCAAAAGCTCTCTTGATCGGAATTATTTCTTGGCGCCCAAATTTGGTTAAAACTTATATTACTTCGGTAGTAGTAGTAGTAGTAGTAGTAGTAGTAGTAGTAGTAGTAGTAGTAGTAGTAGTAGTAGTAGTAGTAGTAGTAGTAGTAGTAGTAGCAGCAACAGCAGCAGCAGCAGCAGCAGCAGCAGCAGCAGCAGCAGCAGCAGCAGCAGCAGCAGCAGCAGCAGCAGCAGCAGCAGCAGCAGCAGCAGCAGCAGCAGCAGCTGCAGCAGCAGCAGCAGCAGCAGCAGCAGCAGCAGCAGCAGCAGCAGCAGCAGCAGCAGCAGCAGCAGCAGCAGCAGCAGCCAGCAGCAGCAGCAGCAGCAGCAGCAGCAGCAGCCAGCAGCAGCAGCAGCCAGCAGCAGCCAGCAGCAGCCAGCAGCAGCAGCAGCAGCAGCAGCAGCAGTAGCAGCAGCAGCAGTAGCAGCAGTAGTAGTAGTAGTAGTAGTAGTAGTAGTAGTAGTAGTAGTAGTAGTAGTAGTAGTAGTAGTAGTAGTAGTAGTAGTAGTAGTAGTAGTTTTGTTTATTCGTGCTATGTAGAGTCCAAGACTATTATAACACTAGGGCTCCTCTCTGACCCAGGCCACACCTTTTACAGTGCTCCGATCCCCCTTTACCTCGAAACTAAGATCATTAATACATTGACCTAAGACGGGTAGCCATTTAGCTCAGTAATTACCCGTAGAATTCAACCACCTTTTCTACGGAACCTTTTGCTCAAAAAAAATTGAAAAAGAGCAGCCATGGAAACCGGTACGCGGGAAAAAGTCTCAAAAAACCTGCAACTCCAACCAGGCGAGGCCTAGACACCAGAGCCACACGAGGTGCGTATCCCCATCTGTATCTCCCTAATATCCCATAGTCCAGATATCCTCCTTATACCGACACCACCAGCGCTCAGGTAGCGGTGCTCTTTCCTCGGGAGACATTATAATGCCAGAATATCTGTAAACAGTGAGAATTCATCTTGGTAAAAAGGGCCAACTTAGTCTGATCCATCACCACCATAACGGGAGCTGGGTACGCCCCGGAAACTCGTTTGGATGACTTTTCCTCCGTGACCAAGTAATGCGTGTTTCTGTTGGCTCTGAAGATAAACTCCAGGTTCGTAGGGGACACCACATACAGGTAGAAACGCCGTCTTCGTCCCCCTATATTACTTCGGTATTTTCTCATTGTATCTGATCACCAACTAGACAAAGATACCGTACATTTAAAAATAGGACGAAGTTAACCGTAAAAACTACATCAATACGAAGTAAGACCTCCTTTTGCTTCTATAACAGCCTGACATCTTGGAGAAATACTAGCAACAAGTCGACCGAGTTCGTCACATGTTAGAATACACATGTCGTTTAGCCCAGGTTTAGTTGTGTTTTAGGTCGGCGTTTTGGTTTGGAGATGTCTCTGCTATTTTACTCCTTGTACTCTGGCATTGTATCATGTATTGGACGAAACCTGACGTTTTGGAAGTCCTCTGATCAATCTTATTAAATGTAATCAACTACCCTGAATTGTTTGGGATGTTATTTTGGATGTATATATTAGGGCACTCGTTATTCGGTGAACTCTTTACGCTTAGTTTTCCGTCATCTCGAGACTATAGAATTCAAGTTAGTCACCTTCAGTCTTCAGTGTTTTTCAGCCTTTGGTGTCTCTTAGCCTACAGTATTTCTCAGTCTTCAGTGTCTTTCAGCTCTCGGACTTCTCCAGTTTCTAATCTCTTGTCTTTATCTCCGCTCCCTTACTCCTTCATTCGATATTCAGCATTAGTCTTCAGTTAGCTTATAGTTACCCTCTCGGCCCCTTAAGTCTCCATACCTCAGCCTTGCGCTTCCGATCTTCAGTCTTCAGCCTTTCGCCGTCGAGTCACGTGCTGGTCACTACTCTGACATCATGAGATTGAGTCCCAAGCTTATCTTGTGAATTTTTTAAGCGTCCGTAGTGGTATTTGCCTTCCATTCTCAAACTACGGATATCGAGCTTGAATGTAATCTTCCATTGATTTACTTACAGACTCAATTGGGGTTAAGTCGGGAAAGAAGGGAGGCCACACCATGGATTCTACCCCAGCTTGAAGTAAGGCTTCCGTGGTATTCCGTGCAGAATAGCAGGTAGCGCCATCTTGCATCGGTAAAAGAGATGGATTAGCTTCTCGTGCCGTTATTATCCCAAGTACAATCCTCTGTCAGTAGGTCTCCAAGTTCGATTTCCCTCAACTTTTTTCCCAAACTAGAAAACTTCTTTTTTGGTTCCCATGGTAAGATCCTTAAAATATCCAGCCATTTCTCCCCACAAACTTAGCAGATGAGCACATCTCGTCAAACTCCTCACCTGTTTAGACTTCGTTGGTGAAAAAAAAATTATCATTAAGCGAACTGATCTTTCTGGTGACCCACAAACGTGTGAGCTGATCAACAATAATCCAAGAATCGTCGGTCCATGGGACCTGATTCCACTTTTCGATAGTCCAACTCTAATGAGACCGAGCAAGAAGTAACCGTCGCCTTTTCTTTTCTTTGCCAAGCGGAGGCTTACTCTAGGAGGCACAACGCTTATATCCCCTTCTTTCTAGAGTATTCCGAATAGCTTTCTCACCGACATTCCAGATTGAAAACTGCACCGTGGCAAGTTCCAATGGATCATAAAAAGACCGACTCGTGAACTGTTAACATGATGTTCAAGCTCATCAGCTTGAACCTCACTCAGGACTGGAGGTCGACCGGGACTACTGGCTTCTGAAAAGTCACCACATTCCCATGTGTACTGAACTTGTCTCAGACTTAACCCCAATTCATGAGCAATGTCAAGATATGAAATCCCATACCTTCGAAGGATCTAGATCGCGACCCGTTTATCCTGATTAAGGTTTTGAAGAGGCCTCGTCGCCAAAACCTTTAAGTTTTGAGAATCCATTCTGATTGTTCACTGAAGGGTTTTAATTTAGAGTAAGGTGTATGAAATATAACGATCGAAAGTTTGTGCCCGCAAAATTTCGAAGGTAAATTTGAAATAGATCTCAGGAATATGAAGTTGAGCCTGAGAAACGGTTTCCATGTGCAATACCTGGAACAAACCGTGTGATTTAGACTAAACCTGCTAGCCCTTATTGGAAGGACGAGCGGAAATATGCAAGGAGAAGGCCTGAAATTTCGATATTTAAGGTTGAAAAATCTGTTGTAACCTTCATTATTATTATTACAGTCAAACCTCATCCATAGCGATTCACCGAGTAACGATATCTCCTTTATAGCGATATATTTCCCCCTCACCGTCAGAACCTCACCAAATTATCGCTTCTTCTCCTCTTCAGCTACTACAACAACTCCAACTCGATGAATTGCAATCAAGACTGGCTTCAAAGCCTTAATAGTTATAGGAGGATTGTGTATAGTAGACAGCAGCGCAGCCTGCAGCAGAAGAGGATTTCTGACTTCTTCTGATTCTAGCACGTGACAATCTTATATAGCGATATCTCATCTACAACGATAGGATTGAGCCTCACCAATGTATCGCTGTAGATGAGGTTAGACTGTATTATTATTTTATTTTACGTCATCGGGACACGTGTTAAGTACGGTCCCTACAGTTCCCTGCTGGGATACAGGACGCCGGGGGGTAAACCTCGGGCTGCATGAAGATTGAATTATGTACAAAAGACTAGGGCGCGTTAACATAGCTGCCACTAGTGAAATGGGGACGTAATAGAAATATCTAAGAGATAGTTAAGGATGCATGAGTTCGGAAGGCCAAACTCAAAGGCGAATACAGATGCCTTATGTTGATGGGCGAATCTCTGAGAAAAAGCGAAACTCTTGGAGCCATTTATGAAGGACAGGGCCACCTCCGTAGGTGCCTAGGAGAAAAGGTAAAACTACTGACGGTGGGCCGAGAGGGCGCCGAGCACGACGCTTAGCTATACGACAGAAAAAGAAGTGTAGTGGGGCTTTCCGATGTCCGCATTGGCAGAATAAATTCGCTTCGGAATGCCGGAAACGTTCATGATGATCTGCAAAGTCGCCATATACGGTCCGGGAGGCTAGAATCCGGCCTAAGGTTGCCCGCGGAAGCTCCAGTTCTTTCGGCCTGTGCGGTGTAGTGATTATAGATAGCTGCTCGTAGAGTCCTGAGCTGGGAGAAAGAAGGTTCCATAGATTCTCTGCCGCCCTGGAGGTAGATACCTTGATACGTTGGCTAATGCCAGCAATAGTATAGCGAGGGCCGCTTAAAAGTGGGAGGAGAGCACCAAGCTTGGCAGCTACATCTGCAGCTTCATTCCCAGCGATGGAGGCATGGCCTGGAACCCAGCGTATTTTGACTTCACCTAATCCAGTGTGCGCGAGTCTGTGATGAGACTGCCAGGTAGAGTTTAAGCCAAGGAATTCGTCGAACACTGCCTGCGATGATCCCGGAAAAGGCGAAAGAAAATGAATGGCGACTTCGAGGTTATCAAGGCAAATCCAGAGATTAGTCGCGAACTTGGTCGTTGGGAGTCTAAGAGCTGCTTTTGCACCTTCAAGAGCTCCTCTAGCTTCAGCGTCAAAGACCTCGGACCCTTCGCCTAGCGCTATAGATTGTTTTAGGACTTGCAAGCCACCCTGGTATGCCACGAAGCCGGCACCTGTTGCTCCATTTGGTAGCTTCGATTCGTCAGAGTAGACTATGATATCCTGGGTGCGGATTGTCTGAAGGAGAGAGAGAAAACTCTGTTTCGCGACCTCTTTAGGGGAGCCGTTAGGTCCCCCGATACGGTTTATGGCTACATCTCGAGGCTCACATGGAGTCCAGGGGGGATAAGCAATTAGATTTAACTGTTCACACTCTGGAAGATCTAAAACTCGTCGAGCAAATTGAAAAGTCGGACGCTGCTGAGAGATGATTCGGCTAGACCGGCAGAGTAGTGGATGGGAAGGGTCAAGTCGGCGGAGGCGCGCAGTAGCTATCACTGCTCGTCTATCGAGGGTAATTTCGGATGGGAAAAGACCGGATTCACGCAGTAGTGCTGCGGTTGGGGTGGTGCGGTACACTGGGAGCGTTGCTCGAGCACAGGCAAATACAACTTTGTCTAGTCGATCCAGAATGGTTTCTACACGGTTCGAGATACGAGCACGGACGCATTGGCGGAATCTTCCAGGCCACCAAGTATTAGAAGCATAGTACGTGATTGGGAGTACGCAGGCTAGAGCTGTGGTCCTAACGAGGTGTGGCGGAGCTCCCCCAACTGTGTTCCCTAGAGAAGAGAGTGCATGGCTGACCTTTAGGGCTTTTCGGTTAGGGCGCGCACATGCCACTTGAATGATAGTTTCTTATCAAAAAGGACACCAAGCCACCGGGTATGAGAAAGCCTTTGGTTTTCGAGAACCGTAACTGGACCAGATAAAACTGCAGGGGTATTCGACGAATCCTGGTCTGTTTTGCGGCGGGAAAATTGAATGAGTTCCGTTTTCCCGTGGTCGAAAATTATGCCCTCTTCTTTACCCCATACGAGAATCTCCTGGAGATCTTGAGACAAGAGTTTGGCGTTAGCAAGCAAAGAAAGTGAGGTCCGAAGGATTGCAACGTCATCAGCGTATCCAAACTTTGTTTCCGGAGTTCCCAAGTAGAAAAGAGGAGTTAAGTAAAGCATAAATAAGATGGGAGAGGCTGGAGAGCCTTGTGGGAGACCACAGAACACTTCCAACCCAGGGCCGGTCAATCCGTCGAGTCGAATCTTGACAGTAAGAACAGTGGAAAAAGAAATAACCCAGCGAGCTAGGTGATCAGACCAGCCTTGCTCTCTCAACCTTCATGCAAGAAGGTCAGGAAGGATTCCATCAAAAGCACCTCTCACATCCATAGTTAGGAGGGAGGCAGTTCGTTTGCTATTGAGAGTGGACTCGACATCGTGTACCAAGCAGGACGTCAAGTCAGTTGCGGAGCGTAGAGGGAGGGCCACGAATTGTTGTGAAGCAATTAACCTGGCGTCAATAGCGATCCAGGCAAGTCGACGTGCGATGAGCCGTTCGAGACTTTTACCTAAGACTGAAAGCAGTGCAATGGGTCGGTAGGAGCGAGGGTTTGCTTTATCTGGCTTGTTTGGCTTATTGAAAGTTACCAAGATCGCTGATTTGAAGCCAGCTGGATGATGACCAGCTGCGAGGGAGCCACGGAAAAGCTGGGTTAATTTGCTTTTTATAAGGTGCCAACCAATTTTTAGAATGGCTGTAGGAATTTCGTCTTCGCCTGCCGTAGTGTTTCCAGCGCTAAATACCGCCTCTTTCACCTCCAGGTCGGTCACATCAGGAAAAGGTAAGTTCTTGAGGCCCACAGTTGGGGAGTCAAACGGAATATCACCTACTTCGGAATTAGTTTGCCAAAGGTTCCTGGATAGAACATTCCGCTTTTCTTCGATAGTGATGGCAGATTTAGCTTGTGGATTCAGAGGATCTTTCAAGGGTGGAGTGCGAAACGATCCGATTGATCGGTGCCACTTGGTTATACCAAAAATATCCTTGGTTTTCGTCACGTTCTGTAGCTTTGCCAGATAGAAATGATGTTTGACACGGCGCGTAACATTCCGGAGTGCTTTCTTTGCCGACAATATATCAGCTTGAATCTCCGAGGTTCTTCGGATGTTACGGTACGCTTGTGCAGCCGCTCTACATTCGTCGTTCCACCAAGGTTGACTCGTCCCTTTGCCGAGAGCTCGCCTAGCTGAGCCACGGTATGAGTCCCCGATTGTGCTGCAGGGATCCCGCCCGGCAGCGTCGAGTTGTTCAGCCGATGGAGCTTTTGGAGTGCTGGGAACGCCTGAAATTGCTGTTTCAAGGAGAGTAAGGAAGAGCTTCTCATCTAGAGTATCAAGTCTGAGCCGAGCCAAAGGTTCTTTAAAGCGACTATCCCACGGAATCACTGACGCAATAGGAAGATGGTCCGAAGTCGCGTCCCCCTCCTGGAAAATAGAACATTCTGCACCATCGAGGAATAGATTATTGGAAACAAATGTAAGATCCAGCACGTTGCCGCGTTGGTGGGTTGGGTTGTCGGTTTCCATAATTAGAGCGAGATTGTGGTTTTCTGTCCATTCCAAAAGACCTTCCGACATCGGACTGGTGATACTTGTAGACGGTTGCAGCTTGGATGTTTAAGGTTAAAGTCGCCAGCAACAAACAGTCTCTCGCAGGAGCTGCGTAGAGAGAGCTTAAGAAGGGCTTTAATAGCTTCACCTTCATCGCGTGAGCCAACTGGAGCATTGTAAATATTTAGGATGGAAATTTTCTTCCCTGATAGGGCCAACACTTCAAGTAGGAGGAGGTCCCTGACAGCAAGGCTCGTAGGCTCTAATTGGTATAGCTGGTGACCTTGCAAACCAGCTCCCTTCCGGAGATAAGTCAAAACTCTAGGACGGGAAGTCCAGTCGTCTGTTGGGGAAAAACATTCCTACGCAGAAATTCTTTTAGAGATGCGTCTCTGTCTGTCGCTAAATAAATATGGTCCTTGAACAAGTATAACGTCAAATTTTTGATCGTTTGCAAAAGCGAGGGCGAGCTCGTGGGATGTCGTACCCTTGCCGACATTAATCTATAAAATGCGGAATGGTCTTGCGATTCTGTACCGTCTACAAGTCATCAGAGGAATCAGAGGAATCAAGAGCAGAGCACGGGTTCTCTGTGACAACAGAGAACTGCGGGGTAGAGTGAATCCTAACGAGTTGATTGGAGCTGGAGGGTTCAAACTGCGTTAGCCCAGTGTTGTAACCTTTGGTATACAGATCTCACTCTCGAGTAATACTTACCACGTGACTTAAAGCTATGGGAAGTGTTGTCGATACTAGAGGATATATTGATTAGTCATCAGCCTACTTGTAAATAGTAGAGCTCCGTACACATCATGAATATATATATATATATATATATATATATGTACTTTTAATCAAATCGCTTCAACCTGTCTCTGCTCCTAGTAGAACCGAGGATTTATCTTGCTTTCCTCAATAAAATCTTTAGGGTTTTTTTTTAAAATCATACTGTATTCAGCCTCATAGCTATGACAAAAGATTTAAATACATTTTTGTTTTATTAACCGTTTTCCCCTGTATCCCTAACTCCGCCCTCCTTTGGCACTAGTCTTGGCTCATAACTTACCCTCTCCTTGGGGTAGTAATTTTGCAGTGGGGAAATATGGGTCTGCATGTCGCTTCAGGGGTTATACCCCTACTAGTCTTATGATCTGCAAATATCTATTTTTCTGGCCTTAGTTATCGGGCCATTATCTGCATAAGTCGATTTCTCCTCAGAACAACAAATCTCTCTTCTCACACATCTCTTTTCTTCACACAATCAACGGCTTGTTTAACTATTATCGTTATCATTGATACTGTTATCATCAAGTGAGAGACTCGATGCTCTAATCTATTTCATATTACATCATATTATCATAATTAGCTATTGGGTATTAGGTATCCTCAGCTTTTTTAAACAAACTTTCTCCTTAACTCAGCCAAGGTATTTAATTCGAAGACAGTGACTTAAATAGCTGCTATATTCACACCAGACATGGAATCATTACGGCCGCCTCCATCTCCACCTTCGACACCTAGACGCAAACACTCGTCAAGAGACCAATGACTGCAAGTAAGTGGAAAATTAGGGAAGAATTTGACTGATATTTAGCTAATACTTTAGATAATGGCTCTGTATGAAGGCGGTAAAAACCAATCCCAAATTGCGGCACAACTTGGGATTTCTAGGGGATAGGTTTGTTATTTGCTACGCCGCGGCTCTGTCACACCGAAAAAGAGGAAAGGTTGTTGATCTATAAGCGTGTCGACCTAAGTTAAAACATACATATTTGTACAAAGCCAGCATAAATACGCATGTTCCTGGGCGCTAATGATGCAAGGGCCTCGATATGCGACCAGACGAACACCAACGCTAGTTCGTACGAAATTTTTTTCTATTTTTTTCTCGTTACAATTTTCTGTAAATATTCACATGTTCATGTTACCATCTACGGGCTGTTAGTCTGTACTGGTATTGTTTTTGTCTGCGGGCTATGGGTTATGGGTTGTAACGTTGGCGCTTATCATTTTTTTTTATTCTATGTGTAAAACTAGATGACATATTCAGTTTGTAAGACAGCATGGGGAGATTACTTGGTCAAAGGGAGAGGCGTCAACAAGAGACAGAGAACTTGTACTTAAGAACAGAGGAGATCCGTCAGGAAAAAACCAATCAATTCTTCTTCTCTCTGCTCAATTCATCAAAGTCTCAATTCTTCTAACAAAGGTCGTCTACCGAAACTCTCAACTGAGGCTGTCGACAGAATTGAGAAGTTCATTAATGAATCTTATGAAAATCGAAGGATGAATTACATGGAACTTGCTTTGGGGCCATTCAGTCACCTGGATGTCAGCGAGCGCGTCATCAAAAGCGAATTATAGAAGAGGGTTTACAGGCGTCATCCTGCTCACAACAAGCCTCCAGTCTCCGAACTAACTAAAAGGAGGCGCAGAGAATGGGCTTCAGCTCATATTGACTGGACCGTAGAAGACTGGAGATTGATTCTTTGGACAGACGAAACCTGAGTTAAAGACGGTCAACATAATAGAGACTGAATCACAAGGATGGTTAGTACAGTGCTTTTTGGTTTGAAAGACTTTCTCTCTCTGATAAGTTGACATAGACCAACCAGGAATTTCATATCATGTGTGTTGGTGATAAGATAAGAAAGAAAAACGGTTGGATGTTCTGGGGATCCTTTGCAGGGTCAGAGAAAGGTCCTAGCTTGTTCTGGGAAAAAAGTGGAAGACTATCAACTCCGAAAAGTACTGGTCTAAGATAGTACCTTTAATTGACGGTACGGTCTCGATGAGACCTTGGCTCTTTGTGATGCAGGATAATGCTCCTGCTCACGCTTCTGAAAGAACGATAAAAGAGTTCCAGGAGAGACATATAGACCCTATCGCCTGGCCACCCTATTCGCCAGATTTGAATCCGATTGAAGCAGTTTGGGATAAAATGAAAGATTATGTCCAAGAGAGATATCCGAGCCTGGGTCGGGGGAAGCAGCGTACCCACGACGGGTTGCGAGCTATCGTACAAGAAGCATGAAATTCTGTGACTGATGAATATCTTGATGATCTGATAAAAAGTATGCCGAAAAGATATCGAGCTGTGTTGGAAGCTGATGGAGGACCAACTAAATATTGATTCTCAGTGATTTCTAAAGTAGTCCTTGATAGTTGTCTGCTTGTGCTTGTTGTCTTCATGTAAATTTGGAGTCTAATTTCCTTACTCGTGGATTTGGTAGTTAGGTAGATAAATTTAGCATCAATGCACAATTTTATGCAGCCAATCATTATACACATTGAGCTTAGCGGCAAGGAAGACCCACTACAAAATTCTTCTGTCGGAGAAAAATGTCATACAAAAAGTTAGAGGAAATTTCATAAACTTTCATAAATACAGAGGCTAAACTCTATTTGTTTAAATACTATACCAAATTAGGCCTAATAGACCCTCAAGAAACCCCTGTCTTGAACCCACTACAAAATTACTACCCTAAGGGTAGGGTAATGAATCTTTAGGGGGGGGTTTTTTTTTTAAATCATTTTTGCATATGCAGCCTGAGGCTATGACGCGAATAATTACGGAAGAAATGTGACGTAGTATGACTCTGTTTGACGTTTGGAACACTCATTCTCAGATTTCATTTGCAGATATCACTACGAGAATAACGCCTTACGACATGTATCCTCTTCCGTGAATACCCACCGTAGAAAAGCGAGAAAAACCAATGATTATCTGAATATGCTTTCGTTATTCCACATAAGGTGCCAAAATGGTAAACATAAGATGCTAAATCGTTAAACGTAAGGCGCATTCCAAACAATAATCAAATTTACAATGATCAGCAACGGTTGCTACCTGAGAGGGCTAGCAGCCGATCCAGGGTGCCGTTTGTCTTCGTATCCATATATGCAAATGAACAATTTTGATTAATCGTGAAGCGTCAACACAACGATTCAATATCATCGATAATTAATTGAATAGTGGATCAAAAACCATGAAACACAATCGCTGCAAAAAATCTGCATGTATAGTCGTTGATTAAAAGTTCTGCAATTGATACCCAACGGACAAAATTTCTGTTCTCCTGTGTGAGACGCTAACTAAAAAAATGAAGTTCTCCGATCTCGATAACTTCGTCGTCCTATGTTGCTTCCACGCCGCGTCAAGGCGGTTGGTTATGTCGACTAAGGCTTGCGCGTCGATGATTTACAAGTCGTACTATTACACTGGAAATTGAATAAAGGTCAACGCACTGTTAGACTGGTGTTCATAAATCTTCTCACAGGCTACTTCAACATATCTTGCCTACTGCTGCCATTCTTCTCTTTTTAGAAGAACTAGGTCATTTATCACTACGTCAACTTGTGGTGCTTCCGGCGTTTTTCGGTGTTCTCTGGATTCGAAATTCTTCATGTAATCACATGATCCCTTTCCATCATGACAGTAGTTACTGCATGGTTATCCCCTTTTCCGATAGCATCAATCTCGTTTTTTTCAAGGAGATGGTCATAATTTGCAGGAAAAAATTTTTGGTTCTTGTAATTTACAGACACACTTGTTAACGGTGGTGTTTATCAACCCTGGATGTGAGTTTGACGTTGAGGAATTCAAGGCATATAAGCACTCTGGTGGGGGACGAAGACGGCGTTTCTACCTGTACGTGGTGTCCCCTACGAACCTGGAGTTTATCTTCAGAGCCAACAGAAACACGCATTACTTGGTCAGGGAGGAAAAGTCATCCAAAAGAGTTTCCGGGGCGTACCCAGCTCTCGTTATGGTGGTGATGAATCAGACTAAGTTGGCCCTTTTTACCAAGATGAATTCTCACTGTTTACAGATATTCTGGCATTATAATGTCTCCCGAGGAAAGAGCACCGCTACCTGAGCGCTGGTGGTGTCGGTATAAGGAGGATATCTGGACTATGGGATATTAGGGAGATACAGATGGGGATACGCACCTCGTGTGGCTCTGGTGTCTAGGCCTCGCCTGGCTGGAGTTGCAGGTTTTTTGAGACTTTTTCCCGCGTACCGATTTCCATGGCCGCTCTTTTCATTTTTTTGAGCAGAAGGTTTGGTAGAAAAGGTGGTTGAATTCTACAGGTAATTACTGAGCTAAATGGCTACCCGTCATGGGTCAATGTATCAATGATCTTAGTTTCGAGGTAAAAGGAGATAGGAGCACTGTAAAAGGTGTGGCCTGGGTCAGAGAGGAGCCCTAGTGTTATAATAGTCTTGGACTCTACATAGCACGAATAAACAAACTACTACTAAGCACTCTGGTGAGATGTTTATTTGCCTATATGACAAATGGCACTGTGGATCGGTTGCTAGCCCACTCAGGTAGCAACCGTTGCTGATCATTGTAGGTCTGATTATTATCTGGAAGGTGTCTTACGTTTAACGATTTAGCACCTTATGTTTACCATTTTGGCACCTTACGTGTAACATTCCCGATAAGCATAGACCGACAGGCTATGATGTTTTCCTTATGTAAGAACTCGGTAGTTGCTAGGCTGGGGCTAGCCCGTAAGGGGCCGATGATACCTATTTAGTATGGTATCGGAACTTCGTTCCCCGCCCTCATGAAAACGTCAAAACACCACATTTTCAAAATAAAACGACAACCTCTACAAGCCTTCAATTACAAAGAGTTGGCGTGAATCGACAGATAACAATTAGATGAACAAATTCATGCGGGGATTAAGCAATCAACGTGAGCGACGCAGATTTATTATTGTTACAAGTGGGACCTATTTTGGTGAGGGAAAAAATATTGGACCCCCCAGCGCCACATAGAGCAACCAATGAGATCGCACCAAATATGGTTATGTAACCCCAAATTCTCACAGATTGACGACGGCAAAATGTGCCATGAACATGATTAATATGCCCTTCGCGCTACTACCTATCCTCCCCAACTCGTGTCCGCTCCTCTTTAATGGCTTGGGCGGATTGTGGAACTGGATCACCACTTGGCAATGATGAGAGAGGGCGGGACTCGACAGGCACATCGTCATGCATCGTGGGAGATGATAAATTCAAGTCACGTTGACGATTGAACAATGCTTTGATATTGAAAGACTTTGCAGCCTCAGACTGCAATTCTTTTGCATGTTTTCTAGCTCTCTTCCCAGCTGAACGAGACCCGTTGCCATAACTTCCCCTCAAATGCTTGTCAGCATCTGCAGCCCACGACAGTGTTCTCTTCTCTTGGGTGTTCGTCTCGGTTTCAATCTCAACATCATCTGCACCGGCTTGTTAGACTTCTTTCAAGGCTTGCCGCTTGCGACTCATGATTTACTAGACATACCTTCATGGTCCATGTCCGAGTCTCCACCCAAGTCCTCAACTTCAGTGTCCGTATTGCATTCTTCGGCGTCAGAGTCCCAGAACCAGACTCCATTATTCTCTTCTCCTAGGGTTTCTCCACCAGAGTCTTCTCTAGTACTGCTGATGATTGAACTTTCTGGGTTTAGAAGGCGTGGAGGTGAGCTCACAGAAGTGTTTGTCTGCGTTCTGACGTGTCGGTTCGTGTCTTGTCCTTGACGAATACGCTTCATATGCGCTTTGCGTGCCCTTGATATTATGATGAATTCTGCGTGCTTAACAAGTGTAGGTAGTTACAAGTAATGGAATCTCTACAACGGATGGTAACTGATATCACGGCTTGAAAAACTTATCGTGAGTAGCTATGTACTTAGACAGGTAGGTATCATATGATGATTGAACAAGAAAGATCGTGACAAGAACGAAACATCACGTCTCAAGACGCGTCTATCATACAGTGATCCCATAGGCAATTAACCATGAAATTCGGAATCGTAGATGCTTCCCAATTAAGACTAGCGTCCTCTAATCGGGGCTAGTGCGGCCGCTAGCATCAACTAGCGCACAGATTAATCGAGGACTGTATGAACCCCGAGGGCGGGGAACGAAGATACGACACCATAGTTGCAGTCGGCCTTTTTCAAGGGTCAGGTAAGAACTTCTGTTGGCTATCCAACCATTCTGATCTCCGTCTCAGCTAACTCATCTCGTCGCGTCGGATGGTGCAGTGGTACACTGTCCGGGCCGCTCTCTCAAGTAGAGTCTGGGTAGCTTGGATACATGCCCCACTTGAGATAGGAGAAAGCTGGTTCGAACCCGGCAAGACTCTAATACCACTTCTCTCGCGGCGATGCTGTATACTTGGAATAACGAAAGCATATTCAGATAATCATTGTTTTTTCTCGCTTTTCTATGGTGGGTATCCACGGAAGAGGGTACGTGTCGTAACGCGTTATTCTCGTAGTGATATCTGCAAATGAAATCTGAGAATGAGTGTTCCAAACGTTAAACAGAGTCATACTGAGTTACATATCTTTCGTAATCATTCGCGTCATAGCCTCAGGCTGCATATGCAAAAATGATTTTTAAAATAAAAAAAAATTGTCTCGGCATTAAAATGCTGTGACTTGACTGTGCAAAGAGGATCAAAAATTTTGTTGGCCCTGTTTACATGCTCCGGTAAGACTCTTTCTTACGAAATTTTATTTTTTCATACATAAGGGCCTATCATCGTTTATGTTACATTAGGTTGTACGTAAACATTTCGCGGTTCTTGATTTTTAAAGTAGGATGTTGAAAATCGCCAGTGATGACAGAGAATGTGCTTTCAAAGATTGAGGGATCACGTAGCCCATATTTATTTAGGTTAAGGATTGAGCGTAGAAGGGTCCTGTCGTAATGCTCCGTCGACGAAAGAAGATATAGTTAAAGCATAAGATACTCTGGAATTTCTGCCAAGTCTGTTCAAAAATTAGAGGCTTTCCATTTAAATCAAGTGATTACAGGTAAAGACGATGCTACAAGAATTTGAGGAAAAAATTAGTTTGATACCGAAATGCTTGATGTGGGATTTAATTTAATGTGTTACTGGGCATTACTTCCGTGTGACAATCATCCGGTCACTTCAGAATATGTCTTCAACTCTAGGTTGCCTCGTCCGAATGTCGAAGTGAAGCTATTTTAGGGCAGGGCTAAGATCTTCGGATATTGGCAGATTTATTAATTATGAGGCTCTTGGGGGAAATAACATGCAGAACTTACATTTGGTGTTTCTAACGACAAACTGACCAAGGCAATGCTCGATGGATTCAATTACTGACTCGACCGGCATAGATCTCTTACTTACTGTTGGGCCGCTGCAAGAAATCAGCAACAGCGATGTTTCTCTTGCAGATCAGATTTCTCGCATAAATTTTCAGAGGGCCAATAAAGGGGGATTTAGAACGCTTACTGAGGAAGGCTTACGAGAAGAAATAGCCGAAGAAGATGCAGTAGCAGCAGCAGCTATCAAGGATGAAATTGAATCAGATAACAGATCATCTTCGGATGAGGAAGAAGAGGAACCTGACCATGCCAAAGAGCTCTCAAACGCGCGACAAGAGCTATTGGGTCATATCGAGTAACACGAATGACTCCTCCAAAATATTCATTGCTTACGAAACCTTAGTTCAGCACATCAGTCTGCAATGTTCGCTCTAGACTTCATCTCACTCGCTTTGTCTAAAACACTCCCTACCCAAGCATCCTCAACAATATCGCCTGGACTTCGGGAGTTTGTAGGACTAGGAACATTGGGAATTGACAAACTAAACGCTCCCAGGGTCTCAGAAGCCCAGAAGCAAGAAAATCAAAAAATTGCAAGAGGGTGGCAAGCCCAGAGCTTGGACAAAAGTGTAGACTCAATTCTGGCATCAGCAGCACGGCTAGAAAAAGAAATTGAGCTAGAAACCAAATATTGGGAACAAGTACTGGATATCAGCAACAATGGCTGGGCTATCTGTCGATTGTCATCCGAAAAACAAACTCTGGGTGTAAGAGTTGGATTTTCAGAGGGCAAGTGAGATTATCTGGAAAACTTCATACCTTTTTACTGATTTTTCTAGCCCCTCTCACATTCCAAAGTAGATGTCTTGCAGCACTCCGTCGAAATCCAAACGGCTCGGTATCTCTTGACCAAGGACTATCTGGATCCAATCCAAAATCCATACGTGTGCGAATTTACACCAACAGTAACGAAACTGGATCTACCACGCCTCCTTCTTTAATTCCAGACGATGCTCCTCTAGAAGCCCTAATACTTCAAGCACGAAACACTATCTTTGCTGAAGAGTTATGGCAAGAATTACAGCGCGAAGCACGCTCTCTTGTTGCTTACGGCGTCTCTTCCTCGGTGACTACGATTACTTGCGATCTTACAACGAATAAGAGCGCAATTATTGATATTGTATCTCTTGTTTCTGATGCTTTGCCATCTCCTTCTCAGTCCGACGATCACCTTGCCCAGGGCATATACATGGCTCTTCATTTGAGTCTCAGTTGGACACATCGACACGCCCGTCGTCGTCGAGCACAACCTCCACCCCCTGTGATATCCAACCCTCTCCCCGAGCCTTACGCGATTATCCGGCCGCTCCTGACTCGTCTAATTCATGAACGTACAATGGCAAGCTTGGCTGCCTTCTTTACGCCACTCACTGCTTGCTTAAAAAGTGCTTCTATTCCTGCTTCTTATACCACCAGTCGCAGTCCATTGCCTTCAACACCCCCCATCCCCAAAGCTGAGCTTGTTCTCACATCGTTAACCGCTTTTCTCGAATCCATTATTAAGTTGAATATCCTTCCCGGTACTGAACTCACGTTGACAACTCGCACTACCACATTCCGCGATATGATACCAGCTTTTACAATCCAGCTTAATAAAGATAGTGCTATGAATATAATATGTCCACCTCCTGGAATCTTCCACACTGTTGATGATGTACGAGAATGGGTATCCTGGTGCGTAAGTTGCTCCCTTGCTCTGCATCTTCAGACAAATCTCTCTTGTCCAGCACCTGAACTTCGGTGGCGCCTAACTGCATATCCAAACTCTCTCAAACGCGAAATTTCTACCTTTTCTGGATTTAGTCGTCTTGTATCCATAAATGTAACTCAGATCAAGAATTCGACTACTGGCAAACAGGGAGTTAGACTACGTGTTAGATGGGAGCTTGTTCATAATTCAACATTAGTTGAGGACGACATTGGGGACCTTTCAACGCTAAAAGACGATGTAACAGAAGTGAACGCGAAGCGGAAAGCTTTGGGAGGAGTCTACGATTGGATAGGGTGGGATCGAAATGGAACTATCAGGTCTATCAATTTATCCGGTGAAGAAAGTGACGCATGCGAAACAGTTGATGGATTTGATCTGCGAAGTATCATCGAAGCCGTAGGAAATCTTCGGCAAATAACAAATCCATAAGACTACTAATAATTCCCTACGGCGACTTTTTTCAGTTAAATTTTGCTCTGCAAATAAAATTTGTCACCCGAAACTTGAATATCATCAAGTGAACCAATAAGTTCCGCTTAAATTTGAGCCTAAGCCCACTTTTATCAGGCAATATTTGGAAAAAGTCACCAATGTTGCGGGATCAATTGTTGTCGCTGCCGACAGAGCAAGTCCCAAATAAAATCAGTTAATTGTTAAAATCTACAGAACCAAGACCTGGAACTCCCTCTCCCTATATAATTATGTATATGGCCATATTTTACCCCTGCTCTAACCCCGACAATTTTGATCACTGTTCTTTAAACTAAACGTGACTTAAATGGCACTAGCGCAGCCAGTGTTCTATTTAGGGTTTCAACCCATAACAACCAAATTTACTTTTTTTTGTGTATCTCTACACAATTGAATTGTCAAACAAATTAGCAAATGCGCAGTCAAAATTATCTAATGCCGCAGTATTTTTTAAGACCTTTTATACTAATTCCATCGGTATGGACTAACCTTTGTTCAAGCCTATGTCTGCTTGACCTTCATAATTGAGGCAAAGCATGCATGAAGATCGAAAAGTAATCTATGCTATAAAAGGTTCGTCGCCAAAACGAAACAAGTACTCTATTACAGGGGTAAGAAGTGTAGCCCCACATTCTGTGTAATTTACATGGGCTATCCCTGACATTCCGACTTTAGCGCTACAAAATTGGCTAGACAAAGGCAATAAGGCAACCGAGGCATTCCTTCTTCCTTGAACCTTCTCTCTTATGTTCGATAGTTGCACAGCATCCTCGTACCACACTAAATCGGTTGACACGACATATCGAATAACCTATATCCTCACGATAAACTGCGAAGAAAAATGAGCACCCCAGCATCTCCCACTACTCCAAGATCACGGAGCCAGCTTTCTACGGATCAGCGAGTCCAGATATACACGTTACGTGGCCTTGGTTTTACTCATCTCGCCATCGGTAATCAACTCGGTATCACCGAAAGAAGGGTACAATATGCCCTTGCAAGGCAATGTCTGACGCCCAAAAAGCGAAATGGCCGACCCCACGCCTTGAACGCTCAGCAGGAAGTTGAGCTTGAAGAGTTTGTCACGTCTTCAAGTGAGGCCCGCCAGATGAGCCACCTGGAGCTTGCTGCTAAGTTTTCCCACTGGAATTGTGGCCAAATCGCAATCAAAAGTGCTCTTGAGAGAAGAGGGTTCAAGCGTTGCATTGCTCAAGCGAAGCCTACTCTAACGCCTGCACATATGAGGAAAAGATTAGAGTGGGCGGAAGAACACTCTTCTTGGACACCTGAACAGTGGTCCCAAATTCTTTGGTCTGATGAGACTTGGGTCACTGGTGAACGTCACACAAGAGTATGGGTTTCGAGGAAGGTGAGTCCAGATCTCAGCCATGTATCAACTGCATTAATCTAATTTTTGAGCCCGAGGAGACATATTATCACACTTGCCTGGTTCGAAAAGGTCCTCGAAAGCGTGGTTGGATGTTCTGGGGCTCCTTTTATGGGAACCAGAAGGGCCCTGCTCTCTTCTGGAGTAGGGATTGGGGACTATAAAAGCGGAGAGTTACTGCCAGAGGATTGTTCCTTTAATCCACGCGGCAACACAACCAATTGACTCTCACGGCCCTCTTCTCTTTATGCAGGATGGTGCTCCTGCCCATTCTGCTCAACGTACGAAAAGAGAGCTGTCATCAAGGGGGGTAGATTTCATAGTCTGGCCGTCATATTCCCCAGACCTGAATCCAATTGAGTCAGTGTGGGATATGATGAAATCCCATATTGAAGAGCACCACCCAGAATTTGATTTTGGTAATCCATCTGAGGAAGTGCTCCGTAATGCAGTCCTAGAGGCATGGGAGTCAATTTCTCAGGAGCAACTGGCTACGCTTGTAGAGAGCATGCCAGAAAGGTGCCAGGCAGTCATCAGAGCAAGAGGAGGTTCGATTCCTTATTAATGATGCTTAATTATTGGTAAAAATGTATTTAATACTTGATAAAAGCTAGCACTTTTGAATAGAATATCATCATTTCAACGAGTTACAGGGATCTCCTACACTTCTTTTATCACGCAAAATTTCCCATACAAATAAGGTTCAGCTATTGTCAGATTTGGTATGGTCAAAATGTTGCAGCCAATGGCATATTGTATAATCCCTGTCAGATCTTGGCATTCAGGGGTTTCCTTCACTATTTACCCCTGCAATAGAGTAAGATTGATAGCCGAAACACCGTCTATTTTTCTGTACAAAATTTACATAATCTAAAGCTATGTATTTATCGCTTGAATTCTCAGCATATTTTAGTTAAGTGAAATAAATTCGCGTAGCTTCGCGTAGTTTGAGCAGATTTGTAATGATCTACTGATATCTCTATTAGTGGCGACGATTGTGCTAGGATATTTCGGAGGTTTGAGCGCAGCCCGTAAAAAGACATTCCAACACTTACAGGAACATCATCTAGGAAACAATTTCCAACTTTACGGTTTAATTTTAAATTACACGCAACTCAATAATAAGAATATGACATCCCCTATCGCTAACTCTCACACCCAAATTTTAGCACTCATGAAAGCATTTCTTAATACGATTGAACTCGGGTCCTTCATCTCTGACAATGATTCTTGCTCATCTAGCATACTTATGATGCCGGTACTCAATTCATTTGACTGGTGGTGCTGCAATTTTGTCTTCTGCAGCTGTTGATATAGCACACTCGATTCGAGTTTTTACACCAGTGCGAATTACTGCATACTGATAACCGTTGAATGCTTTGTCTAACTTTCCTGCCGTATCAATAAAGGCTTCATCTAATTATTCGGCTGGTATCAGCCAAGATCTGCTCGACACAAAGCGTTGCGCTTTACGAATGTGACGTGTTTTGCAAATGATAGGTTCGGAGTGGCCGATTCTATCTATACCCAGCGAACATTGTGCTGTTTTCTAAAATACTTCCTGGTCTCAATGGCTCAGGCGCTGGTGCCATCGATGAATGTCGATGACTTGTGGCACCCTCACCATCCCCGGTACTACGGCTGTATGTTCATGCATGGCACTACGGGTATTTTTCGGGGGCCCGATATACAGAATATAGCCGACAGTTTCTAATCGTGCTACCGGCCCATCATCTGTTATCCGTACTCGTAATATGCTGGCATTTGCTGCAACAAGTCTCTTTTACAGCGGATGAAGTGGCGGGAGGCACTGGTGTAATGGAGTAAAGGATTTTTTTATACTAGTCCAAGATGAGTTTTAGTTGATGGGGGTTGAGGATGCTTTGACGACCTGGATAATGATAGTACCTTCCTTCTATGGAATAGTCAATGATGTGAATGGATGGTAAGTAAACTATAAATTGATTGTACTGAATGTGGATAATAGATTGAATATCGAGCTGATGGTCACGATGTAGGCTGTTGTTTTGTGCTGTTCCTATTGCGGTAGTATTTAAATACATCTTTCCAATATCAATACCCGATACCATCTATGAAACTACAAAGCAGACTCTATTATTGTATAAACAAGAATATACACGACTCTACGGTTTCAGCAGCTTTGTCACCTGGAATATTATCTATAATCTTCAGATTCTAGATATCCCTAAGTCATGACCGAATCAGCAGAACAAGTGATCCAATGTACAGAAATCTCACCACCTTAACGTTCTGTATCACTACCGTCGCCTGTCGTGAAGGAACCTAATGTGGATGCTCACCGCACATGCTCGATGTTACAAACTGTTAATGCTTTTCTATGACAAAAGAGATGATAGGGTAGCCAGCTATTTAATCTATTCATTGACGTAGATGACGCTAGAAGAGTTTTGCTGGTTATCTAGGATCCTCGATACTTCTGCCCTGATTTTCCCACTTCAAGCACTTCATTTGATCGGGTACCCTTACGTCTCAACATCGGTACTAGTACTAAAATAATAGAGTATGGCTGTGCAACAGGGGCAGCCAGTTCCTGCGAGGGCTTAGCCCCTTACTCCTGTAGTTTTTTCGCTACCTTGGCCCTATCGATGCTGTTTATTCTTCGATAGCTTTCAGGCTAGGTGCTACCTGTAGCAGTGCTTATTCTTTTGGCGATGCCAATAGAGCGTACAGAATGCATCCGAACCTCCTACCGAATTCTTTGTCTGTATTCCTTCATTACCATCCTTAACTCCAGCTGCCGTCAAACTCCGTCGGAATGGATTGATCTTAGAGCTCCTCAGTTGACGGATTCTTGATATCATATTTTTGAGCAACAGATATCTCTTTTTTTGCGTCAACAATCTTAGTCTATCTCCAGGCACCTAGTCACTCAATATCGACTGCACCTAGAACAAGGGAAGACCCGTAAAATCTTGCAGGACAAGGAGCGGGTTATCGAAATCAGAAGACATATCATGGGCGACTATTAATCTTTCAGCACTGTTCGCCCTCAAATAATTTGGCATGAAATTATTACGATAATCTTCAATGACGATAAATTTAATGTTGATCAGGTTTCGAACGACAATTTTGAATGGAGCAGTGGCACATCCATCTTGTATCGCTGCTATTGTGTCGAATAATGATTTTCTTATCATCTTTCGGAAATTCTGGAGGTGGGCGCTCAGAAACGCCATCTCAAGAGAACGTTTCGAGCATCAATATCTCCCTCTTTCCACTTCAAAAAAAGTTCTTCGTACTTCACAGAGAGCTAGTTGGGCGTTCAATGGGCTATTTCTGTTAAGTTCTATCGGCTATCAGGTAATGTACATGACATTAACAATGTATGCCTTAGGCATATCGGGTCTACAGAACAACGCCAGGGCATATCTTTTTTATTAACCTAATCTGGCACCTTATTGGTGTACCTAGGTATTTTCGGAAGATATATACTGCTCACTAACAGCTTAGTTTTGACGGTTGGAACACCTATACCCGAATTTCATTTGCAGGTATCACTACGAAGATAACCCTTACGGCATGTGTATTCTTCCGTGAATACCCACACCAAGAAAAAGCGTGGAAACCTCATTATTACCCAAGTATGCTCCTATAATTCCAAGATGTCGATTTTATCACGAAATAGATTGTAAGGGGGGTGCTAAGTCATACTTTTGTATGCAGCCTTTAGGCTATGTCACAAATGACACTGGTACGGTATGTGGAGCGATGACTCAACTCGATATGACGGGCAGACATACCTGAATATCATTTGAAGACATAACCCGAAGTCAGACGCCTTACAGCATTTTCAACCCTCAACCGTTTATGTCTAACGCAGGAAGGCATTTCAGCCACCCACTGTAAAGCTTAGCAGGTCATGAATGTGAGCATCAAGAAATGTATTTCAATTGTATTTCTAAAATGAAGGCGCTAATTTAAGAGGCAGGCTTGGCTGCTTTTATATACAAAATAATCGCGGTTGCCCATCTACAATTAGGACCTTTAGAACATAACAACATACAACGAGAGTCGACATAAACAAACAGAAGACAGAGGAATAACCGGGGCATGTGGACAGTGCTATTGACATGGAAACTAGAGATATTAGAAGAAAATAGAGAATGGTCGACAGCGATCGCGAGGCCTGAGATAGCACTATCTCGTGGATCGTTAAACTCACGACTATCCAGTGTTTTACTTTACCATTCTTTACTCATTTTTAAAGGTCCACCGAAATTTTTCAACGGCTATATCCACATTCTTAAGAGGACCTGATGACTGCTACAGTATTTAATATTACACTCTATGATGTGGCGAACAGGCCTCCTAAACAATTTTGGTTTTAGTGATCTCTGTAAAGCGGCTTCCTAACAAAATTAGATCATGTGGCACGGATTAGGCAGATATCTGACAGGAACCTAACCTCCTTCAACATAAAAAAACGCCTAGCACCACGATAGGCGCCGAGAAGAAAAACGAGCGTACCCAAATTTCGTCGGTGACTAGTAGAGGCCAGTCTCTCTCGAACAATGGGGCAAAATACTAAGTAAGTGATTTACTTGTTACTTCCACAGGAGCATGTCAAAAGGGAATCTCAATGACGGAATTTTTCGTGATAAGTACGAAAGTCCCCGTGTCTAGTCCGGCATTGAACGAAATACCCATGATTATGTTAAAGAAGTCAGAGATCTTCGGGAGGCTTTTTGGGAATTGGTATCCCCAACTTAGAATAGGTAGTGGTTAGGTCTCATTTGTGTCTCTGTGTTATTCCGCGAGCTCCGGCGAGAGATGCAGCCAGGGGGGTCGATTGGTGTGACGGTAACCGAGATGGTCTTAAGAAGTTCGATAAATTAAACTAATCTGAAGAGAAAGAAAAGGGTCAGATCGTATCTAAGTATTTACAAATATACCCGCTGACTAATCATACTTAATCATACTTAATCATACTTAATCATACTTAATCATACTTAATCCTGCTTAGGTAACCACCTAGGCCGAGCAAACCGGTAAAACCGTAACATTACCCCCCTACTTGCTTACATCCTTTCATTTCTCTTCCTTGATGGTGGGCCATTGTTGGTTTCAGTCGATCCCCATTTAGATTCCCATTTGTCTAGTGCAGCCGTGTCTTGCAGATTAATCAGAGAAGTCCATTCTGGTAGCGGCTGCCCTTTCCATTTTACCAGAGCTTGACGTTCTCCTTTCTACGTTCTACACCTTAATATTTCGTCTATTAAATATTCATCTTCACCGTCATCATTTGAGATTGGGCCAGGATCTCTGTCTTCAATTTGTTGAGACGGTAACGGATTTTCGTGCGCAGGCAGTAGCATATCTATATGGAAGCGATTGTGTATCTTCCCAGGGACGTTCAGCTCGACAACTTCTGAAGAAATAATATCGGTTATTTCATACTTTGCATGTTGCCATGCCAATTTTTTTGAGGGCTGACTGTCGAACTTAATATTTCGCAATAAAAGCCACACTTTATCCCCGATAACATAACGAGGTGCTGGTTGCCTGTGTTTGTTGGCTTGGTCTTTAGTTCGCTCTTGTATAGCCGCCATTGCTGCCTGCATGAATGTGGTTGTATTAACCAATCTTTCCACGAAATATTCGGCTCTCTGCTTCCCAGTGGACGTCGATACTCTTGAATCTTGAATATTAGTCTGCATTGGACTAACATGGTATCCGTGTGTTGCAAAAAATGGACTAATGCCACCCAGAGACATTACATCTCTGTTATTTATTGCTAATTGCGCTGCTGGTAGACATACCACCCAATCATACTGTGAATAACTGACATATGCTCTTTGATATTTTTGTACTTCTTGGTTCGCCTTCTCAGTGGCGCCATCAGTTTGAGGATGGTAAGCCGTACTCAATCTCTGTTCCATTCCAAATAGCTCGCACAGGCGTTTCCAAAATTTACTTGTCCAATTAGACCCACGATCGCTCGTGAGATACTTTGGAAATCCATGGAATCTCCAATGGCAAGCTATGAATCGTTCTGCACACTTCTCTGCGTCTATTTTTGTCATGGCTTCCAATGTAACCGATTTTAATAATCTATCCGTTATCACCATAATATTTGTCGCACCATTTGATTCCGGGAGATCTACCATAAAATCAATTGATAATTCTTGATGAAACCTATCTGGTATGGGTAGAGGCTTTAGAAGACCTTGCTTTTCATGTCGCCAGATGGATGATCGACCACAGACGTGGCAATTTCTGCAGAAACGTTTTACCGCTTCACTAATTCCAGGTCAGAAATAAGTTCGTGCCACTTGAGCTAGCGTTGCATCTCTTCCAGGGTGCCCGGAAACCACCGAATCGTGTGTGTTCTGTATCAGCGCTGTGGTTAACGGCTCATACATTGGTACCCAGACTCGTTCCTGGTAGCGGAGAATACCTGTCCCCTCATCAAAGCTGCAAGCTGCGATAGTGGCTTTCAGTGGCTTAGGTTCTTCAGATCCTTCTACTTGTACTTTTAGGTCCTTCAGCCAGGTGCGATCACCATTGTGCACAGCCTCAATTATACGCCCGAAGCTGGGGTCTTTTTGAAGTGCTTCATTCCACAACGATTGCAAATCTTGGTTTGCAAATATTTCGTTGCCTTCTGCAACCTTTAAGCCTCTGATTTCTATTCTTTTTATGGCGACAGGATTTAAAACTTGTCGCTCACGACTTAAAAGGCGAGGATCTCCTTCTTTGGGCTTATCCTGATCTCTTCGAGAAAGAGCATCCGCTCGTTCGTTTTCTATACCCTTTCTATACTGGAGATGATACGGGAACCTTGATAACAACTCTGCCCAACGGATTTGTCTTTCCGTTAACCTTCTTGTAGTTAAGAAGTACTTCAGGTTCATGTGGTCACTTATAATTGTAAAAGGCTGCGCCAGGCCTCTTAATTCTGCGTCCCATTCTTTTATACTGGCGACAATTGCCAAAAGCTCTTTGTCATGAATTTCATAATTCATCTCGGCTCCAGTTAATTTACGGGAGTAGTACGCCACTGGTTTCCATATTGATTCATCTTGCTTCTGTAGCAAACAGCCACCCAAGGCATACCCAGAGCAATCTGCTTCGAGCATAGTTTCTCGATCAGGGTCCCATTAAGCAAGGGCTGGTTCTGCTACAAACTTTGACTTCAGAATTTCGAACGCTTGACTCTCTTCCAAGTCCTACTTCCATGGAGTGCCTTTTCCTGTCAACGACGTCAGGGGTGCGCAAATCTTCGAGTACTTATCGATGAATCCACGATAGAAATTCGCAAAACCAAGAAAGCTTCTTAGTCCTTTCGTTGTAGTTGGCGCTTCCCATTCCGAAATAGCTCTGATTTTCTCCGGATCCATCCTGACAGAAGGAACCGTACCCTCACTAGATATAATAAATCCAAGATATTTTGTTCTTTTGACGCTAAATTCACATTTATCAATATCTAGGCCAAGTCCAGCCTTGGTCAACTTATCTAGCACTAGTCGGACATGGTGCTCATGCTCTCTCTCATTCTCATTATTGTACACCAATATATCATCGACATAAGCCGAGCAGAATTCGTCTAGGTAATCTCGCAGAGTTTGTTAATGTACCTCTGAAACGAGGCCGGGGCTCCATTGAGACCAAACGGCATGACTAGCCATTCAAACAGCCCGAACCGGGTGCGAAAAGCGGTTTTCCACTCGTCACCTTATTTAATTCTTAACTTGTGAAAGGCTGCACGGACATCCAATTTCGTAAACCACTTGGCTTTGCTCAGTTTAGAGAGAGTCTCTTTGATCAATGGTAGTGGATGACGATCTGCTTTCGATATCGCATTTAGCGCTCGATAGTCCACAAAGAATCGCAGCCCTCCTTCAGGTTTCTTAACGAACAAGACCGGTGCCCCTGCAGGAGAACTGCTTGCACGAATGTAATTCTTATCTAGAAGTTCGGTTAAGGTTTTCCTTAATAGTAAAAGTTCATCCCTTGACATGCCATATAGGGGACCCCATGGTATTTCCTTGTCTAGTTCCAGCTTAATTTCGTGGTCACAGCCCAATCGATGTGGCGGCAGTTCATCTGTAATTTTTTTCTTGAATAAATCGGAGAAGTCTTTGTACTGAGCCGGGAGTCTCTCCAAACTAGTAGTTGATATCTTCGAAGGAGCGAGTGCCTTTTGAATATCCGCCAACGAAACTGCAAACAATTGCGTTGACTTTCCACTCGTTGATCGTTGAACTCTTCTCACCGTCGCGAGGAATACTCCCGCGGATAAGCCTGAAATGTTGAAGTTAGGGTGCACTGTACCCATCCCTTCCACTTCTTGGTATCTAGTTTTCAACCCTTTTTCCCATACGCGCAGAGGTTGACCATTTATAATAGCTTCACGAATATCCATACAATGTCTCTTTGCGTGGTACACCACGTCTTCTCTCTCCATCCATGGCTTCCCAAGTATCATTTCATGAGAAAGATGAGGTATAATATATGCATATAACGTCTTTCGGTATCCATCTATATCAAATTCCATTTTGGTCATCTCAGTGATGTATTCATTCCCCTTCTCATCACCGGTGGTCGCTCCAGTGAGTTTACGAGGGGCTATGCTTATTCTAGGAAGACCAGCTTTGCGCACTATGAAGTTACTAACTCCATCAAGGCATTCACAACCATTATCAATCAAAGTAGATACGGGATAGGTTCTATTAATTAAACTTTCTATAATAAAAGAATTCCCATCCATTTTCCCTGCTGCTCCTACGTCATCATTGGTCTGTACCTTTGCTTTGGTTATGCAAACTTCATTTTCTCGCCTCTGAGAGCGACTTTTTTCAGAGGCTAACCTTTTAGCGACTCCTCCAGCGCGGCACAATCCTCTCCCGTTTCTGTCTGTCGCACTTGCATGGATGTTGACTTGACTGCGGTCTCTGGACGCTCAGGAGGCAGAAAATGGCACAAAGCGATATGGTGACCTTTATTCCCACAGCGGATACAAATTCCTTCTTTTCTCCTTCGTTCGAGTTCTTTACTTGGTACCCATTTGGCGCGAATTTTGAAGACCCCAGTCATTTTCACATCACCATCCGCATCTTTTTGATGAGTCACTGGATTTTGCGGCGGTCGGTATGCTGATATAGGAGGGGCAATACTGCTCAGAATTTTACCTCCGGCAATACCACGTGTTCCGTCATCGAAGACTCCAATGTCACCAATAGAATACGCCTTTGTCTTAAAGCGGCCCACTTCTTCGATCTCAGCGCCAACAGTAGAAAGATACTCAATAAAATCAAGAAACTTATTTGGCTTTGCTCTTCCAACAAGGTAGTCAAGGGTCGTCTTGTTGAGTGCGTTACGGAGCTGGTAAACCTTATTCTGGTCTTCTCCAGACGAACTTGGACTCCGCGCCAGCAATAATTGGAATCGAGGCAGGAAAGATGCTAAGTTCTCGTCTTTAAATTGTCTGCATGCATAAAATAACGATGCTGCCACCTGTTCAGCATTCCGACCCCTGAAGGTATCGTCCATGACTTGTAAAAACCCAAGAGCATCATGAATCTGTCCACCGGTCATTCGATCCTGAAACTGCCCTGACACCATGACCTTTGCATTCCCTGTTACAGCTTGACTATAAAGAGACGTGAAGAAGTCAGCCGGGCTGAGGAGACCTCTTTCGACTACATCTCTATTGTAAATATACTGGAGCAGGCTGTGAGTAGCGGCCCACTGGGTTTGGTCTTTATGGTCGTATGGCTCGGGCCATTTCAAGGGCTTAACTTTAGTAGTTGGACTTGCGTTAAATGATTGCGGGTGTGCTGCTATGGGTTTGCCAGCCTTAGATGGGTTAAAATTTTGCAGTGTTGGGAGTTGGTTTTCCTGATTTGGTCCTTGCACAACTCCTGACAACTGCCCCATTTCTCTACGCAAACAATCCAATTCCATTCTATTCTCAGATTCACGAGTTTGCATATCTTCCATCATTTTTCTCATCGATTCTATTCGATTCCATTATTTCAATCAAAATGGCGTTAATGTTTGGTTGACCAGTTTGAGTAGAGCCCTCTCCTGAATAAGACATTTCGGAATCTTTATCCCCACTCATTCTGGGTTCTTCCACGGTTTGGAATGATCTATCGCTATTACTGCTACCCTCAGTAGATGTGCTACTTTCCTCACTCGTGTCAGGAGGAGGCGGTCCAAATACTGTCATACACTGTAAAAGATGAGCCCTAAGCCACGAATATTAGTGGTTTGCTTATTAACAGGCAATTAGATTTGAGATTAGTTTAATAATTTGACGGTAACCGAGATGGTCTTAAGAAGTTCGATGAATTAAACTAATCTGAAGAGAAAGAAAAGGGTCAGATCGTATCTAAGTATTTACAAATATACTCGCTGACTAATCATACTTAATCCTGCTTAGGTAACCACCTAAGCCGAGCAAACCGGTAAAACCGTAACAATTGGTGAGCAGCTTCTCCGGCAAGCTTGTCAGCTAGCTCATTATCTAGAATTTCAATATGACCAGGCGACCACATCACGTGGACCTTACCAGGAGCTGCGAAAGGCAGTATTCTTCTTGTTAGCCATTCGGACGCGAAATGCCGGAATTCAAGAATTTAATGTTGCTATGATTTAGAAGGAGAGAAATCCAGATGACGTCGTGCCGCCTCTTGATTATCTAGGATTGCATGAATGTTGGTCGCAAGGTGAGTTGAGGGAGCTGCTACAGCAGTCCAAATGTGACGGTTCACTACTAACTGCTTAAGCTGTTAAGTAATGCAGAGTAATTTATAATTAACTATGTAAAAGGAAAATCTCATGGAAGAACAATAGCTACTATTATACATTTGGCCTACTCTATGTTGCTTGTAGAGTTTTGATACAGCTCATCACGATCACCATCTGATACCACGTAGTCTGTTTCAATGCTGCGAGTTGTGTCCCCAAGGATGAAACCTGATAGCGCCACCACTACCCTAGTTTCATATTCCTCAGTTTCATAGGTCCCAGTTTACGCCCCCACTTTAGCGCCTGTGCTTACCAGCGTAGGCTACAGGGCTTTCCAGCTGCCCAGCTGTCATAATCCCCCCCCTTATCCTTGAAAATTGCGTTGGGAAATACGCTTACTTCGGCGTTTACGTCTTGCTTGCTTGGTATGTGGCTCCGGAGGTCCAACAAACGATCCAACGCTAGACTTGTTTGGTCCATCATTTCTCAGAATTGGGCCATAGGTCATTTCGAATGTATCAAGAGCTTTAGTGTCTTGGACATACTCAGTGGGTTCCCACGTTGGGTCTGCCCATCCAATCCATTTTACTAATGCCTGTCGATAAGTTCCTTGTCCACGACGAATTGTTCGAGCTCGCAAGATTTCTTCGACTTCGTATTCAGCCTCCCCTAGGTCATCAATAATTGGAGGATTTTGCGTATCATCACGTAATTGGCTTGGAAACGGGTCCGTACCTGCACGCTTTATGAGTTCAACGTGGAACCGATTGTGGATGTTACCTGGGACGTTTAGTTCGACAGTAAGTGCGTCGGGAACAGCAATGACCTCGTACTTGGCGTGCTGCCATGCCAGTTTCTTTGCCAGCTGCGGTGTATTAATATGCTTAAGATTCAGCCAAACTTTGTCACCCACTTTAAATCTTTCTGGCTGGCGACGAAATAGATTTGCATTATTTTCATAACGTTGTTGTGCAGATGCCATAGCCGCTTGAGCAAAATCCTGCGCATTCCTTAGTCTTTGTACATAATTGGCGGCTGAAATTGTTCCAGGGTGCCGTGGATTATTTATATCTGGTGTCGGCTCGGTGATGGGATCTAAATCATAGCCGTGTCGGAGGAAGAAAGGACTGATACCACCAATTGCCGAGTGCGGCCGTGAATTGAGAGCCAGCTGCGCCGAAGGTAGAAGATTCATCCAGTCAGTCTGAGCATAACAAGTGAAGGATCGCAGGTATTTGTACATCTCTTGATTGGCCCTTTCGCTGGCATTTGACTGTGGGTGATAGGCTGTAGTAAGGCGCTGCGTAATTCCAGTTAATTGGCAAAAATTTTTCCAGAAATGGCTTAACCAGTCGCTGCCTCTATCGCTAGTAAGATATCGAGGAAATCCGTTATAACGATAATACCGATCAATGAATACCTCAGCACACTTCACCGCCTCCATTGATTTAGTGCCGAACATGAATACTTCTTTGGATAAGCGGTCTGTGATAACCATGACGTTTGTACAGCCTTCCGAACTAGGCAAGTCGGTGACAAAATCTATTGTTAGTTCACTCCCCACTCGGTCCGGGATTGGCAAGGACTTGAGGAACCCCGCTTTGCTTCGCGCCACACAGATGTCCTTCCGCAAACGTCACAATTTCGGATAAATCGCCTCACCGAATCTCTCATCTTTGGCCAGAACCATCGGCGTAGCAGAATCCCCACCATCGTGTCTTTCCCAGGATGACCGGCGAGGTGGCTATCATGAGTTTTCTGCATAATTGCTGTACGCAATGGTTCGTAGTCTGGCACCCACACTCTGTTCTCTCTACCACGAAGTACGTTATCTGCAGCCACTGTACACTCCGCTATATTAGCTTTTAACTTTAGCGATAGATCCGGGGGAAAACTTCTATCGCCAGATTTGACAACATCCCGTGCTCGTTTCCAGTCTCTGTCCGCCAGAACCCCATGTTTCCAAAGTGCGTGCATCTCATCATCATCAAATAACCGTGTACTAGCAGCTGGATCTTGTGTCGACGTTACATCATCTTCAATGGCCCTATTTTCCAAACTCTCAAGGAAAAAAGAGCTGAATTTTGGCATTAGCGTGTTATTTGAGTGTGGTGATCCTGTCGGTAGAAGTTGCATAACCCGTCCACTATTCCTTTCGTCATCAAGTCCTGTAGGCCTATCTTGGTCCCGTCGTGATAAAGCATCAGGACGTTCACACGCATTACCAGGTCTCCATTCAAGCTTGAAGTTGAATTTATATAAAACGTCGTTGTAACGCACCTGTCGCTCATTTAACAGACGTTTTGTCGAAAAGTAGCTCAAATTTTTATGGTCGGTTAAGATTGTGAAGGGTCTTGAAACTGAAAGAAGTTCTGGTTGCCACTCCTGGAGGCATGATACAATTGCATGCATCTCTTTATCGTTTATGGGGTAATTAACTTCTGCGCTGCTAAGACGTTTTGAAAAGTATGCAACTGGCCGTAGCACTCCCTGAGAATCCTTTTGCGTCAAACAACCTCCCAAGGCATAACCAGAGCAGTCTGCTTCCAAGATTGTCTCCCGATCAGGATCCCACTGCGCCAAAACCGGCTCTGAAGCAAAAATTCGTTTTAATCGCTTGAATGCTTTTTCTTCATCGGGTCCCCAATTCCATGCCGAATTTTTCTTTGTCAAGTTCGTTAAAGGTGCTACAATCTCTGAGAATCCCTCGATGAAACAACGATAGAAATTTGCAAACCCTAGGAACGACCAAACTCCCTTAACAGACGTTGGTGCCTCCCATTCCAAGATCGTCTTCGCTTTTATAGGGCTTACCGTGACACCTTGACCAACTTTCACAATGAATCCCAGGTATTTTACTTCTTCGCAAAGGAAGTTACACTTATCAATATCTAGATATAACCCAGCTTTGTCGAGTTTGGCCAAAATACTTCGAACAGTCTTCCAGTGACCCTCCTCGCTATCATCGGTATAGGCAAGTACATCATCTACATAAACTGTGGCATCAATATCCAAATGTTCACGCAGCTGTTCGTTGATGTAGCGTTGGAACGTCGCAGGCGCATTAGCCAGGCCAAACGGAGTTACCAACCATTCGAAAAGCCCCAACCTACATCGAAACGCCGTCATCCATTCGTCTCCTTCTCGAATACGTACTCGGTGGAAAGCTGATTTAACATCCAGTTTTGTGAAATATTTCGCTTTAGATAGCTGTCTCAGTGTTTCTTTAAATAGGGGTAACGGATATCTGTCAGGAATCGTGATCGCATTTAGCCCGCGATAGTCCACACAAAATCTCAGTCCACCGCTTGGTTTCCTGGCAAACAAAACTGGCGCTGCCGCTGGTGACCCGCTTGACCGAATCCATCCCTTGTCCAGAAGTTCTGTAAGTGTTTTACGCAAGACTAGAAGCTCTTCCCTAGACATCCCATAGAGGGGTCCCCATGGAGGTTGCAGAGGCTTCCCATTTTCCTGCTGCAAGTTGATGGCATGATCTAGTTTTCCTCGTGATGGAGGCAATTCATCTGCACCATTATCGTCGGCAAAGAGGTGAGCAAAATCCTTAATTTCATTAGGAAGACGTGAATGTGCTTCATCTGTCGTTAATCGGGGCTTAACACGCGACGCTTTGCTGATATCTTCTAAAGATGCCCTGCAAATTGGAACTGAATCTTTCATAGACACCACAACATTGACTGATAAAATCTCGGGTGAGACCCCAGTCTCGAATCCTTTTCCCCATCTCTCAGTGTTGAAAATACGCCCTCTCTTCTTACGGAGTTCCAAACGTTCGTCTCTAGCATGGGTAACGGCATCTTCATCCTCCAACCATTTTTTTCCGAGAATCAGTTGATGTGTACTGTTTGGTACCACATAGAGCCAGAGTTTCGGTGTAATATATCCGTCTAAGTCCAGTGAAATACATGTGATTGAGTCTACTATTGGCTTCTCTAAAGATTTTTCGGCAGTTTCTAAGCGTCGTGGGGAAATAGGAAAACGCGACAGCTGCAATTTCAAAGCAAATGCATCATCGATGATGCCGGAACATAAACATCCATTATCTACCAAGGCTTGTACCATTGTACAGTCATCAATCAGAGCGTTGACTAGAAATGGGGATGTATTCATGTATACTTCTCTACTTACAACTGGCTTAAGCTCCTGAGTGCGATTTTGCCCAGGAGCATCTAGTTTTCCGTCGGTTTCTCATCTATAGTTATCACCTCCCCTCCAACCGCCGGTTCACACAAGGAAAGATTAATAGGAGGTAACGCAGATGCATTGACACGGAGCCCTTCATTTGGATTAACGGCAGGGAGGAGTGGACATCTCCTTGTGCCACAACCTTTACGCTCGCAGCGATAGCAACGTCTTTCTTTCCTTAGCAAGGCAATCTGTTCCCTTGATTTCCATTTTGCTCGAAGAGGCTGCCCATCTGGTCCCCTCGCGACATTTGCCATATTTACACCACCCATTACAGTGTCTCCATTAGAATTCAGTTGCCCAATTTGCCCACGATTACTCCCTGACGTGGTCCATCCTACCTGCCTACTTTCGTTAATATCAAAGGTGGTCTGGCCCCTCAACTCCGCGCTCTTTGATCTCTCCTTAAAGTTGGCAGGATAAGGTGAAAGTCCCTGCAAAAAGTCTACCTGGTGGGATACTTTGTTGACTATTCGAATAAATTCTGCAAAGTTATCGTCTGGTAATAGGTGGTTCCCAGCCAGGGCTTGCAAAAGCCTTCCATTGAGAGCCCTTTGGACTATCGTAATTTTATTCTCATCAGGCCACGTATCGCCCTGGGCCTCTGTCAATTTATTGGCCCAAATTGGGTAGAAAGACGTCCATTGCTGCTTTTCCCCCATTTTAAGGTCGTGAAGCTCGTTTGCTGCGCGTTTGACTCTTGTTGGGTCGTGGTTCGCTCGGTCAAGGAACTCTATAAACTCTTCTGGTCGGTCCTCCTTGCTCCATCCTCCCATCTCGAAAAATCCGACAGACTGATTGTGGGCCGCACCTTCAAGCGATTAGTAGATCATCATAAAAACTTAAGTGTCATCGTACTCAAATGTGTTCCAGTCAACCTTAAGCGCATTCAGAATGAATTTCCTCCATCCTGGATAGCTTGCTCGGTTTCCATTAAAACTCGGGAATTTCGTCGGCTTTATGCCCTGTGTAATCTGGCGGGCTGGGTTTTTAGTACTAGTTACTTTCCCTGATTTTGAAGTCGCCGGGTGTTCAAAACCCTCAAAGCCAGCAAGCTGCTCGTGAAGTTGTGATAACTGTTGATGAACCAAATCCATCTCTTTTATGAATGATCTCTTCGTCTTTTCATTCGACTTGGATGATGACGACATTATTACTGTTTCTTGATGACTGTTCGTTACTTCAAATTCTTCCTTGTCCCGGAGGTGTTCGTAAATATTATATGATTTCGAGATGGCAGACCCAGTTGCTTCAGGAGTAGGATTCTGACTCTTTCCGCCTGCGTTGATCAAACTATCCTCCTTCGAGATAGTCAGAGATCTTACCTGGTCTGCTATATTATCAATGTTCATACGTGAGTCCAGAATTCAGAGGGTAAATTTTATCAAGGGATGTAAGCTTTTTGGAGGGTATTACACTAGAATGTGTAACACAAGGGAATATAACGTGAGGGTACTGAACCAAAACGTAGAGCCAGCTGCGTAAGGTGTAGAACACCCGGGGACGTAAGGTGTAAGGTATAATATTATAGAACGTAGAGACGTAGAGACGTAGAGACGTAGAGACGTAGAGACGTAGAGACGTAGAGACGTAGAGACGTAGAGACGTAGAGACGTAGAGACGTAGAGACGTAGAGACGTAGAGACGTAGAGACGTAGAGACGTAGAGACGTAGAGACGTAGAGACGTAGAGACGTAGAGACGTAGAGACGTAGAGACGTAGAGACGTAGAGACGTAGAGACGTAGAGACGTAGAGACGTAGAGACGTAGAGACGTAGAGACGTAGAGACGTAGAGACGTAGAGACGTAGAGACGTATAACAAGACTTAAAGACGTAGAAAGAAAAGACGTAAAGAGACGTAAAGAGACGTAAAGAGACGTAAAGAGACGTAAACGTGAGACGTAAAGAGATAGTTAATTATATGTGACGGTTCACTACTAACTGCTTAAGCTGTTAAGTAATGCAGAGTAATTTATAATTAACTATGTAAAAGGAAAATCTCATGGAAGAACAATAGCTACTATTATACATTTGGCCTACTCTATGTTGCTTGTAGAGTTTTGATACAGCTCATCACGATCACCATCTGATACCACGTAGTCTGTTTCAATGCTGCGAGTTGTGTCCCCAAGGATGAAACCTGATAGCACCACCACTACCCTAGTTTCATATTCCTCAGTTTCAAAGGTCCCAGTTTACGCCCCCACTTTAGCGCCTGCGCTTACCAGCGTAGGCTACAGGGCTTTCCAGCTGCCCAGCTGTCATACCAAAGCCCTGCAAGAGCGACGATGATCTCGGAGTCACAGAACTCAAAATCAGGTCTGGAGGGAAGTCTTATTTTTGCTAAAACGATGTCCCTGTGAAGAACAACGGCACCTGCTCCAGCAGATTCATCTTTTTGCTTCGATCCATCCGAGAAGATAAGGATATCTAAAGATAAAAGTTATCTAACATGTTCGAAAAATTGTTTGGTGGAGAAGCCCGGTCGAGAAAGATAGGAAGGGAGCTTGTAAGAGGGCGGTGTGAGCCGAGGGTGCGGGAAAGAAGGAAAGAGCTTTAGTTTTTCCGTAAGACGGATATGCACGTTAGGATCAATTGATCTTTTAGCTAGAGGGTGATAAATATCTGCGGCTGCTATACCATTGTCGATTCACGCCGACCCCATCCCATTCAAACTACTACTCCCAAAGATTAAAAGCCTTATTCTATTGGTCATCGCGCTTGTGATGGCCAAATAACAACAGCCGCTCCCTTTGGCACAGTGCGTCGCTGATGAGTTTGAGCTTATTCAGCGCGTTGCAAAGGGTAGAGCTACTTGGGCTCAAAATTTTCGCACCAAGTTTTGGACAGTCAGTGAAGAGGCTGACCCTTTTATCAAACCTTTCGTGCGCGAGCAAATGAACGCGTTTCTTCTTGTGGTTGCCTCCGGGCACTCTACGCGACACGACACTCCTAGACAGCCCAAGTCGGTGAGCTCTTTGCCCACGCCCAACCAAAAAATTCTCTTTCGACCTCCCATTTCTGTGTCGAATCAGCCTCGAAACTGGGCCGCGACCGTCGCAAGCCCTCCTACCTCTGTTCTCCCGGCTCTGGCTCACCCTATTAACAATTTTCCACCTCGTACAGCTACGCAAACATCTATAGCTATCTCTAAGGGCCCAAAGGCTATCTTTCGCCTATCTGATGAAGCCCCTTTCCTTAGAGCAGATGCATCAACAGTTAAAGCTGCTCTCATCCAAATTGTCTCTGGACTTAAGGACAAAATCACATCCGTTTCCCGCAACTCCAGCAGCTTCAGCATAACCTTCGCGTCCGAAGAATCGCTGAAATTTGCAATAGATAATTCTTACTCCATAAGGGCCTCTCTTTGCGGAACTTTACATCAAGTAGAAGAACGCATTGGGTATGCTTTCAAACGCATACCACGAACAATCTAGAAACTGGTGTCCAACCTGGTAACTACTACGCTCGATGACGTCAAGAATATAGCTTAGGCACAGACGGGCGTCGCTCCATCCAACCCTCGCTCGTCGCAGCACGAAAGTTTGCACGATTCTTTTCACACGGCAGTCGTCTTCTTTCCAAAAGAAGTCTTCTCATTTCGAATCCTGGACAGCGCCCCATCCTGTCGCTACATCCCTAACCCTAAGGTAGTGCAGTGCGACGCCTTTTTCGGATTTCATTAATCCTCACGCTGTCGAACTCAAGCTTTGTGCGCCCGCTGCGGCACTCTACGCCACCAAGGAGAGTGTTCCCACCTTCGATGGTTTATCAACTGCCTAGGCCCTTACCCCGCAGATGATCTTAACTACCCCATCCGCCCTCGCCCACACAAGGGTAAGCTTATTCAGTTCTCTGAGAAAGATGTTACGAAATTCGCACAAGCAACCGGAACAGGCTCCGTAAGATTCGGCGTGCTGAAGCAGCCGCAGCCACTACTTCTTCCGAGCCCGACAGCAACTATAGTCTAGCTCTTCCCGCGGGATCCTCTAATATCTCTCCACAAAGTACGCCTACTTCCAGCCAAAACAGGTTTACTAGCCTTGAAAATACCTCGTTTGGATCTATGGAAATAGATTCAGAAGGGCAAGCAACTAATAATGCCTCCAGTCGTCCTCTCTATGAACAATAGAGCTTATTATAGGAACACCCCCCCCTTCTTGTCTTCGTTTCCTTCAAACAAACCTTGGTTGCGGTGGATCTTCTCATCTAATTCTACTACAAGCCGCTTTCTGTCAGGAATGCCTCTGTTGTATAATATATATATGGAGATAGCCGGCGTATAGTGTTCTATGATTTCTGGTCTTTCAGCCAAGTGATAATTCATCTATCTCGTGTATTATGTAGGACAGCATCCATAGCTTGGCATTACGGGTCTTGTCTTGACTTGTTCTTGTCCGCTGTCTACGTGCCGCTCATGACACTTTCGAAGGCAAGTATGATGTAATCTTCGTCCAGGAACCCTGGACAAAAACCACTAATTTTAAGAACGTAACCAAGTCCCACCCGGCCTGCGTCGTCTTCATTCCGCCCAATCGGGACTGAAAGTTCGCGCGCCCGCTTGTAATCACATATATTCGAAAAAGATCTAACCCAAGGCCTGTACAGCTAGACAGTGGATCATCATCAGATATTGTCGCCCTCATTTTTCAGTGCTCTCTTTCAGTAGAGTTCATAAATGTCTACCGGCAACCTCAAACCCATATGCCTGAGAGTCTGATCCCGCTCCTAAATTTGACAGTGAAGCCGAACACCATAATTGTGGGAGATTTCAATCTTCATCAGGAGCTATGGGAGCCTAATTTTTCACGTTTGTCCGGAGTTGGCGGCTTTGTCAACTGGATTGATAATCACTCCTTAATTTCGGCTTTACCATATCGTGCTCCCACCCATCTTGCTGGCCACGTCTTTGATCTAGTCTTAGCTAACATGGTAGGACTCTTGGCCTTTGTAGACCCCGTGGCTCATACAAATTCCGATCACGAGACAATATCCTGCTCAGTCTATCTCTCTTTAGCTCAAAAGCGTCATCCGGTAATAAAGCTGCCTAAATTTACTGCGGAACATTCAGAGATATTTCGTCAAGCACTCGTAGCTATCGCTCCTCCAATCCTTCCCTTTGTTGAACCGGCCCCCCCAGCTCTTAGATGCGGCGACCTCCTCGGATATCGCTACCCTATCAGCTATTCTACTTTCTACGAACCCTCCGAGGCCTGCGTGTGTGTCATGTAAGGATTATTGGAACGACGAATGCTCCGACCAAGGCCGACGATATGTCGAATCCCGTAAAAGTGGAAATCCGGAACTTATCTGCGAGGCACACAGTAACTTCCGCAAAACTGTTAAGCATACGAAGCGAGAGTATAAACGCTTGAAGCTAGATAGTATATCTTCGAGTTTGGAGGCTCATAAAGTAGTTGGATGGCGAGAGTTTTCCAGTCGCTTCGGTCCCCATCTAATTCAAAATCAAGGAGTCACGTACAGTACTCCGACTGAGCGTGCTAATATCTTTTTTCGCACAAAGCTTGCTCGTGTAATTAGGGAACTGGACATCTCTATATACACCCCTACTTGTGCATTCCGTGTGATCCCCATACCTCTCTCCGTGAGTGAAGATGAAGTGCGATACTGTCTTCTTGATACATCTTCCCCGATCCCAGGTCTCGACAAGCTCTCGGTTGATGCGCTTCGCCATGTCTGGGAGATCAATCCATGGCGTACATGGATCGTAAACCTAGATCGCCTCTGCCTGGTATATAGTCACCATACAAGCATTTTTCGCCGCACTGAAGTTGTCGTTATACCCAAACTTCACAAGGATGATCTTACTCACCCTGCCAACTGGCGACCAATTTCGCTCCTCCCTGTTCTCAGGAAAGGGCTGGAACGCCTCGTTGCACGACGCTTCGCTTTCTGGGCTCTATCAAGTCGTATTATCTCTCAAACTCAGCTTGGAGCATTTCTAAGGAGATCAGCCATGGACCTTGTTGAGTGTCTTATTCACGATGCTGAGAAGGCGTGGTGTGCGATGCAGATTTGTACCCTAGTTAATCTTGACGTCGAGAGCCCTTTCGTTAGCATTCAGCCTAGCCTTCTATCCGCCCGATTGCGCGAACAATAATGGCCATTACCATAGACTAACTAGACCGCATCTTTTGCTTCAGGCTAGAAAGCTTGGCTTCGGGTGGACGACTTTGTCGGCGAATTTTTAGACATTCCGCACGGCTTACCGCAGGGATCTCAGGCTTTGCCCATACTTTTTCTCCTCTTTCTCGAGCCGCTATTCAAACTTGGTGTGACGGGCCAAGCCCAAATGATTGATTGATTGATTGATTGATTGATTGATTGATTGATTGATTGATTGATTGATTGATTGATTGATTGATTGATTGATTGATTGATTGATTGATTGATTGATTGATTGATTGATTGATTGATTGATTGATTGATTGATTGATTGATTGATTGATTGATTGATTGATTGATTGATTGATTGATTGATTGATTGATTGATTGATTGATTGCTTGATTGATTGATTGATTGATTGATTGATTGATTGATTGATTGATTGATTGATTGATTGATTGATTGATTGATTGATTGACTTTATTTTACGTCTACCGAGGCCCATGCTAAGCATGGGCTCTGTTTATTCCCTAGCGGGACAAAAGACGCCAGGGAGTTACTCCTGGGCTTCAATAAAGTCTACAAATTTACAGGTGTGAAAGAGCGCGTTCCCATAGCTGCTCCTCGCAAATAAATTACAGATCCCGAATAAGGATGAAAATAGATTAATCGCGCCAACCACACACATCCTCCGTGCGCCTTTAAAGGTTAGAACCTCAGGAGCTAACTCGGGCTCTGCCCTTGTCAGTGTGAGCGTTAGAACCCTTATTGGAACTCGGGCCCTGGCCCTTGTTTACTTATCCTATCTGATATTATCAGCTAGCGCCAAAACTATTAATCTCGCTTAGTGCTGCACATAGTTATGAAACTGCGTAGCGAGATTATGATGGACTTATAGATAGACGTCGGATGGTGTTTAGGCGTTATGGACTTTTCCAGTAGCTTCGTGCTGATTCTAAAGATTGCACAGATCAGTGTGAAGGCCTTGGGTTGGATAAGTTCTGAAAACTTATGGAATCGAATGAAGGACTTATATAGAGCTGCTTCCTGTACATGAAATCCTCACACACTTCTTAATTAATTAATAGATTTCCTTAAACCTATACTTTGAGCTATTCGAGTGAGGACTTTCACAGCGCCGGACCAGACTCCCATCACCGTAACCTCCTCTGAGTGACCTTTTTTTTTTTTTTTTTATATTATAAGAAACTGTTGGACGAAAGAAAACGAAATGTTTTGTAGATGGAACTACGTTGGTGTAGACCTATTAGTCAGGCAAGGAGTCACGGGTGCATATGTCCGAGTAGAAACAGGTTTGTTTTAACCACTTATCCAACACGAGGCCTCCATCATGAGTGCCAAGTAGGTGTGACAGCTGATAAGCTGAATTAATCCTGTAGCCTATGTGGCGCATAGGCAGGCCCAAACTATGTAGGGATAAAGGTATGGCGCATGGGGCATGTGGCAAAGGGCAGGGTACTATACGGCAGGGGGGGTTCTCGCTATTGTGAAACTTCCTGGAATACAGAGACTAGCTGAGACTCGGAGGCAAGCTGAGGCGTGGAGACTCCTTGATACACCTGGGTTTTCTATTACGAGGACTTTCTGATACACGAGGATTTCCCAGAGACCCTCAGTCATGTTAGGGCCAAGGCGAGTTATTAGATTGGAGAGAAACTGTATATATATATATATATGTGTTGAGGAACGAAATAGTTCACATCCTTATAGATTTGAATATTAATTACCTCTACCCATTTAGCAGCGCAAGCGCTCTTGTCTAGACTGTGACTGTAGGTAAGGAAGTAGTTTAGAGGGGGGTCCTTGTGGGCGCCTGGCTCGCCTCTTGGCTATATGACAAAAAAAGAATTGTAACGGAGCTTTGCGGTGCCCGCAGCGGCAGAAAAGATTGGCATCCCGATGTGAGAAACGTTCATGATAGTCCGCGAAGTCCCCATGACAAGACCTTATAGCCAGGATTCGTCCTAGAGTGTCACGGGGAAGGCGGAGTTCTTTTGGGTTGCTGGGTGCCGTGTTGATCTCCAAATGATGGTAGGTCTCTAAATGTGGAAGGAGGCATCTCCAGAGCCTGCCTGTTGCCTGTGGTACAAGCGACTTAACCCAGCGTTTTAATCCAGCATTAGAGTATGGAGGTTTTGATGCAAGGGGAAGGTGGCATGCTTCATTCGCTAACTTGTCTGCAGCCACGTTTCCAGGGATAGACGAGTGACCCGGGACCCAACGGACGTTAACTTCACCTTGTGTGATGTGAGGTAGACGGAATCGTCGTTGCCATTCAGTTTCTAGTTTAAGGAACTCATCGAAAACAGCCTGTGATGAGCCAGAGAAAGGAGTAAGTAACCGGGAGGCGACTTCTAGGTTATCCAAAAATACCCAGAGATTTGTCGCGAATTTTGTGGTTGAAGAGGCCAGCGCAGACTTTGCTCCTTCTAAAGCCCCTATGGCTTCGGCGTCGAAAACTTCCACACCTTTGCCGAGAGGAATGCTTTTCTGAAAGATTTGTACCCCTCCTTGGTAGGTCACGTAACCGGCGCCTGTGAGGCCGTCGGATTGTTTTGAGCCGTCTGTATATAGAGCAATATCACCAGAGGGAATTGTGGCGAGAAAAGAGTTGAAGGCTTGTTTGGCCATTTCCTTGGATTCTCCACGCGGGCCACCCACTCTAGCATAGGCCACCTCACGGTCTTCCCCCGGGGTCCAAGGAGGGAGGGCGATTAAGTTGATTTGCTCGGCCTGGGGAAGGGCTAGTAGATTGCGAGCGAATCGTGAAGTGGGGTGATTTAGAGAAATAACTCTTTTTGCTCGGCGAAGTAGAGGATGGCGGGGATCGAGATGACGTAAGCGGGCGGTAGCTGCTGTAGTCCGTCCATTGAGTGCGATTTCTGAAGGAGGCAGTCCAGCTTCACGGTGAAGTGCAGCTGATGGAGTAGTACGATAAACAGGAAGAATTGCACGCGCAGATTTGAGTAAAACTCTATCTAACATTTAGAGTAGAGAGTCTACACGATTTGAGATCCGGTCTCGAGGGCCTTGACGGGATCTTCCCGGCCACCAGGCTTCAGATCCATAGTAAGCAATCGGAAGGATACATGCAACGGCCGCCTGACGTAGCAAGTGAGCAGGAACACCTCGGACTGTGTTACCCAAAGAGGAGAGAGCGTTGCTGACTTTGAGGGCCTTAGAGGCTAAGGAGCGCACGTGCCACTTGAAAGAAAGCTTTTTATCGAATAAAATTCCAAGCCAACGTGTGTAAGGATGAGAAATATTTTCCGAGATTGTAAGTGGCCCTGTCATAACCTTGGGAGTAAGCCTCGGGTCTTGATCAGCTCTGCGACGAGAGAAGTGAAGGAGTTCGTATTTTCCAGGGTCGAAGGTTATTCCTTCCTCCTGCCCCCAATTGAGAGCCTCTTGCAAGTCTCGGGACAATAATAATGCATTTTCTTGAAGGGAAGACGATATTCGGAGAAGAGCAACGTCATCAGCATACTCAAATCTATTTCTGGTCAGACCTAAGAAGAAGAGGGGAGAGAGGTAAAGCATGAAAAGAATTGGCGATGCCGGCGAACCTTGGGGTAGGCCGCAGAGGACCTTGATTATAGGCCCGGTTGAGCCGTCAAGTCGAATCCTTACAGTACGGTTAGTGACAAAGGAGGTAACCCATCGGACAACGTTGTCAGGCCAGCCTTGCTCTCTGAGACGGCGCACTAGTCGTTCAGGGAGAACGCCGTCGAATGCGCCTTTTACATCGAGAGTTAGTACTGAGGTGGTGAGCTTGCTGTTTAAAGCGGTTTCAACATTATGGACTAGGCAAGATGCGAGATCAGTCGCAGAGCGAAGAGGAACGGCTCCGAACTGTTGTGACGCAAGTACCTTCGCATTTATCGCGACCCAAGAGAGTCGCCGAGCGACGAGGCGTTCTAAGCCTTTGCCTAAAACAGAGAGGAGGGCTATTGGGCAGAATGAACGTGGATTAGACTTATCCAGTTTGTTAGGCTTGCTTAACATGAATAAAATGGCTCTTTTGAAACAGGCAGGATGATCTCCCACCAGTAAGCAGCTCTTGAAGAGGCTGAAGACTGAAGATTCAGTTAGGGGCCAACTTTTTTTGAGGATTGCCGTGGGAATCTCGTCTTCGCCAGGCGCCGTATTATCTGTACCTAATATTGAGGTCCTTACCTCCGGAAGGGTGAGATCCGGGAACGGAGGAGCGGAGCGTCCCACTGCGGGTGAGTCAAGCGGTATATCATTAGCCTCCGATGTGTTTTGGAGGAGGTTTCTAGATAACACGTCCCGCTTATCTTCTAGTGAGACCGCAGGAGTAGCGGTAGGGTTCAAGGGGTCTTTCAGAGGTGGCGAGCGGAATGACCCAACCGAGCGATGCCAGTTGACCATGTTAAAGACATCTTTCGCTGAAGAAGATTGATCCAGTAAATTCCGGAAGAATTGTCGTTTAGCCCTGCGAACAGCGGTTCGGAGCTGTTTCCTTGAAGCGGCGCAAGTTAATGGATCTTCCCAATTTCTTCGTGCAGCTCTGTGAGCGCGAGCCGCCTCTTTGCACTCGTCATTCCACCAAGGCTGGCCAGTTCCCCTCCCAAGAGTTCGCCGAGCTGATCCTCTGAATGCGTTCTGGAGGGCGGTGCAAAGACTTTCTGCGTATGTGTCTAGAGAGTTAGGTTGTAAGTTGTCCGTTAGGCTAGGTATGCTTGTTATTCCTCCTTCGAGGGGAGACAGAAAAAGTTTTTCATCCAGAGTTTCGAGTTTGAGTCGAGCCACGGACTCATGAAACCGACTGTCCCAGGGTATGATGGTGGCAATCGGGGAGTGATCAGATGTAACGTCGAGCTCTGGTACGATAGCAGACTCTGCGCCTGAGAGGAAGAGTGAATTAGAGGCAAAGGTGAGGTCGAGTACGTTTCCCCTGTTATGGGTTGGGACATCGGCTTCTGAGATAAGGGAGATAGAGTTCATATCTATCCACTCTAACAGAGATTCTGCTGCATGCTGATTAGAAGCTGTTGAAGCCTGCCATCTGGTATGTTTAAGGTTGAAATCTCCGGCTAGAAGTATACGCCGACGTAGTATAGAGCGTGGGAGGTCCAGGATGGCTTTTACAGCCTCCCCTTCTGCCCATGAGCCAACTGGTGCATTGTACACATTGACTGCTAAGATATTTGTGCCGGATGGGGCTCTAATTTCAAGGAAGACGAGGTCTTGCGCGGCAGGGCTGTTGTGGGGCAGAGGTCGGAGTTGGTGTGTTTGGAGGCCTGTACCCTTTCGGACGTAGGTGAGAACCCTTAGGCGGATTTCCCAGTTGTCAACTGGAGCAAAGCACTCATAAGAAGAAATTCGTTTAGTTATCCGGCGTAGCCGGTCGCTAAAGATATAGGGTTCCTGAATGAAGATAATATCATATTTCTCTTCATTAGCAAAAGCAAGGGCCAGTTCATGGGAGGCTGCTCCCCTACAAACGTTTACTTGAAAAAGACGTAGCGGTTTCTTATTCGTGTGGCGTCTATAACTCATCGGGAGTAATTAAGGGAGTGTACGGGTTTGCTGAAGTGAGCAGGGAACTTGGTGGGGAGGAAGCCGGTACCAGAACAAGCTGAGTTGAATTGGGTTGTGTTGAAGGCACATTGGAGCTAGGTTTAGCGTAATTTTCGGACATAACTTGGTCTTCAGGTGTGCCTGAAAGCGGGTTACGATGGCACCCTACTGTAGTGCAGAGACTTAGCCTTGCAGCAGCTGAGGTTTTGCGGATCTGTGAAACTTACTCTTTTGTGGGTTTTTGCCCGTTGCGACGCGGTCGGAGGAGACACTCTGGAGCATCCGCTGGATGTGGCCCATGGCAGTGTATGCACCGGGGCGGACATGTATGTGAGTGGGGGCTACAGGAAGGGTGTGATGACTCCATATGTTCTGTCGAGCCGCAAAGTCGGCAGCGGGGAGTGCGGGAGCAGATTCTCACATTGTGCCACTGAAAACAACGGCTGCACTGGATTATTGAACTTTTTTGTGATAGACGGCGTGATAGTACCTCAACACCAAGTATTCGAAGCCTGTTAGGTAAAGTTGAGTCCAGAGGGAAGCGGGCTATGTACCTCGCAGATGGATCATGTGGAGAATCGATGCTCCCCTTTGTTTCGAAGACAGCTGTAGATGTCAATCCAGTTTCCTCTTTAATCGGTGAGAGAACGAGCTCTGCTGTGACGGAGTAGTTAGTAATTTGGTTGTTGTCATCTAGAGCGGTGATCGTGCGTGGAACGTTCTTTAGAAGATAGGCAACCAGATTTTGAGCTTTCTCAATATCGGTAGCGCCGTTGATCTTTCCTTGTTGTACAGCCTCAGAAAATAAGGATTCTAATCTGTCAGCTACAGCGCTTGAGGCTGGCCGGAGGGCGAGGCCTGAAGGGACATGCTGGACTTCTTTCAATAATGGGGCGTTATTGCCTAGAATTCTGCGTAAATGAAGAATTAGCGGGTAAGGCGAGAGAGAGCGTTCTATGGCCTCTGTGTTTAGACGAAGGAATAGCCTCTCGTCAGTTGTAGGTGATTGAGCACGGTATTGCGAGCCACCCGATTTTACGGGATTACTTTTTGGACCTTTTTCTTTAGCCTTTGTTACTACGTTTGCGTATGAAAGAGGTTGAGTTGATTTTATGACAGGGGGTGCAGAGTATCTCATAGCAGAGGATCTCATTGTGCTTGTGGATTGAGGAGGCACAGATGTGACCCTTACGTGTCTTTCAAAAAATTCTTGCGCCACATGTTGGAGGCTTGCGAGAAAGGCCTGATATGTTGTCGTCAAGTGTTGGGGAATCAAGGGGGCATTTGGTCCACGAGTTGCATCATTGATTGCGGAAGCAATACCGCCAAACATTAGAGAAGCCTCGTTAGTTCTGGTATTCGCGGTGGTTGTTGCGTGTATCAAAGTCTCTGCTAGAGACCTTGTCCCGCCCCCGGTTGGGTTTGGGTTGGGGTCAGGAGCTGGCATGGCTCCAGGCAGTCAACAGAGAGTAATAAGTCACAAGTGATCTTCTTCGAAATAATAGGAGATGATGATGATTCTATTTGACGTCTAGGCTCCCGCCAAGCCCAAATGTTCTGGCTGGGCTGATCTGGGTTGCCCATCCTTATCACGTGATATCTCATTAGGGACGTATGATTGCCGACATCCGATGGCGATCACGGGAGATCCCGAGAATTAACTATCTACCAAAGCGGCTGGTACTACGTAGTCCGAATCGGTAATCAATCGGAATAGAACTTGGTGGCAATTGGCATAGATCGTAGTAACCCGTCCAAACACATTGGCGATTAAGGCTCATCGGCGGAATAAATAAAGACCGGCTCGCCCATCATTAAATGAACATAGTAAAATATAATTCCTTTCTGGCGGCGTTGCATGCGTGTATTTTTCGCCGAACTCTCAAGACCTTCACACTTGGCTTCCCTACTTTCGGATACGTCGACGACGTAGCAATCCTCTCGTTTGCAAAGACCCTTGCCGAATATTTACGCCTGACTGTCGCCAGGGTTGAGGCAGTTACCCAATGGGGCAATAGGAACAGAATCTTGTTAGCTGAAAATAAGATGGAGTTTCTGCATCTTCTTAGATCCCATCAGCTCTCACCTTCTCTAACCATCAATAGTACTATAAGAGATGCAAGCTCTACAGTGAAATGGCTAGGTGTGCTCCCAGACGCCAGGCTTTCCTTCAAAGAGCATGTACAAGTATGGAGTGTTGGAATTTGGTGTTACTAGGTAAACGCTACTGGTGGAACTCCAAATTACTTCACGGGAAATAGCATACCTCGGGAACCAGCACTTCTCGGAAAACAGCATTACTTCGGAATCGATAGCGACTGTTTGTAGTATTTAATTTCAGCAACCAAATATGATAACATATATTTGACTGAATCACTAGTTTCTTGTAAGGGTTACAACCCCTGGATCAGACTCGGGCTCATGGCCCTTATCGATGGATCTGGCTTAATCAATGAGTCAGCATTTCGAGATGCTGATCCTATTTCGGGAAGTGGGCACTCTGGTGGCAACCTCTTGTGAACGTCATTAATTCAGGACGCCGGCCGTTGTCGATTACAATTGAATAATGAGCGCACATGTACAAGTTATTGTTGAAGGCGTTGGGGCAGATGAATCGAGAACTATCTTGGTAGGGCGTTGGGTTTGGTACAGGGGAAGACTCGACAAGTACGTGTATATAATACTTACTCAGATTGTGGATAGTCTTCACGCACATCTTAATTCATGGTTTTGAACCTTTGCTTTGAGTTATTCGAGGACAGGCCTCTCACATTTATTACCTTAGAGAACTTGTATAAGTAGCACCTCTGTATCGAGTGGGAGTAATCAACAACTCCAGAACACTCAAATTTCTAGACTCACTCAACTTTCTTCCTTCTTGAACTTCTGCGTGAATATCCAAGTGTTAAGTGATTACCCAGCTTAAAATCTGACGCTAATAACTTCCCTAAATTCTAACATGGAGTGCCAAGACACAACAACTCAGTGCTCACATTCGCCAGCTCGATAACACCAACCGTGGCGTACCCACTGCCTTTCTTTGCACAAATGCACTAGCTGCAGCACTACCTGTGCTACTGTACGGCGTGGAGGCGAGGTCATACAAGCAACCGCCGCGGCCGCCAAACTTGCACCCAGTCACAACACCTCATTGACATGGTCTACAGATGTGAGGGTCAGGACCCTTGCTAATGACTTGGGATCTTGCCATTGTATAATTACCTTACTGTCTGTGCGGTGTTGGATGGCGTGGATCAGGATGTTGAGGCGCAAGGAGTTCTCGTTTACATTAGGTAACAATTCCTAAGCGCTAGCCATTATTACGATGATCCTCGCCTAAATAATGATCATCGCTTACTTACCTAATTTAAATGGCGGCTATATTCCTCAATACAGTACAATCTCGCTATAACAATGTGGGGCAAAACTTAACCAAGGATCCCGATTGGCCATTTCAATTGAATCCTCCAATCGGGAGCCTTGGTTAAGTTTTGCCCCACATTGTTATAGCGAGATTGTACTGCATTGAGGAATATTCAGAAAGCTTCTAGAAATTTCTAAATTGGTTTGTTGGCATCCTGAGGCGTGGAGATTATTCTAGCATCTTGTTTGTTTGTAGTGGTATTTATTCGTGTTGAAATGATTGCTATCATGAAACAAGTAACGTCCAACTTTGGATGTGATAGTCGTTTGCACTCACGTAGATCTGCACGTACTAATCTTTCCATAAAGTTGTGAGGCTGGTAAATACGCTAAACCGTATTAACACAAATCACTAGATTTCTGTTTCTTTAGATTGATATTATATATATAGCAATCTGTTTACCAAGTTGGAGTAATAAAGAACTCCACAGCTTACGATTAACAGCCTCTTACATTCCAAAATCTGCAAGATCGTGATAAGTGCCTAATCAGTCTTAACAAACTGTTGCTAATCCCTTCCAAATTTCTACAATTCGTGCTATGTAGAGTCCAGGGTTATTATAATACTAGGGCTCCTCTCTGACCCAGGCCACACCTTTTATAGTGCTCCTATCTCCTTTTACCTCGAACCTAAGATCATTGATACATTGACCCAAGACGGGTAGCCATTTAGCTCAGTAGTTACCCATAGAATTCAACCACCTTTTCTACGGAACCTTTTGCTAAAAAAAAATTGAAAAAGAGCAGCCATGGAAACCGGTACGTGGGAAAAAGTCTCAAAAAACCTGCAACTCCAGCCAGGCGAGGCCTAGACACCAGAGCCACACGAGGTGCGTATTCCCATCTGTATCTCCCTAATATCCCATAGTCCAGATATCTTCCTTATACCAACACCACCAGCGCTCAAGTAGCGGCGCTCTTTCCTCCGGAGGTAGTATAATGCCAAAATATCTGTAAACGGTGAGAATTCATCTTGGTGAAAAGGGCCAACTTAGTCTGATCCATCACCACCATAACGGGAGCTGGGTACGCTCCGGAAACTCATTTGGGTGACTTTTCGTCCGTGACCAAGTAATGCGTGTTTCTGTTGGCTCTGAAGATAAACTACAGGTTCGTAGGGGACACCACGTATAGCTAGAAACGCCGTTTTCGTCCCCCTATTCTAGCATCTTCTTTGGGTTATTGCAAGCTCTAATTGTATGGCGTTCGAAAGGCTCCGGGGGTGATAGATCAGGATAACTATTTAAACCTGCGCTCTTCTCTTGTAGAGAATCCCCATGCACTTCTTAGTTATTTATTTTACAATTTTAGAACCTCACCTTTTGTTAAAATAAATGGATGGAAGTCTAGCGATTAGAGGTGTCAATCTCTGGAGTAATAAATCACAAATGTAATATTGGAGCTTGAGAATAGTTGTCTGTCAAAAAGTGTGTTTTCTTATTAGTAGTACATCTCAGCAGTACTTACTCGCTGAGTTCCCTTACTACGCTATTACTAAGCAGGTACTTCTCATTCATCTTGAGTTCTCTAACCGGATACTACTAACAAGGTACGTTTCATTTATCTTGAGTTCCCTGATCGAAAACTGAGTCACAGTGAAACCTCGTCACAGTGAAACCTCATGCAAGGTTTCCAGAGACCTCGACTTCTAGCGTGCGTCGAGTTACTTCCGAGCATGCCCGCCACCAGATTTCATCCCTGGTGGAATGCACTAAAGATCCTTACTAATACCAATGTGGTATTGTAGATGGCATGCTAGCTACTGGCTACAGCCTAGTAATTTATTGACTCGTATCACACCTTCTGGCATCAAAAAACAGCATTTTTCGAGCATAAGTGTGAATCGATTCGTCAGTATTTCGAAGGGCCAGAGTACAAACGAGGAGTCTGTTAAGAATCCCATTGTGGGCGGGCAAGAACTCGTGTTTGTAAGATTTAATAAAGCTAGCGAGCAAGATCTGACTACAAGAAAGTATTTAAATATACAAATTAAGCAAACACTACACTAAACTCCAAGCAATCATGACAAACACCGTTCCGAGGTATCTGTCACATGACAGAGTCTTAGCAACTTGGAATCTAACTTCTTTAAAAACCATAATGAATGCTAATCTAGGACTTCCAACACAAAAATGTCTAAAATTGTTTGTTAAAGAGCTTCGGCATTTGCAACATGGTTTCACACCGGATCTACGAAACGATTCTTTTCTTCACGACAAACTTGTGAGCGGATGTAAAATGGTGCCAGCTTGTCAGTTCGCTTGCTTTAAACCCAGTGAGAGTCTTGCTGGACTCATAAATGATCTTCAATCTTCAATTGCAACCTACGAGGAATTACACGAGCCACAAACAAATCAAACTTTTTTTACCGATAGAAAATATTACCATTGCAACATGTTAAACCATCAATCTTCTTCACATTCTCTTGAGAAACCTTTAATTGAGTTCAGCAATACCAAAAAAAAGATGCCACGTCTGCCGCAAGGAAGGTTGTTGGTCAACAAATTACAGCAAAGAAGAATGGAAAAATTACCTTAATCAATACAGGCAAAAACTTAATAAAACAGTTGATAAGCATATTCGCCAGTATGCCGTTGAACTCGAAGCAATCGAAAAAAATAATCCCGCCAGTGATGAATCTGATACTGAATCAATCAAAGAAACAATTGAAGCTTTGGTTTTAGAAGTTGGCACTTTACCAGCCTCTAAAACTTCAAATGAACAATATTTTGCTTCCGTTGGCTATGTGGTTAATGCTAAAGTCATGGCCGATTGTTTGGCAAATAAGCTTTCGAACATAGAATCACCATGGAAGTCCCTCGCCATTCAGAAGAAATCGGACAACCCAATTTTGAGAAATTTCTTTACATATTTACTTCTACTTCTCACTCGAACAGATACAATTTATTTATTTTTCACAGTATAATAATTGACACGGGCGCTTTCAAAATATCAACGGCAGGATGCGACCAATATATTGCCCGCCAGAAATTCAACAGTTATGTGAAAATTGATAAGTCCAAAGCAGGGGCCATTAACGTCCAATTTGGCATCGGCTCAACGCCTTCTATCGGTTCCTTCAAATTAAATACACCAGCAGGTGTCACTGAATTTCACGTAGTTTATGCCGACACTCCCTTTTTATTATGTCTTGCCGACATGGATAGATTCAAAATTTATTACAATAATGTCGATAATGTTTTAGTAACCTCAACGTGAAACAGAATACCTGTCGTTCGTCAATTTGGCCACCCTTTTCTTATGTGGGGTGAATCCTTACAAAATTTCCTGGAAACTTCGTTTGAAAACAATTCCTGTTATTTAACTGATACAGAACTACAAAGACTGCATCGAAGGTTTGGGCATCCATCGGCAGACAGAATTTATCGACTGTTAAGGCGTGCTTGCCACGTTCCGGATCACAAAGTTCTTCATCATCTAACAAAGTTCTGTGTTCACTGCCAAAAGCATGGAAAATCACCAGGAAGATTTAAATTTACCCTTTGAGAAGATTTAAATTTTAATTATTCTATGATAGTCGACGTAATGTATATACATAAATTACCGGTTCTTCATATTGTCGACGAAGCAACAAGGTTTCAAGCAGCCAGATGGTTGAAAACCCTTTCCGCTCAGCATACTTGGGATGCTATAAAGATCTATTGGATCGACACGTATACTGGACCCCCAGACTATATTGTTCACGATGCTGGTTCAAACTTCACTAGCAAAGAGTTTCGCCAAATGCTATTTCATATGGCATTGCTATGAAGTGTGTGCCCGTCGAGGCCCATTGGTCCATTGGCGTGGTTGAAAGATATCACTAAATTCTACGTAGAGCCTATTCTATAATCGAGGAAGAAATTGGACCTCAAAATAGAGAACTAGCACTTCAAATGGCCGTAAAAGCGATAAATGATATAGCAGGCCCGGATGGTCTGGTACCAACATTATTGGTATTTGGTACTTATCCATGAATTTCGGAACTAGATGCACTACTACCCACAGTTGCTCAAGACTCTGCAGCAATTGAGAGAGCTATGAAAGAAGTCCGGAAATTATGAGCTGAGAGACAGGTTTCAGACGCTTTAGCTTGGAGAAATGGACCTAATACATCTGTTCTTCAGGATCTACCACTCGATTCCGATGTTCTTGTCTGGCGAGAAAATATCATTGAGCACCAAGGCGAGTGGTCAGGACCCTTAGAACTTCTTAGTATAGACTGAGAAACTTGCAAGGTTCAACTTGCCCACGGACCTATCAACTTTAGAAGTACAACTGTTAAACCATTCTACACTGAGCCGGACCCCAACGAAAAAATCAATGAACACAATAATAGCTAAGATGAAGTCAATATTGATGAAACCACCACGCAATCTGTTAACAAATCTCCACCTCAAGTATCAGTCCGGCGAAGCTCACATAAAGATTTCCAACCTGTAAACCCCGTGACGCAGAGCTTTCTGTATTCCTTCAAACTCATTCATTCGTCGATTCTAGACAAAATGAAATCAATGGCCTATTAAATAAAGGTTTATTTGAAATATTTGACGAATCAAGCGTACCACAGGGTGTAAGAATCCTCAACTCTAGATTTTTTGACGAAATTAAGAACACTGGGACAGATAAAGCTTTTGAAAAATCAAGGCTCGTGGTTCAAGCTTTCAACGATCACGACAAAGTATTTGTTCTCACCCAATCACCGAACATACAAAGAATGAGCCAAAGGCTTATACTTGCATTAACAGCCATCTTACACAAAAAGATGTCTGTCAGAGTAGTGACCAGCACGTGACTCGACGGCGAAAGGCTTAAGACTGAAGGCTGAAGACTGAAGACTGAAGACTGAAGGCTGAAGACTGAAGACTGAAGACTGAAGGCTGAAGACTGAAGACTGAAGGCTGAAGACTGAAGACTGAAGGCTGAAGGCTGAAGACTGAAGGCTGAAGACCGGAAGCGCAAGGCTGAGGTATGGAGACTTAAGGGGCCGAGAGGGTAACTATAAGCTAACTGAAGACTAATGCTGAATGTCGAATAAAGGAGTAAGGGAGCGGAGATAAAGGCAAGAGATTAGAAACTGGAGAAGTCCGAGAGCTGAAAGTTACTGAAGACTGAGAAATACTGTAGGCTAAGAGACACCAAAGGCTGAAAAACACTGAAGACTGAAGGTGACTAACTTGAATTCTATAGTCTCGAGATGACGGAAAACTAAGCGTAAAGAGTTCACCGAATAACGAGTGCCCTAGTATATACATCCAAAATAACATCCCAAAACAATCCAAGGTAGTTTGTTACAATTCATAAGATTAACCAGAGAACTTCCAAAACGTCAGTTTCGTCCAATACATGATACAATGCCGGAATAAAAGGAATAAAATAACAGAGACAACTCTAAACCAAAACGCCGACCTAAAACACAACTAAACCTGGGCTAAACGACATGTGTACTCTAACAATGTCTCTCAACCTCTTTATCCGCGATATTTCTCAAGCCAATGTGCAATCGATGACTCAATCAAATCGTAACTTCTTTGTCAAGCCCCTTGAAGAGATAAGACTGAAATCGGGCTCAATCTTAAAAATAGTCAAGCCGCTATATGGCGTCCCAGAGGCTGGAAACCACTGGTTTAAAACCTACCATCAGCATCATACCAAAAACCTTGGTATGAATCTATCAACATTTGACTCATGTCTCCTGTCTAGAAGTGCCAATGGTTTCGGTATTGTAGGCCTTCAAACGGACGATACTTTACTTCTAGCAGATAAATTTTTCGCAAATGCCGAGGAAACCAAACTAAAAGAGGCCAAATTCTCAGCAAAAGAAAGAGAAAGACTTACTGAAAACTCACCGCTAAAATTTAACGGTAGTCAAATCAGTAGGAAAGGTGGTTCTATATTCCTGACCCAAGAACTCCAGTGTAAAAATCTACGTCTTGTTAGTCTGAAATAAACCAACCTCATAGGTTCCAGGGGAAAACTGCGCCCAGCTGTAACTCCAAAAGATCAATTTATCGCCCAAAGAGCTCGAGAGGATGCCATAGTACTTAACAAACGCCTCCAATGGCAAATTGATAATCCTTCAAGAGGTCTCAAATTTATTGAGCTTGATTTAGAAACTCTTAAGTTGATGGTCTTTACTGATGCATCATTTGCTAACAATCAAGACTTATTATCTCAAATTGGTTACGTGATAGCTCTGGCCGATGATAGCAACAATGCTAACATCATTCACTGGTCTTCATTTAAGTTTAAAAGGGTTACCAGAAGTGTTCTGGCCTCTGAAATTTACTCCGTGGCTCATGGCTTCGATGTTGCCATCGTTCTTAAAGCGACAATTGAGCAAATGCTTGACCTTGAAGAACCCCTTCCGCTAATTCTTTGCACCGATTCTAAATCATTGTATGATTGTCTAGTAAAACTCGGCAATACACAGGAAAAGCGTTTGATGATTGACTTAATGTGTTTACGTCAATCGTATGAGCGACGCCAAATAAACGAAATCAGGTGGATTGATGGGATGTCCAACCCAGCAGACGCTATGACAAAAAGCCAGCCATGTCCTGCTTTAACAAGCTTAATTGATACCAACAGACTAAATATCGAAACGTCTGGTTGGGTCGAAAGATCTAATATATAGACACTACTCATCCATTCTAAAAAGCCGCCACTGTCAAGATCTGATGGAAAGTATATGTATCTGATGTTAGAATGGAGCTGGGTATATAGTGTTTCACGTTGTGACGGCTGTTTAGCCGCAGTAACCCTGTAGCCTATGCCGACTAGCATAGGCGAGTAGTAGCACTTGGACATATATAAGTGGGACTAATCCACAATACTAAACCTGATGGAGCTTTCTAGAATTGTGGAGCATGCTGTATGTATATTTATATCTGTGGCTACACACTTCAGTGGTCTGAGGAACATACCAGAAACCATGACATTGAACATTTATACAAATTGTAATTACAAACATAGATTTCTTCCTTAGATAGAATATAAACTACCATTAGGTATACAGTTGCTTCAGCCTATATACTGCGATCCGTGACACACGTGATATATTATGATTATGTGAGGCGTTTGGGGGACGGAAGTTTATAGTTTTATTTTGTAGTTGATAGAGAAAAACAACAATCATAAAAAGTAGCAACTAGAGTGCAATCATTGTGATCACACCCCGTAAACATACCGACACTAATTCTTTTGGCATTTTGCTGATCATACAAATTTTTAGTGCCCTGAATCGTGTCATGGGGCTAGAGCCCCGGGACTTAATCCGGCGCTCAGCCGGATCCGATCTACCATCGCGTAATCTCGCATAACTTCGCTTAAGAAGCAGGGACCCGCGTGTGGTGCCAGGGAACTCTTGGTATCGTCCAGAAGCCCATGGAAGCTTCTATGATGCGTAGGGAGGATCACGGAATTTTCCCAAATTCCCTACTACCACCGAAGGAGTTGGGTAGAACCTTCTCGAATTCCACGATCTCGGAGGGGCATGATACGCGTATATATATAAGGGATGTAACTGTACATAGATTTAGACCTGAACGAAATATAGATCTTTCTAGCCGACTTCCTTGTGTTTTACAATCTAGCCGACCCTTTTACATATATTTCGTTCAGCTCAAAGTTGTATCATCGGAATTCTATAGGATCTCACCGGAGATTATTGGTATTTATTGGAACTATTCAAAAAAAAAAAAAAAAAGGGAAAGGATTGGAAGCTACTGGAACAACTCCTTAGTGAAATTGGAGATAGTATTGGGCCAAAGATAGGAATATTACATGGGAAATAGTACTGGAAAAGGTACGGAATTTGACAGAATGTCTAATGACTCAATGTATATCGATAATTCTCCCGAAATCGCAGGGGGCTCTCAAACCCGTCGCGTGCAACGAGAGCCCCATCCTCCGTTACAGACAGAAATAGGGCGTGCAGGTGGCACAGTAGAATCATCTCCGACATTTAGTGAAGAAAATCTAGCTAGGTTGATCGCGCAGCAAATTCAGCTTTTAGTGGCACCTCTCTCTTCAAAAGTCAACGAATTGAGCAAGATCATCGCGACGAGCCAACCATCGCCACAGCAAGTACTTGAACAAGCTAGCCCAGCGACAATGGATACATTAAAAGGAGCCCTACCTAGAGAATCCCGAAAGCGACGAAAATTCCCATCTTGGGATGGCGAGAGACGGTCGTTCAATACTTTCATTAGAGAAGTCGAGGATTGCATTGAAATTGACCGAGACTTGATGGGAACAGATAGAGCAGTGTGGTACGACATTAATTATTCCTTACCGACAACTGCGAAAAATAAATTCGCTGTTTTCAACGCTTCTGGCGCCCAAGTCCAGTGGAATTATCGCAAATTTCTCGAGCATCTTAGACGAACCTTTGGCAACAGGCAAGAAAAGGAGGATAAACAGGAACTGTTGTCCAAATTACGACAAAAAGAATCGCAGCGATTCTGCGACTTCTTCCCAAAGTTCGATGAGGTCCTAATGGGCGCTGGAGGCGAAAGCTGGACGGAGGATTCAAAAGTTGTGTGGCTGCGCCGATCATTGAGTGAATCTCTTAAGGATCAGCTTTTTACTACGAATCTCGACACTGAAGACTACTATGCAGCTGCTAGGCAGGTTGAAGTGATCGCCCATCGATTTGAGCATTCACGGCATTTCAAAGGCAACAAAGGACCAGCTAATCCTTTGAACATCCCGACTACAGACCATGCTACTAGCGTTGATTCAGTACCAAGAATCGACGCCGATGGCGATGTTATTATGAGTCCTATGGGAAGTCAGAATCAGTCAGATCGGATCCAGCAAGGACAAGGAAGAAGCAAGCAGGGGAGACTACGGGCACGATACGTAGATCAAGCTGAGCTCACGCGTCGAAAAATCAACAAGCTATGCGTCCGCTGTGGTACGAATACTCACTTCGTGGCAGCTTGCCCTTACCTCCCACCTATACGCCCAGCAACAGAAATCAGAGCCACTGTTGCAGAGTTTCCTCCTCAATTAGAAGGACATCCCGAAATCATTGGTCCTGAACTTGATCAGGGAAAAGAATAGCTCCGGGGCAAAGACGGGCACCGGAGCCTTCTAGATTAGCACTGGTAGGCTGGGAGAAACATAGGGAAAATATGAATGATGAACCTACCTTACTTAGAATAATCATTAATAAAAATTTTCTTACCGATGCCTTGATAGATAACGGTTGTCAGTGCTATGCCGCAATTAGTGAGACCTTGTTTGAAGAATTAAATCTCCCTGTGATACCAATACCCAAACGAGAAATTCGAGGAGCATCAGGCGCTATGACAGGAGCATTCATTCAAGGAGTAACTTATGCAGAAATAGAAATCGGTGGATATCTACAGACTATGTATTTCTACGTGGTTCCGATGCTCGAACACCCAATCATATTGGGTAAGCCGTGGATGACACAAAACGAAGCATATCCGATACCACATCTTAAAATTGTGAGACATGGAAAAGCAAGAAAAGATATTCCAACTCTGGAAAATGAACCAGTTGAGCCGTTTATAAGCGAATTAAGATCAGCCAGTCTGGTCAGCGGCTCCGTTTTCATGGCATCGGTAAAACATCTTTCCAGGGAGGTGGGGGATACCAGTCCGTTTCTGGGAAAAGTAAGCATCCAGGACATCAATAAGGCGCTCTTGAAGCTATCAAAACAGTATGTTAAGTCAGAAAAAGAGCTAAAAGAATCTATTCCACCTGAATTTCACGACTTAGTTTCTCTATGGAAGCCTAAGGAGGCAGCAAAGCTTCCTCCGCACCGGGTTGGAATAGATCATCAGATCGAATTAAAAAGAGATAATGATGGAAATGAAATGCAAATCCCATTTGGCCCTCTATATGATATGTCCCGAGAGGAGCTCCTCGTTCTGCGCAAGACTCTCAACGATTTACTGGATAAAGGGTACATAAGGGCAAGCCAATCAGAAGCGGGCGCACCAGTCCTCTTTGCTAGGAAACCAGGAGGCCTCCGGTTCTGTTGTGACTATCGGGGCTTAAATGCCGTGACTAGGTCAGATAGATATCCCCTCCCGCTTATAAGTGATACCATCCGTAATCTATCCAAGGCAATGTGGTTCACTAAATTGGACGTGGTAGCAGCTTTCCATAAAATTAGGATGAAAGAAGGAGAGGAATGGAAAACCGCGTTCCGCACAAGATATGGCTTATTTGAATGGATGGTCACTCCTTTCGGTTTCTCGGGTGCGCCGGCCACGTTCCAGCGTTACATAAACGGCGTACTTCGTGAATATCTTGATGACTTCTGCACCGCTTATATGGACGACGTATTAATCTATACCAGTGGTACCAAAAACGAACATAACCAAAAGGTACGAATGATTCTGACAAGACTAAAGGAGGCGGGACTCTATTTGGATATTGATAAATGCGAGTTTGCTGTAAAATCTGTGAAATATCTTGGGTTTATTATTCAAGCAGGCATAGGCTTACAGGCTGATCCCGCAAAGATCAAAGCAATCGTAGATTGGATACCACCTACGTCGACAACAGGGGTACGCAGTTTTCTTGGCTTTGCAAACTATTACCGGATGTTTATACCTCGATTTTCTGAGTTAGCAGCCCCATTAACCGCGATGACAGGCAAGGGAGTACCATTCAAATGGGGAAGTGAACAGCAAGAAGCCTTCGAGTTATTGAAAATTCTTTTTACGCGGGCTCCTATTCTCACCCAGTGGGATCACGAAAAGGCGACGTTTCTAGAAGCGGATTGCTCGGGTTACGCTCTCGGGGGAACTCTTACACAATCGGATGGTCTTGGTCAAAGGAAGCCTGTAGCATTTTATTCTCAGAAGCTCAACCCAGCAGAAAGAAACTATCCAACACATGACAAAGAGATGTTGGCTATTATTCGATGCTTAGAGCAATGGGACGCAGAGCTGCGAAGCTGCGCAGAATTTACTATTTTGACAGATCATAGAAATCTGCAGTACTTCATGACACGTCAAAAACTGTCCGAACGCCAAGCGCGATGGGCGGAGTATCTCTCTCGTTTTAACTTCAAACTAGTATATCGGCCAGGGAGAGAAGCGACCGTTCCGGATGCTCTATCACGGAAAGATCAAGACAGACCAGATGCCGCCGAAGTAATAAAGGACAGAACAGACCAGTTGATACCCGAAAGTGCTCTGAGTGACTGGCTATGTCAGACATTTCTTCGCAATACTTTCATTATTCCACCATCAAAAGGCCGGGTCTTCGAAGATGAGGAGCTGCATAATCTCTGGGTTAATACCCGTGAAAAAGACAAAACTTATCTCCGAGTTTTCGAAGCAGTTTCAAAGGAGCAGCGGAGCCTGCCTGCTGAGTTGCAACTGAAAGTGCAAATATCAGAATGCAGTATCGACCCCTTGGGTAGGCTTCTCTTTCGTTACAGAATTTGGATTCCCGGAGCGAAACCGACCGCAGCAAACGACGCACTCGACTCATTAAGAACTAAACTAATTCAGAAAACGCACGACTCCGCCATCGTAGGGCATCCAGGGAGAGAGGGTACAATATCAATCCTTTCTCGAGACTATTATTGGCCGATGATGCATCAACAAGTGCGTCAATTTCTGAGAAACTGTGATATTTGCGGGAGAACAAAAGTTTGGAGAGAGCACAAGAAAGGTTTTTTGAAACCACTACCAGTTCCAGACCGATTTTTCTCAGACCTCGCTATGGATTTTATCACAAAATTACCCTCTTCACGTACATCATTTAGCAACGAAAAAGCTACAAATATTCTTGTAATCACGGATCGACTCCTAAAAAATGTTATCTTGGAAGCACTGCCGCTAATCGATGCTGAAACAGTAGCAGAGCGCTTTATGCACTGCTACTATCGATACCATGGATTTCCAAAGTCTATCACGAGCGACCAGGGCTCGCAGTGGGTGGGACGTTTCTGGAAACATCTTTGTAAACTAGCAGGAATCGAACAACTACTCTCATCAACTTACCATCCACAAACGGATGGGAGCACAGAAAGGTGGAATCAAGAAGTGTGGGCTTATCTTAGAGCGTACGTTGGACATATGCAAAAAGACTGGGCAAGATGGTTATTTTCTGCCCAAGTAGCGCTGAACAACAGACCGAGTTCCACGACTGGATTATCGCCGTTTTTCATCATACACGGTTTTCACCCGACACCGATTGAAATTATTCAAACTAGTGATTCTCCTCACCCCGAAGAAAAACGAGCCGAAACTTACCTGGCACGCCTTCAAGAAATTCAAGAATTCTCTCAAAGCGCCATGGCGGCCGCTCAACAACAGCAAGAATTCCACGCAAACTCCAAGAGATCTGCATCAGAATCATATCGGATAGGTGATAGAGTTTGGCTAAGCTATGAACACTACGAAAGCGATAGACCAAAAAAGAAGATGGACTGGCTGCGAGGAAAGTATACAGTATCAAAGGTTTTAGGATCTCATAACGTTGAGCTGGCTGGACTTCCTGAAAACATAAGCAACGTATTCCACGTAGACCAAATTCGTCGAGCGTCCGACGACCCTCTTCCAGCCCAAGAACTTCACGATGAGCAGCCACCACCGATAACAACTGCCGACGGCGAAGAAGAGCAGTACGTTGAAGAAATCTTGTGTGCTAGAACGGTCAAGAGAGGTAAAGGTAGCCGAAGACTGGTACTGGTCAGATGGAAAGGGTTCGCAGATCCAGCATGGGAGCCACTAGAGAATCTGGAAGAAACAGATGCTTTAGACAGGTTTGAGGAAAAGTACGGAAGCGCTAAGTCCAATGACGGTCCGCTGCAAGACTGGTTTCAAAAAAAAAAAAAAGACGAATGATCCCCGAGGTGCATTAGAGGGGAAGTAGAAGGAGGCATGTCATGGGGCTAGAGCCCCGGGACTTAATCCGGCGCTCAGCCGGATCCGATCTACCATCGCGTAATCTCGCATAACTTCGCTTAAGAAGCAGGGACCCGCGTGTGGTGCCAGGGAACTCTTGGTATCGTCCAGAAGCCCATGGAAGCTTCTATGATGCGTAGGGAGGATCACGGAATTTTCCCAAATTCCCTACTACCACCGAAGGAGTTGGGTAGAACCTTCTCGAATTCCACGATCTCGGAGAGGCATGATACGCGTATATATATAAGGGATGTAACTGTACATAGATTTAGACCTGAACGAAATATAGATCTTTCTAGCCGACTTCCTCGTGTTTTACAATCTAGCCGACCCTTTTACAAATCGCTCTGGGGCCTTATCAAGTCGGTAACGCGTAATTTTGGCATCATGTCTCTTGTTTAAAAGTACCCTAGCTTTGGAGATTGATGCCTTACTGCGCACTGCATTTTCATTGCACGCGGCTTTAGCTAGAACGTCTGCGCGCTCGCATCATTTAGTTCCTGCGTGACCTGGATTCCAGCGCACATTTACATTGCCAGTTCCCGCAGCAATCGATCGTACTCTGGTTGGCCAGCTATTCCGTAAGGTTTAAAACTCCGAAATCTGGATGGAGCTAGAAGGGGTGAGGCTCCCTGTTTGCAGACAGTTTTCCGCCTCTTCATTATCTAAACATAACGTTATATTTGTCGCGTGTCTGACCATAATACTTGTGGTAGCTGCTCTAAGCCCTTCCCGAGCATCAATGATTTCCGCATAGAAAACTTCTGCTGTCTGGCCGAGAGGAATCTTCCAGCTCTCGAATACAAAAGGTACTTTTTTTTTTCCTTGTCTAGCGTCGTGCCGGCGCACGGCTACGAGTCTTAAAGTAACACGTGCCGGTTAGCTCAGCCTATAATAGCTACCCGACGCGCCAGTGCCCCAAAGGCCTTGGCCTCTACCCACAGATCCAAACCTCTCTGCCTGAAACTTTTCTGCCTAAAATACATAAATAGAGAGCACCCTTCCACTGGCTCTCTGCATGTTTTACTTGTAGATTGATACTTATCTAGAAGATTGTAGGAGATACCCTTTACCAGGTTTTACTTGAAAGAAGAGGCAAAAGATACACCTTGTAACAAAAGAAAAATGAAATAAAAGTAGAAAAGAAAATTAAGAAAATAGTAGACCAATAAAAGATTTCTCTATGTCAACGAGACATACAGTAGCGTCTAAGAGTGTGCAATGAAACCACCACGTTGATTAAATTTTACTATAACTCTGCAACTTCTTCAAATTTAAAAATTATAGGTTCAAATAAAATCTAAGCTATTTCTTGAATAAGTCCAACTTTGTTTTTATAAAAATAATGATTAACTGTAAGGTTCACGCTGGTCTTGGCACTTAATGTCTATTGCGCACTTTTTGACATATCATTTCACCACGTGGTAGAACCTGCGTTAACAGACAACTATGCTGTAAACTTTAATTTTTTGAACTATATAAGTATTTGACATGCTTTTGTATCATTCCTAAAAATTTTTGATTTCAATATTCTCTGTTTTGTTTACAATGAGAAAACTTTCACAGCACCTGTTGTGCCTAGGAACATAGTGGACATGGCAAAGCTGCATATGCAGGAGATGAGGTGACACCACCGAGGCTAGGATGAAGTGTTGGGACTAGTTAGGCGAGGTGTGGGTCCCACGAGACTTGATATTTGCATTGTTTGCTCTGTTGGCGCACGGATGATTTTAGAAGTATAAATAGGCTTAGATTCGGCACTTATGTTAGACACCATCCTCATCATTGTTCAATTCAATCTTACATTCCTGCCATACGCACAATTGCCTGTTCTACTCAAGCATCTGGATTCTTTTAGTAACTCTGCACAAGTGTACGTACCCCATCATATACCTAGTAAAACAGCATCAGGTATCATCCATCGCTAGATTACTCGATGAAGGTAAAAAAGAACTAGGAATATTCAAAATTATGGGCTGTCATAGGTCTACGGTAGCCAGATACCAGAAAAAGGCATCTCATGATACATGAAAACCTGTGCAGGGACTGTTAGAAGGATGGGGGCTTGTGGATAGCACCAGGTTGTTATACCTGGTTGAGATAGACACAAATAATATGGGAATTTTAATTTATCACAAATAAGAGGGAGGGAACAGAGTGCCACAAATAAGAGTCTGTAAATCTGAAGTGTGGAGTTGTTCATTTCTCCCACTTAGACACAGAGTTCTAACTATATATATAATAATTTAGCGCTAAGATTTCTAGTAATTTGGTCGTAAACGGACTAGCGTATTCTACAATTTAGAGTCTTAACTGTTGGAAGACTAGTGTATCTGTGCATATCGCTTTGAGTGCACAGCCCTATCTCTAAACTGCTAGTAGCACTTAATTTCAACAGGGACGACCACGGAAGTTAACGTGTCGAGACAAGCGATCCCTGGCTCGTTTGGTGGCTAATGGCGGGACCAAAACTGCGGTAGAAGCGACGAAGATTATCAATCTTGAACGAGAGGACAAAGTTTCTCCTGGTACCGTAAGACTGGCTCTGAGGGAACAGGGTCTCCGGGCTATTAGAGGGTGAAGAAACCGATGCTGTCAAAGGCGCATAAGAGAGCTCGGTTGCATTGGGCTTTAGAGCATGAAAGTTTGACTATTGAAGATTGGAAAAGAGTTATTTGGTCAGATGAGACGAAGATAAATAGACTCAATAGTGACGGAATCAAATATGCCTGGTCCAGGAATCCAAGTAGCTATTCGGCAGAAGTGGTCGAAAAGACACTGAAGTTCGGGGGCGGTTGCGTAATGATATGGGGTTGTATGTTTTGGTTTGGCGCCGGTGGAATAAGTCATGTGGTTGGAAGGATGAACTCGAAACAGCTAATAGGCATTCTGAATGCTTGTTTGGTCCCTACAGTCGACGAAATAGCAAGCAAGCTCTTTTCCAATGCCAGAAACAACGTTATTTTTCAACAAGACAACGATCCTAAGCATACTTCTTGGGCCACAAAGAATTGGCTAGCTACCACAGGTATAAATACCATGAAATGGCCCTCTCAATCGCCCGACCTGAACCCAATTGAGCACCTATGGTGTCTGGTAAAACGCCGACTTTGAGAGTACCCAGAAACGCCGAAAAGTATGCACGAATTGATGAAAAGAGTAGACGACGTCTGGCAAAATCTACCTGAAGATTCTTGTCGTACATTAATTGAGAGTATGCCGTCAAGGGTTCTGGCCGTAAAGAAGGCAAGGGGGGGTCATACCAAGTATTAGAATAACGCGTCTAAAAATCCGCAATAGACATTAAATGCCAAGACCAGCGTGAACCTTACAATTAATCATTATTTTTACAAAAACAAAGCTGAACTTATTCAAGAAATGGCTTAGATTTTATTTGAACCTAGAATTTTTAAATTTGAAGGAGTTGTTGCAGAGTTATAGTAAAATTTAGTCAACGTGGTGGTTTCATTGCGCACTTTTAGACGCTACTGTACTAGCGGCGGAGCTGTATTTCGTCAAGAAAGGAGGTAGCCTGAAGCTAGTTGTTGAAAGATTTTCCTCCCTCCACAGTCCCTAATACCCATCGGATTCCGGGGCTCGGGTGTCGAGGTCCGCCCTTTAAGCGAGCGCGGTTTCGGCCTAGTCGGCAGAAAAAGAAGTGATCAGGTGGTTTTTCCTGCCCGCAGGTGCAGGTCAGAAGTACATATTTATGTTGGGAGCGGCGATGGTATTCTGCGAAGTCGCCGTGACCAGAGCGGGCTGCAAGTAGAAAACCAATCATGCGTCGATCGAAGCTCGCTAGTTCTGGGGAGATTTATGCATTCGCACAGATTCTGAGCTCTCTATATCTACCCGGAGCATTCCTGGACCAGTAAGTGGCTATAGAGGCTTCATAGCGTGCTTTGATTTCTCGTTTTGCTCGCGCAATTGACGGGGCGAGGATGGGATCAGGGGCTTCGCATGCTAGCTTTGCGAGGAAGTCAGCACTTTCGTTGCCGAAGATACCGACATGTGCTGGGCACCAGCATATATTTACTGTACCAGGCTGTGTGAAGGAGCAGCGACTTCTCTTTGTCCAGGAATCTGAAAGCTCCTGGAAAAGCTTGATACGTTTCGAAATATAAAAGGTACTGATTGATTGATTGACTTTATTTTACGTCTATCGAGTCACGTGCGTAGCACGAGCTCTATCTATTCCCTGACGGGACAAAGGATGCCAGGAGGTGAGTCCTGGGCTTCAATAAAGTCTAAAATTATATACAAAAGAGAAAGCGCGTTCACATAGCTGCTTCCTGCAGGTTATGTTTGACTCCCGTGTAGGGGTTGAAACAGCTTTCTCGCGCCATCTTCTGCGCACCAGGCCAACTCCGAACTTCGCAATCCCCTCAATTTTTTTTAAAAAACTTAAAAACTTTACAAGCAACAAAAGAAATAGAGATACCCGCACAAAGAATATGAAATGATAGGAAAAGAGACTGTGCGATGAGTTAGCTTAACAAAGGAGCATCTCGAGTGCAGATCTCTGAGTCGAAACGAGTTTGTTTAAGCCAACTGTCTAGCTTAAGGCCGCCGTCGTAGGTGCCAAGTAGGTACGGTAGTAGTTTAGAAGGGGGCCCAGGTGGACGTCTGATTCGCCTCTTGGCTATGTGGCAAAAAAAGAAATGTAATGGTGTTTTGCGGCGACCGCATCGGCAGTGCAGATGGGCATCAAAATGCGAGAAGCGATCATGATGATCGGCGAAGTCTCCGTGCCCAGATCTTATGATTAATATGGGTCCCAGTGTATGTCGAGGAAGGTATAATTCCTTCGGAAATATGGGCGCTGAACAGATCCCTAATTGATTATAGGTATCTAGTTGGGGGAGGAGACATTTCCAAAGTTAGTCTGATGCCTGCGGTACGGATAACTTAGCCCACCGTTTGAGGCCGGCATTAGAGTATTGTAGTTCTGATTCGAGAAGTAAGTAGCAGGCTTTACTTGCTTCCTTGTCCGCAGCCTCATTACAAGGTATGGACGAGTGTCCCGGGACCCAACGGACTTTGACATTTCCTAGTCTAGTATGAGAAAGCCGTGATCGACGTTGCCATCCAGGCTCTATCTTGAGGAACTCATCAAAGATAGACTGAGATGTGCCAGAGAAAGGAGCGAGTAGGTGGGTGGCAACTTCCAGATTATCTAGGAATATTCAGAGATTTGACGCAAATTTTGTCGTTGGTAAGTCCAGTGCAAGCTTTGCACCGGCTAAGGCTGCTCTTACTTCTGCATCAAAGACCTCGACCCCTTTGCGGAGAGGGATGCTTTTTTAAAGAACTTGTATGCCACCTTGATAGGCTACGCAGCCAGCACCCGTGGAGCCATCAACTTGTTTCGAACTATCTGTATATAACATTATATCTCCGGAATGGATCGTGCTGATAAATAAATTAAATGAATTAAAGGCTTGTTTGGTCACTTGCTTTGAAGCACCGCATGGGCCCCCAACCCTTGTGTAGGCCTCCTCACGGCTTTCTCGCGGTGTCCAAGGAGGAAGGGCAATCAGGTTAATCTGCTCGGCCTGAGGAAGGGCTGGTACACGGCGAGCGAAGCGTGAAGTAGGACGGTTGAGAGAGATAATTTTACCTGCGCGGCGGTCGAGGAGGCGTAGGCGGACGGTAGCCGCTGTAGTCCGTCCATTAAGCCCAATTTCTGAGGGAGTAAGCCCCGATTCGCGGTGGAGTGGAGCTGTGGGAGTGGTGCGATATGTGGGTGAAATTGCACGAGCTGATGTAAGAATAACTTTATCCAATAATTGAAGTAGGGAATCTACAGGGTTAGAAATGCGCCCTTGGGTTCCTTGCCTGAATCTGCCTGGCCACCAAGCCTCAGATCCATAATATGCTATTGGCAGAACACAAGCAACAGCGGCGTGGCGAAGGAAGTGAGCGGGGATACCACGCACTGTGTTCCCGAGAGAAGAGAGGGTGTTGCTAACTTTGAGGGCCAACATAATAGGTATTATTACTACTATTATTATTTAACGTCCGCGGGTAACGTGGTACCCACATGACCCTATTGTGCTCTGTCGGGACATAGGACGCCGGGGGGTAAGCCCCGGGCTTCTATAAGTGAAAATATGTACAGGACTAGGGTGCTTCCTCGTTGCTGCCACTAGGTGATATAGCTGATGACTCTCCGATATTTATGGAGGTGAGAAGGGTAAAAATGGGCCCAGCCCTCTGATTCTCCATCCAATTATTCCCCCAACACATTCCCCTCAATCTCTCAGCAAACGATGTGTGATGTTTTTTTTTTTTTTTTCCTCCCCCCTTTCATAGACAAATTTCAGTGTAAAAGTGCAATTTAAGGAGCCACTCGTGGAAAACTTCGCCTCCTTTTTTTGTGCAGAGGAGAAAGGGAAGTACTTCTGAGGCTGGTCCTGCTGGGAGTCTGACCCGTCTTTTCGCAATGTAACAGAAATAGAAGTGGACTGGGTCTTTGCGTCGTCCATATCGACAGTATAGGTTTGCGTCGGGGTGCTTGAAGGCTTCGTGGTATTTCGCAAAGTCACCATGGCCCGAGCGGGAGGCTAGGATGCGACCTAGAATCGCCCGAGAGAGCTCCAATTCCTTGGGACGAGGGGGATAGGAGCTGATTGAGAGCCTCTCGTAGCTTCCTGTGCACGGCATTAGTAGACTCCATAAATTTTCCGACGCTTGAAGCGAAGAACGCTTTCCCCATTTCTTTAACCCGGCAAGTGAAAAAGGGACGTCTGTTGGTGCCGTAAGGAGCACGCCTTGGTGTGCAGCTTTATCTGCGGCTTCATTTCCCGGTATTGAGGCGTGTCCTGGAACCCACCGGACTTTGACCTCACCCTGAGAAGTATGTGCAAGGCGATATCTTGCTTGCCAACTTGCATTTATGTTTAGGAACTCGTCAAAAATGGATTGTGAAGAGCCGGTAAAAGGATTCAAGAGCCGGACTGCAACCTCCAGGTTATCCAGACATACCCAAAGATTCGTGGCAAGCTTTGTTGTTGGAAATTCTAAGACAGCTTTGGCCCCCGCGAGAGCTCCTTTAGCTTCTGCATCAAAAACTTCATCTCCAAGCCCCAATGCAAGACTCCGACTCAGAATTTGGACTCCGCCTTGATACGCCACAAATCCTGCCCCTGTCAAGCCATTCGCCTGTTTGGATCCGTCTGAGTACAGAACAATATCTTGAGTCGGGATGGTGAGAAGAAACGCAAGAAATTTTTCTTTGGCCTGGTCTCTGGATTCTCCGTTAGGGCCCCCGACACGTACAAGTACTGCTTCTCGACTCTCGTGCATTGTCCAGGGTGGGTATACGATGGGGTTTGTTTGCTCGGAGTCGGGGAGGGCTAGTACTCGTCGGGCAAAGCGAGAAGATGCTTGTTGTAAAGACTCTATCCGATTGGCCCGTCGCAGGAGAGGATGGCGTGGGTCCAGTCGTCGCAAACGTATCGCTCCCGCTAGTGCGCGCTTATTCAGCGCGGTCTCCGGAGGAGCTAGGCCTGATTCGCGGTGTAAGGCTGCAGTCGGGGTAGTCCTATATACAGGAAGGATAGCCCGCGATGAAGTTAGAATGACCTTAGAAAGCTGTTGTAACAGCCCATCGATCCGATTTGAGATGCGCCCTCGCGGCCCGTCCCGTGATCTACCTGGCCATCAGGTCTCGGCACCGTAGTATGCTACAGGAAGAACACGCGAAATTACAGCTTGACGTACTAGATGCGGAGATACTCCACGCACTGTGTTTTCTAATGAAAGGAGAGCGTGACTTATTGTCAGAGTAGTGACCAGCACGTGACTCGACGGCGAAAGGCTGAAGACTGAAGGCTGAAGATCGGAAGCGCGGAAGCGCAAGGCTGAGGTATGGAAACTTAAGGGCCGAAAAGGTAGCTCTAGACTAATGCTGAACGTCCAATAAAGGAGTAAGGGAGCGGAGGTAAAGACAAGAGATTAGGAACTGAAGAAGTCTGAGAGCTGAAAGACACTGAAGACTGAGAAATACTGTAGGCTAAGAGACACCAAAGGCTGAAAAATACTGAAGACTGAAGGTGACTAACTTGAATTCTACAGTCTCGAGATGACGGAAAACTAAGCGTAAGGAGCTCATCTAGCAATCAGTGCCCTACTATATATCCAGAATAACATCTCAAACTACTAAAAACATCTTGTCACACTAAAGGAGAATATCGGGAGAACTCCTAAAACACCGGAGTTCCTCCGATACCAAATACAATACCGGAATACATGATGCCAAACTATTAAAAACATCCGACGCTATTCCCCTGACCTAAAACACAACTTAAACAAAAGTCGAATCGGTGTACGAACTCTAACAAGCGGCCAACGTTTACTGAGAGAATGTTTATTGAATTCGGCGTGTTATTCATTCATTCTGTTGTCCTTATCTTGACAGCCGTCTTGTGCAAGAATTCTGAACCTTCCCAACCCTGCTGGTAGAGTCGTGGGGGAATTTGGGATAGGAGTTTGTGATTGCGAAGCATTTGGTGTACTTTGGACGTCGACAGAAACTGTAGCAGCTGCTTGGCTGCCAATTTTGCCGCAGTGAGCGGCTCTGAGGCGAAGTGTTGCAGCAGCTGCAGTCTGCCTAATTGCAAATATTTGCTGTTTTGATGGGAAAGAGTTGTCCTTTCTGGGGCGAATAAGACATTCTAAAGAGTCAGCTGGGTGTGGCCCGTGACAGTTCGCACATTTCGGAGGGCACGCGTGGGTTACTTTCGGATCACAGGTAGTGTGTCCACTCTCTACGTGCTGAGTTGAGCCGCAGATTCTGCAACGGGGAAATCGAGCACAGGCCCGTTGGTTGTGCCACCCAAAGCATTTTCCACATTGCGGAGTTCTTATTCTTTGCGGGAGGAGCTTTGCTGGAACCCGCACGCCAAAAAGAGGTAGTACTTTAGAAAGATTCGAGCCACTAGGATATAGAACTATCCAGCTTTTCTGGTGATAGTAATCAGAGTTGGAAGAACCTCTTGATTCAAGGACACTTATTGGAGCAACTTTTGTCAAATCTGTCGGTGCCTCGGCTTTGACTGACGCGGTAATTTCTACTATTTCTACTGAATTAGAAGACTCGTTGTATCCAGAGTAGGAGCGGGGAACCCCCGAGAGTCTGTAGGCAGAATGCAAGACTGGCTTTTCAATTTTGCATTGCCCTTAGTTAAAATGAATATCAAAAGATGTGTTCAGTAAAGTTTTAATTTAAACGCTTAACATTTTTCCTAAGGTAAACACCACGGTACTTATAATTACAAGATTCTAGGAAAGGAAGACATAATTCTCCGTTCATACATAATCTTCTGTAACGGCTTGTGAGCCAATATCGTCCTGTAGCCTACGCTGGTCAACGTATGCAAATCCTTTAATGATCCATGGCGATCATAATTGTGGAGAACATCTGACAGGGAACGTTTCATAGTGCTCTGATCTCGCCACATCTCAAACCAATGTATATTTATAAGTCACGTCACAAAATACGGGACTCAAAGTCAGGGCTAAATAGCTCGAGCGATTTGGCTTGTATATAATGATAGTTTATCATGTAATTAGATTTGATTTCCTTAGAAGATTTAATATTAATTACGATTACCTACATCATTGTCCATCTCTGCTGTATCAACCCGTCACATATATTAAATCTTCTCAAATACCGTTATCTAGTGAGCTTAATGACAGATAGAAGGGGCTGGGCCTCTTATTAACGAAGACTTACGTGGTTCGAGGACGATTACGGTTCTTGACAGACGGCTTACGTGGTTCGAGGACGATTGCGGTTCTTGACAGACGACTTACGTGGTTCGAGGACGATTGCGGTTCTTGACAGACGACTTACGTGGTTCGAGGACGATTGCGGTTCTTGACAGACGACTTACGTGGTTCGAGGACGATTGCGGTTCTTGACAGACGGCTTACGTGGTTCGAGGACGATTGCGGTTCTTGACAGACGACTTACGTGGTTCGAGGACGATTGCGGTTCTTGACAGACGACTTACGTTACTATGAGTCTAACCATGGTTAATACCAGCATGGATAAAACCCTGGAAGAGACAAAGAAGATGCGGTACCGAGCCAAATGGAAGACGCATGACCAACTTGCTCATCTCCGGAAAAATAAAAGTTGTTTTAAATGCGAGAGAAAAGGTTTTAACACATTTATCTGCCCTCTATTACCAGCAAGAAATCCTACGGAGAAGGATAGTGTGGATGTTAGGGTATTAAGTGGTGGCAAGGCAATGTATTTTCCAAAAGAGAATGATAGAAAAATATACCGAGCAAAATGGAAGACTCAAGATCAGCTGGAACGCCTTCGAAGAGATAATTGTTGCTTCAGATGTGAGAGGAAGGGATGCAAAACCTTCATTTGCCCGTTGCTGCCTGCTAAGAGATCAGCTGAGAGAGAGGACCAGCATAAAGACTCAAAAGCACCTCTTGATTTTAATCTATCGAATATTGAGACTCGGGAAGATAGCTTCGGGAAAGAAATCTCAGAAAGGGAGACGAATCGGAAGGGCCTCGGGCAGAAAGCGGTTTTGAACCAGGAGGAAAAGATGAATACCGCCCCGTTCCTAGTCAACGCGCTCATCAATGATACTAATATGGTACAGGCCTTAGTGGACAATGGTTGTTTGTGTTCTGGAATTATTGATGATACTTTGACTTCAAGGCTACACTTACCTCGTATACCAATTCATCCGCGATCTCTCGAGACAGCTGAGGAGTCATCAGACGACAAGCCGATTGTAAAGGATATCACGTATGTCTCCCTTGATCTGGATGGATATGTGACAGAAAGGCTGTGGCTTTACGTCGTTCCTCATAGTACACATCAGATGATTCTGGGAAAAAAATAGCTTGAGGACCAGGACGCAGTGATACATTCAAAAGAGCAACGGCTAGAGCTGCGTAAGAATGGAGGGAATATTTCAAGCGTTGAAAGATGGCAACAAAGGTTCAAAGAACTGGAAGTACCTAGAACAGCGCCAGAAGATGTTGTAGTGTCAATGATCAGAACAGTTCCAGTTTGCAGAGCATCACTCACCAATATTAACAAGGCACTCCGTACTAAATCGAAACTTACTATTGAGGAAGCTCGTAGACAATTACCAGAACAAGTAAGAGACTTCGCACGTTTGTTTGCGGATGAGGGTGGCGCTGAGGATCTACCTCACTCACGAGGTCCTCTTGACCATGCTATAAACCTGCGCCATGAAAATGGGAAGACCTTGCAACCACCGTGGGGTCCATTATATAACATGTCTCGAGAAGAGTTGCTAGTTCTGGGAAAGACCCTAACTGATCTCATAGCTAAGGGGTGGATCCGATCGAGCAGCTCACCGGCTGCGGCTCTAGTCCTATTCGCAAAGAAACCAAGCGGTGGACTGCGTTTTTGCGTGGATTACCGTGGACTTAACGCAATTACACTGCCAGACCGCTATCCACTCCCGTCATTTAAAGAGACCCTGCGTAATTTATCCAAGGCAAAATGGTTTACGAAATTAGACGTCAAGTCAGCTTTTCATCGAATTCGTATTAGAGAGGGAGATGAGTGGATGACTGCTTTTCGTTGTCGCTTGGGTCTATTTGAGTGGCTAGTAACTCCATTTGGTTTAGTCAATGCGCCTGTAACGTTTCAGCGATATATGAATGAGCATCTCCGGGAACATTTAGACTTTGATGCAACAGCGTACATGGACAATGTACTAGCTTACACCAATGGCAGTGAAGAGGATCATTGGAAAACAGTACGGAGTATTCTCAAGAAACTCGAGAATGCTGGTTTATACCTGGATATAGACAAGTGTGAATTTCTCTGTCAACAAGTGAAATATCTGGGGTTTATCATTGTAGCTGGACAGAGTGTCACGGTGGATCCAGCCAAAGTCAAAGCAATCTTGGAATGGCAGGCGCCGACGACTGTAAAGGGGGTCCGGTCATTTTTAGGCTTTGCAAATTTTTACCGGTGCTTTGTAGATGGGTTTTCTGAAGTCGCTGCACCACTAATTGATTTGACAAAAAAGAATAAGACGTGGCAATGGGGACCGGAAGAGGCTGCTGCTTTTGAACGACTAAAGAAGATCTTCGCGTCAGAGCCGGTTGTCAGAAACAGGTCTGTTAGGGCCTAATTACAACTGTCAGGCTAATTATCACGTGACATTATAGTTCTGCTTCCATTAATTTCGCCATGCTTCCATGATCTGAGCGGATTATGTAAAGCCCTATTCTTTGTAGTTCTATCAAATATAATTGTACATTATCTAGAAGGTTCTCTGGAAGGCTTGGATTACTATATGGATTCTAGAAGATTCTGCTGAATTAGCTAAGAGATAGAGGTCCGGGCCTCCTTGGTGTATAAGTAGCAGTCTTCCCTTGCTCTCAGCACTCTTCAGTTCTGAGTCTTGTTATCTTAGATTATTCTTAGCCTCTTGAATATTATCTTGTCCTGATTATCTTGTCCTTGCCATTGCTCTTGTCCAAGTCCACAGCCATTACATTACTCAGAACTCGATATCTCCAAGTCTATTCATAGTTCGGAGTAGTCATGTCATCGTCATCGTCATCAGAGGCTGTTCAACAGTTCTTGAGTAGTCTGTTGGAGATAGCCGACCCGTCACAATTTGTGCAGGGGGTTCAACAGAATCCTGATGCAATCCTGGATGCAATAAGGACCCTAGCTCAGCGAAATCATGAGTTGAGCTCTACCGCTGTCGAATTAGAGAGGGCTCAGCAAACCATATTTAGTCAATCTGAACAATTGGTCAGTACTACCTCCGAGCTTGAATCTGCGCAACAAAAAATCCGCCGATTAGAAAAGAGACCCTCGTCCAGCGCTAACCAGACGGAAATTCTCTCAAAAATAGCTGAAGTGCTCGACCGTCAACAGTCACATCCACCTAGAACAGCTGCCCTCCCAGTCACCGGGACTGACACCTTCCACGGGGACAAAGAGAAGTTTCCAACTTGGAAGGAGGGAGTCCTTTTAAAATTGAACGCAAATTCGGATCATTACCCAACGGAGCAGTCTAAAATGATATACGTGTACTCACTTCTCAACAGCGACTGCCAAGCACACCTGCATGGATTTGTACAGAATGGCCGTTTGGAATTCGCTTCTCTTTCGGCTATGATGGACCACCTGACGACCTTGTTTGGGGACCCAAATCGTGTAAGGGATGCAAAGGCCAGACTCCTAGGGAATCATCAAAAGAATCGACCATTCTCGTCTTGGATTGCTGATATACGTCGTGACGCAGCTATTTGTGGTTATGACCAGAAACCAGATGTACTCCGAGACGTTATATTTTTAAATATAAGTATGGAATTGAAGAAGGCGTTGATCCATGAGAAGGATATTGACACTATGGATCTTGATGCAGCAGTCGCAAGATTGCAAGATATAGACAACCGACGACGTGCCTTTGCAGAAGTAGCAGCAAAGCATCGTGCTAGCAGATTTTTGCCTCCGCAGTCCAGATATTCACAACCAGTTGATACTCAATTGACAACCTCACAAGGAGGGGACGCAATGGATCTTTCAGCGTCTAGTTTGCGTCCCAGACCTCCACTTAGCCAGGAAGAAAAGGACCGTCGAAGAAGGCTGGGATTGTGTTATTACTGTGGTAATGGAGGCCATCGAGCAATAGAATGTAGAGTAAAAGGCCCCCAGACTTCAGTTTCAGGTCGATTGGTTGAAGTTCGGGATGATGATATTTCTGCTGAATCGGGAAAAGTTTGAGCTCTTCAGAAAGTCGCCTGGAGAGCGTGTCAAAGCTTATTTTGTCAACGTCAAGTGTTCATGGAAGCTCTTGGGAAGAAACTGGGCATTTTGTAATAAGTTGTTATATTAAAAATCGTTACTCTAAAACTATTCAATCTCTTGCCCTAATTGACAGTGGTGCTTCCGCGTATGGATTTGTTGACATTGAGTTTGCGCAATCCCATGATCTCGAACTAATAAGACTAGAACAACCGCGTACGTTACAAGTTTTTGATGGCTCTGAATCAGCGTCCGGTCGAATAACTCACCTTGCCAGAACTGTCTTAGAAATAAATGGACACAACGAAACTATCTCCATATTTGTCACAAGCCTTGCCCATTTCGACCTCGTTCTTGGTCTACCCTGGCTTCGCTTACACAATCCAAAGATCGACTGGGCAAATGGATCCATGATATTCAATAACATGACCTGCCGAAATCATTCAGTACAACATCCTACCATGGTTTGCGCTATCCCTGAAAATCAAGTTAGGTTACGAATTCGTGAGAGTCCTTTGTCTAAGTACCCAGACAAATCTCTCCAAATTGAGGCTTGTGATTGGGAAACCTTTGAGGGCTCCATCACTGATCAAAACCTTGCCATTATGGCGATTTCGATCGAAGATATCGAAGAAGCTCTGAAAGAAAAACCAAGAATCGACCCTGCACAGAAGCTTCCGGAGATCTACCATGAGTTTCTTTCCGTGTTCTCCAAAGATGAAGCTGAAAAGTTGCCTCCGCATAGGCCTAGCGACCATCAAATTATCCTTAAACCAGGTACCGAACCTCCATGGGGGCCCCTCTATGGCATGTCTCGTGAAGAGTTGATGGTCTTGAAAAAATATATCAAAGAGAATTTGGAAAAAGGATTCATAAGGCCTAGTTCTTCTCCCGCGTCTTCTCCTGTCCTCTTTGTTAAGAAGCCAGGTGGTGGTCTTCGCTTCTGTGTCGACTACAGGGCTCTCAATGATATAACAGTAAAGAATAGATACCCTATACCAAGGATCCATGAAACTCTAACGCTCCTTGGAAAAGCGAAGTATTTTACAAAGCTAGATGTGATATCTGCATTTCACCGCATGCGCATTGCAGACGGACATGAATATTTAACAGCCTTCCGAACCCGATTTGGACTCTTTGAATACCAAGTCATGCCATTTGGTTTAGCCAATGCGCCGAGTTCGTTTCAAAACTACATCAATGACACGCTAAAAGAGTATCTCGACGAATTTTGTACAGCGTATGTTGACGATATTCTTATTTTCAGCCAAACCCTGGAGGAACACATTGAACATGTGAAGAAAGTTCTTGCTCGACTCGGAGAAGCTGGCCTGCAGATCGATATCAAAAAATGTGAATTTCATGTCCGGTCGGTTAAGTTTCTGGGCCTGATAATTACCACTGATGGTATAAAGATGGACCCAGTCAAGCTGAAAGCAATTGAAGACTGGAAAACACCAACGAATTCTAAGGAGATCCAGCGATTCATTGGATTTGTAAACTTTTACCGTCGATTCATACATAGGTTCGGCTCAATTGTGATGCCGCTCACTGACCTGATGAAAAAAGATTCTTCTTTCTATTGGGGCCCTGAACAAGAGAGAGCCTTCAAAGAAATCAAACGAAAGTTTAAGAAGGAAATAGTGCTGCGGCATTTTGACTGGGATAGACCGGCTCGACTTGAAACTGATGCATCCGATCGAGGCACTGGGGGAATTCTACTTCAACCAGATGACTCAAATAATTGGAGACCTGTAGCCTTCTTCTCGAGAAAAATGAGCCCTGCCGAAGCAAACTATGAGATTTATGACAAAGAGCTCCTTGCAATTGTGCAGGCGTTTGAGGAATGGCGGCCGGAACTTGAAGGCTCCGCCGATCCAGTTGAAGTCATTACGGATCACAGGGCGCTAGAATACTTTATGAAGTCAAGACTATTAAGTCGCCGACAAGCCCGCTGGAGCGAGTTTTTGTCTCGTTTTAATTTCAAAATTTGCTACCGACCGGGAAAGATGAATGGTCCAGCTGATACGCTCTCTCGTCCGAGCGGAACTCCGGATCCAATGCTAAAGAACTTTCTGGAACAGCGCTTGTTAAAACCAGAAAATTTGTCGCCTGGAATGGAAAAATTAGATTTATCAGCAAATAATTTTGAAAGCAATGGTGACATGCAGTCAATGAGCGACTGCAGTGAGCCCACAGAAGTAGATGCTGTGTTGGACCCAGTAAGTTTTGTACAACGGATTCGTAAGTCAACACTTATGGATAAGTATTTAATGGCCGTTGTAAAGTCTTTAGATGACCCAACCGCACCTAGGGTTGAGAACTACACGCTAGCAGAGTGTACATGGAACGACGGATTACTCAGATATCGCGGAAGTATAGTGGTTCCTCAAAACGGTGGTGACAATAGCTTGACAACAGATATAATCAGTTCGTATCATGACCCCCCTGTCGCAGGTCATCCGGGGGCGGCTGCTACTTATGCTGCAATAGCACGAGACTTCTTCTGGCATGGAATGTTAAAACAGGTGAGGAGATATGTTAGAAACTGCCATACCTGTTCGAGAATAAAGCCATCTCGAGAAGGAACACAAGGCCTCCTTCGCCCATTACCAGTGGCAACAGAGAGATGGAAGCATATTGCAATGGATTTTGTGGTTGATTTACCATTAAGCAAGGACTGGAATGATGTTGAATATACCTCGGTTCTTGTGGTTGTGGATCGAATGACTAAGCAGGTACACATAATTCCCTGCCGCGACCTTTCTTCTCGCTACACAGCTTATTTGTTTTATAAAGAATGTTTCCGAATCCACGGTCTACCTGACTCAATTATATCGGATCGAGGAGCTCAATTTACTGCAGAATTCTGGAAATGGCTTTGTAAGCTTCTTGGGATTGACCATCGGTTATCTAGCGCGTACCATCCACAGACCGACGGTCAGACTGAACGCATGAATGCTAGAATTGAACAATATCTTCGTGCTTATGTTAATTACGCACAAGACGATTGGGTGCGCTACTTACCCTCTGCCGAATTCGCGTTGAATAGTCACGACTCTCAGGTAACAGGTGTGTCGCCATTCCTAGCAGTTTATGGACTCCACCCAAGATCAGGATCCGAACTTTCCGCTCCCATATCTGGACCTCCTATTCCAGCTTCGGTGCGTTTCGAACGTTTAGATGCGGATGAGCTTGTTCAAAATGCTAGCAAGGTAGAAAAATATTTGATTGAAAATATTAAATATAATTCAGCCGAGCAGGAGGAGCAGGCCAACAAGAAAAGGAAGGCTGCTCGTAGCTACAAACCTGGGGATATGGTTTGGCTAAACTACAAGAATATCAAGACTCTACGACCATGCCGCAAACTAGACTTTAAGAAAGGAGGTCCATTTAAAATTATTGAACCCGTAGGAAACTACGCCTTTAGACTGGAACTTCCGCAGTCAGTAAAAATACACCCAGTTTTTCATGTGTCCCTACTCTCTCCAGTGGCCACAGACCCGCTACCAGGACAGACTCCCGGTCCTCTCCCAGTCTTAGATGCCGAGAATGATGACCCGGAATACGAAATTGAGAGAATAATTGGTTCCCACTGGCAAAATGGAGAGTTGCATTACCGGGTTCGATGGAAAGGCTATGGACCGGAAGACGACTGGAGCATCCCGGCAAGTCAAGTTAATGGATTTGAAAATTTGGTAAAAGAATATCACGAATTAAACCCCAACGGGCCTAGCCCCAGCAACGTGGCAGAAAATTATAGGAGAAAACCGACCAAACAAAAGCCTCGCAGGAGCTCGGCTAGGTTGAGGGGGGGTAATGTCAGAAACAGGTCTGTTAGGGCCTAATTACAACTGTCAGGCTAATTATCACGTGACATTATAGTTCTGCTTCCATTAATTTCGCCATGCTTCCATGATCTGAGCGGATTATGTAAAGCCCTATTCTTTGTAGTTCTATCAAATATAATTGTACATTATCTAGAAGGTTCTCTGGAAGGCTTGGATTACTATATGGATTCTAGAAGATTCTGCTGAATTAGCTAAGAGATAGAGGTCCGGGCCTCCTTGGTGTATAAGTAGCAGTCTTCCCTTGCTCTCAGCACTCTTCAGTTCTGAGTCTTGTTATCTTAGATTATTCTTAGCCTCTTGAATATTATCTTGTCCTGATTATCTTGTCCTTGCCATTGCTCTTGTCCAAGTCCACAGCCATTACACCGGTATTAGCCCAGTGGGATCCGGATCGAGATACGATTATGGAAGCAAATTGCTCGGGCTATGCCTTGGGGGGTTGTTTGTCTCAAGTGGACGATCAGAAGAGGCTAAGGCCAGTAGCGTATTTTTCAAACCGATTAAGTGGGGCTGAATCCAATTATCCGATTCACGATAAGGAAATGCACGCAATTGTTACTTGTCTACGGGAATGGCAAGCAGAGCTCATGTCGGTATCTAGGCCTTTCACTATTTTAAGTTACCACAAAAACTTAAATTATTTTACGACAAAACGATTACTAAATGAGCGACAAGTACGTTACAACGATGTGTTGCAGCAATTCAACTTCACTCTTAAATGGAGACCTGGTAATGCTTGCGAACGGCCCGATGCTTTATCACGTCGGGATCAAGATAAACCAAGCGGCCTGGGTGATGAGCGGACGACCGGTCGAATAATGCAGCTTCTTTCACTAGTGGCTGCAAACCCGGCCAACGTAGCTTTAGAAGGAAATGATCAATATTCTTTCGAAGGACCTTATCATAATTCATTAGAAGACAAGGAGAATTCTCACGACGGCCCAGCAGCTTTGACAGTCATTTTTGAGGATGAGGAGCTTCAGACACTTTGGAAACGTGGGGTAGAGACAGATCGAGATTGGCGTCGCGCTCGGGATGCAGTACAGTGTAAAGAGAGAAGTTTCCCACCAGATCTAGCAGTTAAGCTGTCAGCTAACATTGCAGAGTGTAGCGTGGCTGCTGATGGCATCTTACGTGGAAGAGAAAATAGGATTTGGGTACCAGAATACGAACCTCTTCGAACGGCCATCATACAACGAACACACGATAGCCATCTTGCAGGTCATCCAGGCAGAGACACCATGGTAGGCATTCTCTTAAGAAGATGGTTCTGGCCTAAGATGAGAGAATCAGTGCGGCACTTTGTTTGGAATTGTGATGTTTGTGGTCGTACGACTGTATGGCGGGAGGCAAAAGCGGGATTCTTAAGCTCTCTTCCTGTCCCTGAAAGAATTGGCAGCGAACTAACCATCGACTTTGTCACAGATCTTCCATTGTCTCAAGGATGTACAAATGTAATGGTTATCACAGACCGCTTATCCAAGGATATTTTTTTGTTTGGAGCCAACTCGATGGCGGCCCCCAAGTGCGCCGAATTATTCGTAGATCAGTACTACCGCTATTTTGGGTTTCCACAATATCTTACAAGCGATAGAGGAAGTGACTGGCTAAGTTATTTCTGGAAAACATTTTGTCAACTAACAGGAATAACTCAAAGATTAACCACAGCATATCACCCTTAGTCCAACGCAAGTGAGAGGGCAAATCAAGAGATGTACAAGTACCTGCGAGCGTTCACTTCCTACTCTCAAGATAATTGGATGGATCTTCTCCCCTTGGCTCAGCTAGCGCTAAACTCGAGGCCAAATTCAGCCATAGGCGATCTGAGTCCATTTTTTCTGCGAAACGGTTACAATTTAGATCCACTCGGAGAACCTGCTCCAGAGAGCGAGAACGTTTCAAAACATCCAGGGATAAGTTCAGCCCAAGACTACGTGAAAAGACTTCGAGACGCACAAGATTTTGCCCAGGCAGCGATGGCCACTGCCCAACAACGTAGCGAGAGGAATGCTAATCGACTTCGACGACAGCCGGAACGTTTTCAAGTTGGTGATAAAGTTTGGCTCAATTTGAAGAACATAAGTACACCTCAACTGTCAAAGAAACTTGCGTGGCAGCATGCAAAATACGAGGTCACGGCAGTTCCAGACGCGTTAACGGTGGAGTTAAACGTCCTTGGTAATATCCACAAACGATTCCATGTTGAACTAATCAAACGAGCCGGAAATGACCCACTGCCTAGTCAAATTAGAGATGATTCACAGAACCCGCCAGTCATCGACGACTTGGACAAATCAGAGTACGAGATAGAATCCATTCTTCGGGCTAGAACAGTGCGACGTGGCCGTGGAAGTTACCGACAAGCATTGGTTAAATGGGTTGGCTGGATCGATCCTACTTGGGAACCAATAGAATACGTCAAAGAAACAAAGGCTTTGGAGGATTTCGAGTCGCAATATGGATCGATTTCAACAAATAATGGCCCGACCGCTGAGATCGCTGGAAAGTTTGTGGGGCCGGCGGAGGCTCAAACAAAGCAACGACGACGACAGAGAAAACGAGCTACATAACTTGGAAGTTCCTTTCTGGAAAATCAGGAGGGGCATTGTAACGGCTTATGAGCCAATATTGTCCTGTAGCCTACGCTGGTCAACGTATGCAAATCCTTTAATGATCCATGACGAATAATTGTGGAGAACATCTGACAGGGAACGTTTCATAGTGCTCTGATCTCGCCACATCTCAAACCAATGTATATTTATAAGTCACGTCACAAAATACGGGACTCAAAGTCAGGGCTAAATAGCTCGAGCGATTTGGCTTGTATATAATGATAGTTTATCATGTAATTAGATTTGATTTCCTTAGAAGATTTAATATTAATTACGATTACCTACATCATTGTCCATCTCTGCTGTATCAACCCGTCACATTTTCCCTTTAAACATGGTACTGAAAAATATCTTCCGGGTGCCGAGTTTCAACAGGCGCCATCCGATCTTTGTCGGGAACAAACACAAACTGAAACATACGAATGTGTTGAAAACATCTAATGTTTGTGTTTCCAACACTCCTCCTGACCGACAAGATCTATCATTGCTTCGAATCCAGCCCAAAAATTATTTGACACAGTGGTTCTGCCTTCGATCTCGGTAACGGCTTTGTGAGCACATCGGCCAACATTTCATCCGTCGGGATGTAATCCACCACGATATCTCCATTTATAACACAATCTCTTGTGAAGTGGTATGCAACGTCAATGTGCTTTGTCTTTGCGGAATTCGTTCCCCTGGCTAGGGCCAAAGCACTTTGATTGACGGTAAGGGTTTGTAGCCCATCATTATCAATTACCTGGGTCGAGACTTGGAGCTCCTTTAGAAGCCGAGTTACCCAAATGGCTTGTTTCGAGGCTTCAAACAAAGCAACATACTCAGCTTCCGTTGTCGAGGTTGCCACTGTTTTCTGCTTCTTTGATTGCCAACAAATTGGGCCTCCTTCAAGCATTAAGATATATCCACTGACTGACTTTCGAGTAGTAACATCTGATGCGTAGTCAGAATCAGAATATAACTTCGTTGTTAGCTCTGGTGACAAATCATTCGAAGGGGGACCAAAGTAGTACTTGATACAATAATCGTTAGTACCCTTTAAATATCTGAAACCCCTGCAAACGCTGTTCCAATGGCGCTGTACTGGCGACGAATTAAAACCAGCAAGCTGATAAACAGCAAAAGATATATCGGGCCTCGTACTGTTGGATGCATAACCTACACTTCCTACAGCGCTCGCATACGCGGTATCGTCTGCAAGCGAATCATCTAGACGTGCTGGCAAAATCCCACTATACCCATCGAGGGGCGCCGAGTATGATTTGGCGTCGCCCAGCCCAAACGACTTGATTTTGTCGTCAATATAGTGAGCTTGGGAGATATTTAGCGATCTCGTTGATCTGTCCCAAGTTATCTTCTATCCAATAACCGTGTCGATCTCTCCAAGGTCCTTGATCGGAAAGTATGATTTCAGTCTTATCTTAACTTCCTCCACATCCCAAAGTAATTTTCCACAGATTACCAAATCGTCAACATATACTCCAACCACAATCTGCCTCCTTGGATGAGTATTTATACAATGATCATTCATCAATTTCTCAAAATTAAGAACAGTAAACTTGCTATCAAGCTTGTCGTACCAAGCTTTCCCAGCTTGTTTCAAGTCATACAACGCCTTGTTGAGTTTCACATACTTTGAACCATGTACTCCTTCCGGCGTTTGCATGTAAATTTCATCGGTCAAGTCTCCTTCAAGGTATGCCGTCTTGACATCTATCTGATGAATTTCTCAGTCAAAGAAAGCTGCGACCGCTAGTAAGATCCTAAGCGAATCCATCCTTAGTGTCGGCGAGTATGTGTTGAAATAATCAACTCCATGTACTTGCAAGAATCCCTGAGCGACCAATCTAGCTTTGAATTTTCCGTCAGATTTTACAGTAAATACCCACCGTGAACCAATCGGTCTCCTCCCATGAGGCACATGAGTAACATATGAAAAAACACCTTTCTTTCGAATTGAGCTGAGCTCATCATCCATTGCTAGCTTCCATTTCTCACTGTTAGTACAATTCACGGCTTCCTTATATGACTGGGGAATTGAAGCTTCTCCTCCAACATATAATGCGTCCGATCTAGGTTGCCATGCAGACCTTGGTAAAACGGGCTTAGGAGCACGAGCACTCCTCCTAAGAGGTACTTGAGGGCTCGGTTCCCTATTGCTAGTGTTTTCGTGCGATGGGGGTGTTGGTTGCGAGATTTCGGTAACGCTTATCTGTTCATTATTTTCAAGCGGATCAGTGTCACAGGGTAAATCAGACGTTGAAGACGGTTGCATCTGTTGATCATTGGTGGATGATTGTGTGTCAGAGTCGGAAATAGAATTTGAATAGGAATCAGACAAATGATCAATTCCGACCTCGTGAGTTGAAGGGTTTAAGGTTTCATCGAAATCAATCTCAAGCTCCTCAAATTGTTCAGAGGATTCCCCCTAATCCCAGAATTTGTCTTCCAAGAATCGCACATTTGCCGAAAAAATAACTTTGTCCCGACCAGATCTTTTCGGTACATATACTTGATACTGTGATGAGGATTCACAGTACCCAACAAAAATACCTTTCATTGATGTAGGGGAAAGTTTATACCTTTGTGGATCCTTGTTGTCTATGAGAGCATAACAAACGAAGCCCCAGACCTTAAAATGTGAGATCACTGTCTTGACACCAGAAAATTTCTCAACCGGAGTCAAATTACCTTCATATAGAGGCATTCGATTTCTGATATAGCATGCTGTCATAATTGCAGCATCCCAGAAACGAAGCGGCAAACCGGCATGTGTGAGCATACAACGAGCCATGGTCACTAGTGTCCGATTCAATCTTTTGGAAACTCCATTTTGGTGCTGGGTATATGGCGCGCTAACTTGTCGGACAATGCCGCCATAATCAATGGTTTTATACTCAGCTCCTCCGTCGCATCGTAATGCCTTAATCTTTCGACCAGAACTTAGTTCTTTTCGTTCCTTATACTTCTGGAATTTCTCTGGGACTTCTTTCGTGCTTTTCAAGACATAAACCTCACTTTCGCGCGAGCAATCACCTGTAAACGTTGCAAAATAAAAACTTCCCGAGAGTCCGGCAACACGGCATTTACCCCAAACATCTGAATGGACCATCTCGAGTAGATCAAATGATCGAGGAATAGGGCCCCAATTTATTTTCTCAACCTGCTTGCAAGAATTGCATGTATCGCATTCTTTTAGAACCACAGTGTCAATTTTAAAATTCGATAAATCATATGATTCGATAGCCTTTAGCTGAGTAGTGTCGATTTTTCGAATAGCCGTTATTCCAGCATGCGCGAACCGATTGTGAATAAGTTCGGTCACAGTTTTCTTTACATCATCGGAAAGAAAAACTTTTGGCAAATTCTGAGAAGTGACCGATGCATTGCTAGCTGTGTTGAAACAAAATAAACCGTCTTTAAGGCGAGCAGTAGCAGCAATAATTCCCTGAGCAGTATAAACTCCGAGACCATGTGAGCTTGACTTTATGTGAAAACCCCTGGATACAAGCTGTGATCCAGAAACCAGGTTTTTGGTACAATTCGGGAGATACCAAACATCCTCGATCTTGATAGTCTTACTTCTTGTTGGGTCTTGAAGGTCAAATATTCTAAACTCAACAGACCCAATTCCAGAGACAGATTTAATATTTCCAGAAGCCGTCCTCACAGATTTTTGGTAGGGAGACATCGTTGTGAATAAAGACTCATCATGAAAAATATGATGAGTTGCGCCTGTATCGAGGACTATATCGTCGTCACTTCGTGTAGCTGTAGATGAAAGAGCATGATCTTCTATCATCCACATGCCTTCCTCGGGAGAGCTTTCAGGCGCCTTTGAGTTATTCTGATTCTCAAAGTTCTTCTACTTTAATCTGGTCTTTGCAGCCTTCTCGGGGTTCTTAGCTGCCCACTTTGATCCGTCCGGAGTGTCTAACCATAGGAAGCAAGAATCACGAGTGTGGTTTCTTCGTTTGCAATAAGCACAGGATTTCTTCTTTGAGGATGATGGCTTCTTGCTTTCATCACCCTTGGCAAGGGCAACAAATGGGACTGGATGGCTCTGCTTGTAACCTGACTGAGTAGTTCTCAAATGGTTGACTGTCGCGTCGAAAGAGATTTTTTCATCATTTCTGAGGAATGTTACAGCTCCACAGTAGTATCCGTTGTAGTGTTTGTCAAAATAACCTAGTAGTCGATTTTTCTTGATAGAATCAGAAGGGCGTTGTGAGTTATCTAGAGCAGCTATTCGGGACTGTCTTTCGGTTAGTTCATTCGCTAATTTGTCGACATCGGTTCCTTCATCCATTGAGAGTGTCCAAAACTCTTCAAGTAGAGAATTTAGTGTGGCTTCATTTCTCGGGCGGTAATAGGTCCGGAGGGTATCCCACATTTCTTTTGAAGTTATCTTTGCTTCAAGGAGATAATAAATTTCCTCCGGTACGAGCTGAAGAATTGCCGTCATGATCTGATTGTCTTTGACTAGATCAGAACGGTTAGAGTTATCAGTAGATTTTGAATCAGCTGTCAAATTGGATGATTTGGAGGGTCCTGTCACGACTTCTTAAGTGACTGCCAGAAGATAGAGGCTTGAGTTAGAGCGTGACTTGAGACGTGACGTGAAGCGTGACTTGAGCCGTGACATGGAGCTGACGTGGAGCGTGACGTGGAGTGTGGCTAGAAGTAATATACAAGACAAGAGTACCTGATAAAGAGGATATATTTTAACAAGACACAAGTCTGAAGAACTAACAATTCACAGGCAAATCTCCTATATGTACACCAGACGCCCCGATACCTGAGGCTTTTCCTGCCATATACAAACTCCAGTAGAAAAGACTAGAATACTATAGAATACAGTAGAATTAAGGAAACAACTAGAAGTAATACCGGGCTGTAAGGAAGCAAGCATGGGGTATCAATTAGGATCATCGGCGCTAGCAGGGGTCTTATGTGAGGTTGAAGTTTACCTAATAGCATAACTTCGGACCCTGTTCGTGACATTACCCCCCCCCTTTCATCTAGCTGAGCTCCTGCGAGGCTTTTTGTTTTTTTTCTGATTTTTAGGAGGTGGATCAGAGGGTTTCGGCTCTGACGGGTTCAGTTCATGAAATTCATTTACTAGATCTTTGAATCCCTCAGTTTGAGATTCTGGAATGCCCCAATCATCTTCAGGACCATAGCCCTTCCAACGAACCAGGTAAAAAAATTGACCATTTTCCCAATAGGAACCAATCACCTTTTCAACTTCGTACTCTGAATCGTCATTTTCAGCTTCTAGTAATGGCGGTGGACCATAATCCTGGCCTGGCAGTGGATCTAATGCTACCGGAGATAGCAAGGATACGTGAAAAACTGGATGTATCTTAGCAGAAGAAGGTATTTCGAGCTTGAAAGCATATTTCCCAATGGGCTCAATTATTTTAAACGGTCCTCCCTTTTTGAAATCTAGTTTCTTTGATGGTCTCAGGGTTTTTATGTTCTTATAATTTAGCCAAACGAGGTCACCAGCTTTGAAGTTTCGCGAGGCAATTCTCTTCTTGTTCGCTTGAATTTCATGTTCTGCAGAATGGAACTGAATATTTTCCACCAAAAATTTTTCTATTTTCTTCGCGTTCTGCACCAAGTTTTCGGCATCTATTCGATCAAATCGTAATGATGATGGAACCGAGGGGCCCGACAGAGGGGCAGAAAGTTCGTTTCCGGATCGAGGATGTAAACCATATACCGCCATGAAGGGTGACACACCAGTGACATGAGAATCGTGATCGTTGAGTGCAAATTCAGCTGAGGGTAAGTATCTAGTCCAATCATTTTGAGCGTAATTGACATAAGCTCGTAGATATTGCTCCACCCGTGCGTTCATCCTCTCTGTCTGTCCATCGGTTTGCGGGTGGTATGCAGTTGAGAGGTGATGGTCGATTTGTAAAAGTTTGCACAGCCATTTCCAAAATTCAGATGTAAACTGCGTACCTCGGTCTGAAACTATCGAGTCTGGCAGGCCATGAAGTCGAAAGCATTCCCTGTAGAACATATTCGCCGTATTTCGAGCGGATAAGTCATTACATGGTAAAATTTGAACCTGCTTTGTCATTCGATCGACTATAACCAGCATAGAGTTATACTCCTGATTGTTCCAATCCTGACTCGGTGGTAAGTCAACTATGAAATCCAAGGCGACGTGGCGCCATCGTTCTTTTGCTGTAGGGAGCGGGCGGAGAAGACCTTGGGTGCCTTCACGTGAGGGCTTAGTTCTCGAGCAGATATGGCAGTTCTTAACAAATCTTTTCACCTGTTGCAGGATCCCATTCCAAAAGAACGTCCTCGTTATTGCTGAGTAAGTAGCTGCTGTCCCCTGATGACCGGAGGCAGGTGAATCATGATACGACTTAATTATTTCAGTGGTTAGAGTTTCATCATTACTACACTGAGGTACCACAATTTTGTTTCAATAATACAGTAGACCATTATCCCAGACACATTCAGAGAGAGTAAAATCGCGAACTCTAGGCGCATTTTGATCTTGCAAAGCTTTTACAACTGAAGCTATAGATTCGTCGGACATGGCTGCCCGACAGACACGATCCACAAAGGTTGATGCTTCTAGCAAATTATTTTAATCAATATCAGCTTTTTCGCCACTATTCATCGGAGAAACTTTTTCCTCAACTAGTTCATTCGCTAATAATTGAGTCTCTCCCATTCCAGGAGAGAGGTTCTGTGGCTTTAGTAGACGTTGCTCTAAAAATCCTTTCAGCGATTGGTCAACTAAGCCATTTGGTCGAGAGAGCGCGTCAGCAGGCCCATTTTGTGCACCAGGACGGTAACTGATTTTAAAGTTAAATCGTGACAAGAATTCACTCCATCGGGCCTGACGACGGCTCAGTAATCTTGACTTCATGAAGTACTCTAAAGCTTTATGATCGGTGACTACTTCAACAGGGTCCGGCGATCCTTCCAGTTCCGGGCGCCATTCTTCAAAAGCATGAACAATTGCTAGCAACTCTTTATCATAGATTTAAAAGTTCAATTCGGCAGGACTCATCTTTCGGGAGAAAAAGGCTACAGGTTTCCAAATACCTGTGTCATCTGGCTGTAGCAAAACTCCCCCTGTCCCACGATCCGAAGCGTCGTTTTCAAGTCGAGCAGGTTTGTCCCAGTCAAAATGCTTCAATACTACATCTTCTCTGAACTTTGACTTGATAAGATCGAATGCTTTCTGCTGACACAAGCCCCAACTAAATGGAATGTCCTTTTTCATCAAGTCGGTCAAAGGCATGATTATTGACCCAAACTTGCAAATAAACCGCCGATAGAAGTTGATGAAGCCAACAAATCTAAAGACTTCCTTTGTACTTTCGGGAAGTTTCCATTCTTCAATAACTTTTAACTTGGAAGGATCCATTTTAATACCCTCTGTAGTGATAACAAGACCAAGAAACTTTATATACTTAACGTGAAAATCACACTTTTTAATATCAATCTGTAAGCCAGCTTCCATTAAGCGGGCAAGAACTTTCTTCACATGACTCTGATGATCTTCCAGAGTCTCACTAAAAATGAGAATATCGTCGATATAAGCTGTGCAAAATTCATCAAGATATCCTCTCAAAGCATCGTTGATGTAGTTTTGGAACAAGCTAGGAGCATTAGCAAGCCCAAAAAGCACTACTAAATACTCGTAGAGCCCAAATCTCGTTCGGAAGGCTGTCAAATATTTATCTCCTTTTGCAATGCGCAGTCTATTGAAAGCTGAAATAACGTCTAATTTTGTGAAGTACTTGGCCCTCCCTAGAAGGGAAAGAGTTTCATGAATACGAGGTATAGGATACCGATTCTTGATTGTTATTTCATTTAAGGCTCTATAGTCAACGCAAAACCTTAAGCCACCCCCGGTTTTTTGACAAACAGGACAGGCGAAGAAGCTGGGGACAAACTAGGTCGTATAAAACCTTTTTCCAAATTCTCTTTTAAATACTTTTTCAGAACCTCAAGTTCCTCACGGGACATACCATGAAGAGGTCCCCATGGAGGTTCTAACCCTGGCTTTAATATGATGCGATGATCACTGGGTCTGTGGGGTGGCAGCTTATCCGCTTCGTCCTTCAAAAATACTGCCAGATACTCGTAATAAATCTTGGGTAACTTTTCTGCTGGGTCAACCTTAGGTATTTCTTTTAGAGCTTCCTCTATGTCCTCGATTGATATTGTCATAACAGTGTCCTGCCCCTTGATAATGGAGTCGCTAAAGTCGTCAGGGTTGCAACTCTCAGTACCACTAGTGCGATCGATCACTTCGGTGGAGTAAAGTTGTCTTCGCAGCCTGACATCATTTGGAGATAATGCATAAACTAAACTCGTGCTCTTGGCAATGTGCTTCTTACAACCTTGATCTTTAAATTGAAGCGTCTCTTCAGCTCATCTAATCTCTGGATTGTGGTACTGTAACCAAAGAAGACCAAGGACAATATCAAAATATGCTAAACTCGTCACGTAAAGTAATATATTCTCTCTATAGCCCGAATGTCGAGTTGCACCCTGACCATATGTAATATATGACCAGATATGGACTCTGATCCATCAAAAACTTTCAAGGAGCGAGGTCTCCTCAACGGAATAAGAGAAAGATTATGAGTGCGCACAAACTTAGCATCTATAAACCCGTAGGCAGAAACACCACTGTCAATTAGAGCAAAAGAAGGTATTGGAGAAGAGTTAAAATTACTAATCTTACAGCTAATCACAAAATGGCTCGTCTTCTCCCAAGGCTTCCCAATGACAGCGGCGGACGGTATAACTAAGTTTTGATTTGAACTCCTTGGGCGACTTTTCAAGGAGTTTACTCTTTTCCCGACTCAGGAATTGATTCCTCTTCCAATAACTCCGCAGACCGAGCCACAAACGGTTGACGAGATTGCTTCTTAAAACATTTGACTGATTTGTGACCAGCTTCCCCACAGTAATAACACAAACCAAATTTTCGACGTCTATCTCTTTCTTTCTGAGATATAGGGCCATTACTCCGCAAGCCAGAAGCGGAAAGATCCATCGGGTCACCCGTATCATGAGAAGAGCTGGTAGGATGCAGCTGGTTTGGGATTGGAGAGGGAAGGGGGTAATTCGGCATGTGCTTAACTCTGTTCCGTGATAGAAATGTCGAAACTATGCGTTGGCGGTTTTCGATGTCCTGGAGCCTGGATATTGCCTCGTCGAAGTCGAGATTATCGATATCTCTTTCGTGAACCAAAGCTTTCTTTAGATCAATGCTCATATTAAAAAACACGAGATCTCCAAGTTGGAGAGAGTCGGTATCGTAGCCGGCTATGGTAGCATCTCGACGAATTTCAGCGATCCAACTCGAAAATTGGCGGTTAAGTTGGAAATTAGCGTGCAGACGGTTGGCTGCATCACGTTTGGCATTTGGATCGCTGAAAATTACTGAAAGTTGGGCCCACATGTGGGATAATGACTTAAAGGTTAAGACCCCATCTGTTAGCCATGGCTGAAGGTGAGTCTTGCTGCTAGAACCTAACTGTGAGTAAACATATGCCATCTTGGCCTGTTCAGATGGGTAGCAATTAGTATTCACGTTCAGTTTTAACATCACCGATTCTTTCCATGTATTAAAATCTTTCTTATTTCCTGAAAACGGGTCGGAATCTCGAATCTCAGAGGCTGTTGTTTCATTATTTTTGGACCCAAGCAGATCAACTAGCTTTGAGAGTGCGTCATTGTCACGTGGTAATTTCTTTTTTGGACTTCTCCGAGTTCTGACGTTCTAGTTCTTGAATTCACAAATTAGCCTGATTGAGCTGGTCCTTCTGATGAAGATAATTAGTATGATGTTCAGAAAGCCTTTGGATTAAATCTAGCATCAACGCAGGATTGGTGTTGGCGCCTTGGGCAAATTGGGAAGGGTCCTTCATCTCATTGACCTCCTTGAGTAGTTGTTCCAGAGTAGTGGTTTGTTCCGCAGGATTGTCAATAACCGTCTCCGACGACATGATCGGAAAGAGACTTGTGTAATGTCACGACCTCTTAAGTGACTGCCAGAAGATAAAGGCTTGAGTTAGAGCGTGACTTGAGACGTGACGTGAAGCGTGGCATGAGCCGTGACGTGGATTGTGACGTGGAGCTGACATGGAGCGTGACGTGGAGTGTGACGTGGAACGTGACTAGAAGTAATATACAAGAGTACCTGATAAAGAGGATATATTTTAACAAGACACAAGTCTGAAGAACTAACAACTCACAGGCAAATCTCCTATATGTACACCAGACGCCCCGATACCTGAGGCTTTTCCTGCCATATACCAACTCCAGTGTAACAGCTGATAAGCTGGTTATGCCTGTAGCCTATTGTATGAATAGGCGTGCATAAGTTTGCATATAATATATATTATTAGTCTGCATAAATAGGTGGTATACAGGGGTAGGGATTCCTTGTTGGTGCTTGGACCTTCAAGAAGTTCCTGGAGTATTCTGGACAATAGAATCTACAGGAAATGTCCGAGGACATCAGAGTAAGGAGAAAGCTTCTAGAATGGGACTGTGTTTCTTAAATGCCCAACATAGTAGATAGATTAGTTCATTTCCCATAGATTCAATATTTACTACCGTCGACCATTAGCTGCCCCTGCGCTCTTGGCCCAGACCGTGACATCCAGTAGAAAAGACTAGAATACTATAGAATACAGTAGAATTAAGGAAACAACTAGAAGTAATACCGGGCTGTAAGGAAGCAAGCATGGGGTATCAATTAGGATCATCGGCGCTAGCAGGGATCTTATGTGAGGTTGAAGTTTACGTAATAGCATAACTTCGGACCCTGTTCGTGACAGATCTGATCGTAATGTCTGCCTTTCTATATTCAATTCCATTCCATCAGAAAAACATCCTCGTATCCTCAATTGGTTCGAAATTGGAGGGCCAAGGCTGGATTACAATTGGGTGGACTTCCTGGAGCACATAAAAGCTCAGTTTGGTGATAAACAAGCTCGACAGGTTGCAGGCAATTTGCTCAATTGTATGAGAATGGGATCCTCCCAGTATTTTTCGGATTTTCTGACCGAGTTCGAAATAAAATTATTGCAGTGCGGCGGGACCTAACGGGATGATGAATCTAAAATATTCCTTCTCGAGACAGCAATAAATGCCCCACTTCGTCAACTGCTACTAAGTAAGTCTATGCCTACTGACGACTACCAAAAGTGGGTATCCAAAGTTAGAGTCGTTGCTGCCCGTCTGGAAAACACCCCCTCATACCGACCAAGCGGCTCCACTGGTAGGAAAACATGGTATATTCCGCAAAATGGTTCCGCGTCGAATTTTATACCAGAGAACCCTAAAGATAGAGCTGGCCCAAGCATAGATGCAGATGGTGATACTAAAATGAGCGGAATAAATGCAAGGAAGTCTCTCCGGACTATAATTAGTGCATTGAACGGAGCTAATAAAAGCCAGGATCAGAACAAACCAAGGGCTAAGTGGAGGTCTGTGGAAGATTTTAAACGGCTTTCCGAAGAGGGTAAGTGCAAAAGATGTCAGAAAAAAGGGCACAATACTCGGCTTTGCCCCAGATACCGTGCAGCAAGAAAACCGACCACTGTTGGACATATAAAGAGTAACGATATCGCCACTTTACAGAAACTTTTATCGGAAACAAATAGTGATGAAGATATTAGCGATGCAGGAGTGTCGGGGGAAGACTAACCTCTGAGCATTGTTGCGTTCAGGGGTGTAGGAGAAATAATTCACATGATGTAGGGAAGGCTCTTGAAAGAATGAACAGCAGCCCATTTTTGATAAATTGTCAAGTAAATTTCAGTTTTTCCGTCCATTCTTTAGTTGATACAGGATGTCTTTGCTTCGCCGCATTCTCTAAAAATCTTGTGATAAAAAATAATCTCCCGCGCATACCAATCCAAAAACGAGCCTTACAATTGGCTGAAAATGATGGAAAATAGAGAATGATCACCGAAATCACGTATGCAGATGTGAATATAGATGGAAGACGTGAAATGATTTACGGATACGTAGTCCAAGATCTAGCTTACGACGTAATCCTAGGCAAACCATGGATGGAACACAATGATGTTGTGTACATTACGAAAGAAAGAGCTATTCGCTTTGGATCATCTAGTAAGAATGGTCTTGTTGTGAGGGAAAAAGACTGGTATCAAAAGAGTGCCCCTCCTAGTGTAAGATCTAAGGTCCAGTACATTGCCGATGCCACCAAAGTGGAAGGAGAAGAGATTCTGCAACTTATTAACTTTTCTAAAGAAAATGAAGGTAAACAAATCTTTGCAATAACAATGCAAGATATTAGCAAAGCTCTCGAGCCAAAAAACATTGATTGACCTGAAAGTATCAGAGAGAAGCTTCCTTTTGAAATTAAAAGACAGTGGCAAATTTTCATAGAAGACCAAGACAATGCACTCCCGCCACATCGAGCTTCCAACATAAAAATTGATCTCCAAAAAGATGAAAAAGGGCGTGACAAAGCTATACCCTGGGGGCCATTATATAGCATATCAAGAGATGAACTTTTGGTTTTAAGAAAGACCTTAACTGATCACTTAGATAAGGGTTGGATCAGGGCCAGTAACTCACCCGGGGGAGCACTGGTTTTATTTGTCAAAAAGCCTGGCGGTGGTCTTCGGTTTTGCATCGATTATCATGCCCTCAACGCCATCACAGAGAAAGACCGGTATCCTTTACCATTGATCAGGGAAACGCTGAGATCAATTTCAAAGTCGACCTGGATCACTAAGGTCGATGTCCGTGCTGCGTTTCATCGGTTGAGAATGAGGAAAGGAGATGAAGAAAAGACTGCTCTCCGCACAATGTTTGGCTCTTTTGAATGGTTGGTGACACCATTTGGTTTACAAGGTGCTCCGGCTGCTTTTCAAAGATACGTCAACGAGACATTAAATGATTATCTTGACGTGTTCTGTACAGCATATTTAGATGATATCCTCATTTATACAACTGAAAACCTCGAGGACCACTGGCAAAAAGTTAACTTGATATTGGAGCTTCTGAACAAAGCTGGATTAAAACTTGACCCTAATAAATGCGAATTTGCAGTAAAAACAACCAAATACCTAGGGTTTATCATTAATTTAGAAGGCATAAAAGTTGACCCGGACAAAGTTAAAGCAATCAAGGCATGGGACGCCCAAACTTCGGTTAAGGGTGTTCGAAGTTTCTTGGGATTCGCCAACTTCTACCGAGAATTTATCCCTCACTTCAGCGAAATCGCTCAAACTTTATTGGACTTGACGAAAAAGGATCGAGCTTTTCTCTGGCTCAAAGATCACTCCGAGGCTTTTGAGTCTATGAAAGAACTCTTCATGACGGCTCCTGCTCTGGCTTTATATGACCCGGACAAATTAACTGTTGTAGAAGCAGATTGCTCGGGATATGCTATGGGAGCTTGTCTCTCTCAGTTTGATGACTTAAATTCCCTGCGGCCCGTAGCATATTTCTCTCGAAAACTAACGCCTGCAGAGTGCAATTATGAGATTCACGATAAGGAACTTCTTGCCGTCGTCTCAGCCCTAGAAGACTGGAGGGGCGAACTTATGGGGTTGAAAGATCCATTTACGGTGTTATCTGATCATAAGAATCTCCAATACTTTATGAGTACTAGAAAATTATCTAAAAGACAGGTCCGATGAAGCCTCACTCTATCAAAATATAATTTCCAGCTGAAATTCAGGGCCGGAAGAGTATCAGCACGTCCGGACGCTCTCTTTCGGCGTGAACAAGACATGCCCAAGAATGTAAATGACGAAAGGCTAAAAGGCCGAGACATGCAGCTGCTAAAAAACTCATGGATCCATGAACCATCTCCTCAGGAAGCATTGGTAAAAACACAAATTACTAATATTTCAATTTGCCCCTCAATCGTCACGCAACCTCCACATATTTTAACAAGAGGTGACAAAATTTTTCATGAAAAGCATCTCCAATTACTCTGGGATCGAGGCTGTGTAGAGGATAGCATCTTCCAAGAAATATACAAAGCTGTTAGTCGTGATGAGCGAAGTTTTCCAACCGATTTAAAGATCAAAGTTTCGATCTCTGAGTGTGACTTCGACGAAAGAGGGGCACTGCGTTTTCGCCGACGCGTTTGGGTGCCAAATTGGGAGCCCCTCCAAACAGCTTTGATACAAAAGACCCATGATTCATATATCACAGGACATCCCGGTCGTGATAATACATACGCTATTTTGTCTAGGAATTTTTTCTGGCCTGGTGCGTCATCTATGGTAAGGACTTTTCGCAAAAACTGTGATGTCTGCGGACGTTCTCATGTTTGGAGAAAGAGGAAAAAGGGTCTCCTTCTACCTTTGCCTGTCCCGGATCGTTTTCATTCTGAATTATCGATCGATTTTATGACCAACCTTCCCGCAAAGTCCAAGGGAGACCTAAGATTTCTCATGGTGATTACCGACCGCTTACTAAAGAGTTGCACTCTTGAGGCTATGGAAACAATGACGGCAGAAGATTGTGCAAAAAGATTTGTACACTGTCATTATTGATACCATGGATTTGTTGTGCTTAGCATCGGTGGGCATGGAGGAACAGATCAGCAGACCATGAAAGGGATGATGCTGCCACAGTCGGGCTAAAGTGCCGGGACGTGTTAGGCGAGATCCGGAGCTCACGGGTGTGTATGCTCGCTCTGTTTGCACTATTGACGCACGGACATTATTTGGGTATAAATAGGCAGCAGGTCACCCTCATGTAAAGTATCATTCTCATCATCTTCAGATACACCTTTCTCAAGCATCACTACCTCACACATCTATTCCCATAAATTATCGTTAGCTGCCTTCACATAAGTATGTTCCCAAATCATACACCTGGTAAAACAGGATTTCCCAAGTTCATAACTTCTGACCGTGGCTCCAACTGGGTAGGAGATTTTTGGACCTGCCTTTGCAAACTTGTCAAGATAGAACAACGTCTTTCGACAGCTTACCATCCCGAAACCGGTGAAGTACTGAACGAATGAACCAAGAAGTGTTGGCATATTTGCGTGCCTTCATATGATATACACAGTATGAATGGCCATCGATGCTTCCTACAGCTATGTTAGCATAAAACAACAGAGATAGTATAATTGGTCTTAGTCCTTTCTTCCTCACCCACGGCTACCATGCAGAACCCATTGATCAAGTACACTCTTCTAATGTAAGAGCCTCCAGCCAGAACAATCGAGCAATTGATTTTGTCAGGCGTCTTACAGAAGCTCAAGAATACGCACAGGCAGCTATTGCATTGGCCCAACAGCGAATGGAAGTGAATTCAAATAAAAAGAGACAGCCACAAGAACGCTAAGTCGTAGGCGATCTTGTATGTCTCAACTTAAAAAATGATCAAACGCCACAGCTATCAAAGAAATTATCTTGGTTAAACGCTAAATATTGTATAACAAAAATTATCTCTCATCATGTTGTGGAGCTCGATGTTCCCTCAACTATCTGGCCTAGATTTCACGTCAAACTCTTGAAAAGGGACCCCCAAAATCCACTTCCTTCTCAGATAACCGGAGATAAACAGCCACCCCCGATCATCAACGCTGAAGGGGAACCCGAACAAGTTGTCGAAAAAATCCTGAGAGCAGAAAAACGGCGTAGAGGCCGAGGGTTTCGCAGAGAGGTACTAGTTAAATGGAAACAATTTGAAGAACCAAAATGGGAGCCCAGGGATAATTTAGAAGATACCGAGGCTCTGGATATCTTTGAAGCTAAATTCGGTACGACGGATAACGTTGGTGAATAGGTAGGCACAAGAACCGGACGCTCGGGGAAGAAGACCAAAAACTAAATAAAAAAAATATAGAAAAAAGGCTAGGAAGGAGATAGTGTTACAGGCTACGCTCATCACCAAATAAGCAGGTACTAGTAGATTGGTTGCTATGGTGATATTCCTAGGATCTGTATGTTTATTTATTTATTTATTTATTTATTTATTTATTTATTTATTTATTTATTTATTTATTTATTTATTTATTTATTTATTTATTTATTTATTTATTTATTTATTTATTTATTTATTTATTTATTTATTTATTTATTTATTTATTTATTTATTTATTTATTTATTTATTTATTTATTTAAGTGTTTTTATATGTCTACCGGGCTAAGATTATGTACAAGCCCCATCCCTAGGGGGACACGGTGACTGTAAGGTATAAAGAAAGGAGGAAAGGGTAGCCAAAAGCTAAGAAGGTAGAGAAGAGGAACTGTGAGCGCTGTACAGCGAAAACTCACAAAGAGCTATGTTATGCAGCACGGATTGGGCAAATTTCTGTTATGAACTTTGACTTTTCCAATATGAAAGAAAAACGCTTAGCACCGCGAGCGGAGCTGAGGAGAAAATCAAGTGTCCCCAAGCTACGGCGGTGACCACTTGCGGCTAGTCGCTCACGAACGAGGGGGCAGAAAACTAGGTGGGTAATTGACTTGTCACCCCCACAGGTACAAGTCAAGAGGGCGTTATCGTGACGGAATCTATCGTGATACGAGCGAAAGTCTCCGTGTCCAGTCCGGCACTGAATAAGATACCCGAGATTTCGGCGAGGAAGTCGTAGCTCTTCGGGAGGCTTTTTAGGGAAAGGCATTCCTAGTTCACAATAGGTAGGAGGAGCGTGTTTTTGCCACCATTCGGAGGTTAGGTCCCAAATTTGCCGTTTCGCCTTTGATCGAGATCCAGCGAGAGATGCACCAGGGGGAGCCGGTAGGCGGGCAGCTTCGCCAGCTAGCTTGTCGGCTAGTTCATTACCAGGTATGCCCACGTGGCCGGGCGACCACATCACATGGACCTTGCCAGGAGCTGCGGTTGGCAGAATTCTCCTTAAGGGCCATTGGGAGGCGAGGTGTCGGAATTCACGGATTGCGTGCTGCGAGGTTTTGGAGGGTGTTGCATCGAGAAGACGTCGAGCTGCCTCTTGATTGTCGAGAATTACGTGGATGGACGAAGCAAGGTGAGTGGAAGGTGCTGATACAGCAGCTTTAAGTCCTGTGAGGGCGCCGATGATCTCAGAGTCATAGACCTCGAAGTTAGGGCCTAGCGGTACTCTCACTTCTGCTAAGGTGATTCCCTTGTGGAGAACGACGGCGCCTGCCCCAGCAGCCCCATCATTTTGTTTCGAGCCATCCGAGAAGACGAGGATATCCTATGGTGGTAGATCTCTAATACGCCGGGAAGCTTCTTCAGGGGATAATTCGGCCCGAGTGAGTAACGGAGGAGCTCTATACGAGGGCAATTCGAGCCGAGGACGAGGAAAAGAGGCAACGAGCTTAGCTTTTACGGTAAGGCGAGTTTGTAAGCGAGAGTCGTTGGATCTTATGACCAGAGGGTGAAAGCTGTCAGCGGTAGCTAATCTAACTGCAGAGTTGAGGCGGGTTTCTTCAAGTAGAATATGGGCCGGTTTGAGCCAAACTTCTCTTAAAAGAGCTGCAATGGGTGTGGTTTTGTATACTGGAAGAATAGCTCTAGCCAAGTTGACCAGAGCTCGAGAGACCATGTCCACAAGGTGTTGAGATCGACTGGAAATAGAACGGCCGCGCCGAAGAAAGGTGTGTCCGCGCCATCAAACCTCAGCACCGTAAAGAAGGACGGGTAGTGCCGCAGCTAGGGCTGCAGTGCGCAGAAAGGAAGTGGGTACTCCACGATTGGTATTCCCGAGCTGTCGTATATGGGAGCTAATCCGTTGCGTCTTGGAGCTCCATTCTTGTACGTGTTGCTTGAAAGAGAACTTGGTGTCAAGGAAGATGCCAAGCCACCTCAGGGTAAAATTGGAAGTTCTTGAGACACCGTTGATTATAACCGGAGGGGGGGGGGTTGACGGGATCTATGAAGGTGTAGTATTTCCGTCTTGTTATCTGCTAGAGAGAGTCCGTTCTGTTCGCACCAGCGGGTGACGCTTCCAACCCTGAAGGCGGTCAGTAGAGAGGTGTCAACTAGAGTTTTCGCGACCGAGAGGATCGCCACGTTATCCACGTATCCAAATGTAGGAAACCCAAGTTTAAATAATGGCTCGAGAAAGAGAAGAAAAAGTATGGGTGAGGCAGGGGATCCCTGAGGCAGACCATGCGGAATATCCAAAAAGTCGCCAACAAAATCATCCACTCTTAGGCGCGCTTTCCTGCGTGAAGCAAAAGACGCGGCCCAGTTGACGTATGGTAGAGGCTATCCCTGTTCGCGAAGACGAACGGAGAGACGGCCAGGCTGAACACTATCAAAAGCACTTTGGATATCAAGGGTGGCGAGAGTGCAAACTTGATTTGACTCCCATGCTTTTTCAACATCATGGACCAGGCATTCTACGAGATCCACGGCAGACCTTCCAGGCAGCGCTCCAAATTGCGTGGGAGATATGATGCGATTTGACAAAGCCCAGAAGGCAAAGCGTCTTGCGAGCAGACGTTCAAGCCCCTTCCCGAGAACTGGAAGAAGCGATATCGGACGCCAATTGGCGGGATTGGAGAGATCATCCTTGTGTGGTTTAAGAATAACCACCACTTTAGCGCGACGGAAGATGCTGGGATGGTGACCCACAGTTAGGCAGAGATTGTAGAGATGAACGATCCACGAGCGCCATGTATGTACTGTCCATATAAGGCGGAGGGCGGAGACAGAGAGGTGGTCATGATCCGGGGTAGTTGACGACACATTAAGAAGACAATAGTGCACCTCATCTTCGGCAATGGAGAGTGGTGTGGGGATCGTGCGGCGTGGGCAAGTATGGGTGTACCTGGGGACATCCGGTTGACTAATTGGGCGGGCAAGCTTGGTACGAAAAAATATATCTGCACGCTCAGTAGGAGTGCTGTACGTGACATTTTGAAATAGAATTGGAGGGGGGCCAAAGCGGCTAGATAGCTTTCGCCATCCAACAACTTTGTGAGCCTCCAAGATCGAAGACACCTTATCCAGCCTGGATCGATTGTGATCTCGTTTGGCTCGTCTCACGGATTTCCGAAAGTTTTTGTGGGCCTCGCTAATGAGAATTTGATCACCGTTACGGCGAGCTTCGAGATACCGACGCCGTTGGTCTGAGCATTCTTGGTTCCAATAATCTTTGCATGGGACACAAGCAGGTCTCGGCGGGTTAGCTGTAAGCAAACATGCTGAGAGAGCGGCGATGCCCGAAGCCGTAACTGCGTCCAGGAGCTGAGGAGTTGGGACCTCGACAGAAAGGTTAGGGGGTGCGGTAGCGTAAAGATCTTGGCGAAAAACTTCAGCGTTCTCGCCGTTAAATTTGGGGAACTTCAGCGTTGGATGCCGCCTTGGGGATGGTGAGAGTTGAATGAGGCCGGATATCGTCTCGTGGTCGGAGGTAGAATGTGCCTTCGGTTCCATACGGGCTGTGAGACCTTCCATGTTCGTGAGTACTAGGTCGAGGACGTGACCGGCGCGATGGGTGGAGGCTCCGTAGGGCAAAGCCGACCTCAAGGAATAGAAGTCAATCCATTCGACAAAGCTACTTACGCCGGACGAACGAGAAATGTTGGGCTCCCATAATTCGTGGTGCAGATTAAAATCTCCCACTATTATTGAATTCGGTTTAACCGGCCAGCTTAGGAGAGCGCCGAGACTCTCAGGCATCAGAGTTTGAGGCTGTCGATATACATTTAGTACTTCCGAGAAGGAGAGCACTGGAGGCGGAGAACAATGATGTCAGGAGAGAGACCGCAATCCAACTGGATAGATTGGGGGTTAGATTTCTTTCGAACATAAGTGAGAACGCGCGGGCGTGCGCTTTTCCAGTCGCGGTTCGGAGGGGTAAAGATTACATAATCTGGGTGAGACTTTGTGACATTTTTGAGGTTAATTGTTTTAGTCCAGGGCTCCTGGACAAAGATCACATCATACTTGCCCTGGAAGGCAGCTTGCAGAAGAATGAGGTGAGAAGATCCACCACGCCCAACATTAGCTTGGAGGAAACGAAGGCGAGGCGGGAGGGTACTCCTGAAATAAGCTCTACTGCTCATGAGAAGTAGTGTTGGAAGTAAGATTGGTGATATGCTCGTCTGGGTCTATATCCATAGATCCCGCTGAAGCAGATGTTAAAGATGTGAACCGGTTTTGGTTGGCTACAGGTACACGTTGAGAAGAGGGGGTAGAGGACTCAGAGGAAGGAGTTGGTGCACTGGAGTTGCCGTCCGAAGTTGAAGATGCAGTAGCGGCAGCGGCAGCAGCCTCTGCGCGGCGTTCCTTCCGGAGGTTAGTACGGTTACGAGATCGGAGTTCCGCAATCGTCTTTTCCGAAGGATTGATAAGTTTGCCCTTGAAAGGGCGGGGGCGGAGAGGGCATTTCTGGTCGTTTGCAGAATGTGGCCCGAGGCAGTTGATACACCGGCGTTGGTGGCAGCACTCACCATGGTGGCGAAGGGCACCGCAAAGGGCACACAAAGCTTGAGTGCGGCAGCGAGAGGATGAATGGAAACCAAAGCAAGCATCGCACTGAACTACCTTCGGATTAGGAATGTAGCGTCGAGAAGGGGCGCTGTCAACGATTCGGAAAGTCGGCACCTCTTTTGGGAAGAAGATGACAGCCGTATGCAGAGGATCGTGGCGTTCTTCATGCAACGACCAGTGAGCGCTAGATGGAGCGACGCCTGTCTGAGCCTGGGCAATACTTCTGACGTCATCAAGTGTAGTGGGGACCACGTTGGAGACCGGGTTCCAGATGGTACGCGGGATACGCTTGACAACGTACCCGATGCGGACCTCAAGCTGAACAAGGGATCCAGAGAGAGACGCCTTTATAGAGTCAGCGTTGTCCAACGCCAGTTTCCGCGCTGTGTCGGACGAGAACGTGATGTTAAATCCATTTGAGCTACGAGAAACGGAGGCTATGCCGTCCTTGAGTGCAGGGACAATTTGAATAAAAGCAGTCTTGACTGAAGTTATGTCTGCTCTAAGGAGTGGAGCATCTTCCGAGAGACGAAAAATGGCCTTATGTCCTGAAGTGGTTGCAGATTGTTTGGAAACCGGCGTATGGGAGAGGCGGTGATTTGCGTTGGGTGAGGCCGCGGGCGGCGCGTGAGCAGAGAGATTGGTGACAGGAGGGGCGGCGGCGGTCGTTGCCCAACTTTGAGGTTGTTTTGATATGGGAACAGGCGGACGTGATGGTAAGTTTTGGCTGGGCTTGGGAAGGGAGCTCGCCGTCTTAGGCTGTCTTGGAGTATCGTGATGCATCGGGTGCCCGGAGGCAACCGCAAGGAGAAACGCGTCCATTTGCTCGCGCACGAAGGTTTTGATGAGAGGATCAGCCTCTTCCACGGCTGACCAAAACTTGTTATGAAAGGTTTGAACCCAGGTAGCTCGACCCTTTGCCACGCGCTGGACAAGTTCGAGCTCATCAGCAACGCGCTGGGCCAAGGGAGGTGGTTGCTGCGATTTGGCCATCACTAGCGCGATGACCAAACAAAAGGCACTTAAAATTATTGAATTGACAAACGTAAGGATGTTGTGAGCGACGATATGCGTGAATCTGGTATGTGCAACAGAATAGATGACACTGAATATGGGGCCAGTTGCTAGGATCTGTATATTTGATGATGATATTAGTTAACGTCTGGGGTGATAAGTCAAGTGCCCCAGGACACGTGATATCTATCCTTGCAGGGATATAGGACGCTAGGGCCAGAGCCCTAGAGTATTTGACTACAGTCTAATTACACGGCTATGCAGCGTTATCTGAAACTGCGCACAGAGAATATCGTGGGCTCTAAGCAGTGACATACATGATTCTTCCCCTTACTCGCGACTGGTGATCACTCAGTCCTTTTCCCCCGCTCCACCTTGCACTTCTAGGAGCCCCCGATCAAATATAACTTTACAATTCCTCCTAACGAGGACATATTTGCTCAAAAAATTGAGCCTGGCTTAGCCAGTTTGTTAATGTGACAGCCCCTTCTGGCGTGCCTAGTAGCTTGGGCAGAAGTTCGTTGATTGGCCCCTCAGGGCGGCCAGACCGACGTCTCAGAATTCTGCAAAAGAAGAAATGTCTCGGGGTTTTCAATGACCCGCATTTACAGTGTAGGTTTGCGCCTTGATGTTTAAAGCGGATATGATATGCGGAGAAATCACCAAGTCCAGTTCTAGCAGCAATTAAACGACCCAGGGCTTTCCTATTAAGAGAGAGCTCCATGGGAATGCGTGGAGCGATTTTTATTTTAAGCTCGGAGTATGACTGGGGAATATTCTCGTCTCACCATTTTCCCCGCGTCAGTTTATTCTGATCTGAAATCCAGCGAGAGAGGGATGCATTTGATAGCTTCGAGATGAGGTTTGGGAAAGGCATTGTAGCGCCTTTTTTGGCTTCTTTATCTGCCATTTCATTTCCTTCTATTCCTGCATGTCCAGGGACCCATCGGATACGGATTTCCCCCATACTTGTGTGTGGTAGCCTCATCCGTTTTTTCCATGTCCTGTTGACCTCCAGGGCATCTTGGAAGACGGATTGAGAAGAAGAGCTGATTGTTTTGGTCAAAAATTTCCTTGCCACGTCAATATTATCAATAAATATCCAGAGGTTGGTGGCAAATCGGGCTGTCGGAAGAGCAGTGGCTACTCGAATTCCTTCAAGAGCTGCGTAAACTTCGGCATCTAGAGTCTCTTTGTGTTTTCCGAGAGAAAAGGCTTTAGTATAAATCTGTCGACCAAGCTGTATAATGACAAAGCCACCTCCTGTACTGCCATCTGCTAGTTTCGACCCATCCGAATATACTGTTAGGTCACTGATCGGAACGGTCCTCAGAAATTCTCGAAAGCTAGGATCTGTATATGTTAAAGTGTCAGCCTCTGTGCTGTGTAGAAGTCACGTGATGATTATAGTTGCGTCTGTAGATAAACCTTTTATTTATCTTACGTATGTTTAGACAACAATATAAATCAATTATCTCTCTTCTTTGATTATTTTCTACTCCCTTTAACAGTATATAAACATAACAACCATCTGTGGTATTCTTTTTCTGATGTAAATAGAAAATAGACAGTATTAAGCCACCATACCTTTTTATACGCGTTTTGGTGTTAGCCCTTCACATCAGTCAAGTGATGACCTATACGTCTACCGCTTCTATACTGAGATATCATATGATTAATTCTGCTCAATTTCTCACCAACCCTAGTAACTTTGAGCACGTTAGCGAGCTGTTAAAAGTTAGCATCTTGTGGAATGCAAATGTCTCATGAGTTAGATGAAGATTATTCGATTACCTTTCTAGTCTAGGATACACCATAGTAATATACAGCAATCTCCGTAATATCGCTACGGTTATAGATACAGTTTCAGGATACTAGAAATTTACTGAACATGTAAAAGCCAAGGAATTACAAGCCCAAACGATGCTTAGAACATGACGAGACATATTGAGGTCTGTCTCAGAACTTAAGAAGTTCGTCTCATAGTGCGGAACATAATTTTACTCGGGTGCAACAAGGCCATCTTATCAACACATACTTTGTTAGAGCCTAAATAAAGATTACTCTTAGTTTGTTCCTGATGACCAACTATCTTATCATGCTTTCTATTCATATTTTACATGATCGAAGCATCACCAGAAGCCGACAATGTCTCAACGATATCTCTGCAACATCAAAGCTACCATGGTGTCGCTAAAATAAGCTCCTGCTCTAGTAAATAAAGGACAAACGCGAATAATTTTTCAGAGATCTTATTTGAGGCCCGAAGAAGTAACATGAATTTGGCGTATTAGTTGAAGATTTAAAACTAGGTAAATCTTCACCAACGTCAACTGTAACGTCTCTTCACAGTGTCGGACCAAACAAGGTTAAGAGTTCGCTGGTCAGCAAAAGTACTTTTCGCTTAGCCTGAGCGAGTAGTATGATGGATGAGAGAACATCAGCAAAACTAATATGCCATCTCAACGTTGCGAAAATTTAACATTTCTATTTTTTCATAATTATTACACCTCCAGGACTAGATTAGATGCCACACGTATTGGTCCAATAATGTGCAATTGAAATTAAATGTTGGTTAGGCCCGTGTGAGAGATGTCGATGAATCTCAAAAATTCGATTCATCAGCTTGAGTTGAGGTAATACAGACTCTTACGATTAAATCAATAATAGCACTCCTGTTTCACTTTGCTTGAATCTACTGTGAAACAAGCCTCCACTTAATTATTAGTCTTCGTAGAATTCTTGGAGCGGGTTTTTCTCTTAGGAGCTGATTTTCTGCAGGGTGCATTGTCTTCGTTCACTTGCTGGAAATCCTCGTTATCATCATCTTTCTTAATCGAAGCTGTCCTACTTTCTTCATATGGTATATTGGAGTTGCTTTTTTTCTCTTCCTTGACTTCATTTTTGTCTTGAATTTCAGCCGCCGAAGAAAACTCATCTTCTCCATCTTTACTACCCCTGGTCTCTTGATCTTCCTCTTTGATATTTCTTTTAGTTCGACTGTTCTCCCTCGTCGTAGGCTTGTCCTTATTCAAATTAGAAAAATTCTCAGGTTCTTCCTCTTTCAGAAACCCTTTGCTAGATTTCTTTTGTGAATCAGCAGGTTTACTCGCATTAAACTCCTCATCTGTGGTTTTATTTTCCTTGTCTTTGATTTTCCTACTTTCTGCTTCCATTTTAATCCTATCTTTTGCAGAAATACGCTTTTTTCTTGCTGGTATCTCTACTTTCTCTTCGGACTCTTCATCTTTCGTTTTGTCTTCTTCATCTTTGATTCTCCTATTATCTGCATCCATTTTAATCCTATCTTTTGCAGAAATACGCTTTTTTCTTGCTGGTATCTCTACTTTCTTTTTGGACTCTTCATCCTTCGTTTTGTCTTCTTCATCTTTAATTCTCCTACTTTCTGCTTCCATTTTAATCCTATCTCTTGCAGAAATACGCTTTTTTCTTGGTGATATATCTAAATTTTCTTCAGGGTTTTCGTTATCTGAACTATCATCCATTCGACATCGTTTATTTGAGGAAGATTTTTTGGCGGCTGGTTTATTCTTATTCGGGGGTTTAGTTTTTTCGATCTTAATGAGTGCTTGTTGCACAATTTCAAGTTGTGCGTCAATTTTTGAAATAGAGCCTCCATTTTTGAGAATAGAATTTCGTTCAGCTGCTAATGAATTCAGCTGCTGCTTGAGTTCATCAATATTTAAGTTATCGTGACTGGTTTCCAGGTCCTTTTTCTTTTTCGACACAGGAGCGCGCAAACCACTACAACCTAGCTTGTTCATTTCAGGGTCCTAATAAAAGATTAAAGCACAATTCTAAGAAAAGTTAATTGATAAGAATACCTACCCCTTTGAAATCATCAGGGTCAATAAAGCCTTGTGTGATAACGCGCCTAATCTTCGTTTGGAGAGCTGGGTAGTGTTCAAGGCTGTTTTTATCATCTCCTTGATAGCCGTCTAATACATCCCAGGCGTAATCGCCTGATTCCGAAGGATCCAGCAACTGCCGAATGTTGAGCAGAATTTTCCCAGTCACACAGCCCCTGAAATTTTTGTTTCAGTTTTTCTACATTATATCGTAAAGATAAAGGGGAAATCAGGTAGAGTAGGGTATGTAGGGCTACTTACCAATGTCTCCACCGCCATGATCCGCCACGATTAGGGATATCTACCCACGTTCCCAGACGTAATTCATTTTTGGGTATTTTATTCCCAGCTTTTTTACAATCTGTGGCTTGACAGCCGGCACGTCCGCTCGAGGCAACCTCTATTGAGACACGCGTTAAATACTTCTCTAGGGAAAAATAATCATGTGTAGTATATGAGATAAATCTAATAAAAAAATTTCGAGAAGTGATAATACACTAACCTACGCGGTACGACATTTCTCTGTTGAAAGAATCAAAGTATTAGTTGTGAGACGTAAAGATTAAGTGTTAAGATTTGGTGTTAAGATTAGAATATCGAATGACGAGAGTATCTGACAATAGATGATGTTGAGAACCAATTTGCTTTGCACTTTTAATTTTTAAGACCGGCAGTTGCTCGACGTGGCGGTGATACTGAGGATCACGAGGTATATCAATCGTGTAGACAAGTGTACTTGAGAGTTATACATTAGACTTGTTCTTGAAATAGTTGATTTTATTAGTGTAGCCTCATTCGAAAAACATGGTTGATTTCATTGATATAGTAGATGCTATTGTTTATTTATTTTTGTGACCTTAACAAGAATTGGTCGTCAATGATTTTCGGGATCAGGCGTGCACAATTTGTGCATGTACAGTTAATTAAGAGATTTTTTTTTTAAATCATTTTAGCGTATGCAGCCTGAGGCTATGACGCGAATGATTACGGAAGATATGTATATTTAGCAGAATTACTCAGTTTGACATTTGAAACACTCATTCTCAGATTTTATTTGCAGACACCACTACGAGAATAATGCCTTGCAACATGTACCCTCTTCCGTGAATACCCACCATAGAAAAGCGAGAAAAACCCATGGTTATTTGAGTATGCTTTCATCATTCCACGAATACATTATCACCGCGAGAGAAGTGGTGTGCGTGTCTTGCTGCATTCGAACCAGTTTTCTACTGTCTGAAGTCGGGCATGTGTCCAAGCTTCCTAGACTCTACTTGGGAGAACAGCCCGGACTGTGTACCACTGCACTATTCGACCCTAAGAGAATTGTTATTTCCACCCCATGATTCTCTCTGTCGCCCTACGCCGCATTTTCACCCCAGATGTGGGCTGGCAAAGACGAACACTTCACCTTCACGCTGTGCCGGCTGTAAACGCCTAGTATGTTCCCACATTTGGGATAGCCAAGAAGAGTTGCAATCGGGTTCCGACCTAACGCACTTGCTTCATCACCCTCAGTCTAATTTTATCAACTCGTCACTAAATCCAATCCGAAGAAGCCATTTTACCAATCCGCCATCTTCCAGCTCCCGAAGTATCGAACCACGAACCCCGACAATTACTTTGACGACCGGACTATCACGATCTTCTGCTTTGCTTCGGCGCACCTCCATCTGCAGACCCACGATGATACTAAGATACTAATACCAGACGGAGGAAGAAAGTCAGAGGGCACAACGATGGAGGGGTTGTAATGGCTTTGGAAAGCCAGGTAATGATGGGGATCTACGAAAAAGAGAGAGACAGGGAATTCGGCTAGGAAAGGATAGGATAGTTTTTGGAGGGCGAATTTCTGAAGTTGCGTCGGAATTTTCGGTATTGGGGGTATTGTGTATGCCGAGATTTTTCGGTTCGGTTAAGTGCTGCGACCACCTGGTAAACTTGCTGCGCTTCCTTTTTGGAGGACAGACATGCGATTCCGGTCGTGACAGCGGCACTCGGTGCAAGTCGGTGTACTTTTGGGAAATCTTTTTGTTGCGTCGACCTTCGCGACAGAGAGGAAAGTGGAGCTGAAGGGCGCCAAACCTTTCAAATTCCGAATACGCGATACTTACGAAGACAATTATAGTTAAAATGTCCAAGCTTAGCGCTAACGATATTACGTAACATAATTTGTCTTCGTATCGCCATAAAGTCGCAGGCCTCGAGAACCATGCTCTCCCTCAGACTAATCAATAGATCAGACCAATGCACAACAAGGAATACGAATATGTTTGGAGCTGGAGCTAGATGGCGTTGGTTGAATGAGTTATGTCTACGTATCCCGAAGATTAGGAGGGAGGAATTCACCATGGGTTTCATTATATCTAGAATATAGTGTAGTTCCAACGACTTTATTGAACCATTTGAACTTTACTATCTTGTTAAGTGAACTTACTCATCTTTTATAATCTCTATCAGAATATTCTTCATACCGCAAGAAACCTCACCTTTGGCACTTTTGTGTCTTTTTTAAAAGCAACAACTGGCTAGTAGTAGTCAGAGAATCAGGTAGTTTAGAGTCTCTAGGGATCGACTACCCGTATCATGCCTCTTGGGTGCAGGGCCTGTGCCTGATACGTCATGAATTCAATCAATCCATTCACCCCAGATGTGGATGATTGCTACCGAACCAAACCCTCAGTGCTGGGTCGGATGGTGTAGTGGTACACTGTCCGGCCGTTCTCCCTAGTAGAGTCTGGGTAACTTGGACAAATGCCCCACTTGAGACAGGAGAAAGGTGGTTTGAATCAAGCATCACCCCCACACCACTTCTCTCGCGGTGACAATGTATTCATAGGATGACGAAAGCATATTTAGATAACCACAGGTTTTTCTCGCTTTTCCCTGTGGTGGGTATTCACGGAAGAGGGTACATGTCGTAAGGCGTTATTCTCGTAGTGGTATCTGCAAATGAAATCTGAGTATGAGTGTTCCAAACGTCTAACTGAGTTATTCTGCGAAATAGACATAGATAAACGTATGAAGGTAAAATCTTTGTAAACACTTAGGCATTCTAGGCTCTAAAGATAAAAATATGATCGCACCGAACTGGCGATACAAGAATAACAAGATTGGTCCCTCAGGTCAACACACGATGTCCCCAACTTCGAGATACCCGATCTCTACATATGTTTCCCAGAGCTACTCATCCGACTCTGGACTTCTGTCCACATTAACCCATCTCACAACATGTCGCTAGACTGTTCCATCTGATGAATGCCAAAACACACTGTTACAGTTATGAGTTAGGGAAGTATCATCATGTGCTGACTTTTGCAACGATGTCACTATGGTAATGCAGGAGAGTGTATGAGACGATAATGTATAATAATTGATATGTAAAGAAGGGAGTCAATATCAATCTAAGATGGCGAGACGCCTACTATTTGAACTTCACTATTCTCGCTACACAAACATTTCTATTCAATATTCACGTGACCAGTACAAACTCATGTAATCATGTGGTATAGCATATTTGCATTCTGCACACGTGATTACACAACACTCCCCCTGTCGTTAACGACTCTTGGTAACTTCTGTATTAACACCGAAGACTTTACCTTAGTCAAGGGATCGGCCAGTTGGCTGGATGTTGCAATGTAAGCAACCTCAATCAATCCCTTTTGATGTTGCTCGCGGGAGTAGAAATTTCTGAGGGAGATATGTTTTGAACGACGATGGTGATCATGGTTTCTTATGAGTGAAATTGCTGACTGGTTATCCACATGTAGCTTTGTGCATTGTGTGCCTTCGATGTGGTCACTCAAGTTCAATTCTTGCAGCAATGATTTTGTCCATTGAAGTTGTCGACATGTTTCGGTGGCAGCGAGATATTCTGCTTTGGTCGTGGAGAGGACAACTTCCCGTTGGAGATGCGAGCGCCAGCTCACTGGCCCAGACGATAGCATTGTTAGTGATCCTGAAGTCGATCTACTCGTTGACGGGTCTGCTGCAAAGTCTGCGTCGGCATATGCTTCGATTGTGGGTTTGCCCACTGACTTGATAAAGAAAATTCCCCGGTCTGGTTCTTTTGCGATGTATCTCAATACACGGAATGCTGCCTGGAGGTGCTCATTTGAAGGATTGACTAAGAATCGTGCTAGGTGGTTAACTGCAAAAGAAATGTCGGGCCGTGTGTAGTTTGCAAGTAACTGCAGGCCGCTGACGATTGAATTGTATTGAGTTACTTGCTCTAATGCGCTCTTCTGATTGTTCGGGAGCATTAGACGCTCAATGGGAGATAATGCAGGTTTGCAGTCTTTCAGACCGTGCCTGTCGATTAAAGTGCGCGCATATTTGCCTTGGGACAGTGCAAGGATTTCTCTTCTTGGGTAGCTGATATGGATGCCGAGAAAAAGATCTGTGCTCACTGTTTTTAGCTTATACTTTTTTATGTAGGGCTTGCATCAGGTTTTCTATCTTGCCTAAGTTAGGACCCATCACTTGGAAGTCGTCTACGTGCATCACCACAAAGAGATCTTTGTGTGAGTTGGTGTATAGACACACGTCTGATGTGGTTGGATAGAGAACCTGCTTAGAAAGCGTGGCTTTTACGTCGTCATACCACAGTGCGGCTGCTTGTTTGAGACCGTAGAGCCCTTTTCGAAGAAGTATAATGCATCATTCTTTCTCATATCCCTGTGGCATCTCCATGTAAAGGTCTATATCAAGATCAGGGTTAAGAAAAGCAGTTGGGACATCACCTTGTCTTCGATTCCAACCGAATTGATGAGCCAACACAAGCATGATTACGCCGGTTTCAGCGCGTGGGGTTGGTGCGAATGTCTCCTGGTAATTTATGCCTTGTCTCTGAGTGAAGCCTTTTGCGGTGCATCGAGCTTTCCATCTCTCAATGCTGCCGTCAGCTCGGAACTTCTTGAAGACCCATTTGCACTTCATGAGTTTGCGTCCCTTGGGAAGCTGAGAGCGTTGGATGATTTTTATGGCTCCTTTATCCTTGAGGGAGCGAAATTCTTCATCTGCAGCTTTCTTCCATTGCACAGCTTCTGAGCAAGTCATGGCTTCGTTCCAAGTCTTTGGGTCGATAGAGGTGTGTGCTGATTTCCCGTAGTGGAGACGCTTGTAGTCGTGCCTTTTAACTATCCTCCATCGCTTGGTTAAGATGATTTCTTGGGATGATGGATCTTCTCTATCTGGTGAGTATTCTCTTTCTGGCGAATGTGGTCGTTTCTGCCCGGCAGTAGGACGTATGAGATCCCAGCAGGTCATAACACGGTCGTGGGGCCTTTCTTCAGAATCATCCTCTGAGCTTGACTCCCCCTGATCTTCTGGCTGCAAGGTAAGTTCTTGTGAATGGCTGTAGGGAGAAGATGGGACAGATGGATTTTGCAAAGTCTGGTTGGAGTGGTGGGATTCGGCTGGTCAACTTTGCTCACTATTGTATGGATTTGGGCTTAGACTTTGGGAGTAGATGTGTGGTGGTTGCTCCTTTTCGACACTTATTGTCACTGGGTCATTGTTGCTATATAGAGGTGTATGTGGCTCATCTGCTGCGGCAGGGTCAACTGCTGGCGTGGATGGCCGGTGCTCCCCCTCAAACGACTCTGGAGTTTGAAAATCTGGAGTCGACGGTATGCTACTCTGTTGAGCGTTAATAGATGCCTCACTGAATAAGGAATTGTAGTCAGCCCAATAGCTATGTGTATGCTGTTAAACAGTGAATGGTAGTTCTTCACCAAACATGACGTCTTCATTAAAAGTTGCATGAGGGGTGAAGCTTTCAACCCATTTCCAACCCTGCGCAGAAGCGTAGTAGGGATGGTAAGTGATGAAGTTTTTGATGGTATTTTTCTGAAAACCTATAAACCATCCTTTTGTAGCTCTGGGTTCAAATTTGCCTAGTTTCGGAGCTATTAGCTTGTAGGCTCTACAACCAAATCTGAGGGTGTTTCTGAGATCCACTTGACCTGTATGGGGCTGTTGGAGACCACGCATGAAATCAATGAGTGAAATCTGTTTTGTCCAAAGACAATACAGTCTGTTGACTAAAAAACATGCGTGGTCAACTGCCCATGGTCAATATATGGGGGGCATCTGCGCATCTATCAACAATGATCTAGCTAGCCTGAGTACTACTTTGTTAGCTGATTCGGAGGCGCTATTTTGCTCTGGCGTGTATGGAGCAGAGACGTCAGTTCGTATGCCATGTTGGTCACAGTGGGATTTCATGCGAGCGAATTCGGTGCCGCCGTCTCTACAAATTGCGCGAACTCTCTTACCAAAATGGAGATGTTGGATCTCAATCCATTGTATTGGCAGTGGTGCGATTTTATCTTTGGATTGGGTAGTGATGGCCCATCGCATCCGTGTCTTGGCGTCTGTAATAATTACAGCGTATTGGTGGCCATTTATTGCTGCGGTGATCTTGCCAATTGTATCAATAAATATTTCATCTAATGGAGCGTGCAGCGTGGGTTGTGGCTCTCTGGAGACAAATTTCTGGGCTTTACTTTAATGACACGTCTTGCACGTCGTTAGTTCACTAAGGTCTATACCTTCTAGGCCCTTAGCATGTTCTGCAGTTTTCTTGACAATACTTTGACCTGTGTAATCAAGCTGCTGATGCCAACGTTGCGCACTTATAGTGGTAGGAATTCTGGCAACACCTGGGGCTGCTACAGGGGTTTCGTGTATTGTGATACTGTCTAGGGGATGGATATAATAAACATCATTTTTGCATATCAAACGTGCAATGGTTATATCTGGGCCGCAAGACTGTTTTTTTTGACAAGTAATGATTTTTCGTGATTTGCAAAAACGTTAGATAGTCTTTTGAGTCTTCCTCCAGATACTATATTACATGAGGAGCTCGGGGAGTATAGAGCTTCGTGGAGCTTAATAACAAGCCTTCCGATCCTAAGCATTGCTGTTCCCTGGCTGTGCAAACTTGTATTGCCTACTGCTTGATCAAACTTGAAGGGTTTTGATCGCTTCTAAATTTCACAAAATAGGTTTTCACATGCGATAAAATAGTGCGAGGCACCGGTATCGTAAATAGTAAGGGTTCCATTAAGTCTCCAGCTTGCTACTCTGATGCTTTCGGTGTCCGAATCAGAGTCTTGAGAATTGTACTCTGCCACTGCTTTTCCTTTTCCCTTATTGCCATAATTACTTCTTTTGAGTACCAGCTCTAGGTGCAGTCTGTAACAGTATCTGTTCTTATGCCTGTGACGACATCTTTTGCAATAATCATTTGGGTCTAAGTCCTCACCGGTGGGTAACGTGGCAGCCAAAGCCAAATTGGGTTGCTGCTCACGATTACCTGCAACGGATCAGAGAGACGACATTAGTGCTTGCAGGGGAGCATACTTATTGTTGGATTCATACGCCCGAGTATCTCTCCACGTATTGAGCCACTCGACTCTCCTTGTGCCTAAGACAAACATTGCAGAAGCCGTACCATTGCCAATGCGGTACATGCTGTCAGACGGCTGGGTAGTCATGCCATCAGCCGCATTATTGACAGCTTGGTACGAGGCTAAGAATTGGTCAATATAATCGTCTGCCGTGCTAACAAACCTTATTCTCAAGAATCTTTCAAGGGCTATAGTATAAGGGGCTGTTGCTGTCTCTTGTTGGCTGCTAGCAACCGTATTGTACAGCTGTTAAGCTGTTATGTTGTCGTAGTTTGATGGACACATTGTTGGGGAGAGTTGCTGCGCGATTATATTCTTGGACTAAATCTCTCCAAGAACCCAGCGTTCTAAATCAATCATATACCTCTCGGAAAGTTGCGGCAGATCTTTATTAGCGGGATCGGAGATTTCTGGATCAATTGGCATATTGATTTGTCGAATGCCTGTCATGCTGTGAAAAACGTGCCCGAGGACATTCTTTCTGCCCAATTTTGCTTGGATCGCCATCTTCGATGCGGCGAACGAGACTCTGGTGCCAAGGATCATCTTGTCTGGGCCGTTGTGCATGATTACTGGATACTTGGTTAGCGAAGTGTTAAATGGCTAACGGAGGTGCGCCCGGGCTCATAACCTGTTACAGTTATGAGTTAGGGAAGTATCATCATGTGCTGACTTTTGCAACGATGTCACTATGGTAATGCAGGAGAGTGTATGAGACGATAATGTATAATAATTGATATGTAAAGAAGGTAGTCAATATCAACCTAAGATGGCGAGACGCCTACTATTTATACTTCACTATTCTCGCTACACAAACATTTCTATTCAATATTCACGTGACCAGTACAAACTCTTTTTTTTTTTTCTTCCATCTAGCGTCGTGCCGGGGGCACGGCTACGAGTCTTAAAGTGACACGTGCCGGTTAGCTCAGCCTATAATAGCTACCCGACGCGCCAGTGCCCCAAAGGACCCGGCCTCTACTCATAGATCCAGGCCTCTCTGCCTAGGACCTTTCTACCTAAAACAAATATATAGAGAGCACCCTTCCACTGGGTCTCTGAATGGTTTACTTATAGACTGATACGTGTCTAGAATATTTTAGGGGATACCCTGTAACAGGATTAAGTTGAATGACGACGTGAAGGTTACACCTTATAACATACGAAAAAGAAAATATATCAAAAACAAAAGAAAATTATGAAAATAGTAGCCTGATAGAACACTGATAGAAGAGTTCTTTATGTCAGCGGGACATACTAGCGGCGGAGCTGTATTTCATCAAAAAAGGAGGTAGCCTGAAGCCAGTTGTTGAAAGATTTTCCTGCCTCCACTGTGCCTAGTACCCATTGGATTCTGGGGCTCGGGTGTCGAGGTCCGCCCTTTAAGCGAGCGCGGTTTCGGCCTAGTCGGCAGAAAAAGAAGTGATCAGGTGGTTTTTCCTGCCCGCAGGTGCAGGTCAGAAGTACATATTTATGTTGGGAGCGGCGATGGTATTCTGCGAAGTCGCCGTGACCAGAGCGGGCTGCAAGTAGAAAACCAATCATGCGTCGATCGAAGCTCGCTAGTTCTGGGGAGATTTTTGCATTCGCTTTGATTCTGAGCTCTCTGTATCTATCTGGGGCATTCCTGGACCAGTAGGTGGCTACAGAGGCTTCATATCGTGCTTTGATTTCTCGTTTTGCTCGTGCAATTGATGGGGCGAGGGGGGGAGCAGGGGCTTCGCAGGCTAGCTTGGCGAGGGAGTCGGCAGTTTTGTTGCCGAGGATACCGACATGTGCTGGGCACCAGCGTATGTCTACTATGCCAGGTTGTGTGAAGGAGCAGCGATTTCTCGTTGTCCAGGAATCCGAAAGCTCCTGGAAAAGCTTTATAAGTTTCGAGCTGCTTGGTGTAGGAGCGTTAGGTTTGAGCCGGAGAGCAGCCTCTTGGTTGTCAAGGCAAACCGTGACGTTTGTAGCAAGCCGTGCCATGGGGCTGTGGAGAGCAGCGGCAAGTCCATCAGTGGCCCCACGTATTTCTGCATCATACACTTCAGTGGAAGTTCCAAGAGGGAGAGAGCCTTGGTGAATCTGTTGTGTAAGACCCCGGTAGATTGCATACCCGGCACCAGACCGGTTTTCTATTAGCGCGCCGTCGGAGAAGACAAATAAATCAAGAGGAGAACAGGTAGCCTGCCACCGTTTAAACTCCTGTTTTCCGATTGTTCTACCTACCGCGCCAATAGATTTTAGGGTTGCTTCTCTACTTGGCATCCAGGGGGGGATTATTGTATCGGTCGAGAGCTCAGGTGACACTCTTTGGCGAACCCAATTCATGTGGGTAGTATTCCAACGTTTACGTAATGGATTTTGGGGATCTGCTGAGGCTACGCGCACCGCAAGTCGATCATGCAGCCGTTCGAGCCAGGCGAGGGCTGGACCCCATCCAACTTCACGCAGAAGTGCTGGAACTGGGGTTGTGCGGTATACTGGGAGAGCTGCCCGTGCGGCATCATTTATTCTAAGCTGTATCTTGGCGATAGTGCTCTTCGAGGTCCCTTTGGAGAACCAAGTTTCAGCTCCATAGAGGAGGGTAGGAAGAGCAGCTCCTTGTAGAGCTTGTCTGAGGAGTAAGGGACTAATCCCACGGGTCGTTGATTGGAGTCTCTTGAGGTGGCTAGTTATGGCTACGGATCTCTCGCAGGCCTTCTTGATGTGATGCCGGAAACGGAGCGAACGATCAAAGAAGACCCCTAACCATCGGGTGAATTCGTTTGGTCTAATTTCGTTTCCTTCGGCGAATAAGCTAGGCTCTGTGGGCGACCTACGCTTTCTATGAAAGTACTGTAGTTCAGTCTTCCGGATTTCAAACACAATTCCATTATTACGACCCCACGTGAAAGTCTCATCTAGTTTAGTCTGAAGCCTTCTGGCGCAGTCAGCGAGACAGGGTGCTGAGGCGAAAATGTTGATGTCATTGGCGTAGCCGAGACGTCCGGGCGAAAGGCGGAGGGCCTCTTCGATTGCTAGGAGAAATAAAATAGGTGAGACTGGAGAGCCCTGCGGGAGACCGCATAGTATCTGAAAAGATGGGGATGTAGTGCCTTCTGAGGAGATTGTGGCCTGGCGTTGCTCCATAAATGAGATCACCCATTTTACTACATTTGAAGGCCAACCTTGGCTACGGAGACGGTGGCTAAGGTGTCCCTTTTGTATGCCATCGAAGGCACCCTTATCGTCAACTGTTACCATTCCCGCGGCTTTTCTTTCTGCCCAGGCAGCCTGGATATCACAGGTGAGTGCAGTTGTTAGGTCAGTAGCGGACCTGTGGGGGACTGCGCTGCACTGATCGCGGGCAATAATTCGGTACTTTAGTGCCAGGTAAGATAGCCGTCGCGCTATTAGCCTCTCTAACCCTTTTCCGAGGCACGAGAGCAGGGCGATTGGTCTATATGAGTTTGGGAGGGCTGGATTTCGATCTCCGGGCTTCGGAATTATGACTACGTTGGCTTTTTTGAAGGGGAGCGGATGATGCCCGAGCTGGTCACATTGACGGAAAAGCGCAGCGACCCGGGCTCCAATTATTGGCCAGGCCTGTCTTAGGGCAGTAACTGTGATTTCGTCGGGCCCAGGTGCGGAGGAAGTGACCTGACAGCAGGAGCGGTATATTTCATCGTCTGTCAAGGGGGGCCAAGGTAGATTCTGTTTTGGAACAGATGGTACATCGTCGGGTATGTCTTCAAAATCGGAGTGCCTACTTAGGAGGGTGCTGTGAAAAATTTGAGCTTTTGCTTAAGGTGACCACAGGACCGTCCGGTCCTTCTAGCGGGGGAGTATTCCAATGTGCCACTTTTTTGTGCCAGCCAGTGATTTTGTATGCATCAGGGAGGTTAGATACACTTTCTATCTTACCGGACCAGTAGTCGCGCTTGGCCTTTTTAACGGCTTTATTAAAAGATCGACGTACCGCCGTTGAACATATGCCAAGACGTCTGGAGCGACAGAGATCTCGATGTGCCTTACCGCAATCTTGGGTCCACCATCTTGCGTCTTTTGATTGTCCACCAGTCCTTGGACAGGCGGCTTGTAGAGCGCCTGTAAGCATGTCAACCAGAAGTGTGGCTTCTACATTCGGGTTAAGCGAGGGAGGATTCGTGAGTTGATCTTTCAGGGAGTTGGAGAAAGCGGTCCAGTCACAAGCTTTATATTTGAGACGTCCTAGGGGGGGGGGCTCAGGGCCTTTGTCCAGGATTCGCGTGTATAATGTCCTATGGTCAGCACTGACATCGAGATCATGCCGAACAGTACAGGAAGAATTCGGGTTGAGCTTGGTGAAAAATAGGTCTGAAGTCGCGCCCGCGTCGTGTGTTGGCACTCCGTAGGGGTTGAGAAGTAGGAGTCCCTTGTCGATTGTAAATGTAAGTAGTGCGTCACCATCAGATGAGTCATTCCTAGCTGTTTGATCCCATGACGAATGATGTATATTGAAGTCACCACAAAGTATATCTGGGCTCTCTGGGAGTGCAAGTAAGTGGCGTAGACCCTCTCCCGGTTCAGAGGAGCCTGCCGGAGCGTTATAGATATCACAACAGTCTATCAAACGCCTGCCCCGTCTTTGAACACAAATCCGAAGTAGGTCACGGGAGTGGGTGCTGGGTTGGAAGGGTGAGAGGCCTCGGCCTTTACGAGTGTATGTCATAACGCGAGGTCGTACAATCCAATTTGAAAAAGGTGCGAAGGTTTGAAAGTTTGGATGAGTTTTCGTTGTTTTTCGGGAGATGTCAGAGAAGATCCAAGGTTCTTGGATCATCACAATATCAGCTTCGGATTGCGCGGCGAGTTCAAGAGCGGCATCGTGGGCTGAGCCCGATTTACAAACATTGACTTGGAAGATGCAGAGGCAGGAGGCTGTCTGCTTTTGGTGTCCACGGCCTCGGACCATTAAAGTTGTTCTTCCGGATTAGGAGGGGAGGGTATTGAGCTGACCTGTGTTGAAATAGGAGTCACACAGGGCTGTATATCAATATTTGAGATTTGCGTGGAGATTTGTTCATTTGATGTCTGAGCTGTAGCTGAAGAGTGTACGGCTAGCCAAGCCTTATGCCCTTGACGGCGGATATGCTGTAGTCTTCCCTTATCAGGGCGTACAAAGACTCCATTCTCCCGCCGAGGTCGAGCGGGGCAGTTCTTCTCATCTGACGAATGAGGGCCAAGGCAGTTCAGGCATTTATGAGTAGTACTACAGGGACCAGTGTGTGATTCGGCGGCACAGAACCTGCAGCGGGGGCTACGAGTACATGCTTTTATGTTGTGTAATCCATAGCACTTAGAGCAGGAGGGGAGTAGTGGCCGATCATTGGCCGGCCTGAGTCTGACAGCTTGGGCGAAAAGACGCACATTGTTGGGGAGACTCTTGATGGCTGAGGCTTTGAGAACTAAGCGTATTGTACCATCACTGCGGGAGGATTCATTGGAACGGCGAGTCCAAGACATGGCGTAAATCGAGTCGGAGGTTATTTTCTCAGCTTCGAGCTCATGTCAAATTTCATCAAGGGAAAGAGCCTCGCGGTTTCCCTGGGCGTTATACCCGTATTCTGGTACCGGGCCAAGCAGGTAGGTCAATCGCTTCTCTTGACGCTCCACTATTGCTTCACCAGTAATTGATTTTAAGGCCTTAGCTGCCTCTAGCAGGTCATGTGCTTGGGAGGGAGAGGGGGCCACTAAGGCTAACCCTGATAGCACAATCCGGATGTCTTTGATAAGCTCCGAGCGACTTAGGAGTCGGCGTAGCTTGGTTCTAACGAGAAAGGGGTCTTCGCTGCGCATTGGGTGGTTTGCAGGCAGTCTGACGATGACTCTTGCGTCCGATTTTGGCGTAGTGGGAGGGGGTTTGTTTGCATTTCTGTTCAAACTTGGGGCATGAATACCTCTGTGAGCGGCAGCTGCATATGAGTGGGCCGCAGCAGGCGCACGAGTGTCTCTCCTGTCTTTCTGCGTACCTAGAGAGGGGTGGGATGCGTTAGGGAGGGATTGTTGGTCTTGGGCTCTTGGGTCCGGAATGCTAGCGGCGGCAGTATTCTGGTTTGGAGAGCTCTTCAGAGTGTGAGGCTCGTCGAAGACTGGTAAGCCAGCGATAACGCGCGCAGCGCTTCGAGTAGTAATTGCTCGCAGGTCTGCGGCGATAGCTGGGGGGAGGTTTTTTAGGTGGCTGGCCCCTGCATTCTGCCAAGCGGTCAGCGCTGCAGCGAACTCGTTGATAATCCTTGAAGGAAGTTGCGAGGTAACCCGCCGTTTGTTCGCGGCTGGCTGGCTTTTAGATGTTCGAGCGTTGGAGGTGGGGCCTCTGATTACAGGGCCTGCATGTATAGAGCTTGCAAGGCTTTGGGAAGCCTGCCCCGGGTTCGGCATTGCCCTGCTCTGTGAATCTTGTGGGTCATGCGACGGTGTAGGAGGACTTAGGTCGTCCGCCATAGTTTTGTCGTCAGGGTTTGATGGGAGTTCAGAGTCAGAAACAATATCCATATTCTCTTCGTTAAGGGTTTCGTTTGTACTTCCCATCCTGGGCGGGGGCTTAGAGGTCAGGGCTTCTCTGGAGGCTTGTCACAGTTCGAGTATTGATGCGTGGGCAATCATATAAGCAAAGGTAGTTTATAATTTTCTCTCTGTCTATCTAAGTACAACCTATAGGCTACTAATATACTTTATACATAATTTCTAGAATGTTCGCCATTGCTTAGTAAATCTTCATAATAGGTCATACTAGAGGAGGTTGTATGCCTCGTCGTTGATGTCTAGAATATTCTAGATATTTCCAAACTATCACGTGTATTTAGTGATTCCAGGGTGTGTCATTAAGGGCACACGTAAGAAGGTTAACAAGGGTGTAAACCTCTCATTCGCATTACCCATGTCACAAAATAAAAGTCACGTGGTAGTAAATCTGTATCAATCAACTGACTGCAATAACCATTGTAGGCTGCAGGACCATTAAGGCTTACAAGCCTTTACAAGGCTTTCGTTTTGGCGTTAGAGTCGCGGTTTTTCACGATTTTAGATCCTGCTGAGGTAGTCGGCTTTAGGGGCTGAGATTTCACTCGGGGCTTTTTCTGCCTTGCTGGAGGCATGATGTGAGGGACAAAATGTCTGAGCCTGTGTGCGGAGTGTGTACAAACTCATGTAATCATGTGGTACAGCATATTTGCATTCTGCACACGTGATTACCCAACACACACGTCTTCCTCCGATACCTGACCGAGTCTTGTTAAAAGGATGGGGGCTTGTGGATAGCACCAGGTTGTTATACCTGGTTGAGATAGTCACAAATAATATGGGAATTTTAACTTATCACAAATAAGAGAGGGAACAGAGTGGCACAAATAAGAGTCTGTAAGTCTGAAGTGTGGATTTGTTAATTACTCCCACTTAGACACAGAGTGCTAACTATATAATCTATAATAATCTAGCGCTAAGTTCCAGGAGTGGGCAAACTCTTGGGGAAACAATAGGGTGAAGCGTTCTGGTCGACGAGCGACTGCAGATCCCGAATTGTAGAACGCAGCAAATATCATCACCGACAAGCAATCAGGCAGGAAAATACTCAGCTTCAAAGGAACACCAGTTAAATTCCACCAAAACCTTAGCAGGGTCCAAAGTAGTGTCGCTATTCAGCTAAGAAGTGAGCATATTGAGCTCAACTCTTACCTGCACTGAAGAAAAGTCCCGGGACTACACGAACCAAAGTGTCAATGTGGACATCCGTCCCAAAATGTCAAGCACATGGTCTTGGCGTGTCCGCAGTGGGCAAGGGGAAGAGGCGAAGTTCTGAGACTAGCCAAGGATAGGTCTTTTGAAGCCATGATGAACAGCCCAGAAGATGTGGCTAGAGTTGGTATCCGCTGAACAATAAGGTGGGTAATAACTGGACACTTCTGGTCCACTGAGATGCTCACTGGTCTTACTGATCTAACCACAAAGTAAATAACAAGACTGGACGCCACGGCTCCCCCAAGATGCCCCCTTAATTCCCTTTCCTCAATGCCCTTATATATCAACCCCTTCTCTACCGTTTCAGCTACGTAGTTCTCTCCTAATGTTTCCTCCCTAGAAGCTAGTGCTTAGTTTCTATATCAGGTTTCATCCTGAGGCACCTCTCTATCCATGCCGTGTTCCAACAGTTCCCTGTCCCGCTTTATGTTGAAACACCCCTCACAACAGTTCATCCTCCTGACTTCGTTGTGCATGATACACTCAGTAGTACCATGTTTCATCTTCTAACTGCTAGAATCACGCAGTGGATACTCACCCAAGGCTGCACAGAACAGTTTCGACTTGCAGGGGAAGTCGAAGCAGCGATTTCGGAAAAACTAAAGCGATCTGGCAAGGGATAGGACGGGATCCACACTGGCTGAACAGTGAATATTGCACTTCCTGAAGGTGAACCTGGGTAAACCGGGATAAATCGTGAAGATAAAACCAGACAGAATCGAGGGGTTTTCACTGGTAAGGTTTCCCCTCATGTATATATTATAGATGATAGTCACCTGCATGGACCCAACGGGTGTCTGATCAAGTTAATTGAAACCTGTAAAGATTCACAACTCAAATATGTTTGAGTCACGTGACCGTAGAAACTGAGCCGAACAAGAAAGCGATCAATGGTCAAGAGATAATGGTTAAAAACTGGTTATGTATTCTACTGTCTTAGGGACACTGCTTAAATACATGCCTCTATGGTCTCTTGTTACCCCAACGAGTACTTGAGAATCTTCTAGTACCTTCGTTACTATCCGCACGTATGTGCCCGCGCTAAGCTCTGTATCCCTGTTAATGATCTACATCTCGCCTACGAACTATATCCAGGTAATAACAGGGTTTACTCTGCTTACACGCCCTCTTAGTTCGAGAGCGAGATTCCATCTTTCATACCCAACTGGTTTACGAATCGTTTAAAAGATTCAGCTACAAGCGGTTTTGTAAACCCATCAGCAGGATTTTCTTTTGATGCTGTCTGTAGTATTTCTATATTGCCCGCTTTTACCTCTTGTACTACGTAGTGGTATTCTACGCGTACATGACGACGACCAGACGTCATAGCGTCATCTGTAGCCCACTTAATCGCTCCAGTGTTATCTTCTAGGATCGGTATGGGACCGGCAGGCATATGATCTAGCTCGGTGAGAAAGGATCGAATCCATGAACAGTCTTTTACAGCTTCAAATATCGCTGCATATTCTGCTTCACACGTTAGTGTAGAAACAGTTGTCTGTAACTTGGACCTCCAAATGACCGGGCACCCAGCCATGAAAATAACATATCCTGTTGTTGATTTTGCTGTATCAAAATCATCGGCAAAACTGGAGTCCACAGCACAATGTAAGCCGTATTTTCCAAATTTTTGGAGGTGCCTGTGATCTTTTTCATATAATAAACCTATATCTGGGCATGCCGAAAGGAATTGGGGAATTCTAGAAGCATGTTTAAAGTGCTGAGGTGATGGATTGCACATAAATCTCGCCAATTGCGATGTGGCTTATGCCGTGTCACACCTAATCATGCATGATGAAAAATTATATTTTCCGATGAGTCGTTGATAATTATACAGCTCAGTCGCAGTTGCTTTTCCGGCATACTTTTTCAAGTCTGCTTTGCAACTTGGTGCCATAGGTGTTTCGGGATATTGCTTCTCAAGTGCCGAACCCATTTCGGCAAAAGATCTTTTTAAGTACTGTTCTTGATCTAAAAAGATAGCACCTGTAGGCGAAAGTCTCCGAATTCTAACGCCAAGGAACCAGTTGGCTTCTCCTAAATCATTCAGAGGAACTTCTTTGTTTAATTCTCGAGTTAACTTTTGAATGTCGCTTTTATTAGGCCCGACTAACAGGAAGTCATCAACGTAAGACGCCACAATTATACTCTTGCTTCGATTCTGATAAATCGCGTTATCAGAAACTAGATGGTTGAATCCGTGTTTTCTCATGATCGCTCTGATTTTTACCTGCCAGCAATTACCGGACTGCTTTAAGCCATATAATGGTTTTTCCAATTTGATTATGCTATTCTTGTTGTAATCGAGTCTCTCCGCAAGCTCCTTATTTTCTTCGAAGAATTCTTTTAGCCGTGGGAACTGTTTCATGTAAATGGTTTCCTTAAGATCACCTGCAAGATATGCCGATATAAAATCAGCTTGCAGAATGTACCAGCCGTTTAATGCCGCGAGCGCCATAAGAGTTCTCCAACTTGCTGATCTTGCAGTGGTGGAAGATGACTCATTATAATCAACACCTTGGGTTTGAGTGAAACCTCTCGCCACAATCCTGGCTTTATACTTGTCAAGTTCCATATTTGACTTGTATTTCTTCTTCAAAACCCATTTAGACGTGACCAATTTTTTGTACTCAGAGGGTGATTGTACAAACTTGAATGTACCACGGGAAAGACACCCTTGGATTTCTACATTGATGGCTTTGATCCAATTCTCTCTTTCCGGGCCGCTCATTGCCTGGTTAATATTCGGTTCATCGGCTGTGGCTGAAAAAATATATCTTAGAGAGTCGTCATTACAGCACATTAACCTAAAAAGTTCTTCACCATCGCTATGGCGACAAAATTGTTCTCGATCAATAGCTTTTCGCACAGCACTAAAAACGGAGATGTCAAATCTGTCACTAAAGTCATCAGACAAGGTTCCAAAACAACGTCCAGTGACTGCATCATGAAGGTCTTCAACAATAATTTGACCCGACGCTTGATCTTGATCAACTTCAGTTAGCAATTGTGCCAATTCAACATCCACCTCAAGGGGTGCATTCAATGCCTGAAGGGTATAATCATCGTAAGGGCGCTGAATTACTCGTTTGGGACGCCCTCGCCCTCGTGGTGCCAACGTCGACGGTTCTCCGCCATCTAGGGCATTGTAATCTTGATTTCTTGCATAGTCTGTCTTTCGTGATCTCAACCTATCCTGAACATGTCTTGGCAGTGATCTAATTATCTCTCTGGGGTCAGCACCCCAACCAAGCTCTGGACTTGTGTTTTCGTATGCGATGACGTGTGGCGATATGAGAAAACGTCCTCCGTCCAAGAGCCAGACTAACTTATTCTTCGTACCGCGATAGCCAAAAAACACACTTCTGGTCCCATTAGCATCAAGTTTCTCACCCGCTATTCTATGGCTGGCGTCAACATGAGTGATGCACAATGTCCCAGGAATCCACAGGTGGTCAATCCTGGCTGTCGATTTGTCAGGGTCAAATTGTGACCAATACACCTGCCATGGAGTTTTATGGTTTTCCACAGAACTTTGAGACGTGAGGTTTAAGGTGTAGCAAGTCATCTCGAGCATATAGTTCCAAAACACAGATGGTACCTTCATCTGGATTGCGCAACAGCGCGCGGCGTCTTGTAGGAATTTGATTCCTCGCTCCGAAACTCCATTTTGGTACTGATTGTCTGGCGCCGATATGATAACATTTATCTCTTGTTGGTTGGCAAACTCCTGGAACGTTGTGAGTCCCCAGTCTCTTCCGTCGTCGATAGTCACTTGTTTCACCCTTAGGTTAGAAATCCTTCTTAAATCTGAATTAGCCTGAGATAGGATGCGCTTGAGCTCATCAGCAGCCTCGCTTTTCTTCTTTAATGCGCGAAAGAATCGGAATCGAGAAACGTCCTCAGTGGTTAGGCAAAAATATCCATGACCCTCGATAGAAAGTGGATTTAATGTGCCAATGTCACAATGCCACCCTTCTCCGACATTTCTCATTCTGGGCAACCGCTCCTTTGTCGAGAACTTCAGAGATTTTCCCATATCGCACGCTTTGCAAGGCAAGTTTTCAACATCGGACACATTCAGATCTATTCCAATGGTGTTCTTGATTGTCCAAATTAACCTCTCAGAGCTTGGATGACAAAGTCGCCGGTGCCAGAGTATCAACATCTTCATAACCTTATCTGACATTGTAAAACAACCATCCACAAAACAAGACTGGTATTCCTGAATGAATATATTGTCTTCGTCTGAAAGAATTCTCTTTAACCCCGTTGACGATGTAGAGGTAACACTAACGTTCTTTCTTCGCGTGAGAGACTTAACAGGTTCAGGTTGGTTGTACAGCCACAAGAAGAATCCTCGGCGCTCCGCATCGATATATGAAAGGACTTCACCATTGGGACTAACTATCTGTTCACCTTTTAATCGTCCACCCTTCCGGTAAAAACGCTCACCGCTGACGATGTTCAATGGAAATTCCTTAATGTACACGACGTATTTGAGTCTCATAATAGATTTGCTACCGTTGGGGCCTGTCAATGGTAGCCAAACTTCACCAATACATTCAGCGTATACAATTCCATTTCCAGTTTGGATCGGAAACTGACAGGGTTTAAGTTCGACGACCGTCCCAGGTCTAAAGTTTTGCCGCTTGTTAGTAGCATTGACATCAGCGCCGGTATCGAATAGCCAACGATCAGAGGACGTGTTGACGCCTGCTGTACTCAAAATTTGTTGTGTAACATTGACATGCCCAGACTTCAGGATGGAGTCTGTTTCATCGGAATGGTGATCAGGGAGCAATTTACTGCAAGGGTCACTATCAGCTATGATAGTATCGATATTTTGGCGACGTCTCCGCATCATCTCTTTCTCATAGTATTCTACGACCTGATCATATACATCAGGCTCAACTTGAGCGGCAAAGTGCTGACTGGTTAACTGCTCCTCTTTTATCCGGCAATATTCATCGGCAATGACTGGGAGAGGACCGATATCATCTCTATCCTTGCTCGTTACGAATGAAGTTCTGTTTTCTGTTTCATCCTTTTTGTTTGGGCATTTGGTTTTAACATGGCCAAACTTCCCACAGTTCCAGCAACGGAAACCCTTGCTTTTACCTCTACCTTTTGAATTTTGATTTTTGCTTGGGGCGTTCTTTGCTTGATCTTGATCATTACTTTGAGTATTCCCTAACGTTCCTTTGACTTCACCTTGACTGTTTTGGGTACCCTTTCCAATCTTCTCATGGTGGGTAGCGATGAAATCTTGCAAGAGAGGCTCAAATTTCCACTCATTGAATCGAGCAAGGGTGGATACCATTCTATACCAACGGCCGGCCTTTTCTTTAACTGCTTGTTTAAATAGAATCATGAGCTGTGTGTTCGATGATTCACCACCAGCGGCTCGGAAATTTCTTGCTGCAGTCTTGAATTTGGTGACGAACTGGACTGGACATCCTCCACTGTACTTAAGTTCAACAAGCTTTTCCCACAAGGCTTCCACCTGTACAATTCCAGCTCGTCTGAAGGTTGACTCGAACAGGCGCATCATCTCCGTACCACTTCTCATGCCTGAAATCATTTCCGAGAGTTCTGGTGTAACTGTTCTCTGAACGACTGCTGCGAGTTTCAATTCGTCTAAATGTGTCAAATTTGACCCAGTCCTAAATCCAATGCATTCCAGTTGGAGCAGTATAGTCTCTCTATAGATTGAGTAATTTTCGATTCCTCGAAGGAAACTCTTCTGATCCGGCTTCCAGTCAAATGAAGCCCAGTCTAATACCGTTTGGGTTTCCGGAGCTTGCCTTCGTGGCAGGGGCTCACCCCAACGAGTCTGAGGCATTTCTTTCCAGTCCATTTCTTCTTCTTCATCGAAATCCACCCCTTCCATTGATCTTACTGCCGCCTTTCCTTTAGACATAGACCTCGTCGTGGTTTTCGATGGATTTGAGAAAACTTTCCCGCGCTTTCGCGGACTGAATTTAACACCCAGCTGTGGGACCTTTTCGAACGATTGATCAGGGGTTCCACCGGGTCCGGATGGTCCTGGCCCAAAAAGTTTTCGCTCCTTCGCTGACCTCTCTTCCTCCTTGCTCTGCATACCTTGAGCAATGATTTCCCGATCTGCTTTCGACAACTTAGACTTATCAGACATAATTGGTGTCAATGTCTAACAACTGTTCATTGTTCCGTGATCGATACACCGACGGTTGATTCCAGATATAACAAGACTTGTAAGTCTAAATCGATGAAAAACAAGATTCCGTCAAATCCGTCAATGTGACTAAGTAATGCTACCATGTAAAGATTCACAACTCAAATATGTTTGAGTCACGTGACCGTAGAAACTGAGCCGAACAAGAAAGCGATCAATGGTCAAGAGATAATGGTTAAAAACTGGTTATGTATTCTACTGTCTTAGGGACACTGCTTAAATACATGCCTCTATGGTCTCTTGTTACCCCAACGAGTACTTGAGAATCTTCTAGTACCTTCGTTACTATCCGCACGTATGTGCCCGCGCTAAGCTCTGTATCCCTGTTAATGATCTACATCTCGCCTACGAACTATATCCAGGTAATAACAGGGTTTACTCTGCTTACAAAACCAAATCAATCTAGCGCTAAGAGTTCTAGTAATTTGGTCGTATACGGACTAGCGTATTCTACAATTTAGAGTCTTAACTGTTGGGAGACTAGTGTATCTGTGCATATCGCTTTGAGTGCACAGCCCTATCTCTAAACTGCTAGTAGCACTTAATTTCAACAAGTCTCACGTCCTTAACTTGCCTCGCTTCATATCATCTTGTTCTGTGTGACACCAAACCAGCTGATCTCTGACAGAAACGTGCCCGTCACGTTTGGCCGTTTAACCGACATGTCTTCCGTAATCATGCGCGTCATAGCCTCAGGCTGCATACGCAGGAATGATTTAAAAAAAAAACTCCCTCCGTGCTACTGAATCACAACCCTCCACTATATTGATTGATTGATTGATTGATTGTAGTGGTGTTTATTCGTGCTATGTAGAGTCCAAGACTATTATAACACTAGGGCTCCTTTCTGACCCAGGCCACACCTTCTACAGTGCTCCTATCCCCTTTTACCTCGAACCTAAAATCATTGATACATTGACCCATGACGGGTAGCCATTTAGCTCAGTAATTACCCGTAGAATTCAACCACCTTCTCTACGAAACCTTCTGCTCAAAAAAATTGAAAATGGCAGCCATGGAAACGGGTACGCGGAAAAAAGTCTCAAAAAACCCGCAGCTCCAGCCAGGCGAGGCCTAGACACTAGAGCCACACGAGGTGCGTATCCCCATCTGTATATCCTTAATATCCCATAGACCAGATACCCTCCATATACCGACACCACCAGCGCTCAGATAGCGGTGCTCTTTCCTCGGGAGACAGTAAAATGCCAGAATATCTGCAAACGGTGAGAATTCATCTTGGTAAAAAGGGCCAACCCAGTCTAATCCGTCACCACCATAACGGGAGCTGGGTACGCCCCGGAAACTCGTGTAGGTAACTTTTCGTCCGTGACCAAGTAATGCGTGTTTCTGTTGGCTCTGAAGATAAACTCTAGGCTCGTAGGAGACACCACGTACAGGTAGAAACGCCGTCTTTGTCCCCCACCCCTCCACTTTACATCTTATATAATTAATTCAATTTTGTAAAACTTAGAACGGGCTCTGCGAAAATGTCATGTAAATCGTCAGGGAGATGAAAATTGTGAAGAAAGGGTTACTTCTTGGTGTTCCTTGGAGTGTAAAGCTATAAAAGTTCCCAGCGTTGAATTATTCTGTTGACTAGTATCCTGGGAAGAATAGCCTGACTTTTTGGACAACGCCTCAGATGGTGTCGAATTCTTAGTATATCCAAATTTCTTTTCGACAAGTTTCCGAATATTCTGTCTATATGGCATAGACAGAGTCATGTTAATTTTATCGAATGTTTCCTTCTTGTACACCCATCCTTCTGGAGCTGGTGGGTTTTTAAAATTAATATAAAAACAGGCCTCAAAGTCGTGTTGTGCTCCACAAAGGCAAGTTCTTTTCTCATCAGGTGTCCTGTTTTTATGTGCCTCTGAAGAAGGCTCCTCCTCTTGATGACTTGCTGAAAATACACTTGAAGAATTGCTTCCTCCAATTGCCTTGGCTGATGCGGGAGTAAGTATCTCTGCCAATTTCAAGTTATGTCTAAACTTTTCAATTAGTTTAAGTAGATCCGTGTCACAATAGTGGGCTTTGCGTGACTCGACAGAATCTGGCTAAGGCTCGAGGATTGGAAGGTCTGGAGGTCTAAAGATCTAGAGGTCTAAGGTCTGGAGGTCTAAGGTCTAAAGGTCTAAAGGTCTGAAGGGTAATTTAAGAAGCTAAAGAGTAAATTCTGAAGGTCTAATAAATGACGAAGAACAAAGCGTGGAGACTCTAGGGTACAAGATAGAACTATGATATATAAAATTTGAGATGAGCTACCTGTAGTGAAAATGTCAAATATTTGCCATCGTATCTCGAAATAAATACGAATGAGATAAATAGTGACCCGATATAGAAAAACGCCTGACCGTATCTGAACACGCAAAGAAACCCCGAAACCCCGAAACTCCAATACTCCGATACTCGATACTCCGAACTGCGAACACGAGGGATCAGACACCTAGGTATCTGACAATCCGGCACAGCTCCCCCATCACTTATGGCTTCATCAATAATCACCAGTTTTGTAGTTGCCTATGCTAAATCAATTTGATGTATTACATGCAAAAAATCCAACTGAGCTTGTGGCAAAATAACATGGGGTAAATTTAGTTCTTTAGCATTTGCGTAAACCAGTTCCCACTGATCTAACCAAGCGTAAGTTCCCCTATCCGAAGGTTTCTCCTTCAATCTATTCCATTGCATGATCACCTGTTGTCTCCGAGCTTGATCTGGAGGCCGATATCTCTGATTCAGTGTTATGGGCTTTGCCTGATTGTAGAGCTGGTCCAGGGGACCACCCCGGTAACTCAAGTGGGCCCACGGGGGGGGCTAAGCGAAAGGCAGTACCTCTAGCGCCGAAACCCAAAGGGGACTTAGCGCTCGGCGGCTATCATAATTAAACAGAGGATGCGCGTACAGCGACGGTTTCAAGGTGATCAGGGAGCATTGCTCATCACAATAGTTTAGATTGGAGCGGAGGAACCGGGAGTCTAGTAGGGACGATGAGGGGTTAAGGAAGAGGACTCGGGTAGTTTCTAGAGGGTTCTATCTAGGGAAGGAGTAACTGTAGACAGCGGCGTCCTAGGAGTATATTAGGGGGGCTGATCTCTTGTGGATAGAACAAAGTTAAAATAAATAAATTATCTTTGTGGCATTGATTCGTCGAGTTACTCTAATCCTTTGCCCCCTTACATTCAGATATAGCAAAATATCAGCAACCGTGCTTTTTCCTTTTAACTGGGGTAAAAGTTTTTCTGATATTGATCCTAAAACTTTTCCTTGAATCAGATTTAATTATCTCTCAATCTCGCCAAAATCTGCTTTAGCTTCTCTCCATGATAACATCATCATCTTATATTCTTCCATTTCCGGACCAGCCGTTAACTGTGAAATTCTCTGAACGCCATCCCTAACATCGGATGGAAGTGGCATTCGAGGCGTAGATCCTATTGGTGTAGCGGCTATCTCTTGTGAAGTTCGGGCAGGATTAATATACTTCCATACCTTTCTCGATGCCATCTCTATGGTATGTATCCATTCCAAATAGTTTTCGCTACCCTGTAGAATTATAACCCCACTAGATGGGTTTGCAGTTGTGGTTTGGTACATGGTGAATTGACAATAATTTAAAACCAAGAATTGTTATGTCAAGGTTTTGATGTTAAGTAGAAAAAGAATTGAAAGATCGAGACAAGTTGAAGGTAAACATATAGAATGATAATGATAATCAATAGCAGTATCAGCTAGACCGGGCTCATAACTATATAATCTTGAATATAAAGAAAAGATATCATGCAAATTATGATTCTGGTGCAATTATAAGTCGAATGGATAGAAATAGTTCTGATTGTCCTTTTCTGTATCTGATGTTCCCAATATATATACATGATATCGCTCGTAGTTGACCAAGTAGAAATCGTAAATAGACTGAAACACAAGCATTCATGACAGAAAATATAAACTTGAAACAAAAAAAAATACTTGCTATACTCAGTGGCTTCAAACACCAAGACATACCAAGACCAGCAGAAACAGCATCTAGAATGAAGAACACTAATATCAAAGCCAATAAAGATAACAAAATTTAATCCCGTACCGTCTTGAGATATCAACTGTGACATCTTGACTAGTCTTCCAATAACTTTTATTTCTAGCCATGTAACTCTTTGATGACTACTAGTCAGGTAGCTAGTCATACACTTAGGCAGCTCTTGTTTGACCGTTACTTCACCACGACGACGGGCCATCACACTTTCGTAGAAGGAGAACATATTTTTGTAGACATAAGGATCTACCTGAGCCGTATAGTTACTTCCAGTGAGTTCCTCACTTGGAATTTGGCAAAACTCTTCGGCGATTGCTGCAGATGGACCTATCTCGTTTGACAAACAATCGTGTGAGGCTAGAGTATTACAGTAGCTTACAAAAGTGGTCGAATAAATCACCAAATCTAATACAATTGACCATAACTTTACAACATGATCTTGAAATTAAAATATTATAGTATTACATGAAAATTTAATTACTTTACTATCGCTGAGACAATTTTGAAGCATAAAAAAAAGAGAATTGTTTATTCTATAGTGGTCTTGGCGTTCTCAATTACTCGACCAGTTTTGGAAGCATCTGTGACGGCTGTTCAGCCGATTGTAAACGTGTAGCCAACAATGGCTATCGCTCACAAGCACAAAAGATAATTTAAATTATTTCTCTGAACCCCATATATTCCATATTAGAAATCAATGGCGCCGCCGCTGGGCTCCAAGCGTGCGCTCCCTCCAGATCCTCCGGACGCTGGGAATCGCGTCTCGAAATCGACTTTAACAACGAGTAGAGCAAACAAACCATCCATCTTCAAAACCTGTTCGTCTTCACGTATTGCCGAGGCTCTTCATCGGAGCATCGTGCTCGATCCTGAGCGTTGTGCTAGGCAAGATTCAGATAAAGAACAGTTTGATAACTCTATGGAGTTCGAAGACCAGGAGCTACCCACACAGACAATGGAAAGTAGCAACTATGAAGAGGACTTCCCAAGTTTGGAAGAGCTAGATAGTCAGAAAAATAGTCAGAGCTATTCAGATAATAACAAAACTACTCAAGGTGATGGAAGCAAGACTCCTCTCATGGAAAAAATTAAAGGCCTCCTTGATCTTACAAGTTCTTATTTACAAGATTTGGAAAAAGACCATCCAGGAGTAGGGGCAGACTTTATGGCTATTCTTGCTGAGGGTGCCTCATGTGCGATGCGAGGACAGCGAGTGTATATGAGTACACAGAACCCCCAAAAGAATAAGCCCAATTCCTCAATGACCACTTGGGCTGTGTCAGGAAAGCCTCTACTGTATAATATATATATGGAGATTGCCAGATTATAGTGTTCAATGATTCTGGTCTGGCCTTTTAGCCGAGTGGTGATGCATCTATCTCGTGTATCATGTAGGACGGCAACCTTTAGCCTGACACCCACCTCTTGTCCCTTCTCTCTCCCACGCTGTCTACATACCGCTTGTGACAGGCTGCAAAAGCAGCAGGTGTAGAAAATGGGGTGACTACACCATTGAAAAAACAAATACTGAGGGGAAATCCACCTAGAGGACAAAGCAAAGAAGACCGTTGTGTAATCATAAGGCTAGATCAAAATCATGAAGCACGGAAATGCAACCCGTTTCAAATACGCCAAACTATATAAAAGCTTGTTCCAGATAAAGCACTAATATCAGACGTATGGATGGTGCCTACTGGAATAGCAATAATAGCACCTACACCTTCAAAGGCTGCGGCTATCATGCAGAACAAAAAAGAAATCGAAACCTGGTTCGGGAATGCTACAGTAGAACGACAAGAGACTTGGACAACATTCGTAATTAGTCCTATTCCAAAGAAAGTTAGAGACTTAGATGGCTTTATTGACCCTATGGATGGCTAACTCTTGGAGGAGCTAGGAAGCATCAGAGACCATGTGCCGATCCGACACATAGGATGGACTCGCCGCTCAATAGTTGATGAGGTTCACGGATTTGTGCGTATTTGTGTACCCGAAAATAAAGCTAGTAAATTTCCATCGAGACTCAGAGTATTTGGAGAAGTAGTTTCAGTGCAAAGAATCAGACCGAAGCAGAGTTCAATTACTTGTGATAAATATTATGGTTTTCACTCAACTCGGACTTGCGCTCGTTCATTAAAATGCAGGCTATGCGGTATCGATGCCCATGAAGGACCATGTCAAAAAGCACCCAGATGCCTAAACTGCCGAGGGCCCCACGCTTCTACAGAAAAATCTTGTCCAGCTCGCCCTCGCCGGTCAAATGGAGTTTTTATGACCAACTGGGTTATAACTTCAAAATATACGAGTTGCGGGAAGAAGGGAATACGCGAAAGCACAAAATTCCGCTGATGAGCCCAATATAAACTTAACTGGCACAGCTAGTACAGAAAACGATTTTTCCTCATCATAAATATGACTAGAAAAAGTTTAATTGGGAAATTGACTCCTATTCGAATTATGCAGGTAAACGTTGGAAGATCATCCCTTGCCCACAATATCGCCCTTGCTTTGGCAAATGAAAACAATATTGATATTTTACTCTTAGAAGAACCATGGATCCTATCAGATTTATCTGCCCGGAGATCCATCTCCCATCTCCCATCTCCCATCTCCCACCGAACCTTTCAATCTTTCTCTCCCCTTACAACATGGCATTCAAGTCCTAGAGTTTTCACCTACGTGCGCAAATCTGCATTTATCAAAGCTTTTCAAGTGCAGGCTGAGTTGTCCCGCGACGTTATCAAGATCTTTATCTCCCTGAAAGATACCGAAGATCTCAGCATATGAAAGGTGTACAACGCTCCAGTGGGCTCAGACCAAGCAGGTGCTGGCCTATCAACAATTTTCAGCTCTACGGAAAAACCTTTTTTCATTGGCAGTGATTTTAATTTGCGTCATCCTCTGTGGGACTTGACTGCTACACACCCTCATGCCTCTTGTCGCGATCTTATCAATTGGTACTCTACTAGAAATCTTCAACTACTCAATCCTACGGAGGTTCCTACGCACTCCCGTGGTGGTACTCTTGACCTGGCTTTTTGTACAGATAGAAATGCGAAATGTGAAGTACGGACTGACTCTCATACCACCTCCGATCACAAAACACTTTTCACAACCAGTTACAAGGACCTGCAACTTAGGGCAGACGGGAAGCTCAGATACAAGGCCCTTAATGACGAAATTTTCCACCAATTATTTGAGAAGACAAATGATAGCCGGACTTTGGAAACTCAAGAAGAGCTAAGGATAGAGGCAGTGGATCTTATTAAGAACATTCATACGGCTCTCACAGGATCATACCCCCGATTCAAGCCGCGGAATTTTGGCACTCCGTGGTGGAATGATGAATGTAAGAAAGCTAGCCAAGTATATCGAAGGGCTCGCCTTACTGGCCCTGCTGAATTTGAGAAAAGAGAACTTCGCGCCACTGTGCGACGGGCTAAGAAATCTTATTCGAACTCTGTAGTCTCAGAAACTGGGAAACTGTCAGAGGCTTACAAATTCATTAGATGGCATAATTCCCCACCTAAATACCAATCTCCACCCTTGCGTGTCGACGAAACGGATAGCGAGAAGATACATGACCCGTACAAAAAATCAATAATACTTTATCAGGAGCTGTTATGTCGCCAAAAAGATACTGAAGATATTCCACTCAATGAAGCTACGACGCCCCGACGACAAATACCTTGGCAACATATCTCAACTACTGAAGCGTTTAAGGCGACGTGTCAAGTTAATTCAACTTCAACAGGTGATGATGAGCTTACCGTCACAGTGCTCAAAAAGGCGTGGCCACACATTGGTGGCCGAATTTACGCGTTTATTCAATGGATGTATGCAGCTGGGAACGCACCCCGAAGCATTCAAAAAGGCGAATATAATTATGCTCCCGAAGCCTGGAAAAAGGGATCGTACACTCCCTAGCTCCTACCGGCCCATTTCTCTGCTTTCTTGTCTTGCAAAAGGACTCGAACGCCTTATAGCGCGGCGCATATCATACTGGGCCCTCGAGCTTAGGATTCTAGCCCGAGAACAATGTAGCGCAGTCAGCAGACGTTCCGCCGTCGATCTAACTACTGCATTACATTGTGATATACGGAAAGCTTGGGAAGAAAAGAGAGTTGCAGGAATTGTCACAGTTGACGTTAAAGGGGCTTATGACTGTGTCTCACGTAATCGATTGCTCTTCAGACTCAAAGCTCAGGGGTAGCCGAAAAACCTCATAGAATGGGTGGGCTCCTTCCTCTCTGAAAGAACAGCGCGAATATGTCTTGATGGTGTGTATACAGACCCGCTCCCTATCACGCATGGGCTACCACAAGGCTCACTGGTGTCTCCAATCTTATTTCTTTTATATATCGAACCACTTCTGAGAATATCTCGCGGACGCTTTGATTACGCAGGCGATGCAGCTATCTTAGCGTCAGCAAATTCTTTAGCCGAATGTCATTCAAAATTACAAACGCAATTGGATAAATCTCTTTTATGGGGGTCAGAAAATGGAATCAATTTTGATTTAGGAAAGACCGAACTTCAATATTTCCATCGAAAACGGAAATATTTTGAGCCAGCTATTAGGATGGGCGATACTGTAATTGAGCCAAATGACTATACAAGATGGCTTGGAGTATGGTTTGATAGAAAACTTTTGTTTAAAGAGCATATACGTCGGGCATGTCAAAGAACAAGGGTGATAACTGATCATTTATGACGATTGGGGAACACCATTAGATGAGCAAACCCTGGACTACTTAGGAATGCAGCGCAAGGATGTATTTTTCCAACTCTTTTCTACGGGGCTGAAACATGGTACAACTCAAAAACATCCACATAGATAATTGATCAAGTACAGGCCGCTATTAATCGCAGTGCCCGAGCTGTGCTACCTGTATATAGAACCACACCTGTTCCTATCCTATTACGAGAAGTAGGACGGGGTCCAGCAATTGCGATCCTAAACCGCATACATGATCAATACGCTGCGCGCATTGCTTCAGCTGATCCAAGGCACCCACTTAGACATCGATGGAATTCGTTGTCGACAGGAGCTGGAACTTTCTCTGGATACTGTAGAACCTCTCTGGATTGCAATGGACCGTGATAGAAAACTTTCTGAGATTGGAGCCGTAGGCCGACAAGAAGGTCTTCTTGCATATGAAAAATGGATAGAATCAAAAAGCTTGCTAGATCTGACCATGTACTCAGATGGATCTATGGATAACAGGGGAAACGCAGGAGCAGGTTTTTGCACATATTGGGGCTCTCAGAAATTTTTCAAGATCAAATTTCTCTTGGAAACACAGCTGAAGTCTATGATGCTGAGATTATTGGGGCAGTTGCTGGGCTACGAGCAGCTTGCTCTCATTTCATGGCACGATTTGCCACTAATGTAGCTGTATGTCTTGACAACCAGGAAGCTGCACTCCGCTTACATACCGGTCAGCTTACTCCATCATGCTCTAAAGAGATAGCAGAATTCAAGTCTTTACGGGATATTTGGCACAGACGTTGCAGGTCTACTGTAGCACAAGAAGGATTAGTTCAGGTTAGATAGATCCCTGGACATCAAGGAATTGAAGGAAACAAAAGAGCAGATACGCTTGCCAAGGAAGCATGCAATCAGGAGTCAACACGAAAAGCTATAACAATAGCACGATCAAAGCGGATACGTGAGGAACAATACAGGCATGACATTACAAAATATTGGAATGAGCACTGTCCTAGGCGATATAGAGATCTTGAAATAAAAATGAATGGAAAACTTCCACCAGAAATGCGTTGGCTATCACGTTATACTGCTGGTAAATTAATTGCCGCCCGCTCCGGTCACGGAGACTTTGCTAAATACCACCGTCCTTTTAAACACTCTGAAGCCACAATGATTTGCGTCTGTGGGGAGGAAAAGACACCTGAACATCCATTTTATTGTCAAAATAGTCGCAGAAATAATACACGTCCAGGACATCCTCAAAAACGCGGAATAGAGGAAGATGTTAAATGGACATTAGGGACAGTACAAGGGTCCAGAGCCTTTCACAAATGGTGTTTAGAAGAAGGCCATTCGAGAGTGGTGTCGGAGACACACAATAACTTTGTTTATCTCATGAAGTATTTTTTGAGAAGAGATTTCTTTTGTAGTTTTTTTTGTGGGAGTTTGAGTTTGGGTTTGTTTTCTTTTTTTTAGTTTCGTTTTGTGTTGAATTTTTCTTTTTTGCTGGTACAAACCCTTTTAAGGATCTGATATTTGGCATGACTACTATATAATCAGTAGCATGATCCAGTTTGGTAGTTTAGAATAAGCGAAATTCGCTTTCATTAGCCTTTGAGATTGTCAGGCTTTATATAAAGATTAGATAGCGGTCTAAGACCAAAGACATGTCTGATAGCCCAAGGCTACGCAGGCACGCCATACGCCCCATGGGAGGCACGAGGCTGGTAGTAAACCGTGAGCCTGCTTGGCGTTAAATGTCATAATAATAATAATAATAATAATAATGGTTATCGCTGGCATGTACTATCATGCAGATCATGGGTACATACAGGGTCGCGGGGGGGAATACTTTGTCCGCATAAAGTGGCAGAGCTCACTTTATGCGGGCAAAGTATTCCCCCCCGCGACCCTGTAATGCAAGATCACTTAAAATAGAGATTAGCGACTGCATTATGCAAAGGTCCTAGATCGACAAGGGTCTATAATCAGGGCTACAGCATGATTAGGTAATCAGGGTTTGGCTTGAACTGACTGATACTAATTATAAGTTTGTATACTTGATTTTCAATGAGAATTACTCACGGGTGATGTTCGAAGCTGAACAATGGGAAAGAAACACAGAACTTGTATATAGAGGATTGTTCGGAACCTAAGTTAGCTTTTCTTCATAGTGAATTATTAACAACCATTACTCATACAAGTGCTCATTGCCTCATATAGTTAATCTGTGACAGCATCATTTTAATACTTAGTATGACCCCCTTTGGCCTTGATTACAGCTGCAACACGCGACGGCATAGTCTCAACTAGAGTCTGACATAAAATTGGATCTAAGTTTTGCCAAATTTCCCTAAGTCTTTCCCACAATTCATATATATCTTTCGCTGGCTCTGGATACTCACCGAGTCGACACTTGAGCCGACCCCAAAGATACTCAATCGGGTTCATATCCGGCGATTGAGAGGGCTAATTCATTGTCTTGAGATTTGTAGAAGCTATCCAGCTTTTTGTGTTCATGGATGTGTGCTTTGGGTCGTTATCTTGCTGGAAGATTAGCTCAGTTGCAGGTACCTGTCACAATCAGAGGTCTGGGATGTCACCAGGGAGTCTGGGGTTGTATATTTAATATTCTTACTATTTTACAAAATTGAAGATGTAGAAAATCGGAGTTTGTGGGCGTCTATTTATACATTATTTGAGGACAGTGGGTCCAACAAGCGAGAGAGGTTGAAAGTGCAAATAATACAAACATTCCCACGTGACCCGGGATCTATGTAGGCGCAAGTCGGCTAGGTTGGCTAATCTAGTCTACAGGCGAAACACCGGTCTACCGACCGTTACAGTACCGAGTCGGACTCTCTGGCAATTCTATCCATAGTTGGTACTAGAAAATTATCCAAGATTTCCAAATACTGTTTAGAATCCATTCGTCCAACTATACGGCCCATTCCACCTATACCATACCATGACATACACCCCCATATCATTAGATTGCCCCCACCAAACTTCCGGGTCTCTTCGATCCCTTCTGGTTGCAAATTCTTTGGGCCTTTAACCCTAGAATATTTAATCCCATCGCTATTTAGCCTGTTTATTTTGGTTTCGTCTGACCAAATCACCCTTTTCCAGTCTTCTTTCGTCCAATTTTCGTGGCATAAAGCCCAGTTCAAGCGAGCTCTCTAATGAGCTTTTGACAGCTTTGGTTTCTTCTTTTTTATCGCCTTCAGACCTTACTCCCTTAAAGCCCGCCGTACAGTCTGAGCGGAAACTTGATCTTCTCTTTCTGAATTTACTAGTTTGGACGCTCCTACTGCCGTCTTAGCGCTCCCATTTACCATTAAACGGGCGATTTCTCACTTGTCTCTAGCTGAAAGTTTTTGTGGCCGTCCATTCTTTAATTTCGGTGCTTCCTTCACTATCATCTTTCGGTATTTTACAGTGGCATGACTGACTCCTAATATTATTGAAATTTCATTTGTTGATTTCCCTTCATGGATTAATTTTGCAATGGATGTTATTTGGTGGGGAGATATCTTTTTCATATATTTTAAAGAAAAGATTACTTTGATGAAAATCCCAAATAATATTGTTCAGGGTAGAAGTATTTCAAAATGTAAGTATGAATCAATTGATTAAAAAATTTTGATACTGGGGGCTGAATGATTCCTATAAATACAATTAATCTGACTTTTTTGTTTCCTTTTTATATGATGGTTGGAGTTCTTTTACGCCTTAGTTCAAACTCTATCTTTTCCAATCGATTGAATTCCATTGAGATTCAAATTACGCTACAGATGCACTTATCACCTCACCGATCGATTCGATTGTATTTCAAATAACGCTACTCCTGTAGCTTTTACCTAATTGACAGGTCGTATCTTCACCATTCATCTATATATTAGCTCAGAAATCGGTTGATTCATTTTCCATGGTTGTTTAAAGGTACAGATAATAAGAAATTACAGAATATAAGAGGGAATATCTTGTGGATTGGATGGCTAGTTGGGAAAAGATCTTTGAGTTCTTGTATCAAAATGATGCTTCCAAAACTGGTCGAGTAACTGAGAACGCCAAGACCACTGTAGAATAAACAATTCTCTTTTTTTTTGCTTCAAAATTGTCTCAGCGATAGTAAAGTAATTAAATTTTCATATAATGCTGTAATATTTTCATTTCAAGATCATGTTGTAAAGTTATCGTCAAATGTATTAGATTTGGTGATTTATTCGACCACTTTTGTAAGCTACTGTATATGCATGAATTTTTCCTTTTTCGTAACAATTCTTAGCTGTGTTTCCTTTTTCCTTGCAGTAATAACAACGGAAAGGAAATCTCTTCTCGGATTTGTTACCCTTGCCGTTTCATTCGAACTTGTGGTTACCCTTCTTACTTTCTTCTTTTTGAGCGTTGTTTACGAACTTTTTGGACTTATCAGTTGCCTTGGGCTTGTCATTCCCGCCTGATTGTCCGATCCTGTCGTATTGATGGGAGATAAAATCTTGAATTAGGCTCTCCACTGACCAGCTTTGAAAGTGTGCTATTGAAGATACCTTGGTATTCCACCTTCCGGCCATTTCTTTCGTTGACTGCTTAAATATTGTTGAGATCTGTCTATTTGCTAACGTTCCACCCGAAGATAGGTAGTCCCTAACCATTCTTTTGAATTTTGTGACATATTCTACAGGACATCCTTCTGTATGCTTGAGAGCAAGCAGGGTTCCCCAGGTGGCTTCTTGTTGGATCTCTCCAGATTGGCGATAGGTACATTCTAACAGTCTCATCATTTCAGTACCGCGCTTCATTCCGATGACTAAGCTTCCTGCCTCCACCGTTGTGGTGCGCTGAATTACTCCTGCAAGCTTCACTTCGTCTAGTGGCGTTAATTTCTTTCCCGATTCATAACCGATACACTCCAGCTGGAGTAAGACGGCCTCTCGATACATTGACCAGTTTCCTATTCCCTTCAGAAAAGCTGAATGAGGTGGTTTCCAATCGAAAAAATTCCACTCTAGCAGTGTTTTGCTCCCATGTGTTGACCCTATTTCAGCAAGACTGTCCAACCCGGCTCCTGAATCATCATCATCTCGAGGCGGAGGTTTAGAGTCGGCACTTTGATCGAATCGTATTTCAGTTGTGTGAATTGAATTGACATAACTTGACCAATTGAAAAAAAATGATTATATAAGATTTCACTTTTCTAGATTGAGAGCTATGCTGTCTATATCAGTACTATCCTTCGATAAGTGTATTACATGATCTCATGACAAAAGCCCGAGTAAAAAATATCATGTTTTCTCCTGAAGCAAAATAGAACATTTGTATAAACATTGTGTTTTTACCTGAAACACCAAGCCAAGCTTCCAACCAAGTGTAATAACATTAAACATAACAAAAAAATATGTCAACTTTTTTAACAGCCAGGATTAATGATAAAAATAATTATGATGACATTAATAGTATTATTTTCGTGAAAAATCGTTTTCAAGACGTGACTTGCTCAGGTTCCATTTTTCCACCATCAGAAGTAAGCAGTTTTGATCGCTTCCAGCAGGCTTGGATAGTCGTTACTGTTACTTGATTCCAGGCTCTGATTGACCAACGGATTGCCTTCAAAACTTCATTATTTCGAGGAGATTATGGCCTTTCTCATACTCGTCTAGCATGTATTCAAGTCATGTCCGACGATAGTAGACTTTGAAGGTCCTGGTGATGCCTTGATCGGGTGGCTGAGTAGTTGATGTTGAGTTTGGAGGCAGCCAACACATTGTCATATTCATCAGGTGCTGAACAAGTGGAAGTGCGGCTGTATGAGCACTGAAGATGTCCACTATAAGGAGCACTCTTCTGTCGCCAATACGACGTGAGAACCACTATAGCTTCTGGAAAAGATTGGATGATGTATTTAATTGAGTTGTATGCCGTAGTAAATTAGGAGATAGAAAATATCAGAGCACGCGCGTAGAAAACGATAAAGTCATAACCAAATTGTTTAAACCTTCTTCTTCTTCTCAGACGAGATGTGACGGCTGGCAAGCCTTAACATGACCTGTAGACTATGCTTGGTAGCGCAGTCTTAGGCTTATGCAGAGGGGCACCTTGAGAATCTGATCATGTGATATTGGCTAGGTTATGAACGTATACTTTGTAGTATTTGCCTCAGGCAGAAGTGTTACAGAGTATGGAATATTTGGCCTTGTAATTACTAGAATTTTACTCTCGAAAGATTTACTACAGATTACCATAGTCTATACCGATTGCCTTACGCTTGTATGGCCAAACCGTGACACGAGAGCCTCTTTGATTAAATAAATTTATCCTTTTATGTAAACCGGAAATCCAATAAATACATGAGCTCAAATCTGGGCCATGATAATTGGATTCGCCTCTGCCAGCTCGTGGGTCTGTAGGGAATGGACTTGGCTTTGACCGAGTCAAAGGAGTGAATAGGAATGCTCTACAATAATCTCGCTCATTCTTTGTGTACGATGTTCATGTTCCAAAAGTAGCCATTCGACCATGATTTCTGTTATCATCAAGACTTGTCCATTATGCCTCCGTATACAATCAAGTGCTCCACGGTTGACACCTGCAGAGCCAAAACAGATTGGATCAGCAGACTTGCCAATAAACCACACTGAAAGCTTGTCACTGCCATCAGGATTACAGCAGAAGTGTACAATTATCCGAGTCTTCTCTTTCTTTGGACCAGAAATCTGCTGTGTAAGAAGGCTTCTATCAGGTACCATCTTTCAGTAGATGCAAGATCCATCACAGTTGTAAACATCTTCAGGAGGATATTACCTTGCCAGTGCTTGTACCTCTACAGGCTGCTCTACGATAGCAGCTTGATGAATACATCCATCTTCACCAGGCTGAATCCATGAATTGATGTTATACCTCCTCTTGAATGCAGTAAGCCAGCCATTACTAAATTGAGGCATTTCAATGCCTTGATAATATGCAAGACGCCGCAAAAAACAAGCTGCCTGCCGCATTAACAGCTCACCATAGATTGGAATATACTGCTTTCGCTCTTGATGCCATTGGAATACCGCTTGGTCTAGCTCCAGCCACTTGAGTGGCTTCTCACGCTTTTGTGTATGGTGGAAAGACGGGACTGATTCATCCAGGTGGCTGTACTGGCACTGAGGCACTCGGATATCGTAGGCTGGGTGATTGTACGGTGGCATTCGTCCTCAAACCACAATATGAGCTGTTGTTGACGAAGTTGAGGGTGTCGTTGAGCATGCCTGCGAAGGGCTCGCCTCTGTGAGACTGAAATTCCATGCTGTTTTAGCATTCTGTATACTTGTGTCACACGATAAATCTTCTCAGGAGAGGAAATATCAGGGGGCCAGAGGTTGCCTGCAAGATTTGTAGATGGAGCTGATCTGATAGCGTTATACAGGTATATTACTGTACCAACAAATGTATAAAAGTTCACAATAATTAAATTCAGGACCCACTATGGGTACGGACAGATTCTACCGAAGAGGATCAATACAGTTGCCTCTCGTTGTACCGATGTGGGGCAAGAGTTAAATAAGGCTCCTCAATGGAGAATTTAATTGGATTGGCCAATGAGATCCCTTGTTTAAGTTTTGCCCCACATTGTTACAACGAGAGGCGACTGTAGTTTTTTGTAGAGACCTTTTCTTAAACAAATCATTTTTGTGTATGCAGTCTGAGGCTAAGGTGCGCATGATGATGAAAGATCTGTATTTTTGGCAGGGTGACTCAGTTTGACTCTCATAAACAGATTTCCCTTGCAGATATTAGTACGAGAACGTTTAACGGCATGTACCTTATTCCGTGATTACTCACCGCAGGGAAAAGCTCGTACAACCCATGGTTACCTGAGTACGATTTCGTTATATCACGAATCCGATGTTATCGCGCGAGACGTAACACAGATCTTAAGGAAGCCGAAGCATCTCTATCTTGTCTTACATGTCATAGCTACTCATTCTCTGCTTGCGAGAACGACCCGGAAAGTATACCACCACACCATTCAATCCTTCGCCCCACTCTATTCACGTGCCGAATGTTTACTAATTACAATAATATCTACATTTATACATTTTCAGACATCAAACAAGACCATCACACCGATTCTATTCCATTCAAACTACTCATCTAAAACCTATTAAAAGCCTTTTCATTTGGTCATCGCGCTTGTGATGGCCAAATCACAACAACCACCTCCTTTGGCCCAGCGCGTCGCTGATGAGCTCGAGCTTGTACAGCGCGTGGCAAAGTGTCGAGCTACCTGGGTTCAAAACTTCCACAACAAGTTTTGGACATCTGTCGAAGAAGCTGACCCTCTCATCAAATCCTTTGTGCGCGAGCAGATAGACGCGTTTCTCCTCGCAGTTGCTTCCGGGCAATCTATGCGGCATGACACCCAGAGACAGCCCAAGCCGGCGAGCTCCTTACCCAAGCCCAGCCATAACATCCCTTCCCGACCTCCCGTTCCAATCACAAATCAACCTCGAAGTTGGGCCGCGACTGCCGCAAGCCTGCCCGCCTCATTTCCCTCGGTTCCGGCTCAACCTAGTATTAAAAATCGACCCGCTCGCATAGCTATGCAAAAGCCTACTGGGAAGTCCAAGGGCCCTAAAGCAAATTTCCGCCTGACTGAAGAAGCCCCTCTCCTAAAAGCAGATGCAACATCAGTCAAAGCTGCCTTTATAAAAATCGTCCCCGGCCTCAAGGACGGTATCGCTTCCGTTTCCCGCAACTCTAGCGGATTCAGCTTGATCTTTTCATCCGAAGAATCGCCGAAGCTTGCGATGGAACATGCCGACTCCATCAAGGCCTCTCTTTCAGGAGCTTTTCATCAGGTAGAGGACCGTTATGGATATGTCGTCAAACGCATTCCCCGCACCATCTGGAATTCCGTGTCCAATCTGGTTTCCTCAACGCTTGATGACGTCAAGAGCATTGCTCAGGCGCAGACGGGCGTCGCCCCTTCTGGTGCTCACTGGTCGCAGCATGAAAATAGCCATGATCCTTTTCGTACGGCGGTCATCTTCTTCCCAAAAGAAGTTCCTACATTCCGAATAGTTGACAGCGCGCCATCCCGGCGATATGTCCCAAACCCCAAGGTAGTCCAGTGCGAAGCTTGTTTCGGGTTTCATCAATCCTCTCGCTGCCGGATTCAAGCTTTGTGTGCCTTCTGCGGCACTCTCCGCCGCCAAGTAGAATGCTCTCACCATCGCCGATGTATTAATTGCTTAGGACCACACCCTGCAGATGATCGTACCTGCCCCATCCGCCCTCGTCCCTACAAGGGCAAACTCATTCAGCTTTCTGATAAAGAGGTTACTGAACTTCGCACAAGCAATCGCAACAAGCTCCGTACGACACGTCGGGCTGAAGCTGCTGCTGCCACAGCTGCCTCAACTGCCTCTGACCCTGGCAACACTGCCGGTTCAACTCTTCCGACCGAGGCCTCAACTAACCTCTCACGACAAACCCCTTCTGCTAGCCAGAATAAATTTACCTCTCTCGAAAATGCCTCCTTTGGATCTATGGAAGTAGATCTGGAAGAGCAAGCTCCTAATAATACTCTTAGTCTTACTCTCCATGACCAATAGAGCTTACTATAGGAGTACCCCCCCGCCTTGTCTTCGCTTCCTCCAAGCAAACGTTGGGCGTGGTGGATCTGCGCACCTCATTCTTTTACAAGCCGCTTTTCAGGGTAATAACGACGTCATCTTTGTCCAGGAACCTTGGACCAAAGTTATAAATTTCAAAAATTTTACCAAGTCTCACCCGGCGTATGTCATTTTTACTCCCTCTGATCGGGACTGGAAGCTTGCACGCCCACGCGTACTCACTTACGTCCGGAAAAAATCTAACCTCCGTTCTTTCCAGCTGGACAGCGGACCCTCACCAGACATTGTAGCCCTCCTTCAATGTTCTCCTCCTTTGGAGGTTATCAATGTCTCCCGGCAATCTCAAGCCCATATGCCTGAGAGTCTGGACCCACTCCTAAGTTGGCCGGTGAAGCCGAACTCGATAATCATGGGAGATTTTAACCTTCATCATGAGTTATGGGAGATAAATGTATCTCGCTCGTCCGGAGTCAGCAGCTTTGTCGACTGGATTGAAAATCATTCTTTAAGGTCGGCTTTACCATATGGGGCCCCCACCCATCGCACTGGCCACGTCCTTGACCTATTTTTAACGAACATGGACAGTCTCTTGGCCCATGTGGACCCCGTGTCTCATTTGACTTCCGATCACGAGACAATATCTGGCCTAGTCCATCTCTCTTCAGCTCAAAGGCGCTACCCGTCAACGAGGGTGCCTAAACTTACCTCCGAAAATACAGAAGTATTCCGACAAGCACTCATAGCAACTACTCCTCCCATTCTTCCCTCCGAGGACCCTACCCCCCAGCTCTTAGATGCGGCAGCCTCCTCTGGCATCGCTGCCTTATCAGCTATTCTACTTTCAGCTAACCCACCGAGGCCCGCATGTGCTCCATGTAAGGATTATTGGAACCAAGAATGCGCTGACCAACGCCGTCTGTATGTTATTGCCCGTAACAGTGGTGATCCAGACCTTATCAGTGAGGCACACCGTAACTTCCGCAAAACCGTTAAGCGAACCAAACGAGAGTACCAGCGCTCTAAGCTGGATAGTGTGTCTTCGATTTTGGAGGCCCATAATGTGGTTGGATGGCGAAAGTTCTCCAGTCGCTTCGGTCCCCCCTCCAATTCAATTTGAAGGAGTTACGTACAGTACCCCGACTGAGCGTGCTAACATCTTTTTCCGCACGAAGCTTGCCCGTTTAATCAGGTAGCCGTATGTCTCTTTGTACACCCCTTCTTGTGCATTGCGAGAGATTCCTGCGCCGCCTTCCCTGGACGAAGATGAAGTGCGACACTGTCTTCTTGATACATCGTCCACAACCCCAGGTCACGATCATCTCTCGGTTGTTGCTCTTCGCCACGTCTGGGAAATCAATACATGGTGCACGTGGGTTGTAAATTTGTACAGTCTCTGCTTGACATTCGGACATCATCCAAGCTTTTTTCGCCGTGCTGAGGTTGTGGTTATACCGAAACCTTACAAGGATGATCTGACTAACCCCGCCAATTGGCGACCAATCTCTCTCCTCCCTGTCCTTGGGAAAGGGCTGGAACGCCTCTTTGCGCGTCGTTTCGCATTCTGGGCGTTGTTGAGCTGCGTTATCTCTCCAACGTAACTTGGAGCTCTTCCTGGAAGATCGGCCATGGACCTCGTTGAGTGTCTTGTCCACGATGTCGAGAAGACATGGGATACGAAACAGGTGTGCACTTTAGCTACTCTTGACGTCGAAAGCGCTTTCGATAGCATTCAGCCTGGCCGCCTATCTGTACGGTTACGCGAACAGGGATGGCTATTACCGTGCGTTAACTGGGCTGCATCTTTTGCTTCAGACAGGAAAGCTCGCCTCCAAGTGGACGACTTTGTGGGCGAATTTTTGGACATTCCGCACGGTTTGCCTCAGGGATCCCCTGCTTCACCCATACTTTTCCTCCTCTTCCTTGAGCCTTTATTCAAACTCGGCTTCCCCACTTATGGATACGCAGATGATGTGGCGATCTTGTCGGTTGCTAAGAATCTAGTCGAATCCTCGCGCCTCACTGTTGCTAGGGTTGAAGCAGTCACCCAGTGGTGTAACAGGAATGGACTCTCGTTGGCCGAAAATAAGATGGAGATTCTGCATCTTCATAGGACCCGTCAGCTCTCTCCTTCTATAACCATCAACGGCATCGTAAGGGATGCAAACCCAACAGTTAAATGGCTAGGCATTCTCCTCGACACCAAGCTTTCCTTCAAAGCGCATGTACAAGTATGGAGTGCTAAGACGCAACGAATCAGCACGCTCATACATCAGCTTGGCAACACTAATCGTGGTATATCCACTGCCTTTCTTCGCACTGCATCCCTGGTTGCAGCGCTACCTGTACTTTTGTACGGTGCTGAGGTCTGGTGGCGCGGTCACACTTATCTCCGCCGAGGACGTCCAACTTTTACCCGATCTCAACATCTGGTAGACATGATGACTCGAGCTCTAGTCACCCTGGCTCGAGCAATCCTACCGGTATACAAGACCACCCCTGCTGCAGCTCTTCTGAGAGAAGTGTGGCTCAAGCCCGCTCCTATATTACTTGAGGAAATGCGCCTCCGCTCTGCTCTTAGACTAGCTACCGCGGACATCTTTCACCCCACAGTTAAAAGAGCAATCGACTCCCGGGCACACACTCACCTCACCGAAAAGCTAAAGCTCGTTCCGCACTCCCTTCGCCCCCAATTCTTAGTACCTTCCTACAAAGCCCCTTTTAACCGCTCTCAAGCAGACTTATCTGCCGAAGAATTCCTCGAGCGTATCAGAGCACTACCACCATGGGACATCCTTGTCTTCTCAGACGGCTCAAAGTAAAAAGATGGGTCTGCGGGGGCAGGTACCGCCGTTTTCCACAGGGACATCACCCTAGCTGAAGTGAGAGTGCCTGTTACGGCGAGACTCGGAAGGGAGATTAAATCGCCGTCTTCGATGGGAGATAGGTGAGCGACCGTTCGAAAGGGAGAATAAAAGATGAGTTTAAGATAGAGGATAACATAAGGTAAACGTAAGGATGAAGATAAGATAAGTAAAGATGAAATTCAAGTTTAGAAGATCTGTGGATGAGACCGACAGAGGAGGTAATGGATAAAACCACTAATTGATAAGTATGTAGAAAGAATACAAATTGCGAAGCTGAAGATACATAGTGTCCTTCTCGTCTTCTTATTTATGAAGGTGCGCCGACTCTTCCGACAAATAAACAACAACAGACCATCAATAATTACAAGATATTTCGAAATACTAATCTCCATTCCCATAAGCCGACGCGCCCGAAACCAATTCCAAATATCATGCACCGATACTCCCGAGAGCCAATCTAATATTCCCTGATCCATTAGGCTCGACATATCTTCATTAAAATTATGACAGTGCCCATCGGGCCCGATTTCGAGGTCTATGATTCCGAAATTATTGGCGCCCTAGCAGGTCTTAAGGCCGCTGTAGCGGCTCCTTCAACGCACCTTGCAACTAACATCCACGTAATCTTAGACAATCAAGAAGCAGCACAACGCCTTCTGAAAGTCTCACCGTCGAAGTCCTCACAAAGGAAAATTTTGGAGTTTCGAGACCTCGCGTCTCGCTGGCCAATGAGGAGAATTCTCCCATTGGCGGCTCCAGGCAAAGTCAACGTAATGTGGTCTCCTAGTCATATGGGAATCCCAGGCAATGGGCTGGCTGATAAGCTGGCCGGTGAGGCTGCCCGCCAATCGGCCCCCTCTGCTGCATCTCTTGCCGGAGTTCGCGCAAAGATACAAAAACACATGTGGGACTTGACTGCTGAATGGTGGCAGACTCATGCACCCTCCACCTATTGCGTATTGGGAATGCCATTTCCTAAGAAGCCGCCCGAGGAGCTTCGACTATCTCGCCGTTATCTCGGGTATTTAATTCAATGTCGAACTGGACATGGTGACTTTCGCGCCTATCATGAAAGGTTCCATCGTGAAAACGCCCTTACTACTTGTTCCTGCGGGGGTAACAAGTCAATCACTCACTTGGTTTTTTATCCCCTCGTCCGAGAGAGATTGGTCTCTACCGGTTTCCGACGAAGTCTGGGGTCTCTCGATTTCCTTCTCGGCACCTCACATGGTGCTAAACGTTTCGCCTCTATATTGGAGAAGACTAGATTTCTATCTGAAATCTGCCCTATCCGTGCCGCATGATCTACACAAGTGAGGCATCCGCTGTATAGCGCTCACTACTTCTCATGGAAATTTCCAAGGCCCCTCGGCACCCAATTGTAAAGTAATGTAATTTTGTAGCAGTCACCATGTCCCCCCAGGGATGGGGCTTTAGTTGTAACTAGCGCCCGGTGGGCACTAAAAATAAAAAAATAAATATACATTTTCAGATAGTCACCGTGTCCCCTTAGGGATGGGGTGGTAGCTTTAGCTGTAACCCGGTAGACTAAAAAAATAATTAAATAAATATACATTTTCAGGATCCCAGGAATCAAAATACTAACCATAATACCACAAATATTGATGAAGCCTATGATTAAGAAAGACTGGCTGATGATAAAAAAAGGGAATTGTCTTGGATCAGGAGTAAACTTCAATGTCTTTGATTTTACTCTACTTGACCTAAAAAAAATCAGTTGAGGAATCTTGCAGGCATCCGGTCCATCTTTAGAATTTTTTATCCGCATAAGCCTTCTTAATTTTCACGATATACAATAGTCAAGTCACATCAAGAGCCCCAAATTTAAATTTTTTTAACTCATCTAGCTGCAAGTGCTTATTGCTACAGACATCAACGGGTATCTTCTCTCACCATCCCGTCGTTCATCATCCATTTACGTACCCAAATCTGGTCGCTGGGCCAACTGACTCTAATACCTTCCACATGTCTCTGGGACCTGATTACATGTGGACAGTGATATCATCCTTGTGATAACACGAATACTTTTCAAATCTCCTTACTGAGTGAAATCAACCAGGAACCTGTAACTACTTATCAACGGCCCTCTACTCATTAAGAGAATCAGCGTCGAGCAATAGAACAAAAGAATTAATGAACCACGTACACTCAATCATTCATTGCCTTTCTTTAAGATGAACGTGCTTGCACCTGGATTTGCAGCCACATTTCTCAGAAACATTGCCGACTTTGTCTGATACTGCTCAGCACTTTTCATCGTTGCTCTCCTCCAGTCATGATTTGTTTGCTGAGCTAACGCCCTCTTCAATTCTTCTGGGTTTTCCACGTTTTCTAGCACAATCTTAGTTTCGATGTGGGACAGAAGTGAGTCATGATTTGACGTGCCTACAAATGAGACCGACTTTCGTTTTACGGGATGAGAAATGGGCGTTTCTGAGCTGCTCTGATTGTTCTGGTCGGCCGTGCATAGTTCAATTGTTGAAGCTGAACTTGATGGCGACATTGTAATTTTTTAGAAACAAAGACTTCTCCCTCTCTCTTCTAATAGCTAGATAGCTTGTGCCGCAGAAAGTTGGTTATCTGATACTCTTGTAAAAATTCTGACGAGAAATATAGATGACACTTGTACCAAATGAAGGAATATAAATAATTTACAGAATATTTGGGGGGGGGGAACAACAGGAAAGGGCAATTATCTATGCGTGTCAAGTAAGTTCGCTCTGCACTACAGATCGTGGCGATAAAAACTAAAGGCAGCACATGGTCTATCCATAGAGATGTGCAGCTAATAAATGCACCAATGCAGCAATACTCGGCAACCGTAAGGTCTCATCTCAGAAATGATGGATCTAGGCTAATTTCACATCGACTTCTATATCCTGACACGAAGCTAAAGTCAGGCAAAATTATTCATTCGTCTCTACTAAGACGTTTACGCCGTACATGTAGATCTGCTTGACATGATTACAAATCTACCAATAGAGCCTCTTTATCTGGACTTGGAAGAGCAAAAATGCTAGGAAGAGCTGGGATTTGTTGAAGAAGAAAGGCATCTGCAACATGGGTGTCAACAGGTACGCCGGGCTAAAGGTAGCCAACAAAAGATAATTGAACCTCCCCCCCCAAAAAATCCGATATCTTCTAACAAGTGAAGATACCCTTACTCCATCCTATCATGCTCTAACCACTGAAATCTTGACCTTCAAAATGTAGATGAGAATTCCAGCGTGAGTCAAGTTAGTTAGGTCTAAGTGAGAAGATAATCTCGTACGTATGAGGACGAAAGTAAACTCGGCAATCTTATTGTCAAGCCCACATGACTTTCGGAATGTGTGGATACAACGGAATACGTAGTCGAAATACGAGCAAAAATATGCACAACAATTCTCGACATTACTAATGCTTTGTTTTGTTTTGTTATAAGCGAGCGCGTCGGATCAGCCATGTGGAGATTTCGCGAGCTTTCACATGCAGAGACACTCTTTTTGTCACGTGAATTGAATGACAACGATTTTTACTTAGTTTACGTCTGAGTATGATAGTTCAGTTCTTGAAGTGTAACATGCCGTCAGACATGATCGTTCATAATGCTGTAGTGCGTCTCAAATAGTCGTGAAAGAGCTTTGCCCTATTTTCCGAAGATAATTGGTCCACCACGAACGTGTAAATGAAAATTCTGCGAGTTTAGAGGCCTAAATAAGCGACTTTGAAATCCCCCTTGTACAGTGTCTCAGCCCTCAAGATTGTTAGTAGCTGACGTTAGTTTTGTATCTTAAGATAAGTGACTGCAAGGTACCGACACACAGAACCAACATCAGCCACTAACAATCTTGAGGGCTGAGACACTGTCGAGTCTGGGTAGCTTGGACACATGCCCCACTTGAGACAGGAGAAAACTGGCTCGAATTCAACAAGACCCGTACACCACATCTCTCACGGTGATGATGTATTCGTGGGATGACGGAAGTATACTCAGAAAACCATGGGTTTTTTCTCGCTTTTCCCTGGTGTGGGTATTCACGGAAGAGGGTATATGTCGCACGGCGTGATTCTCGTGGTATCTGCAAATAAAATCTGAGTATGAGTGTTCCAAACGTCAGAGTCATGCTGCGTCACATATCTTCCGTAATCATACGCGTCATAGCCCCCGGCTACATACGCAAGATCGATGAAAAAAAAATAAAGACCATAAAAAAGAGCGACTGTGGAAGATTTTTTGCTGGGTCGAATTTCAATTCACGTCATGGTTGTTGAGTCATGAATGATTGGAAAATATCATACTGACATCGAAAAAGAGAAATCTGTTGTATGAGGGCATGATGATTTCAGTGAGCAGAACTAGCTATGAGCTCATACAGGTAGTGATGACACCGTCCGAATGTTTGCCACAAGATTTTTGTAATGAGTAAAATGACACACTTACACCAGATGATATATTACAATCGCGCTCAACTTTCTAGAGAAATCACAAGAGCTATGTATGTAGAAGATGAAAAGTTGAATAAAATTACTCTTCGTTGAGTTAGGACGCGATCAGTGAAGGTCAGTAGATGTGTCACTTTGATTTAACAGGGGTTTGAATTTTCCCAATGAGAATTTAGTTGGATCGTCTCTACTTTTTATCACTGCTGTTATTCTATCTGGCATACTTAAAACCAGTTCCTCACAAACATCATGTGGTTTTTGTTCGTAGTGGTGTTTATTCGTGCTATGTAGAGTCCCAGACTATTATCACACTAGGGCTCCTCTCTGACCCAGGTCACACCTTCGGCAGTGCTCTGTTTCTCTTTTACCTCGAGCCTAAGATCATTGATACATTGACCCATGACGGGTAGCCATTTAGCTCAGTAATGACCCGTAGAATTCAACTACCTTTTCTACGAAACCTTCTGCTCAAAAAAATTGAAAAAGAGCAGCCATAGAAACCGGTACGCGGAAAAAAGTCTCAAAAAAGCTGCAACCCCAGCCAGGCGAGGCCGAGATACCAGAGCCACACCAGGTGCGTATCCCCATCTGTATCTCCCTAATATCCCATAGTCCAGATATCCTCCTTATACCGACACCACCAGCGCTCAGATAGCAGTGCTCTTTCCTCGGGAGACAGTATAATGCCAGAATATCTGCAAACGGTGAGAATTCATCTTGGTAAAAAGGGCCAACCTAGTCTGATCCATCACCACCGTGACAGGAGCTGGGTACGCCCCGGAAACTCATTTGGGTGACTTTTCCTCCGCGACCAAGTAATGTGTGTTTCTGTTGGCTCTGAAGATAAACTCTAGGTGCGTAGGGGACACCACGTACAGCTAGAAACGCCGTCTTCGTCCCCCAGTTTCAGCCAGTGGTTCCGCCCCCAAGCAAACATTTCGCAGGGCAAGACAATTTTATTTTTTTCTCATATTTCTTGAAGGAATGGTTGGGGTGTTTTTTGTTAAATAGAAATATAAAATAAATTATGACATAAATAAATTTTAAATAAATAGAGAAATGATGTAAATAAAAATTCAAAAGGAAGCATTGTAATTTTGTAAAGTGAAGTGACTCTTAGGATGTAATTGTGCTATGCATAAGTTTCAATTTGTGGGGATTTATTTTTTGAAATGCATGGACTAGATTGTAAGAATTTCAGAAGGCAGAGTCTACCAACTTTGGTATTGAAGAGTATGGCTGTGCCATTTGAATTTGATTTCAATTATCCCGTTCAGGTAACCAGTGGTCCCATGCAGGTGCGATAACTTAAGTATATTTACATAGGAGGAAATCTCACGGTAAACCCCCCCCCCCCTAGAACTGCAATTTGTTATCTTATTGTTTACAATTTGTTCCCTCGAGAAGTGCGTTTCACTGTGCGTCCAGTGTAGATATCGTCTTATCCCTTGCCTGCTCTAGTCATTATTTCCTTTATTACGGCTTCAACTTGACTAACAAGTCGAAACTGTTCCAACCAACCTTCATTAAGGATCCACTGTGTGATCCTAGTCACGTCTGCCGGGCTGTTGATCATGGCTTCGTAAGACCTATCTTTTGACTTTCGCAGGATTTCCCCTCGTCCTTTCGCCCATTGCGGACACGTCATGACCATATGTCTGACGTTTTGGGACGGATATCCACATTGACATTTTGGGCTGTCAACTCCGGTTACTTTTCTTCTGTACGGATAAGAGTTGAGCCCAATGTGCTCGCTTCTTATCTGCATTGCTATACTGCTCTGTGCCCTGCTAAGGTTTTGGTGAATTTTGGATGGCGTCCCCGTCAGTTTCATCCTGTTTCGTCCTGTATATTGGTCGACTTTTATGTGTGGTGACTTCCAGGTCTAAGGGTTCGGGCTGTGCCATTAACATTGCTACGAAGTAGACAAAATTGGCGTGGTTTAGTCACAGTATTTAGGTCTACAATACTACAATATCTCAGCCCTTAAGATTGTTAGTGGCTGATGTTAGTTTTGTATGGTAAGATAGGTGAATGCAAGGTATAGATACACAAAACCAACATCAGCCATCAACAATCTTTAGGGCAGAGACACTGTACTTGCAAGTAAAACTAATTGCCCCTGATAGCCTTGTACATATGTTATCATGTGTCTGATCACACGTGTGTTATCGCCTATCTCTGACGATATGCCCCGCGGAGACTGTCTGGCTCGACCCACTAAGACTGGATCGGCGACAAATGAACAGCTCGAGACCATCCGAAAGTATGGACAGTGTCACGGGAATGGGAATGTGAGATTGATCGACGATGTTAGATCAGGTGGAATAGATTGTGGACATGGAGAGAAGGCATCCTACAGGGCATTGATAGATATTTACAATGTACGAAACCCATACTAAAATAAGCGATATCACGTGGTCTGAGCTAAAGTCCAAACCTTGACAGAGAGCGCGAGTACGCCACAGTAGCCCGAGCCAAGGCTGTTGCCCAAACGGTAGAATCGGTTCCTGACGTCACTTCTAGTGATATCTCGACGGCGTAGGGAACAGTCTTTGAAGTTCCAAACTTTGAAAAGAAAATTTGGGAAGATGCAGCAATCTTTGATAAGATCACAACAAGCGGCTCTAGGAAAGACGCAAGAACCCAGCTGTTTTTGAAGGTTCTCTGTTAGCTCATCTCTCGCTTTCAGCAGGGTTGAGGAAAATATTGTCACCAGGAAGATGTGACAGGAAAGGGAACAGACAAGGAATGTGACTTCGGACCAAAAGAGTTATCTTCTACTGCTTGGAGCTACTGTCGGGAGGCACTCTTAGCCTTGGTTGTGTTTTATTTTATCTTTCTGCTCTCACTGAGAATTAGTTTAAGGAGTTTTGAGTTGAACCATTGTTTTATCCTGTAATTACTCCTTGAAGACAGGGAGTCTCACCTTTCTTTCACCTAGAGGCAGCTATGTTAATGCGACCTAGTCTTTAATTACTTATTTTACGCTTAAGTCTAGGGCTTACCACTCGGCGTCGCATGTCCCGTCAGGGAATCTGAAGGCAATCGCTTCGCACTTGTTCCGCTAGACGTAAAATAATTAATAAATAATAAATATGCCCCGGGGCTAATCACCTGTGAGCACCTTACGTTCAGCCTCTCTGAAGAGCATTCAAGAAGCTGAATGTCGTAGAACGAACCGCTTCAGAAGAATTGTATCTATATCTTTTCTACCTATCTATTTAGGGGTTTAAATTTTATACAAAAAGACAAAGCTGCCAAGCCGCTAATAGTGGCCTGTGCATAGCTCACATTCCAACAGAATGGCTGTTGCGACAAAGTTTAACGTAAATACCACATTCGAGCTAATTATAAATTTGGCATGACTATACATAATTATTAACGTTCATGGAGAGCGGCCTGATAGTTCAGTGGTAGAATTCTTGCTTTGGGGGCGCAATTTCTGAGTGTAAGAGGTCTCCGGTTCAATCCCGGATTAGGCCCGTTAAAGATACAATATATAAGACTATTACTTTGCCGTTCGAGATATTTTTCCTAGTAGGGTCTTGATATCTGAGCAACATGCCCCACTTACAACTGTCGAAACCTGGTACGAATCCAAGACTCTTGCACATTTTTCGCTCTGACATATAAGTGTAGGCACTATGAAAAATCCTGGGTGGCTGACTTGGTTCTTGTGGCAAGCATCAACGGTTGATGGTAGTAGCAGCTGTAATACGGCTGATTTCTTTAAATACTACTCGGGTGTGAGTGCTTGTCATAGTTACTTCTCAATTACGATGTCTTACCGAACCGTCCGAATCTACTTATCTCTGCGAGGGGGGCGAAGACGGCGTTTCTACCTGTACGTGGTGTCCCCTACGAACCTAGAGTTTATCTTCAGAGCCAATAGAAACACGCATTACTTGGTCACGGAGGAAAAGTCATTCAAACGAGTTTCCGGGGCGTACCCAGCTCCCGTTATGGTGGTGATGGATCAGACTCAGTTGGGCCTTTTTACCAAGATGAATTCTCACTGTCTACAGATATTCTGACATTATACTGTCTCCCGAGGAAAGAGCACTGCTATCTGAGCGCTGGTGGTGTCGGTATAAGGAGGATATCTGGACTATGGGATATTAGGGAGATACAGATGGGGATACGCACCTGGTGTGGCTCTGGTATCTCGGCCTCGCCTGGCTGGGGTTGCAGCTTTTTTGAGACTTTTTCCCGCGTACCGGTTTCTATGGCTGCTCTTTTTCAATTTTTTTGAGCAGAAGGTTTCGTAGAAAAGGTAGTTGAATTCTACGGGTCATTACTGAGCTAAATGGCTACCCGTCATGGGTCAATGTATCAATGATTTTAGGTTCGAGGTAAAAGGGGATAGGAGCACTGTAGAAGGTGTGGCCTGGGTCAGAAAGGAGCCCTAGTGTTATAATAGTCTTGGACTCTACATAGCACGAATAAACACCACTACAATCAATCAATCAATCAATCAATCAATATAGTGGAGGGTTGTGATTCAGTAGCACGGAGGGAGTTTTTTTTTTAAATCATTCCTGCGTATGCAGCCTGAGGCTATGACGCGCATGATTACGGAAGACATGTCGGTTAAACGGCCAAACGTGACGGGCACGTTTCTGTAAGAGATCAGCTGGTTTGGTGTCACATAGAACTAGTTGATATGAAGTGAGGCAAGTTTAGGACGTGAGACTTGTTGAAATTAAGTGCTACTAGCAGTATAGAGATAGGGCTGTGCAATCAAAGCGATATGCACAGATACACTAGTCTCCCAACAGTTAAGACTCTAAATTGTAGAATACGCTAGTCCGTATACGACCAAATTACTAGAACTCTTAGCGCTAGATTATTATAGATTATATAGTTAGTGCTCTGTGTCTAAGTGGGAGTAATTAACAAATCCACACTTCAGATTTACAGACTCTTATCTGTGCCACTCTGTTCCCTCTCTTATTTGTGATAAGTTAAAATTCCCATATTATTTGTGACTATCTCAACCAGGTATAACAACCTGGTGCTATCCACAAGCCCCCATCCTTTCAACAAGACTCAGTCAGGTACCGGAGGAAGACGTGTGTTTTGGCATTCATCAGATGGAACAGTCTAGCGACATGTTGTGAGATGGGTTAATATGGACAGAAGTCCTGAGTCGGAGGAGTAGCTCTGGGAAACATCTATGTAGAGATCGGGTATCTCGAAGTTGGGGACATCGTGTGTTGACCTGAGGGACCAATCTTGTTATTCTTGTATCTCCAGTTCATTACGATCAAAATTTTATCTTTAGGGCCTAGAGTGCCTAAGTGTTTAGAAACATTTTACTTTCATATGTTTATCTATGTCCATTTCGCAGAATAACTCAGTTAGACGTTTGGAACACTCATACTCAGATTTCATTTGCAGATACCACTACGAGAATAACGCCTTACGACATGTACCCTCTCCCGTGAATACCCACCACAGGGAAAAGCGAGAAAAACCAGTGATTATCTGAGCATGCTTTCGTCATCCTACGAATACGATATCACCGCGAGAGAAGTGGTGTGGGGGTCTTGCTGGATTCAAACCACCTTTCTCCTGTCTCAAGTGGGGTATGTGTCCAAGCTACCTAGTCTATAAATGGGAGAACGTCCCGGAAAGTGTATCACTGCACCATCCGGCCCTCAGCAGTATCTTGTTACTTTCAATATTTCCCTAGAGTCATAAATGACACCGTTTTGCGTCGCTGGGTAAACCCGATGGGTAAATAATAGCTCCGAGAGCAGCTGTGCATCTTGAAACGGTCACAGCGGTTTTGCTGGCAGACAATTCTACAGGCTAGGTCGATGAGTCTCAGGCAACTTCCTGTACGTTGATTGAGCTAGAAGCCCCTAGGAATGCTCGACGATTTTCAACGTCTCTGGGACCTGGATTATGGAGCTGGGTGCTTCGGCATCGATCATCTCCGCGTCGAGAATGTCTGCTGACCTCCCTCGGAGATAGGCCTCTAACCCATATCAGCTTTTTGAATTCTGTGCGAGGTCTGATGATTTAAACACTTGTGTGTACATTATTTGCTAATGGCAGCTGACGTCGGTGATTGAATTATGCTCAGTACAGGAATGTGGAATTTTGCCGATAGCGGACGAGAAAACTAAAGCGCAACAGTAATTTTTAAGTAAACTGTAGTATAATCCGAGCATCAGGCAACTTTTCTTTTCGTTGAACTTGTTTACATATCTAGATGTTAATACAAAAACATGTACAATTGTGATCTATGGTATCGCCTTGACCTATCTCGGGACAGGCAGGGAAGTCATGAATACACGTTTTGATGATAGCTAAATAACCAACATGATTTATGATGAATGGTGCATGAAGCACCGGATTATGATAAGAAAAATTATAAACACCAAGGTTTTCTGTCCGCGGATATCGATGATGATTTACGGTTAGCTTGGGGGTAAAGTCATTGTAGACAATACAAGGGTGTTTGCCTGGTTAAATTTACATGTTCTTAGCTTGTGGTGGGCTGATGCAATCCTATCCACAGTGACAACTTATTGAATCAAATAGCAGTAATCGATGACCCATTATGAGGTATCAATTCAACCCTGGACGAATGGCTTTCGATGGCTCCTATGGCCAAACAGCCACCCAGATCCGACAAAATGTAGATGCCCCGATATTCAACATCGAGAGAGTAAAATTGCAATTTTCGATAGCTTCGGACTTTGTCGCTGCGCAAGTCGCGAATAATGTGCTTGTGCTAGCTCTGAACAATGGCCGCATTTTGAGAATTGACTTGGACAACCCAGTTGACATCGATGGTAAGAGTCTACATTTTCTTCGAAGAAAAGATTGCTAAAGATGCTATACACATGTTGATCTCCCAAAAAAGATATCCGAAGTTGGTGTGATACGGCGCATGTTTCTTGACCCAACTGCTTCTCATCTCATCATTTCAACAGCTCGCGGAGAAAATTACTATCTCCACTCACAATCCCGTCAGCCCCGGGTATCATCTAGACTGCGAGGAATTTCCGTAGACGCAATCGCATAGAATCCAGACCTTCCAACGACCTCAACTAGAGGGATTTTTATTGGGACATCTGATGGGAGCATATACGAAGCTTTCATTCAGTCCGCGGCTGAAAACCAGCGGAAGGAGGAGAAATACCTGAAGTTACTCCAGAAGTTACCAGATGGCGCCATTACTGGATTATGGGTGGACGTCTTTGTCGAAACACGAGGCCATGAAATTATGAGAATTTTAATTACGACAGAGAGCAGAATATTGTATTTAGCTGGACGTACGGGACATGATGCTGGAGCGTCAGTGTTTACTCGGCTCTTTGAAACGCAACACCTAGCAGTATATGAAATCTCTAAGGTCCCATCAGGAATTACGTCACAACTTGTGATATCTCCAGATAACTCTGATTTAAATTCAACCACAAGTCCCCAGCCAGATCGATCGTTTGCATGGCTCTCATCTCAGGGAACTCTTCACGGCCGAATATCAACGTCATTAACGAACGTAGATAACACGATATTTTCGGAGGCAAATTTATTTCCGGCGTCGGAATTCACAGCTTCTGAATTAAGTAGCAGTCGAAAAAAGTCAGTACAAGATCCTGTGTATTCCATTGCTCTAACAAGATGGCATGTAATACATCTGATTGGAGGGCATGTAATATGTACCAACCAACTCAATAATCAAATTGTTTTTGATCAGGTTGTTTTAGATCCAGGACAAAAAGCCTTGGGGCTTTTGGCTGATCGGCAAAAGAATACGTTCTGGTTATTTACATCGGATGAAATTTATGAAATCGTGGCCATAGACGAGGATAGAGATATATGGAAGCTAATGTTGCAAGCTGAAGATTTTGATTCTGCATTGAAGTTTGCTCGAAGTCCCGCACAGAAAGATGCTGTAGCGATAGCTTCTGGCGACTTCCTGATATCAAAAGATTCCTACATTGAAGTCGCCAGCGTTTATGGAAAGAGCAGCAAACCATTTGAGCAAGTGGCCCTAACATTTATTGAAAGTGGCCAGGAAGAGGCGTTACGAAAGTATCTTCTCACTAAAATCAACACGTACAAAAAATCTTCTATCATGCAACGAATGATGATTGCATGTTGGCTCGTTGAAATATACATGGCGAAGCTCAATTCTCTGGATGACACGATTATTGGTGAGGCAGAAAACTTAGGGAACCACTCTACACAAACCAAAGACCAGCTGAGCACGATCAGGCGAGAATTTCAAGATTTCGTGAATAAGTACAAGCTCGATCTAGATAAGAAAACGACCTACGATATCATCAGTAGTCACGGGAGAGAGGAAGAGTTGCTTTTCTATGCTGCCGCTATAAACGACTACAACTATGTCCTATCATGTTGGGTGCAAAGAGAACGCTGGAACGAGGCTTTAGATGTTTTGAAGAAACAGACAGATTTTGAGATCTTTTATCAATACAGTTCTAGTCTCATAACGCATGTTGGTAGTCAGCTCGTCGATATTTTAATGCGCAATCCGACTCTCGAGCCTCGCAAGCTAATTCCTGCACTCCTAAACTATAATCGTAACTTTAAAGGCCCACTTCAACAAAATCAAGCAGTTCGCTATCTACTCCACTATATCAATATCCTTAAATCTACTGATGCTGCTGTGCATAATACTTTGATATCGATTTATGCCTCTCATTCATCCCCTGATGAATCGGCGTTACTTTCATATCTCAATTCCCAAGGTGAAGAACCCCTGTTCGATTCCGACTTTGCCCTTCGTCTTTGTGTACAACATTCTCGCGTTCAGTCCTGTGTACATATTTATTCTAACATGGAGGAATGTCTCCAAGCTGTCAACTTGGCCCTCAAACACTCTGCCATTGACCTTGCCTCCCTAATTGCCGACCGGCCAATCTCAAATTTAGCCCTCCGGAAGAAACTCTGGCTCGCAATAGCTAAAAAAGTTATCTCCCAATCAGGCACCATCAAAGCTGCCATTGAATATCTCAAGCGCTGTGATCTCCTCAAAATTGAAGACCTCATCCCCTTCTTTCCCGACTCTATTGTTATTGATGACTTTAAAGAGGAGATCTGTACGGCACTTGAAGAATATAGTCGTAACATCGACTCTCTCAAGAAAGACATGGATGAATCTTGTCAGACTGCGACTAATATCAGGTTCGATATTGCAGCGCTCGATCGTCGATATATCATCGTCGAACCTGGTGAAAAGTGCTACACTTGCGGCCTACCCTTGTTGAGTCGTCAATTTTATGTTTTTCCGTGCCAAGACGCCTTTCATTCTGATTGTCTTCGAAAGAAAATTTTAGAGGATGCCGGAGTCGGTAAGGCACGAAAGATGAGGGAGCTGCAGGGGCTTTTATCGAAGAACATAGTCAAAGGCACTGCTAGAGAAAACGCTATTTCTGAGCTGGATAAGCTTGCCGCTGGGAGTTGGTTAGTTTCTTCCCTAACTCTAGCAAGATACATCATTTCTTGCTAATTTTTATAATCTAATAAACTAACCATTATGTAGCATTCTCTGTAGCGACTCAGCTATTAGAAAAATTGATTTACCTTTTACACAACCCGTTGAGGAGCGGAACAATGACTGGAGTTTATAGAATATGTATCTTAATTCTAAATACTGTGTTCTCAGTTACTTTTGCCTTTAACTCACACTGAAGTGCGTAAGAGGGCTTCATTAAATCCCGCATAATCTACTATTAAATCCATATTAATTTCATAACTTTATGATTGTACTTGGCTAGCAAAATCGTAGGCCCGTTAATTCCTGCACGTCTGTTTCCCTCCTGAACTCCAAGTTCCAAACTAGCTCTTTAACTCATTAAAATTCGTAAATATAGCCGATATATTTTGTCATCTTTCCAACTATCCTTCACCAAGATGAGACTCATTACTGTCTACGCTGGATACTGAAGTCTTTTTCTTCTGCGCTAGTGCTGAGGCCTCATCGACCTCCATGTTATGTGGCATGATTCTCTTTCCTGGATCAGGCGCATCATCCGGGTCAGCTAATAGTAAGTCGCCTGGAATTGCTTCAAATTCGCTTAGGTATTCTTGATCTTCATCATCTTTCCCATTGCTGTCTTCATCAGTAATCTCGGGTTGTATACCTAGCGCTGTTATCAGCTGTTGAAGCCAATATGTCAGGAGAAGATAATTCCGGGCCTGGATCAGATGATTGCTCTCTCGACTCTAGCCGGATTCTAGGTATTTGTGTGTTGGCAGAAGAGGAACGTGAAGTGTAGTGAAATCCAGCAGGCAAGCCAAGGGCCGCAGTGACAGCGTGAGCCTCGACCTCGGGATCATTCGAAATTTCCCAAATGCCGCTGCTTTGAGAGGCAATGTCGGCCTCATGCTCGGCAATGTCGCTTTCACGCAGGAGTTGTGTTATGATAACGAGGTTACGAGAGGAGTCAGAGTGATAGGTACCTTGGAGAGTAATGATCACGATGAGATGGATAAGTATGGTAGAGAAGTATCTCAATCAATTGTCTCTAATGATTGAATATATAAAAGGAACTACTTGTTTATTATCATGATGAGGTCTATCGCCTCCTTATATACATCTCTCCAGAACTCCTAGTCATCTTCTACCATTCTACTAGAATGTTCCATTCTAAGTTCATACCGCCACCATATATACAACACTCTCACTTCAATTGATCTAGTGTTGTTCTATGCTGTTCTGTTATATTCCAGTATCTGCCATGATCTAAAGACATCCCCAAACCCCTAATGCGTAAATAGAGTTTGGCACTAGCTTAGCTTGCGCTAAGCGAGTGTATACAAGCATCAACCATGTTAAAAGACTAGGAAATTATAACAAGTTGAGCATAGCCATGTCGGCCAGGATCGGCGTCTCGCTTCATCTTCTTCTTTAGGCGTTTATCTGTCGGCCGAACGACTACGACTGGAATCAGAGAATACTGAAGGCACCATTTCGAGAAAGATTTTCGATTCGGCATCAACCCCTGGATTCCGCCCCAACTACGACCTTTGGTTCCTACAATCAATAGAGCGGGCTCGTAGATTTGTATCTGTGGAATTTGGTCAACAATCTATTACAGGGAAAGGAACGTCGGTCAGAGCAAACCATCCGTTGGAAGGTCGAGTGCAGCTTGCCTGCTACCAACTCCAGCACTCTGCTCACAGCTCGATTATCATCATTTTGAATCTGAATACGCTGCAACAATTCTTTAGCCTCAGTCTGATATTGTCTCTTCTCTACATTTCGATCGCTAATAACTTTGGAGTCCCTTTCAATAACCCGCACACATATAATTTCGTCTCCATCATCGACTAATTCATCAAGCATCCATTGCAGCGCGATTTCTGAATATTCATTCTCGCTGATCCCTACCATAAAGGTGCGAGAGCGCCGCTTAAATTGATATCCCTTATGTTTGATTTTCAACGTAAAGGCCAGGGTATTTTTTTCTGTGGTCGTTTCGCCGCTGGCAAATGTATCAAAGGATACATGGTGGAGGAAACGACAGTCTTCCGGATTGTCAGTTATGGTCATTCTTTATTGTCACTCCAGCACGAAGGCTCATTGAGCGATGCTGTGCATGTAGGGATGCCAAAACACGCGACTTGAATATGTCGAGGTAGATCAAGCAGAAACAGCTGAATTAATCACTAAAAATTCTACAGAATAGTATTCCAGAATCCTGTGAAGAGTGGTAAATTGTCACACACATGAATCATTAGTGTTGCGTGGTCAGGATTATTACTCTGACCAACGCGGGCCGGCTGAATTCGGGTTTCGCGAAGCCCCTGAAATTGATAACGTCATCACCAATAGGGACAAGGCTGAGAAATCAGTAGCCTAGAGACTAACCTGCAGCCGGCATCCTGAAATATAACATGTACAAGTAAGTACAGTTGAACCTCTCTTAACTAATAGTGAGTCCTATTGTGATTACTGTTAATATTTGAGGAAGGTTATGCGATAATATTTGCAACATTTTTCCCTGAATAACTTTTACAAGCATGGGTATATATTCCAAATATAATTAGTAAATCTATCATAATTCTTAACATTAATTACACTGGGACCCACTATTAATTGAGAGAGAATCGACTGTACATAAAAAATTCTCGGCTTACTCAAGTACAAGGCTGTATCCATAATTTCAACCTACCTGTAGTCCTGTACTGTACTATTTGGGTAAAACTTCTTGCAAATTAATACTAATTTTATACGACATCTAGAGATAATGCAGAGGAACGACGTAAAAGGTTAATATCAATCTGCAGTAAGTTCTGTCACTACAGTGCTACATAAATATATCTAGAACTACAGTAGAACCTATCATAACCCATAGCTTTATTGGTCCACCATAGTGGTTCCTACCAAAAAAGCCACAACCTGTCATCCCCCATAACCCATAGCTTTTTTCGGAACCATGGCTTTTTTCCCGTGACCTTTACGTAATATCAATACTATTGCTATGGCAACCAATGTATATTTGATTGCCAACCTATCGAAGTTAGGTTTAATATGTACTCCGAGATTGATTTTCGTTTTGTCCTCAGTCTCATACTAAATTACATGGGACTGGTGACAAAACCCATCCTGGTGTTATTATACAGTGTCTCAGCCCTTAATATTGTTAGTGGCTGATGTTAGTTTTGTATGTTAAGATGTGTGATTGTATGGTTTAGATACACAAAATCAACATCAGCCACTAACAATCTTTAGGGCTGAGACACTGTACATGTACCGGTACTAGTACTAGTACAGTAGAACCTCTTATAGCTAATAGTGGGTCCCGGTATAATTACTGAAGAGATTCATGGAAATTTTACCGTTTATATTTGCAATACTTACCCCTGCACACAATATGACCTGTAAGGGTAAGTATTGCAAATATAAAAGTCCAAGTTGCTATGAATATTTTCAATATTTATACCGGGACCCACTATTAGCTATGAGAGGTTCTACTGTATGCACAAAGATCTACTAGTTTCCCATACTATCCTTGGTATGCCAATCATTCGGATTCAACTACTCATTCCATTTTGATTTGAGCATTTATTCTATGTCGTCGCAACAAAAAGCTACTCCTCTCATGCTATTCAACTTCATGTCTACACATCCCTCGACAATTGCTATTTCAGTAGTTTATTCCCTCCAAGTAGAAGGTAAAAATGCAAATGCATGTAATTTAGAACAACCAAATGAACTTCAAGCCTTGCAGATAATTTAATTACAATTACAGGCATTCGATTTTGTACATGCGCGTATATTTTTACGTGTAACTGAGTGTGGCTAGTGCCATTCGCCGTATTGTTAACAAAAGATACGTAAATTTAAGCGAAGCCAAACGACGCTTAAATCTAAAATTAGAATACTCCCATAGCCTATTATCTGTCATAACCCATAACTATTTTGTCCACCGATGAGTATGGGCTATGACAGGTTCTACTGTAGGGGTAAAGTGCATTCTTTTTTTTTTAAATCATATTGTATTCAGCCTCATAGCTATGACTAAAGATTTAAATACATTTTTTTATATTGACCTTTTTCCCTGTATCCCTAACTCCTCCCTCCTTTGGCACTAGTCTTGGCTCATAACTTAATGAAGACTATCCAACATTAGTTTAATCTGGAGGTTGCACTCCTAAGCAAAAACATTTTGCAGTACAATAATTTTTTTTTTTTAAAAAAAATATTTCTTGATGGAATGATTGGGCTGTTTTTTGTTACATAGAAAAATAAGATAAATTATGACATAAATCAATTTTAAATAAATGAATAGAGAGATGATGTAGATAAAAATTCAAAAGAAAGCATTATAATTTTGTAACGTGAAGTGATTCATAGAATGTAATTGTGCTACGTGTAAGTTTCGATTTGTGGGGATTTTTATTTTGAAATGCACTGACTGGATTGTAAGAATTTCAGAAGACAGAGTCTACCAACTTTGGAATTGAAGAGAATGGCCAGATTTAGTGGTTCAAGTCCATCAAATTCCTTTCTCCTCTCTCCATCAAAATAGGTGCAATCAAGTATCAGATAAGGCATAGTTTGTTTCTCCTTGTTACAGAAGTTACACATGTCACTATTTACTTTCCCAATCTTGTAAAGATAGGCCAGGTTGTTCCCAATCCCAGTTCTTGCCTGAAAGTATGATGACTGAGCGCCTCTACTGAACATATTCGGATTCAAAGCCTTAGACTTGAAGATAGGTATAGATATCCTTGCAGATGTGCTATAAAATCTGCCGAGTCCAATTGCATTTCTACCTTCTTCTTCTCTTAGCACTTGCTTTGTCCATTCAGTTTGCCAAGTTGTAAGAATTTGTTTTCTTATTTTATCATTTAAAAACGAATAAGACGTAAATATGTCTTTGGATAAGATCGGTTGGTCCAGACCTTTCCTTGCAAGGTTGTCGGCTAGTTCATTGCCCTCAATTCCTTGATGGCCCGGACACCAATGTAGTTGTAGATCGATCTTATTACTCTCAGATCTAACCTTATGTGAAAAAAAATTAGGAGCTTTGGAAATTCTGAGTAGAGCAGCTTGGCCGTCAGAAAAAAGGAAACAGCTTGCTTTGGGTATTGTTGCAGAAATATGACTTAAAGCCTTATAAATTGCGTAGGTTTCTGCGTCAGTGATACCAATGCATCTACCAAAATTGAATGAAAGACATTTAAGCTCCCGGGTATAAGGAAGATAGATAGAAATGCCTATGGCAGCACCTTTGTCCTTGACCAAGGAGCCATCAGTATATACAATAAATGAGGAAGGAGGGATAGTCTGCAATAGATTCATATGATAGTTTTTTGCTAAAGACTTATCAAGTTTGCTTATAGTGATATCCAAGGAGTTACTCATCCATGGCGGGGACCACTTAGCATTTAGAGGCTCAAACTTAGATATTATGGAGAACTTCTTGAGTAAAAGAGCTAATCTATGAAGTTGACTGCTAGGATTTTTGTCCAAGGAAACAAACATACTCAGATCTATTGAGTGGCAAGAAGGAAAAGGTTCATTTTGTAATTTACAAGATAATGAAAAGTAAAGGAGGTGGTGAGCTTGCATTTTCAGGATACGTAAGGCGTAGAAGGCAGCATGTTTGACATGTCTTACTCTGGTTGGGAGAAGGGCCGCTTCAACTTCCAAGGTCTTGCTCGGACTACTTCTATAGGCACCTGTGATTGAAACAAGGGCTTGATTTTGTAACTTATCACACATGTGAGTCAGTTTTGCTGTACCATATTTATTATAACAAAGCACTGAGCCGTAGTCTAAGACAGGAATAATACAGGATTGATAGATTTGCCTCAACGCATTAAAGCTTAGTCCCTTGGATTTAGAAGAAAGTTGGAAAAGCCTCTGCATAGCCCCTTGTGCTAGATGGAGTCTTTTTCTACATGATCTTTGAATGATAAGTTGTGTTGCAGCCAAATCCCTAGCCACTTCACTGAAGTTTTGGGTTCTAATGAAAATTCTTCAAAGTGCAATGGCTCCAAATAGGCTTGTCATTTTTTTGATAAATGTAATAACTCGGATTTTTGATTTTTCAAACACAATTGAGAGTGATTGTGCTTTATCGAAGAGGGTTTTAAGATAGGGTCGAAGTTTAGAAAAATTTCTCTTCACTGAAGAGGCATAGGAAATGCAAATATCATCAAAATAGGAGATTTCTGTTATGGGCTTTGCCCGTATAGGGGCTGGTCACAGGGACCACCCCAGTAAAAATCGTTATAAAGAGGCGCTAATAGGCGAAGGGGGGATCGGCCGGGAGCAGGGAGGTCCGACCCGAGCGGGGGCCAGTGGCAGGGATGAAACAAGCATTTCGGGTTTACATGAAGCCGGTACATTAGGATCGGTAGTGTTGGGCGTTAGGCATCAAGGGACGGGGACAAGGCAACTCCAGGGAATCGGGTAGGGTAAGTTAGCGAGTTTGGGTGACGATTTATATTGGGGAGTCCAGCCATATACTGTAATTTCCTCTTCATTAGAAGATTATAAACTATTTTTACGACTTCGACCTTCGTGAATAACTAAGGTCCTCGATCACTTAACAATTTCTAGGAATTCATTCAATAGATCGATAGAGAATAACTCGCTTACTGAAAGGAGAAAAAGTAGAGGAGAGATAGGACTAGCTTGAGGACCCCCAGTAACAGGATAAGGGTGGCTCAGTTGTCCATTGAAAAGAAGCCGAATTTTTCTTTGGGAGAGAAATGAGGAAACCCATGAAATGAAGTTAGCGGGGAGATTCTTCCTTCTCAAGACTTGTATCAGCTGACTGGGCTGGATTCTATCAAAAGCCCCCATAACGTCTAAGAAAACACAAGACACAACTCTGTTTTTCGATATGTGATGTTCGGCAAAGTTCTGAAGGAGCATAACAGCATCTATGGCTGATCTTTCTTTTCTTCCTCTCATCTGACTAGGATGAAGAAGGCCGGGTGAAATATGCGCAAGGTATGATATTCTTCTAGAAAGGATTTACTCTAGGAGTTTGGATAAACACGGGATTAGAGAAATAGGTCTGTAGGCCTTAGGAGCTGAGTAATCGGGCTTACTTCTCTTGGGAATAATAATGCCTATGGATTCTTTCAATACTAATGAATGTTCACCACATTCAAATAGAAAAGTATATGCTAATAGAAATAATTTAGGAGTGCTTTCAAGTGATTTTTTGATCATTGTCCTATCAATATTATCCTTCCGAGGTGCTGTTTTCTTTTCTGGTACTGCCTGAAGGAGTTCATCAAGGGAGAGTTCAGGCCAGTCCCACTGGGAGCTGGCTTTTGGAGAAACAAGTCTCCGTGAAGCTGACGTTAAATGAAATGTATTTTCGTAAACATTTGGATCAAGTACATTATCGGGGTTTGACAGGGTAGAAGGAGACATTAGAAATGAACTAGGGTTATTGCTTGAGACTTCTTGGGGAAAAAGTGAGCTAACTAGAGCAGTGCACTTGTCTGCAAAAGTTGATGCAACTAGGTTCTGGCCTTGAGAGTCTCTGTACTTCAAAGTTGGTATCAAGGAAGGTTGGAAGAACTTTGGATTAGAATAGTTGAAAGCTTTGAATATACTCTTTTCTTGAGTGCCAGCGAGAAAATCCTCCCAATGTTTCTTGTTCGCGAAACTTATTGTTCTGAAATAAGTATTTCTTGAGATCCTAGCCTCCTCAATGTCATTAGAAAGCCAAGACTTTTTGGCTCTCCTCTTTTTTGAGTGTTAGTCTTTTCTCATGCTGGTGAGTTGCTCAGTGCACCATGCTTTGGAATGACTTGATGGCTTGGACATTGGATTGGCACATTTAGCCGACTTAATAATGAGGTCTTGAAGGAGACAGGCTACTTGGTCTGGCTCCTTGACTAGTATTGCGGTTTGAATGAGAGATGTATAATGAGATTCAGATAGTAAAAGGTTACGGGTAAAGACCTTCCAGTTAGCCTTTTTAATGTTAAATCTTGCGGATAAGCAGGGGCCAGGATTAGTTTGATAGGGCACCGATGCTTCAAACAGAATTACTTCATGATCTGACCCAGTGCTTTCTCCATAGTGCTAGTTGTGCCATTGTATTTTCTGGAATCCAGCAGCAAAGGCTAGATCTATGATAGACGTGTTCCGGGTATTTGATCTATGGAAAGTCCCTCCGAACTCTTCCATAACTTCAGGATCAACAAGGAGACTTGTCCTGTGATCTTCTAAGAAACAGAAGAGTTCAGAAGCGGGCAAATTCGGGCTTGTAACCATAGAATTCCACCAAGGATGGTGTAAATTCAGATCACCTAACAAAATAAATGGCTGACTAAAATTAAGATTTTCCTGAAAGAATCTTTGTAGTGTTGTCTGGGTGTCCCCTATTATAGTCGATTTTTCATTGTATATATGGAATATGAAAAACTTCTCAGAGGCTGTAGTTATCTCAAAAGCCTGCATGTCTGGGTCACAAATGAGATCAGACCTTGCTGATACATCATAAGTGGAGATTTTATTTATTTAAGTTACAACTCTTGGCTTAATGTTTGAATTGTTGTGCGGCAGGTAGTATGATATGATGGATGAGAAAGTTAGATTAGGTAGCCAAAACAGAATTCCAATATACATACAGTTCTTGAACAAAAATTAAATCAGAATTGTGTGACAGAGAAACTTCAAAGAATGACTGTGTTATGTCCTTGCCCTTGGCAAAATTGTGTTGGCATATTTTCAATTGTCCTGACATGAGAGTGCCTAGTAAAATTCATAATTTAGCTTTTTTAGGGCATTGTGGCTGGTGGAATTGCAATTGTGACATTTTGTGGGGTGATGTTGGCAATTGTCAGAAGACCTCCATGTAGGGCAGCTATGCTCTGATGTAACATGTTTGCCCGAGCTAATTGCACACACTGGTGGCTTTTTGCAGGGGAGGTAATGGTGTCCATATTTTAGATATTGCTTGCATAGTTTCTTCTGTGTGCTTGATTGAAAGTTAACTACTTTCAATAGAAGCTTGCCAATTAGTACTCCCGATCTGATTACCTCGGACTTTTCAGCTTCAGACCCGACCGTGAGGACTAGGGAGCCATGTGCAGTCTTGGGAGGGCCTGTGAGCCATCTTGGCTTGCCTTGGACATTGATGTTTGGGTTGGAAGATGTGATCTCTTCTGCCATGTCAGGAAGAAGAATATATGAAGGTACCCCATGGATAACAACAACCGGATATATCTCAACTTTCTGTGCCTTACTGATAGGCCAGTCAGCGAAAACTTTGTTCCACTTGGGTTGTTGCTCCAGAAGCTCTTCTGGGGTGGATTTGTAGCAAGTTAAGACGATGTTATTCCATGGGGAGGTATGAACTCTAGAAATTGCAATCTTGCCCATAGCTTTATTGAACTTGTCTCGGACTTGATTAGGCTGATACACTGGTACCAGGCTTCCCTTGTTCAAGACTAATGTTATTACATTCTTTCTGTGGTCTACAGAAGAGCGGGATACGGGTCTTTCTATGCCTTTTGGTGACCGTAGGTCAATGGTGGCATTAGCAGCGTCAGAAGCTTTGCCTAGCGCCTGGAGGTAGTTTCGGGTTGGTTGCTGACGAATGTAAGCACCTTGGGTGTTTGGGGCTGAGCTGGGGGGAGTTAATTCCCTGTTGTAAGACTGCATTATATCTGGAATCGGGTGCGCTTGTAGATAGGTCATTGAGGCCTTTGGTAGAATAGGATCACAGGGTCGCCCATGTCTTGTTGGTTTGTCTGGTTGGTTGGTAATCATGGGTGGCTGAGATTTTTTGTTTGACGGAATTACATCCTCCAATGTAGTATAGCCCTGCTCGGTATATCTTCGGAATATATTTAGAAAGTCTAGGAGGTGTGTTTGAATGGTCCTATTGGATGTCAGCCTGTAGGCTTCAAAAATGTTATCTCTGGCAGGGTAGAGTGCCTCATCTGCAGAGGTGAACTTAGCCTTGCTGCTAGACTCTGGACAAGCATTTTGGGTCAGACCGGTAGTATTGGAATTGGCCGTGGTTGTTCTAAGTATTGATTTGGGTGTTGATGGTGAATTGGCTTAAATAGGGCTGGAGGGAGAGCTCAGAGTGTTCTTGTCGTGTAGGAGACAAATGCAATTGCATTTTTTCGTGTGCTCCGGCAAGGATTAAACTCGGATGATCTTGTGTGGTGGTTGTAATGGGTGGCTATTTGATTCAGTCCTTTTTTGGTTGTCGTTGAATTTGGAATTGGTATGGGTGCTCTTTACAGATGGCCCCAAGGTGAAGTCTATCGTTGTGGTCGAGTCACTGTCTAAGTTAAAGGTGTTAGAAATCATGCTAACATCTTAGTTTTGAGGTAATGTAGGAGTGAGCTTAGAAAAATTTTTGTCTCCCCACATTGAGGAGTCAAGCCTAGGCTGGGCTGCCAGATAGATTTCCGGAGAACTGAGACAGCTAGAATCAATCTCCATCCTTGGTAGTAGTGGTAGTAGTGGTAGTAGTGGTAGTAGTGAATTGATGACTATTACTAAAGAGCTAATAACTCTAGAGCCAAATTATCCAATCGTTCAATACTACTGTTTCCCCGCACTGTAACACTCTCATTCTTGGAATACCCAAATATCTTCTCTCCACGTACAAATAATTACATTCTACCACCAACTTCGATCAAAAAAAAATGAGTACCATTAATTTATTATCGCAGCGCCGTCGAAATTATATTTCATCGGAAGACTGTATTCGCATTAAAAACAATGCAAAAACATACGAACAGAACAATCGAACAAATTGCCAAAGATCTAGGGCTATCCTGGCACCAAGTTCAATACGCTTGTGCCCGACACAGTGAGAGTCCAAGTGTTCGGACTGGGCGCCCGCCTGTACTCTCAAGTCAACAGAAAGATCAATTGGTGGCCTTTTAAGGCCTTCATATGGGGCTCGACGGATGAGTTATCTGCATCTGTCACTAGATCCATTTAGGGAATATAACGTTGGTCAAAGATGCATTCAAAGGGCTCTCAACAGTAGAGGATATTCTCGACCCGAGGCTCGCTCAAAGCTGGTACTGAGTGACCTTAACAAAACGAAGAGGATTGAGTTTGCCTAAACTCACATAAACTGGTCTTTGGATGACTGGAGACGAGTTCTCTGGACCGATAAGACATGGGCTACCGGTAACCCTCACAAAAACACTTGAGTGACTAGATTGGTAAATACTGAAGCTATCTAAATTATGTCCAGCTCCAATGCACTATTTAGGTCGATGAACAGGTTGAAGACTGTTGTGTAGATGTAAGGTGTTTGAAGGGGAATTGCTGGATGTTCTGGGGATCTTTTATGGGATCTCAAAAAGGTCCATATGTAATATGGGACAAAAGATGGGGAAAAATTAACCAAGCTAGCTTCAGTGAAAGGATTGTGCCATCAATTATCAACTATCATAGAGAGCATCCGGGCTTAATACTCATGCAAGACTCGGCACCTGCTCATCGAGGCCGGGTGTTAGATGAACTTGCTGGAGCGGGCATCGAGTCGATAGTATGACCTCCCTTCTCCCCAGTTTTAAATCCTATTGAAAATATCTGGAATATCATGAAAGATTAAATGCAGTTTTATTTCCCCGAATTAAACGGGCAACGGCTGCCAGTTTCAAGGATTCGTGCAATAGTCCAAGCTAGCTGAGACTTAATCGCTGATGAACATCTTACCCCACTTCTCGCGAGTATGCATTCGAGATGCCAGGCAGTTTTGGGTGTAAATTGGGGGCACACTCGTTTCTAAATTTTGGATTGTTTTTCTGTGTTTTGTCTAAAGCCGTGTGAATTATGATAGAATTCGTAGCACAAACAGGCGTATCACAGTAAAGATTTGAAAAAATAATTAAATGAATCCAAATTGAAACAAAAAAAATTAAGAATTTCAGAATCTTAGAACATCGTTCACTATGATTCGATAAAGTAAAAAGCAATTTTCACATACAAATCAGAGTTTTATTTGAAGATAGCTGCCTATTTGAGATAGAATAATTTAATTCCCTCACCAAAAACCCCTGTCACGCTAATGCAATATCGTTGACTTAGGCCTGCAGTAATGTAGAAACTCCCAGGCTAAATATGTTAACACCTCTGATACAAAAATCTCAAATAAGATTTCAAGGCAGACAACACTAGTTTCCAATATATTTTAAAATAGGTCAACTCATAGGCCTAGAGTAACGAATCTTGCTCGTTATCGACCTGTAGACGCCTGACTAAAAGAACAATGTTGGCCTCAAATTGTCTGATAATAGTTGCATCAAGCTTCATCACTGGGCCAAATATTGGGAGCCAAGATGTCGTCGCCTGGCAACACGCCGGGTCAAGAGCGTCTGTATCATTAGCTGAATCGGGCCTGCGTACAGACTCTTTCATTCGAAAAGCTGAGACAGCCGGGTATGTTCGTGTAACCAAATGGCGGGCTGCCGGATCTGTAAAGATGTGTAGGCGCGGGTGTCATACTGAACAACGCTGTCAAGACATTTTGAGCAAAATTTTCATTAAACACGATAAAATTGACTATTCAAAGGGAGAAATCGATCCAAATACTGTGCTTGCTAGCTTTGATCGGAAAACTCTAAAAATATTCAAAAACACAGTGATGGTCAAAAGGCTAACAACCGAGCAGGCAAAAAGATACTTGGTGATACGCGCCATCAGAGCTGAGCGATGGCTCCAAGACTTAGCTAACAGTGATCCAATCAATAGGGATAGACGCCACCTTGACATTGCTTTAGGTAACTCAGCAGTCAAATGTCTCAACTACTGGTCGACCAACGGTTTCAAGGTTACTGATGAGTGTGGCACAGATTTGGCCCTTGCAGTAATAGATGCGGGACAATTGGGTTTCAAGGGGACCCATTCATGCATTTCAAACTACAGTAACGCCTTATTTGTGCTAAAGAACGAGCATGGCTTTGAATTAACGACATCGAGAAATCACCCCATCTTTGATGACTCTAAAACAGCTTATACTTATGTCGTAATGCTGGGTAAGCTATTCGTAGTGATGTGTCCAAAGAAAAACGCCTGGTTATGCTACATCGAGGGCAACAGAGCCAAAAATCCAAACGCGTTAATGCGCGAGAGAGGCTACTCTTACATTTCAAAGTTACATGATTCCACATTTTACCAATCTTCCATATTGTCAAGAGGCAGCGTCATAAACATAGCGGGTGACAACCATAACATTAATGAGGTGCGGGAAACGGCTAGCAGAATTATAAGTATAATTAATCATTGTAGCTCCAGGTCAAAGAAGCTGACAGTACTAGCATTGTTGGCTGCCTTAGCAGCTATGACGGCAATGAGCAGTCAACTGACGAAAAAAGATGTGGCCAGGAAAATAGTAAACCAGAAGCTGAAAGTGGCAATCCTGGCTGGCTCAGATGAAGAATCATCTGTTGACTTAACAGACAAAGGTGAGGCTTTCTTGAAAGCATACGATAGTTGCGAGCAGGGGTCCCAACCTGAAGTACAATCTGATAGCGACCTTTTAGATTTGGTCAAGCGTGTCGCCAAGTCGATATCAGATGATATAGTAGAGAATATTGTATCGGGTGACGCCTCATCGGCATCAGGTAAAAAAAAGCTTTCAGTTAAGCAAACCAAAAAAGAAAAACGTAAGGAACCCACGAGAAGGCGGGAAGTGACGCCACTGACCGGCGGGACAGGAAATTCAACACAGGAAGCCCCTGATCATATTTTACCTACACTGAATAGAGAAGAGATGGGGCAGGCTGCTTCAGCAGGGTCCACGTCTGACCATGGAAAGACGACTGAAACCGGAGCCCCCGGTGAGGCAGAAGCAACATCTAGCGGCGAGAGGTCTGACATGCTGACTGGAGCATTAGAAAGACCTGGCCTATAGCCGCAAGCCACTGGGTCGGCCGAGCCGAGCAGTGACAAGCTAGCGACTGATTTGCCGGCAAGCCCAACAAGCGAGACGAAGTATAGTGGCGTCGACAAGCTAGGTGCAGTGAGTGACAACTCTGCAGGGCGGGCCAAGCCTTCCGAGACCTAAACCAAGATACCACTGGCAGCCACCGAAGACCCGGAATATTTAACAGCCAGCCACAGTGAACCGCAGTTTGTCAGTAGATCTGTTTCTACTACGGTTTGCCTGTTACTTTTGGTTGGATCAGCTTAGCCGTTCAGTTGTTGATATTGGCAGTCAGCCGCCGGTCAGTCCATCATCCGTCAGTCATTCGCAGTTAGTCAGCCATGCATTAAGTTATTCATTCAGTCATACGCAGTCACAGTAATTCGCAGTTAGTTAGCCATTCATTATGTTATTCATTCAGTCAGTCGTCAGTCATTGAGTTATTCTTAGACACATATTCTATCTCTTTATTTTTTTTCAGTCAGTCGGCAAGTTGTTCATTCGGCAGCCATTTCAGCAGGCCAGTCAGTCGGCCAGTCGTTCAGTCGACAGCCATTTCAGCAGTTTTTTTTGGTTTAGATTTCGGGAGATATCGGCTTCGGAACAACTTTTCGGCATTTCAGTTATGATTTCGGGGCAATAGCGGCTATGAAATATTCAGCAGTCATCCGCAGTTAGCCGCAGTTTGCCAGTAGTTGTGGTTCATCTACAAACTACCTCTATTCATTTAGCTGCGCAAGCGCTCTTGTATAGACTGTGACATCGGCCACCAGTAATTGCGGGAGATGAGGGAGAAGACCTTATTTCTTCCGTGGTGTCACCGCTTGGGTGATCGTGACAGCTTTTGATCAGATGCAGTTTAAGCTCCGGGCTATCTGGTACGTAAATTAAATTATCGAAGTAAAGTCTACCGTCCTTCACGCTGTACCGAGAAAGGTCGGGGTGTTTAGACTGATGGGGCCCTGGACTTAGAAGAGTCTTAATATAGCCCTGAATAGCCTTGTCCTCCCGAAAACCCCTAACTATCATTGATTCAATAAATTCTATGGAACTTTGTAAGGAAGCAGAGACTTCCATAGATGCAGGAGCCAATTGTAAGGGTTCTTTTTTGCAAAGAACTATTTTGGGGTCGATATTATGGGGCTTTAATACCGTCTGATACTGTTGGCGGAGGCGATCATCCTCCTTATTTTTCGGGAGGTCCTCTGACCGACGATTAAGTGCGTCTGGCTTTCTCCCAAGTTTACCTGGACGGTAAGTAATCACATAATTAAATCGAGATAGAAATTCGAACCATCTTGCTTAGCGTCTATGCAGCGTTTTTGTTGACATGAAATACTTGAGGTTTTTATGATCAGACACGACTGATACAGGCTCTACAGTACCCAGGAGTTCCGGAAGCCAGTGCTCGAAGGCAGTTACGATTGCCAACAGTTCTTTGTCGTAGATCTCATAATTAATTTGCGCCGGATTAAGTTTACTTGAGAAGTATGCTACTGGATGTAGGATGCCCTCATCGTCATACTGAGAAAGGATGCCTCTCTGTGCCCAGTCGCTTGAGTCTACTTCTACTTTACAGCGTCGGTCTGGGTCAAAGTGCCGAAGAATAGGAGACCTGATAAACGCAGATCTGAGAGAGTCGAATGCTTGATCGCAGTCAGAAGACCAGACCCACGTAACATTTTTTTTGGTTAGCTCGGTAAGGGGGCGTGCGACAAGTGAGAATGATCTGATAAATCGACGGTAGAAGTTGGCGAAACCGAGGAAAGCTTGAATGTTTTAACACATGATGGCGTCTTCCATGAACTGACACGCTCGATTTTAACTGGGTCCATTTCAATGCCTCTTCGTGAGATTAAAAGACCCAGATATTTGACCTCGGTGGCCTCGAATTTGCATTTCTTTATGTCTAACTGCAGACCTGCATTTCTGAGTTTATCTAATACTAGATTTACATGATTTCTATGCTTCTCTCTAGTATTGCTTTAGACTAGGACATCATATAGATATGCTGTGCAAAATACATCAAGGAATTGCTGAAGGTTGTTGTTGATATAACTTTGAACTGTACTTGGCGCGTTGCTCAGCCCGAATGGCATAACTAGTGATTCGAAAAGACCATAACGGGTTCGGAATACAGTTTTCCATTCGTCTTCCTCGGCGATTCTGATACAGCTAAATGCAGAGATTTCATCAAGTTTCGTGAAGTACCTGGCTTTTGATAACCTATCGAGGGTTTCCGATATTAATGGGATCGGGTAGCGATTTTTTATCGTAATAGAATTGAGAGCTCGGTAATCCATGCAGAGCCGTAAGGTTCCATCCGACTTCTTGACGAACATAACTGGTGAGGCTGCGGGTGAAGAGCTAGCGCGAATAAACCCTTTGGACAGGTTATCGTTAAGCCATTCCCGAAGTGCGAGAAGCTCCTCTCTTGTCATACCGTATAGTTTTCCGAAAGGTGGTTGTGACCCGTCTTTTAGCACGATCTTATGATCAATGGTCCTCTGTGGGGGCAGGACGCGAGATTCGAGCTTTGAAAACGCCTTAGCCTGGTGGTGAAGCCATGGCGAAAGCTTATCATGTAGCTCTTCCGATTCTTTCGAGAGCGCTTGATCGAGTGCATGGATTGTCAGAGTAAAGATTTCATTGGAGTCTTGTGCTACTAAAAGTTTAAATGGAGCTTCCTCTATCAATTTGATATCCAGAGGTATAGATTTTGAGGGAATTGTTAGAAGGTGGTTGAGACTAGATGAATCTAGACCCTTAATTGTTGATTTGTGAGATTGTATTTGCTGGTTAGCAACAGATGTTTTTGTACAGATGGTGGTGCAAAAGGACGAATTAAATCGGATAGAATTGGAACTCCAATCGATATTTGGATTATGATGAGAAAGCCAACCATGGCCAAGATTATTGGATAACGGCCTAGGCGTGTAACAAACAGATCAGCTATTTCAAAATGGTTACCGATACTAAGAGGAATTTTCACAAAATGAGTAATCATTCCAGCTAATGATTTTCGGCCGTCAACAACACGAAGCACTCGTGGTGATGATAGTGAGATTAGTTTTAAATTAGATTTTTGCACAAAATCTGAGTCAATAATGCCGAAACCGTTTCCTCCTGAGTCAATGAATGCACAAGTCTTTAAGGTTAAAGAGTGATTGACGATAGAACAGGCTAATATGAGCGCGTTCAATTTATTTGGGTTGAGCAAAGAGGAGATAACTAATTCAGATTTATTGTACAGATTTGATAGACTACAACCGTGACATTGGCTGCAGTCTAATCTTTTAACTCAGATGAACCATATTCAAAACTCATTTCCTCGTCAACTTCCGCTAGAGCAATCATTTTGCTCTGCCTTTATTATTCGGACGGCAATTTTCAGCTCGGTGGCCTGGACCCCCACATCTCGTACACAGCTTTAGTTTGAATCGCCTTTGACGTTCCTCCGGAGTTATATGACCTTCCGGTACAATATGTGAGATGTCGTATTGATCTAGCTCCATGGGATCCCCTCCCAGCGGTACACCGTTGGCACCACTTGCAACAGGATTGACCGTTGGATGAAATCTAGGAGGGGTCAGATTGAAGCCCCGAGAGGGGGTCAGATGGTTTCCCTGAGAGGGGGTCAGATTTGCCGGCGTCGTATTCGATGGCCGATTAAGTCCCAAACGGACCACACAATCCTTGCACAGGTTCACGTATTCGTCAAATATGTATGTCTTGTGGATGTCCTGGTGCTGGCTCACACAAGAGCGAAGCTCGGGTGTGATACCGTTTCGCATACAAGATATCAATGTCTTATGGTCAGATATTCTAGAGAGATTATGAAGACGTTGAAATTCGGCCAGATACATACCGAACGGCTGGGACGACTGCCTCAGACTGTTGAGGGCTTCACGAGCATCATCTTCCTCATTCAAATTCTTGTAGGAAATGTCAAGCACGTCCCATACGGCTGATAATGATTCAAACTGAAATTGACCCGAGTCAGAGAGGTATCGATCGAGAAATGACTTTGGACCGGGACCAAGGTTCTGATATATTAGCGAGATCTGCGACTGCAACCCGATATACCTATCAGAATTTTGTGCCAAGGCAATTTTGATCTGCCTCTGAAAAGATGGGAAGAGTGACTTGTCTAACCCGGTAAACTTCTCGTCAATCCGAAATAGTTCAGATTTATTGACACCTCCTGAAGGAACGCCCGACTCAGATGTAGAAGCAAGCCTAGCCTCGAGAGATTTGATCAGATTTTGGTTCTCCGTAAGGCGATACTTATCTACTGCTGAAGATTGGAGCAGGTCTGACAAAGAGGATATGTTTGCAGCTATTTCGTTGCGGAGTTCATTATTGACAGCCTGTATTTCTATTATTTGTTTGTATGTTTGTTTCTATATTTAGGTCCCGGGCAGAGCCCTTCGTCCAATTGGTTCGGGACCGGTGGAGCCGGTGGGGATCATACTCGAGAGTATGCCCAACTCGTTCGCACCCTCTAAAGTATGTACACGCGTATATAAACAATTTGCGACGATGCCTAAATGAACCTGTACTCCATGATCCCCAAAAATTCCGACAGAGACCAGAACGTAAAAGGAAAAAAAAAACATAAACCCAAAAGTGAATTATTGTGTCAACATAGCGTTTCACACGCACTGTTTCCACGATATCGCTGCCTTCATCGATTTCTAAGAGATGCTGTCCTCGCTTTCAGCGGAGGACGAGCTTGCGAATAGGTTGCAAAAACAGCCTGTAAGTTTTGCAAATTCTGTAAATTCTGACACACTTTGGGCCGAGAAGTTGGTTGATAAGATTGCCCATTGTCCTTCCTTTCCTAAACCTACACGTTAGGCTGGCGTGTTCTCGACAACGTACGAAGTGAGTAGGGGACGTCTCTTGTCCACAGATGCAAACTAAATTTGCATTTTCTTGATTTAGTCTGCGGTGATATGCAGCGAAGTCACCGTGCCCGGTCCTTGCTGATATAAGCTTTTGCAGAAGCTGCCGCGGCATTTTAAGCTCTGGAGGCTTTCGACGGCGCATCTGTAGGTCTAGATCTTTATACCTAGCCAGACGTACCTTGGACCACCAATCGTCAATTAGCTGCTGGCGACGCTGTTGCATATGGCGACGAACATAGGCAAGCGTAATGAATTTTGGTTCAATGTGGCAAGGGGGGAGTGATTGAAGTGCAGCTCGCGCGGCTGCGTCGGCCTCTTCATTCCCAGGTATCTTAGAGTGTCCTGGTACCCATCTGACTTCCGAATTGGCTTTTTGGGAAACATCGTGAAAAATCCGAGTTAGCCTAAGACAAGAGGACGTCCTGCCAGTCTGGAGGGCCCGGACTGCAGCTTGGTTGTCCAAAAGAACATAAATTTTCTCCCCGCTTCGTCTTGTGGAGAGCGCAGCTCGGAGTGCCATGGTAGCCCCAAAGATTTCAGCATCGTAAACTTCTCCCCCGTGTAGAATCCCTTGATCTTTCTTAAAAGTGATGCCCCCACGTTGCAGGACGAATCCCCACGAAGATCTTCCACGTCCCTCAGAAGAGCCGTCGGAGTAGGCGCAGATAACGGAAGATGGAATTGTTCGGATCCAATTCTCGTGGTCTATAATACCCTCTGCTTTTGTTGTTTGCGTATGAGAATATAGAGGTACAATTAAGGGTTCAGCATCCTCGGATGATCGGGGTAGCTGTTGGAAAGCCCTCTGCAAACGTGACATCTGCGTTTCTGGATGCTTTGACAATATAGCCTTTGTCTTATACTTAAGCGTACCTACATTGGGACATACGCTTGCTCGACTGCGGAGAGGATGGCGGTTGTCTAGTGAATTTATTTGTGCTGAGAGCCGTAGACGATTACCTTCTAGGAGTATTCGGGCGGGTGGAATTCCCCCTTCCCTGTGAAGGACTACGTTCGGTGTTGTTCTCCATACTGGTAGTGCGGCTCTCAACGCTACACGAACAGCTTTATCAATAAGATTACAGAAGTGGGCTGTAGGAGGAGTCACATTTCCGCGAATTGTTGGTCGTTTTAAGCCCGGCCACCAAACTTCCGCACCGAAGGTCGCTACAGGGATAACGCAGGTGTCAACGGCAGTTATCAGGGGTCCAGGAGCTGCCCCACGTGTTACTGGATTGAGCCTCCGCATATGTTGAGCAACTTTAAGTGCTTTCCCGCACCATGTTGTTACATGATGTTTGAACGAGAGTTGAGAGTCGAGATGTATTCCTAGCCAACGGATATTCTTAGCCGGTTCAATCCATATATTGTTTACTTTCACTCCGATAGAATTTTCCCCTCGCCGGCCAGGGAATTGAATTACGTCCGACTTCCCTGAATCGAATGATACAGCATTATTACTTGCCCATTCAAGCAATTTATCTACTTCACCTTGGGCCGCAGCCGCAGATTCAGTAGTCGTTCTTCCAATGCCAAGTATCCTAATATCGTCTGCATAGCTGAACCTAGCTCTAGAGTTCCCGCTACGCATGAGTTCGGCCATGTACAAAAGAAAAAGTAGTGGGGAGACCGGCGATCCTTGCGGAACACCACAGACCAGCTTTTTAGGACTCGTTACTCCTCCTGAATACCGGACCTGGACATATCGGTTGCGTAGAAATGAGGCTGACCACCGAAGGACCGAGTCTGGCCAACCTTGTTTTTGCATTCGCATTAGTAGTCTATTATGGAGGACCGCGTCGAAGGCTCCTTGAACGTCAAGGGTTGCGAGCGTTGAAGTCCACTTTTGAGTGCGAGCCTCTTCAATATCGTGCACGACACAAGCGACTAAATCAGTAGCTGAACGTTTTGGTAGAGCCCCAAATTGTTGATGCCCAACCACCTCAGCTGTGATAGCTAGAGTAGCCATGCGTTTGGCGATGATTCTTTCCAATCCCTTTCCGAGGCACGATAGGAGAGCAATGGGTCTCCACCCTTTCACGGAAGATGGGTCTCGACCTGCTTTTGGAATGAAAACAACCTCTGCCAACTTAAAGCAAGATGGATGATAGCCAAACTTGAGACAGGATCGAAACAGGTAAGTGACGCAAGGACCGAGTGTACCCCAACAGGTACTGAGTAATTCTACCGAAATTCCGTCTGGTCCAGGACAGGTATTTCCGCTACCTATGGTGCACGATCGTACCTTTGTTTCTTCGAGCCCCTCCGTCCATGGAATACGATTAGCCGGATTTGTTGTAGCAATGGGAAGGTCGTCTGTAGCGTCTAGCCGCGCCAAAAGATTGTCTCGTAAAATTAACGCACGCTCTGCTTGGTCTGCAACGAGGCGCCCGTTAAAAAGAAGAGGTGGCGGAACTTCAGTATGCCGTGGTTTGGTCCATCGCATGAGCCTATAGATATCCGTCGGAGATTACATCTCTTCAACCTGGCTTTTCAAATACTCCTTTTTTGCCTCCGCAATAGTGTTCCTATATTCCTTTGCATATTGATTTCGGTCTGGTTCCGTGGAGGCTGTTCGATATCGGAGGCGGGCAGCCTTACATTCTGGAGTCCACCACGGCGCCGATCTGCCAGATTTACCATTAGAAGCTTTACCCACTGCTTTCAGGGCATCTACTAGCGCACGGCACAAATCCTGAGCGAACTGCTCAATGTCTCCTTCTGACTTTAGGTCCTGAGCACGAGGCATCCAACGAGAGACTAGTTGTGCAAATTGAGGCAGCTTATCTTTCGGGACTCTAAGTGGACCTTTAGATTTCTTGATAACTCGGGTACAGCAAGGTACTATGCCAGAGATCAGGGAACGGTCACTTGTCATACATTCTTCTCGGTCTACCCATGCGGAGGCTCCACTAATATTTGTCCATGCGAGATCCAAAGTGTTCCCAGAGCGGATTGTCGGTTCCCCCAGAATTAGACACGAGAGGCCATTCTCATCTGCCCATTTTTCTATTTTTTCCCCTTGTCCGTAGTTGCTCGTAGCACTAGGTTGCCAGGCCCAATAGACAGAGTTGAAGTCACCCGCGGTAATAGTCCGAGGAGGCGGAGTCCACTCAAGGAGTGGTTCTACTGCTGCGGGATCATGGGGTGCTTTGTATACATTGAGAAATGTAATTCCATTCACTTTCACCCAGCAGTAATCCCCTGTGAGTTTTGAGGAAGGGGATTCCTGAACTGCGTGTATATTCCTATTGTCTTTCCTAGTATAGGTGACTGCACGAGGACGAACGCCAACGCCTCCATAAGGTATGTGGCGATTGAAATATGGATGTGACTTGGTGCAACCAGCCCACCAAGGTTCTTGAACTAGCAAAACATCTAACTGTAATTCGTAGGCTCGCGAAAGCGCAATATCGTGCGCGGCGCTCCCTCTTCCCACGTTTATTGACATAAACCTGAGAGGAGGCAACGAATGGCTTCGAGGTGAGCCCTTCATAACTGCATCGAGTCCTCCGTCGACACATCGGCGGGTGGCTCAGGGGTTTCATTATTGGCGGTCTCGAGATTTTGACTACAATTTACAGTGTGTGCTGCTTCCTCTGCAGTTAACGCCCTCGCTTCAGCAGCTTTAGCTCGAACCACTGCCTGATATTCGCGGTCTCCAGCCTGACGAAAGATTTTTAGCTGTTCCTTAGTCGGGGGGCCGCTGCGAGTTGGCCGAGCTAAGCATCTATGACTGTCAGAGCGGTGTGGACCTCTGCAATTCCGACATCAAGTGAGAGCTTGACATGCATCTTGTGTGTGCATTGTCGAGCCACAGTTTCCGCAAGAAGGTGCTCTCGAACAATTTCTTGATGAGTGGTGGCCGTTGCACTTTTTGCAAAAGTCTATGGGATCTTGTTTTTTAAAAAAACCTTTGCCAGGCCAGATTCATCAAACACACGAAAACCAGGTCGAGGTGCTTTTGAGAACAGTCCTAGCCATGTTCTATGCGGGGCGTCGTGATTAAGACTGCCGAACAGTTTTACTGAAGTTGGACGCACCGAAGAGACACGCTCGATTTCATTGGCCAGCAACTCCTGAGTCACCACAACACGTCCTGTATCGGTGTAAATAAAGGCAGGGACTGTTGGTATAAGAAATGGTATCAAGTTTTCAGCAGGTTCAAGTTTTGCCCCTGTCAGAAAGAGTCCGTTTGCGGCCTGTAGCAATGATTCGCGCGCGTTGGGGTTGCTAGGACTTAGGGCAAATCCTGAGCGAAGTGGCTTAATCTGTCTAATATAAGCGGGTGAGATGGCCATTTTTTTTACGACGATATCTCGGATCCCTGCGGGCGATAATTTTCTCCACTCGTGCTCCGGGGGTAGTCGGAGGAATAATCTTTTATCTTGAATTTTGGATGGAGGTTGTTGTTTTTTTCCGAATAGCCCACTCACTTGTAATCGAGAAGGTGTGTGGGAGTCTTTCTTAGGCGCTAAGGCCTTGAATTGCTCTCTAGATTTGTTTTGCCCGACACTGGCAGTTTCAGCCGCGGCAGCTCTAGCCTTCTTGTGCCCATTACGAGCAACAGTAGCCCAGGAGTTTTCAGTTGCGCTTGGCTTCCTGGGTAGGTTAATTCCACTGGTTGGCATCTGCTGTCGCGCTCGGGTTGGGTTTGAAGTTGAAGCTGAGCCAGCTTGTGATTCTGTAACTACAGCTGGTTTATCCGGCAAGTTTCCTTTGCTCACTTTACCGCCTTTTGCTGGGCGGGAGTGTGTGGGAACAGGTGGAGGGTTCAGAGCAGCGTCTGAAGCTGCGAAGAGCGAAATAGCTTGTCGGAAATATTTTTGAAAAGCTGAACCTTCCTCTTTCTCAACTCCTTCTTTAAAGTTTGCCAGTAGACTATCGATGCTGCTTATAGCACTTGTACAAATCATCATCCGCACATGCCAGGCCTGTTCACGGCGTTGTCTTTCCTCGACGATGATCGCTAGTTCGCGAGGGAGATACGCGTTCAAAGTTTCTGTTTCACCGGTCTCAGATTGGGGGGGTGCATCTGCTGCTACCCTTTTGGAGGGAGGAACAGGCTGAAGTATTTGCCTGTGGGCCACCGAGCTGCTCGGTGGTGTTGAGTTTGACAGAGGTGGTGGCGGCGCGGTAGGGGTAGGAGAGGGCATGGATGGATCGGGGGGAGTAGGGGTTGTAAGGCTTCTGTCCCTCATCGAAGCAGGACTATCGATAAAAATGTCTATGTGTGTATTTCTATTATTTTCCGCCGAGCAGAGGAGAGTTCGGCCGAAAGTTTTTCCGATCGGGTATGGTGTTTGACACCCCTGTTGAAGAATTCAACGATCAAGGCATGCCCTGATTCCTCGTCAATCTTCTGTAGATGAGCTATAAATTCTTCGGAATTTGATATGATTTTGCGGAAGACATTGTGATGGGAGGTGGAAGGAGGGGTCGGATAATAGTGGTGCGACATAATGTTAGAAAATGATGAGTTGTAGGGGAAGATTGTAAGAAATTTGGAGGGTTTGTGGAAGGGATAAGTTTTAAGTCTACCACCCTAGATTCCGCCACCCTTCACCCAAGTGAAACCATAATTTCAATCCACAATAACTCCCCACCCATACTTACCATTATGAAATCTTCAGAGATCCGAATTCAAATTACATTGGACGGCCCTAAAAACCGGAAAATATAGCAATTTTAGTGAGGCCGCGAGAGCAGAAGATGTGCCAAGAAAAATTCTTAGAGAAAGGTATAACGGTGGAGTTTCCCATTTATTAAGTGCGGAAATCCAACAAAATTTGAGTAACGAGCAGGAGAATTTGTTGGTGCAGTGGATAATGGATCTGGATCAGGCAGGATATGCCCCCTCATTCGCTAGCGTTAAAGCAATGACCTCCGTAATTCGATGTGGAAATTCTATAGATGCTTTACCTGGAAAGAATTGGATGACCAGGTTCATAAAACGACATTCTAATATCAAATCAAAGATCGGGATAAAGCTAGAAAGATAGAGAGCAAATTCTGTGACTGAAGAGGGAATTTTAGAATGGTTTCACCGACTAAAAGGCGTGATTGACAAACATTCAATCAAGTCGGATGATATGTGGAATGCTGATGAGCATGGTTTCGCTTTAGGCATTGGATCTAATGGCAGAGTTGTTAGATCTTATCAGAAATTGTGAGGTGGAAAGTGAGAAAAGGATGAGGATAAAAGTTAAATGAAGATTAGAAAAGTTCCTGCCTTTTCAAGAAGTTGTAAAGAGATAAATTATAACGATAAAAACGAGTTCAACGATGATGAATTTGGTGATGTCAAATCTGGTATTCCTTCTTCTCTGTCCCCCCATAAAGCCTTCTAAGGTAAATATATCTATATTTTTCTAGTTTCATGAGCATTCCAGCATTAGAACAAACTGTAATATGTCCGACTCAAAATTGGCATATGAGTCGCTGACTGAAACCTCTGTTGATAAACCAGAGCTGAAACAAAAGTTCTTAACACAAGATGTCGCGTACCTGAGACGTGATGGGATGATGAGCGCGACGTTGAGAAATCGCGACTGAGATAACACGGACCACATAACAACCGATGAAACTAATATTAACTCCCTAATTCCACTCTAGCGTATGTTTAGAGGTGAAACTTATTTCTCACAGATCTTCATCTTCAAGAACTATTGTGGTCAAGCAGCCTGGAAATAGGGAGTGGGTGACAGTTCTAGAGGGAATATCAGCCGCTGGACAGAGGATGAAACCTCTTGTGATATTTAAGGGTAAAAATCTCAGTTCTGGCTGGTTTCCGGCCACATCTACTCCACACTGGGCTTATTGCTCTTCTCCAGATGCTTGGACGTCGAATGATATAGCACTCAAGTGGCTAGAGCAGGTTTTCATCCCATCAACGCCAACTGAAGGATATTGACTCCTCTTACTAGATTGGCATAAATCTCATGCCACACACGAGCTCATGTGGAAATGTTAGACCAATAAGATAATAATATTCTACTTGATACCCATTCAAGTCATATACTTCAGCCACTTGATTTGACGTGTTTCTCATCGGTTAAAGCCGAGTACAGAGCAAAAATCGCTGAGCTCAGCAGATTTGACGATGCTAGCGATATAAAAAAGCAAACATTTATCAAACTATATTCTAAAGCTAGCTACGAAAGTCTAGATACTGCTCGTATTAAAAATAGATGGATGGCTGCAGGAATTCAGCCTTGAAATCCCGTTAAAGCGGCTCAATCCCGATTTGTCCTTGAGACGCCAAGTTCTGTACAAATTCAGCCCCCGACACCCCCAAACAGAAAGCGCTGACTATCAGAGACTGAACTTATAACCACGCCATGTATCCCACGCCAATTTCGTGACTTTTTAGAGCCGCTCAGAATGGTTGGGGCTCTTCGCGTACACGGCGCTTACTGTTCCAAAATGATTACAAGGGAATTGATAAGATCTCGTTCCAACTTCAACTTGAGAAGGAGAAAAATGATTCTAAAGATATACTGCTTGAGCAGCTGAAGCGAAAGGGCCATAGAGGAGTAATAATTGATGCAAATCAGACATTTGTGAGACTCGAACAGGTTCACCTGGCGAAAGAGGCAGAATATGCACGTGATGCTGCAGAAAGGGCCAGAATTGCTCATTTTGAAGCCAATCCTCCTGTAGCAAGTAGTGTAGGGTCCTCTCTACAGGACCATTGTTCTGAATTTTCATTAGATCGATCTGTGTTACGGTCGCGGTAAATTCGTTATTCACGAATGCACGGATACTCAATAAAAGTAATAAATTCTCTTAAGGACTAACTAACAGGACCTTTCTCATTAAATCCCAGGACCAAGGCCTGTTCCGATAATCCTTCTCCCAAGCAATCTTCCCAACGCCATGACCTGTATTTCCGAACCCCTGTTCCGGCCCTAGCAATGCCTCTCCTAAGCCCCCTGTCTCTGATGCCGATCCTGTCGCGCTTCCCCGGCCCCTCGAACTTGAAGACGATCTAAGTTCATCTCCTTCCGCCTGGACATGCCTTCAGCCTCCCGTAGCCAGATCCCAGCTCTTGTTATTTTGAGGCTGAGATGGTCCTTGAGACCATCCCTTAGCTGGGCATAGCCCTTAACAATATTATTATTATTATTATTATTATTATTATTATTATTATTATTATTATTATTATTATTATTATTATTATTATTATTATTATTATTATTATTATTATTATTATTATTATTATTATTATTATTATTATTATTATTATTATTATTATTATTATTATTATTATTATTATTATTATTATTATTATTATTATTATTATTATTATTATTATTATTATTATTATTATTATTATTATTATTATTATTATTATTATTATTATTATTATTATTATTATTATTATTATTATTATTATTATTATTATTATTATTATTATTATTATTATTATTATTATTATTATTATTATTATTATTATTATTATTATTATTATTATTATTATTATTATTATTATTATTATTATTATTATTATTATTATTATTATTATTATTATTATTATTATTATTATTATTATTATTATTATTATTATTATTATTATTATTATTATTATTATTATTATTATTATTATTATTATTATTATTTGATTTGATTTGAATTCATTTAACCCGATTAGGCACCCATTGGGTCCATGCAGGTGACTACCAACTTTCATATGTACATAGGAGGAAACCTTTCGGTGAAAACCCTAACCTGCCTGATAAAGTTCTGTTATATAAAAGTTTACCTTTAGGAAGTGCAATCACACTGTTGTGTCCAGTGTAGATACCTTCTCGTCAAACAGCCCTCGCTTCCTTTTCTCTTCCCCTCTCTCCAACATCAACCTCTCCACTTCCCCGACCAGTCGAAATTGTTCAAACCATCCTTGGTCTAGGATCCACTGCGTGATTCTTGCCAGATCTTTTGGGTCGTTCATCATGGCTTCAAATGATCGAATTTTGGCTTTCCTCCACACCTCAGCCCTACCCTTGACTCGTAAAGGGCAGGCCATTACCGCATGTTTGACGTTTTCCGAAGGGTATCCACACGGGCATCTTGGATTGTCAACTCCAGGAACTTTTCTTCGGTACAGATAAGATTTGAGCCCGATGTGCTCGCTTCTTATCTGTATGGCGATGCTACTTTGGGCCCTTTTAAGGTTTCGGTGTAAGTTTGATGGAGTCCCCCTAAGGCTCATCTTTTTTCTGCCGGTTATATTGTCAGTGTAAAAGTTGGCTGCTCTCCAGACTTCGGGGTCGGCTGTAGTCCTGTGTCTTAGGGTGACGTTCCGGGTTTGGTGTGGCCAAGAGTTCGCCCACTCTTGGAACGCAGCCGTCTTTCCCATCTCTTTCTGTCCCTTTATGGACTCTTCTCCGCTGCATATCCTAGACCACTCTTCTCTATCTTTTTCCTTGAATAGAGATCTGCGGTTGTTAATTCCCTTAGCTTGTTGCCTGATTATCCGGCAGGTCTTTTCTATGGTCTTTTGGACCGGTGAGTTGAGAGTGAGCCCGGCGTGCTGCACTCTTCTATGCTTTAAATAAATTTCCATCGGTAAGATGGAGGTCTCATGTTCCAGCACTCTCGTGCTGGTGGACTTGTATGCTCCTGTGATACTGAGTAAGCATTTCCTCTGTATCGACTTCAGAGGTTATTATTATTATTATTATTATTATTATTATTATTATTATTATTATTATTATTATTATTATTATTATTATTATTATTATTATTATTATTATTATTATTATTATTATTATTATTATTATTATTATTATTATTATTATTATTATTATTATTATTATTATTATTATTATTATTATTATTATTATTATTATTATTATTATTATTATTATTATTATTATTATTATTATTATTATTATTATTATTATTATTATTATTATTATTATTATTATTATTATTATTATTATTATTATTATTATTATTATTATTATTATTATTATTATTATTATTATTATTATTATTATTATTATTATTATTATTATTATTATTATTTAACGTCAGCAGGGAAACGTTGTCACGGCCCCTACGGTTCCCTACTGGGATACAGGACGCCGAGGGGTAAACCTTGGGCTACAAAGGAAAGCAATATAATTTACATGACTAGGGCGCATTTCCATAGCTGCCATTAGTGAAAAGAGGTAAGGATACACGGATCAGGGTTGGTTTGGGCTGCGTGAGTACGGTAGACCGCACTCAGTGGCTGCCTCAGATGCCTATTCTCTATGGGCATATCTCTGAGAAGAGGCGAGACTCTTGGAGCTATTTATGAAGTATGAGGCCACCTTTATAAGTGCCCAGAAGAAAAGGGAGGACTTCTGACAGAGGGCCAGTAGGGCGCGGGACGCGGCGCTTGACGATATAGCAGAAGAAGAAGTGGAGAGGAGATTTTTGGTGACCAAAAAGGCAATTCATGTTTGCTTCAGGGTGCGAAAATCGATCGTGGTAATCTGCAAAGTCGCCGTGTCCAGTTCGGGTGGCTAGGATGCCGCCAAGGTTTGACCGAGGAAGTTCTAATTCCTTTGGTCTATTTGGAGAGGTATTTATGTAAAGCTGTTGGTTGTAACAGCTGGGTATCTGCTAGTCCCTGTAGCCTACGCTAGTAAGCGCAGGCACCTGATTAATATGTAACACGACATAAGCGATGGACGTGCTACAACAAAGTCACTCAGTAATGTTACAGGACGGGGTGTCGAAACAGATCCACATAACTCGAGACCCAGGACTACACGGGCTACGTTTGCTAATGCCAGATATTCAAGATCTTGATGATACATGTAGTTGAAGACAACATGACAATCAAGAGAGCCCACGTACATGTATATAGGTTTAGATTCAACCTCTAGTAGTAGTTTTCTCTGCATAGTTTTAATTATCAATTATACTTATCTACCTAACTGCTCAGGCGTTCGGTACTTAAGCTGTGACATTGGTAGAGGCCAAGGCTGGGAGAAAGGAGGTTCCATAGGTTCCCCATCGAACGGGAGATCGATTCCTTGACAAAGTGTTTGATGCCTGCAGTTGAGTAGTAGAGGTTACTCGTGAATGGGAGGAGTGCTCCCAACTTGGCAGATTCGTCAGCAGCTTCGTTCACTACAATAGCGGCATATCCTGGAACCCAGCGAATCCTTACTTCACCAAGTCCAGTGTGGGCGAGTCAGTATCGTGACTGCCACGACGAGTTCAAGTCGAGGAATTCATCGAATATAGATTGAGATGATCCCGGGAAAGGTGAGAGAAGATGTAAGGCGACCTCGAGGTTGTCTAGACAGACCAAGAGATTGGTCGCGAACTTAGTTGTGGGGGATCCAATAGCCGCTTTTGCGCCTTCTAAGGCTCCTCTGGCCTCAGTGTCAAAAATCTCGACTCCTAAGCCTAGCGGTATAGAGTGGCGTAAAATTTGGAGGCCACCTTGGTATGCTACGAATCCAGCACCTGCGGCTCTATTCTGTTGCTTCGAGCCATCAGAATAGAGCACGATGTCCTGGGAGGGAATCGACTGAAGAAAAACGAGGAAGTTCTGTTTCGCAGCTTCTTTGAAGGTGCCGTTAAGACCCCCAATCCGATTTATTGCTGCTTCCCGAGTCTCAAGTGGAGTCCAAGGGGGGGAGGCGATTGGGTTGATCTGCTCGCATTCGGGTAAGCTCAGCACTCGTCGGGCAAAGCGTGAAGACGGGCGCCGCTGGGTTAGTATTCGATTGGCTCGGCGTAGAAGAGGGTGATAAGAGTCGAGTCGGCGGAGTCGCGCAGTAGCAGCTGCTGCCCTCCCGTCGAGGGCAATTTCAGATGGACGAAGCCCAAATTCGCGTAGCAGAGCTGCAGTGGGAGTAGTGCGATAAACTGGAAGAATTGCTCTAGCACAGGTGAATACTACCTTATCTAAACGATGCAGGGTAGATTCCACTCGATTGGAAATACGGGCGCGAGCGCCTTGTCGGAATTTGCCAGGCCACCAGGACTCCGCATCATAGTACGCGATTGGTAGTACGCAGGCTAGAGCTGCCTGTCTAACGAGGTGCGGTGGGCACCCCTGACTGTGTTCCCTAAAGAAGAGAGAGCATGGCCAACCTTGAGTGCTTTCTCGGACGTCGCACGTGCGTGCCACTTAAAAGAGAGTTTCTTGTCGAAAAGGACCCCTAGCCATCGAGCGTAAGAGAGTCTTTGACTCTCTGTGACTGTGATAGGGCCAGAAGTGACTGACGCGGTAGTGCCAGCATCCTGGTCATTCCGGCGGCGAGAGAAGTGCAAAAGTTCCGTTTTTCCATGGTCGAAGGTAACGCCCTCTTGTCTTCCCCAATCAAGAATTTCCTGAAGGTCCTGTGACAGGAGTTCAGCGTTAGCATACAAAGTGGATGAGGTTCGGAGGATTGTGATGTCGTCTGCATATCCAAACTTGGTTCCCGAAGTACCCATGGTGAATAAAGGGGCTATATAAAGCATAAACAAAATGGGCGAAGCTGGAGAGCCCTGTGGGAGACCGCAATGGACTTCCACGACAGGTCCAGTCATTCCGTCTAATCGAATCTTTACAGAAAGGCCAGTAGAAAAAGAAATTACCCATTGAATTAAGTGATCCGGCCAGCCTTGCTCTCTCAAACGACGTGCCAGGCGGCCTGGCAAGACACTATCAAAAGCGCCCCTTACATCCAACGTTAGGAGGGAGGCGGTCCTTTTGCTATTTAGGGCAGACTCGACATCATGTACTAAGCAGGTGGCCAAGTCCGTCGCTGAGCGTAGAGGGAGGGCACCAAATTGTTGTGATGCTATCACCCTGGCGTTTATAGAAATCCAGGCAAGGCGGCGTGCGACAAGTCGTTCTAGGCTTTTCCCCAAAACTGAGAGCAGGGCGATAGGGCGATAGGAGCGAGGATTTGACCTGTCTGGCTCATTTGGCTTGTTGATGATGACTAATATCGCTGACTTGAAGCATGCTGGATGATGTCCAGCTGCTAGGCACCTGCGAAAAAGTTGGGAAACTTTACCTTTGATGAGGTGCCAACCTATTTTTAGTACTGCGGTAGGGATTTTATCTTCGCCTGCCGCGGTATTTCCAGCACTGAATACCGAGTTTTTGATCTCCCAATCTGTGATATCCAGAAAAGGTAAGTTGTGAAGGCTCACAACTGGAGAGTCCAGTGGTATGTCGCCTACATCAGAAATCGTGTGTAAGAAGTTTCTGGCCAGTACATCACGCTTTTCTTCTATGGTTGTCGCCAGTGTGGTACCAGGATTCAGAGGATCTTTTAAGGGAGGGGTTCGGAAGGACCCGATTGATCGGTGCCATTTAGTCATACCAAAGATATCTTTACTGGTAGAGGCATTTTGCAGTTTCGCTCGATAGAAATGGCGTTTAACCCGACGGGTGACGGTCCGAAGCGTTTTCTTCGAAGAAAGTATGTCTTCCTGATTATGCGCAGTTCTTCGAGTATTTTGATAAGCCTGTGCGGCCACTCTGCACTCATCATTCCACCAGGGTTGACCAGTTCCTCTCCAAAGGGCACGCCTTGCTGACCCACGGTATGCATCCCCAATAGTAGTGCAAAGATTCAGCGCGGTAGTATCTAATAATTCACGTTCAGAAGTTGGAGGAAGATCTGGAATTTCTGAGATCGCTGTTTCGAGTAGTGTGAGGAAGATTCTTTGGTCTAATGTATCGAACTTGAGCCGAGCTAAGGGTTCTTTGAAGCGATTGTCCCAGGGGATTACTGATGCAATGGGGAAGTGGTCTGCCCGTAACAATCTGTTAGATAATTATCGTAAATTTGATGATATGGTCTCACGTGGGGAAGGGTGGCGGAATCTAGGGTGGTAGACATACAAATGTACGAGGGAATGGGCTATTTTATCCCTCCTCTATCACCAACTCCTTGATATACCAAACTCGTATACATGAAGTCATACCCATGAACTCGTACCCATAACCCGTACAAACCAACTTGTACCCATAAACTCGTATATATGAACTTGCATACATGCTCTTATACCTGCGCTTGTACACTCCTCACCTACTCCCTCTGGCTATTTCTAACTCGCAACCGAAGGACTGAGCGTAACTCCTTTCCTTAGCGTGAACTGTCTGCATAAACCTGCAGCCTTGTGCATAAAGCATAACCAAGACCAGCACTGTATAACTATACATATTTAACGGCGTATAGTTATTTCTTGATTAGGGCAGACGGGGCTTAGTCAACAGACCAGTCATACATCCAGTGCGGAGCCCTTAACGCCTCCAATCAGTCACAGTTAGATATTTAATTATAGTAAGTTCGATTCTTAACAGCGCTGGCTCAATGGTGAGGTGGTAATTTATCTGTCACGGCCGATGCTATGCGCGACACACTCTCAGCTGTCGCAAGGAGAGCCCCGGTGGCCATAGTGCCTCTGCGTGACAATAAGGAAAACCTGAACTCCTCTTCAACATGAATTGCTCGCTTATCAGAGTTGCACTAAAACCCCCCTCGCATTCTCTTCCTTTTTAGATGCCGAACTCTCACGAAACTCCTCCCCTGGTGCCACACTGCTACCCGGTGCACCAGATACTGGCTCTGGCACAATACCCGTACCTGTGCATCCCCCCCCGGTGCCGCCTCTGTGGCTCCAGTGCACACATAGAAAATGAACATGATAAATACTGCGCATTAAAAAGTGACCACACTTGCTCCCCCTCCCAGGTGCACCCACTGTCACGGATCTCATGCTGCGGATAATGCCTGTTGTGAGCTTCGGCCAAAACCTATGGGTCTTTCTTTGACCAAAACGCAAGTAAGTGCAGCACGGAAAAGTAACGTAGATACTCGCTTGCGTAAACAAGCAGAATCTGGATGCGCTAAGCCCTCCACTGAAAGCATTCCAGCAGCAAACAGGATCAAACTTACTCCCCCTCAGAGCTCAATTCGTGTCACATCAACAATCACACCAATTTATAGTTAAGCAGTATTGATGGTCTGAAACTCAAATCGTTTTGGTATTCTTTTTACAGCGTGTTTTCTATATGTCTATCAACATCTACTTGTTGTCAACGACCGGCCTCGCATAAGGCTTGGCGGTCATGTGACATCTACAGGACCTTTAACTCACCCCCTTGTTACATAACCGCCATGCGTCATTTTGGTTGAACGAGGAGCTCATGTTCGAATAACCAGCATAGTTTCCTAGAATCCTATGTATAGAGAACTAGAAAAAAAATAAAATAAAAATTAATTTCTCCCATCAGGCCTATGTCAAGCCAGTTTTCACGCCATCCTCACTCTTCACAATTATGTCAGTGCAGTCAACAAGCCTAATGAGCCTACAGAAGTTCTCATGTGAAGGTTGAAATAAAGGTTTGGTAAGTCCATCAGCTAACTGATTTTTCGTTGGTACCCAAACAAGCTTAATAGCACCATTATTTACTTCTTGACGAAGGTAGTGATATTTTACGTTTATGTGCTTGGTACGTCCATCGATGATAGCCCTGTGTGCGAGTTTGATAGAAGCTTCATTGTCTCCGTAAATAGTAATAGGCCTTATATCTTTTAGAAACAAAAATTCATCTGCGAGTGATGCAATATAAGCTGCTTCTTTAGCTGCTAATGCTGCAGCAATGTACTCTGCTTCAGTTGTTGACTGTGAAACTGTTGGCTGTCGACCGGATTTCCAGGATCTTAAGCCACCTGCGCACATGAACAGATAGCCACCGGTAGACTTAGCTGAGTCCCAATTATCAGCGTATGATGCATCAGTATAGCCTTCAATTTGTGGAACAATATTTTCAGTACCAGTCATCAGGATACCATAGTTTGGCTTGCCATTTAGATAACGCAAAACTCTCTTAGCAGCTTCCAAATGTTCATGAGTAGGATTATTCATGTGTTTGGCTAGTTGACTAGTAGCAAAAGCGATATCAGGTCGTGTTTGCATAGCTGGCCACATCAGGCCACCGACAAGAGACTGATACTCCTGGGTTAGATTTGCATCGGCTTGATGACCCTCTGGTGCTAGTTGAAGTTTATTATTTACTTCCATTGGTGTCAAAGCTTTTCTGGAATCCTGCATATGGTACTTCCCCAGTAGTTGCTTAATATAAGCATCTTGAACTAGATAAAGCTTTCGCTCCTTACGAATTCTTATAATGCGACATCCAAGATAGAAGGAGATGTCCCCTAGTGCGCGCATCTTAAAACGACCACTAATACTTTCAGTAGCAGAAGTTATAACCTGAGATGACTCCGCGGCAGCAATAAGGTCGTCAACATAGACTGCGATTATAAGCTTATAAATATGGTGTTGGAAAATGCACGGATCCTGGCTGAGGGGTACATAGCCTTTGCTGATTAAGAAAGAGGTGAGTTCTTCAAACCAAAGCATTGGTGACTGTTTAAGTCCATACAATGCCCTGAGGAGCAGGCAAACATGATCACGAGATTCTTCAAACCCATGAGGTTGCTCTACGTAGATCTCGCGTTCTTTGATTTTTGCATATAGAAAGGCGGTCATGATATCATACTGTTTGGCTTCAAGGTTGTAATGGGCTATCATTGCCATTAAAAGCTTAAGAGTCGTAGCCTTAGTCACAGCGGCATAGGTTTCGTCGTAGTCTATTCCCTTTTGCTGCGTATAACCTTTGACAACCCAGCGAGCCTTAAATCTCACGGGTGTACCATCTGCACCAAGTTTTAATTTGAATACCCATCTACCCTTTATGATCGTTTTGCCATTAGTTGTTTTGAGATGGACTAGTTGCCACACGTTGTTTTCTTGCAGGCTTTGAATTTCTTCTCTCATTGCTTGCAGCCACTGTTCTTTCTGAGGACTGCGCATCGCTTCTTTGTAATGGTTTGGAGTAGTAACTTCAGTAGCATCGAGAGAATTGGTAAATGCTGCAAAGGCTCGGTGAGGTAAAGCTTTTGGCTGAGCAAACTTTTGCGAGGTATCTTCGTGTGTGAAAAGAACTTTCTTTGACGAGCGATTTCGATATTCAGTGTGCTCTATTCCAGCTCGATTCTGAGTCTTTATCCTTCAGGAGCGACGTAGCTCAGGTGGATCATCGATTTGTGGTGTACTGGCAGTGCTCAGAGACGGTAAGTTGGTCTCATAGTCATGGTCGAGGTCGTGAAGATTATCAGTCTCTACTATGTTATCAGTTTGCGCTTCACCAGATTCATTTGTATCACCCCCTGAAGCGTCAACTGATAAGTCTTCAGGTATTAAATCTTCAGGGGTTTCTATAAGCTTATTTTCAGCAGTATTTTTTTGTCGACTAGTGACTTCGTTTTCAGTAGTGACAATTTTTATTTTGATATTTTCATCATTGTTGTTACTTAAATCAAGGCATTCTTCATCAAAACTCACATTTGTACTCCTGATGACTTTATGTAGTTTTGGGATCCACACTCGGTAAATATTGTGGGCCTCATATCCAACAAGTTTACCAATTTGAGCTCTAGAGGCAAACTTATCACTCTGTTTGATATCTTGGTCAAGAACAAAAACCTTGCATCCGTAGACTCTAAGGTTTCCAACATATGGCACTTTTGGATTCCAGTTCAGATGTTCAGCAACAGTTTGGTATGGTGAGATTCCTTGGAGTGTCGTAGAAGGCATGATGTTTATAATATAAACTGCAGCTTGAATTGCTTCAGTCCATAAGCCTTTTGGAATTTTTCCATGAATCATCATTTTCCTGGCAACTGTGCAAACCAAATGATTACTAGACTCTGCTCGGCCGTTCTGCTCTGAGTTATGCGGTGTAGTAATCCTGAGGTCAATTCCATTATTTTGACAGAGATCGGTAAGTTTAGTGCCGCCGTATTCTCTTCCCCCATCAATATGTAATACTTTTATATAAACACCAGTGTTGGTTTTTATGTAATGGACCAGATTTTGAAGATGTACATACGCGCCATCTTTACTTGAATGAAAACCAACACGGTGATAAAGAGATACAGCGTCTGTCATAAGTGTGAAGTATTTAGCTTTTCCGATTGACTCTGGTGAGATGGTAACAACATCAACATTCCAATGTGTTAGTGGCTCATTCGGACGAGGTGGAGTCACTCGACTAATTATTCTTTTTGACATTGCTTCTTTACAAGCATGACAATTTTTTAATTTATGATTGCCCATTATCTTAATGCCATTTGTCACTTGAAGTGCCTGTTTAAGTTTCTCTTCAGTTATATGACCGAATCGTGCATGCCAGGTATCTGCAGTTGCACTTGCGTCTCTTAGAATATGCGAATTATTCAAAGCTAGGTGGTACCGATTTTTCAATTTTGCTAGCGGTAATTTGGTTGTGAGGAACTGTTTGGTGGGAGTAATCATTTGCCATAATTTCATTTCCAGTGAACAAAATTTGCCTATCATTTCTGTAAAATAGTCCTTTACTACGTAACTTTTCTGTTGACAAGAGGTTGACTCGTAATTCTGGAACGTAAAAGACTTCACTAAAGGTCACTGTTCGGATTTTGTCACCCACAAGCGTCAATCGTATAGAGCCATAAGCCAGTGCTTTTGCCGAGCCTTTTCCGAATTCTATTCGCACGTCGCAAGCCTGATAGTCAAACATGTTGGCCAGATCATGAGTAAAGTGTGTAGAAGCACCAGAATCTAAGATCCAGCTATTGGTTGATTCCGATGAGATAAGAGCTTTGACGGCTGATTCTGGAATAGTTGGGGTAGATGAAGAAGGTAGGGAAGGTTGATTGAACATTGGTTCTGCTGATGAAAAATCCAGGAAATTCGAATTTTTTGGCATTTTGGTATAGAAATTTCGGTTAGGTTTGAAATTTTCATCAGTTTTTGTATTAACGTTTTCTTTGAAGTCATGATCTTCGTATCTTTCTACTAATTTGCAACCTAGCTCATTACATCTTCTAGGCCTAAAGCTTCTTTTTCGGGGTTAAGATGCCAACAGTTATCTATAGCGTGCTTGTTCCTGCAGTGACTACAAAAAGGACTCTCTTTTCTGACTAGATTCGTTTATTGGTTTGGATTTCTCTTTTCGCGCAAAATTGATAGCTTGACAATATTGTTGAGCTTTTTCTTCGTCCAGTAGGGTTGATATGACGTCATCCAAAAGAGGTAAATCTTTCTCATTCTTAATATTTCGAAGTTTGTCACGAATTGTTGCAGCTAAGTTTTCATACCACGGTGAGATGATGGTGATAAATTGATAAAGCTTGATGGTGTCACTAACGTCAACTTTAGATTCTTTCAATCGGCTGCAAGCCTGGGTATATTTATGTATGAAATCTTCCAGATCTTTTCCATTATATTGGATAGATTGCCATTCTTGATACATCGAAAATTGATAAGCCAATCCGTTGGGTTCGTATTTTGATTTAAGAAAGTTCCAAATATGCTCTGGATCATCAAGAAATTCAACATCGAGGATAATATCTTTTGACAATGACTGTTGAAGAATCCCAGTCGCTTTAGCTTTATCAATGGTATATTCCTTTAAGCGTGCATTAAATTCTCTTTTCGTTTCACCTTCTTCTGGCATTTCAGGTTCCGAGTAACCCCCAAGAACATAAGGCCAGAGACCCTTACTTTGAAGCACGCTTCTAATTTGAACACTCCAGATTCGATAGGAGCTTTGCCCCTTTAGTTGCTCGATATGGTTGGGTAGACCTTCTGTCATTTCTGCCTTTGTTTATTCTTAGATAGGGGATGTAAGTTGAGAAGATTGAAAGTTTGTCTAGATTCTTGATTGATCTCTTAGCCAAGTGCTTTTCTCTCAGTGCTTCCTAATGTATATACTTTTGATTTGTAATGTTTCAAAACGCAGCCGGGCTTATAACCAATTTATAGTTAAGCAGTATTGATGGTCTGAAACTCAAATCGTTTTGGTATTCTTTTTACAGCGTGTTTTCTATATGTCTATCAACATCTACTTGTTGTCAACAACCGGCCTCGCATGAGGCTTGGCGGTCATGTGACATCTACAGGACCTTTAACTACACCTAATTCCCGGGAAATAATTTCTAAGAAACCCTTCAATGCCCTTAATGTCACGGTCCCTATCAGCACCGTGTAATTTCCTTTTGTTCATAAAAGATTTTCGGACAAGCATTATCTGGTTGTTCATATATTATGTTTTGTTTTGTTAAATCATTATATTATATTATTCGACCTCTTAAGATTGTCTGAGCGCTGTTGGGGCTTTCGGAGTTCTGTTGTGTTTGCTTTTGGGTTACGGAATTCTCCGGGGAAGGAAGCCGGGAATTCAGGCTTTAAATGATACGAGTCCCCAGATCTATGTATAAATAAGTTGTGTTGCGCACGATTAAGAGTTCGTGCCACGTCTTAGTTAATTTTCTTGATTGACAACTATCAATTATATCCGCTATCATAACTCGTTCCTTATAATCTCATTCAGTCAAATCCACTCCTCTCGCCCATAACACTCAACGTCGAACAGGCTCAGAGCAATCACAAAATGGTCTCCTAATGAATTACCCCATTTTTTCCAGGACCTCGCCTAATGTTGGATAGGCAGTGTCTCGATATCTGATCAGATGGCAAGGTAAGATGGGGACTAAAATCAATCTGTCCTCTTTTTTAAAGTAACTCCATGTACCTATATACACGTAGGATAATATCCTTAGTAAGCACATGACAACTTCTTACGTAATCAAAACCACCACTACAATAATGAAATATAACACTGGCCGTTTTTTTTTTTCTTTTGTTAGTCTTTGTCCTGTGTACCCTCTTCTAATGGTCGGTCTACAGATCCCTCAATCTTAACCATCACCTCGTTTACGTCGATCAATTGTTCCAAGGCCTTGTTGGGTGATGCCTTGGTCATCGCATCAGCTGGGTTGTCGTTTCCGTGAATCCACCGTACACCTGTAATTTCCCTTTGTTCAAATGACTGCCGTAACGCCATTATGTCGATCATCAAACGTTTTTCCTTGGTAGTACCTAGTTTGACTAGGCACTCATATAGGGAGTACTAATCAGTGCAAGCAACCAAAGGGATTGGTGGGAGATTGAGCTGGCTAGTAATCATTTGTATCGTAGTAATTAGAGAAATGCCAACATCAAATCCATTAACCATTCCCTAGATCTCGGAAGCAAGAACACTCTGAGTCACCCTCTTGCATTTGGTTGACGACCAGTGAACAATATTACCATTTTGTGTAAAGCTGTTTTCTTGGGTTGTTTCGTTGCCCAGTACCACTACAAAGCCTATTTGAGAGCTAAGGTCTTTATTGTTTGCAAAAGATCCATCTGCAAAGATGAATAATTTTGCTTTTTTCAAGTCCAGTGGTACGAAACAAAGTCCCCTGGCAATATTTTCTTTTTGCCATTGAATCCTCTTGTTCAGCTTTTTATAGTCTGCTGGCTCTGGCTTTTGGATTTGGGCGGCTGTCGACAAGTCGAAGGAAGCCTCTGGTTGGCAGATGGAGGCTATGTAGGCACCACGGGCTCGCTGTTCCAAGTATCTCTGGCTACGATCAGGGGCGAGCTTATTGATAGGTTCTAGTTTAGATCCTTGGCCCTTCTGTAACATTAGGATAACACCATTGTCCATCATTTAGAGTTTGGCACCATTAAAGTCAAGTGGCGTACGCGGGGTCAACTTCGTCTTGTCCTTAGCACTGAATTCAGCTCTTTTTAGTTCGTTATCTTCTTTACCTGAAAATTCAGGGGTTACCAGCATAAGTGTGTCATCTGTCTGCATGCCTATCGTTGCGAATGGGCCCTTTGTAGTAATTAACAGACAGGGGTCGTAAGTAGACGTTTCCATTTGCAGCTTGTCCTTGTGATGACCTTGGTAGGTTGCAAACCAGTGAACACCTGCTTCAGCAATGCCGTATAAAGGCTTGATGACCCTAATGATTGTTCCTTCTGCGTACTTGGATCGAAGTTCTGTTGGCAAGGATGCCGGAATCACCCGGTTGAGGTTTGTTTGGGATTGAAGATAAGCCTGGGTAATATCTCGCAGCTCTAGATATAGGCCCTGTTTCAAGAGGGAAGGTGCTAGAGCCAGGATCAGACGTTGGCTCATCCTCTAGATTGTAGGCGATTGGGTAAGGATTTCGTTCTTTTCATGGTCGTTGTAGCCCTGGATGACTAGCCGGGACTTTTCATAGGGCTTGTCAGTTTTACTCTTGATTTCACGAACCATCCTAGATTTGAACAAGCGGTGTTATCCGTGCTGGAATTTGTCAAACAGTTCAAAGCTGAAAACACCGCGTCCAATCAGATCGTTGATCTCCTTTGCGTTTGATTCTTCAAACGGGGCGCCAAGGGCAGTGATAATTCCATTGTTACGTAGCTTGACAGCCAGTAGACGGTCACCTTCTTCCTTCCTTGAAATGTACGTTGTCATGGGCCTACGTTTATTAATCGAAGCTGGAGGGCGGCCTCGGCCACGCTTTGGGCGCAATGGTGGATCTTCGTACTCGGAACCATCTTCTTCTGAATTATCCCTGTCGTTAGTATCAGGATCGGGAAGTGATTCAATCTGGCGTTCAGTTTCTGAATTTCGGTAGTAGGGCTGGACTACTGTAGACCGGAAAGCTGTGGGTCCATGAGGCAGGTCCAGTGTTATTGAATGGCCGTCGATTGACAGGATTTTGAAGGGTCCTTGCCAACCTTTCTTTTCCCGCCACACTCATACCTCACTCTGTAAGAGTAAAGCCAGTACCTCGCTTACAGAAGGCCCGTTTCGAGTATTCAGGGAATCTCGGACCTGTCGTTCAGCCGATATTTTTCGTAATGCCTTCATCGCCTTCTGGACTGCCTCGGCACGCTGCACCGTATTTAGCGATGGTGGAGAGTCCAGGTTGATCCTAGGATACACTCCAAAGACAAGGAGCGTAGGCACTAGACTGTCAGGACCAGCTGTCAAAGAGAATTCAGTTTGTTATATTATGGGATACTAGACTAGATTTCTCTATATATAAGTGCCAAGACGCTAGCCTTACGCTAGAGGCTTTCATGCTGATTCTTAACACACCCCTTCAGCTAGAAAGTCGCTGATGTTAAAGATTTAACCCTGAATATCATACTCCTCCATATGAAGCATCTTAACAAACTCCTTATGTGCAACAGCTGAAAGAGGTTTGGTTAGACCATCTGCAGCCATCTCTTTAGTCGAAATATACTTGAGATCGACTGAACCATTTGCTACATGACTTCGAATAAAATGGTGCTTTATGTCAATATGCTTAGTACGATGATGCAACTTAGGATTTTCTGAAAGTGCTATGGAGCTTTGGTTGTCAGAATATACTCGTGTCTTAACTATGTTGTTTCCCTTGTATAGCATCTGTCTCATGATCTGCTGAATCCAAAGAAATTCTTTAACACATGCTCCTAAGGCATAATACTCAGCTTCAGTTGAAGAGAGTGAAACACTGCTTTGACGCTTGGTTGATGCAGATATTATACCGCCAGCCAGGAAGAATGCGCTACCACCTGTGATAATTCTGCTAGAGCGACATCCTCCCCAGTCAGAGTCTGTGAAGGAATGGAGTTTACTTTGACGGACTCCTAACATGCCATCTTACAAAATGCAAAGGTTGATGGTACCAGCAAGATAGTGGAAAACACGGTTGGCAGCTTTCATGTGCTGAGGAGATGGATTGGTGAGAAATCTAGAGAGTGTTGAGCACTGAAATGCGATGTCTAGTCGTGTATGAACAGCAAGATAAAGTAAGGAGTCAATTTTGGATTGGTATTCGGAGATTTCGGAGGCAGAGGCAGTTCCCTCATATTTTACCATGTGGACGTGACTACTTGGAGCTGATGGACAGTCGACTGTACCACAATTTTCCAAGCTAAACCGCTCAGGAAACTGCCTGATGTAAGCATCCTGACATAGATAAACTCGCTTTAGTGGGCGATCTCTAATAATTCGAACGCCGAGAAAATAGTTGGCCGCTCCAAGATCTTCTAAATCAAATTTCTTGCGTAACTCTTCCTTGAGTTTATCAATCTTAGATCGATCCCTCCCAATGATGAGGAAATCATCGACGTATGTCACTACTATGATTCCATAGATTTTCTGTCGGTAGATGCAATTATCAGATTTCAGTGGTTCGAGACCAACTTCAGACAGCTTCAACTGAAGGCGATTTTGCCAGAGGCGCGGCGCTTGCTTTAACCCATACAATGTTGTAAAGAATGGATACAATGACTGAGAGGCAATGTTGCTGTTGACTTGAAGATGAAAAGAAGAAGAGTAAACTTGACTTGGAGAGAAGAGAGAGAAGTACGAACGTTGGGGTTTGTACTTATCGAGATGAGAGAAAATGAGTCTTTCTTGTGTTGTTCAATTTAAAGATGTATTATATTAAAAGAGATAGATATATATTACTATACATGGACAGATAGAAATTATATATTAGTGTGCGTCCGTGCACTGATAACCGAAGATTAGTCATGCTGATGTGTCATAATATCCTTCCATGATTATGATTCATAGCGCAAGTGTCCATTTGTATGGAGTACTAGACTAGATGCAGTCATGTACCGCTTCTATTTCAACACTTCCCCTCAGGACTGCATCGAACGATTCCTGAGAGTCGTTGATGAGCTGGCTTGGCCAGTGATTTCGTTAGTAGGTCCGCTAAATTTTCTTCAGAGGGAATATATTCCAGCTTGAACGTAGAGTCGACATGAGACCAAATAAAATGGTATCGAATGTCAATGTGTTTCGAGCGTTGAGATATCCTTTGGTTTTTAGACAGATCAATAGCCCCATTCGAATCCGCGTGAAGGACCGCCTCATAGAGTTGATCGAGATCTGATAAGGCTTCTTTGACCCAGATCATGTGCCGTGTCGAGTCAGATATGGCCATGTATTCGGCCTCAGTTGTCGACAGTGCAATCGTTTTCTGTTTCTTGGAACACCAACTGATGCAAGCTTCCCCTAAGCGAAAGACGTATCCAGAACAAGACTTCCGATCGTCAATGAAATTGCCGTATGAAGAGTCGGAATATCCGTGAAGAATGGAATCGTTTTTGCGAGGGTAGTAGAGTGTCCAAGTTACTGTGCCTTTCAGATATCGAAGTACTCTTTTCGCTGCTGCGAGGTGGATTTGATTAGGGCACGAGGAGAATTGAGAAAGAAGGGTAGCCGTGTGGGCGAGGTCAGGTCGTGTACCGATACAGGCATACATTAGAGATCCTATGATTGATTGATAGATTGTTGAATCGTTTATTTCTTCCTCTGGCAATCCCTTTTGAAGCTGTATACTAGGGTCAAGAGGTGTGCCAACCGGATGACAATTTGACATTCCAAATCTTTCTAGGACTTTATTGATATATGTTTGCTGGTTTAACGAAATGCCTTGCTCTGTGATGTCGACTTGAATTCCGAGAATATAGTGAGCTGTACCTAGATCTGTACATTCAAATTTTGCATGTAAAATATCTTCTAGCTTATCTAGCTTCTTGGGATCCTGGCCGAATATCAGAATGTCGTCTACGTAGACAGCAAGATAGGTCTGCTTCTCGTGGTCAACGAAGACGCATGGGTCAAAATTTGCTGAAGTGAATCCTTCTTTGTTTAGGACGGACTTGAGTGTGTCGTACCAGACAAGAGGGGATTGCTTCAGCCCGTAGATACTTTTCCGCAGGAGGTAACATTTGCCAGATTCCTTGTACCCGTCAGGAATCTCCATAAATATCTCCCGATCCAGTTTTCCGTACAAAAATGCTGATTTAACATCCATTTGTCTTGGAGTCCATCCCTTGTGTGAAGATAAGGCAAGCAGAAGGCGCAAGGAGTAGTATCGTGCAACCGGTGCATAGGTATCGTCGTAATCTGTGCCAGGCTGTTGAGAAAACCCTTTGGCAACAAGGCGAGCCTTGTAACGATCGACTGATCCATCGGCCTTATGCTTGATCTTGAAAACCAATTTACTGCCGACAACGTTCTGATCTTTGGGTCGAGGTACGACTTCCCAAGTTTTGTTACGGTGTAGAGCATTCATTTCTTCTTCAATTGCGATCCTCCATAAATCCGAATCGTCATTTTTCATCGCTTCATGGTACGTTGTTGGTTCAATTGAGACAGCAAGTGCTTGGTACCTTTGGGAATTTGGCACCATGCCTGGACCAGGATCCGCTTGCCGTCGTTCTCGGGTTCCTCGCCTTAGAGCTTGTGATGTCTCAGAACTTTGCCAGTCTATAGGTGATACATCAGCTCGTCTTTCTCTAATATAGCTCCGAAGTTGTGGTCGAGGTGCACCGGGGATGACAGGTTCAGATTCTGATTGAAGAGGGGTGACTGGTACTGGCGGCTGTGACAACCTTGGTGTTTCAACAAAAGTTCCAGGAATATGCGGTGAGACAGGTGTAAGAGGACGATTGGGGATTGTAACAGATGTAAGAGGTTCGTGTGTAACAACTGTTGAAGATATGGGTGGAATTGTTGGGGCTTCAAGATTTGATGTCTCAGAGACTTCGATAAGTACTTCCCCTGACTTTGTGTTCGGGAATTGAACTTGTCGAGTGATTTGAATTGCACGTTTGCTTGGTATATAAATCCGGAAAATTTGGGATGAGCCGGTGTATCCTACGAATATACCTTCCAGCGCTCTTGGTTGTAGTTTGGATCCGCTTGATCTGGTCTCATCAGGAATGTGAACGTAGACCTTACATCCGAAGGCGTGGAGGTGATTTACCATTAGTGTTGGTGTGCCGTTGATCAACTCAATCGGAGACTGGTAATCGATTGTCCGATGGGGTGTTCTGTTATAGAGATAGACGGCAGTGGCTATTGCTTCTGCCCAGAGAAATTTGGGAAGATCAAGAAGCATAGTCCTAGCTTTGGTGACGATCGTCCGATTAAAGCGTTCTGCCACTCCGTTGGACTCATGTTCATAGGGTGGAGAAAACTCATGATCGATACCGTGGTTCCCAAAGAATTGTTCAACTCGTCTGTCAATGTACTCTCCTCCGTTATCCGAAAAAACTTTCTTGATAGTAGTTCCATGTTGATTTTGAATTCGTTTGACGAATTGTCGAATGGCATCATATGTATCATCTTTACTGTGAATAAAGTAGATCCACGCATATTGTGTAAAATCATCAATGAATGAAATATAGTACCGTTTTCTTGCAAGTGATTCAAGTGAGAACTTTCCAGAGAGGTCAGAGTGGACAATATCAAATGCCTTTTCGGCTCGCTTTACCCTTGAATTTCCTACTTCGTGTGTTGATTTGGAGAGGACACATGCAGGACAATGGAACTGTTCAGGTTTGTTAGGGATTTGGCTGGGATACTTTCGCTTCAGATGTAGCATCGCGTTTTGACCAGGGTGGCCAAAGCACTCATGAGCTTCCAAGTAAGAGGCAAAAGACGACTTGTATTGGACTCCCTGAACTACAAACTGATTAAAACGATTTAAAACGCTGAACATGCATTCCTTCCCGTTTTTAAAAACACGACGAGTTCTATCCTTCGACACAATTTCATATCCCTTCCTATCCAAGACACTTTCAGAGATTAGATTCCCACCTGTCATGCCAGGTACATACAACACGTCTTCTAGAGTAGCTTTGATAACTTCTCCAGAGCTTAGCTGAAGATTCAGTTGTATGGTCCCGCGTCCATGGATAGGGTAATCTACGCTGCCAGCACTAGTGACATTACCTGCATGGTTAGACATTGAGGAGAAGAATTCCTTGCAGGATGTTATGTGTGCTGAGGCCCCTGAATCTAGTATCCAGTGAGAGAGGGAAATTTGCGACGAAGCGGAGACAAAGGCTTTGGCGTAGTTGGAGGCGTAGGAGTCTTCAGGTGAGGATGTTTCGGCGACTGCATTGGCTCTATCATACTTCGGTACAGTGTCCTTCCCCTTTCCTTTGACTTCCGGAAGGCTATCGATATGAGCCTTCAGCTTCCGACACTCGGTGTGGTAGTGACCTTCGTAACGACCACCATGTTTCCTGCACCATGTACAAGATTTGTTCCTGCCATGCTTTACTGGTGCGGTTTCGGTGAAATAAGCCTTTGACGATGAGGCAGCGGAGGACAAGGTGGATGACTTGTTCGTAGAGAGATCAAGTAGCCGATTGTTAACATCAGCATATCTTAAATTCTCTTTTGTGGACAGGTTATCAACCACGTTCTCAAGAGAGGGGGGGAAGGAGAGAAAGAGGCACATTATCTTTACTTCTTCCACAGAGAGAAAGGCTCGAAGTGCGGCGGCTTCTGGACGGCTGGACATAGAACATCTGTTGTAGAGATGCTCGAGGGAGGTTTCGAATCTGGAGATATGGTCCGATACAGAGTCGCCCTCATCCATCTTCAATTGTATGAAATTTTTGAAGAGGTGGAGGGTGGAAGTTGTTGTCTCATGGTCAAACTTCGCCTTCAATCTCCGCATGGCAACCCGCGCAGATTCAGGTTCCAGCGCACATCCACTAACTATCTCTTGGAGTTCCTCGGACACCCCAGAGAGCAAGGCAGCATGAGCGATGTCATTTTTCTCATCATAATCATCAATCCGTCGGAGGAGGACTTCTTCTTTTTCGTTCTTCAAAGCCGACGGGCAACATTCCTTTCCAGGTCCATCGTTGACCACAGACCAGTACTTTGCACCACGGAGGACCACTAGCCAGGCGTTGTACCAACGACGGTAGTTCGAATGACCAGTGAGAATTGGAAGGTTTGCCCTGACATTTCCAATGCAAATGGGGGTGGTGGAAGACGATGTAGACATGATTGTATGTTGTGAATGAAAAATCTGAAGGTTAATCAATGCGTCAAACCCGGGGCCATAACCTGTTGTAAAGAATGGATACAATGACTGAGAGGCAATGTTGCTGTTGACTTGAAGATGAAAAGAAGAAGAGTAAACTTGACTTGGAGAGAAGAGAGAGAAGTACGAACGTTGGGGTTTGTACTTATCGAGATGAGAGAAAATGAGTCTTTCTTGTGTTGTTCAATTTAAAGATGTATTATATTAAAAGAGATAGATATATATTACTATACATGGACAGATAGAAATTATATATTAGTGTGCGTCCGTGCACTGATAACCGAAGATTAGTCATGCTGATGTGTCATAATATCCTTCCATGATTATGATTCATAGCGCAAGTGTCCATTTGTATGGAGTACTAGACTAGATGCAGTCATGTACCGCTTCTATTTCAACATACAAGGCTTTCAAGAGCTTGCATACTGGGTCATCCAATTCCTCTGAGTCGGCTTCTTTCCACAAAGGAGGTAGTTCGACGTATATATCGTCATCAGTTTTGCTGTTTAAGAAAGCAGTAACAGCATCCATCTGATCGATTTCGAGATCAAAAATCGCAGCCATGGCAATTACAATTTTTCATAAAGCACTGCGGCACACACCAGCGTAGGTTTGGGTATAATCCCGTCCATACAGCTGTTCGAATCCCCTAACGACCCAGCGAACCTTCCTCTTTAATATATTTCCTTCCTTATCCCTATTGGTCTTCATCACAACCTTACCAGATAGTACCTTTTTATCCTTCGGTATATCACCCCTTTCCAAGTAAGTCCACGTCTTCTTGTCCCTCAGAGAGTTGTACTCTTTCCTAAAGGCCTGTCGCTAGTCAAAGCTATCCGGTCCATTAAGTGCTTCAGACACACTTTTCGGATCTCCAATTGACAATGTGGCTGTCAGAAACGAGGCGAATGCGGCACCTTCATCAGTAGTTGGCTGGGGAGGAACAATTGATTTACTTGATCGTGTAACTCGAGAAACACGTTCATAGGTTATCCGATTTCTAGAAGGTGGAGCTACCTCTTCTGCAATGTTGTTTTCTTCATTTAAGTTATCTCCAGTCTGGGCTCCTTCGATTCCATAGTCATATCCATGAGCCAGCTCCTCGAATGGAGTTAGCAATTCGATATCGATATTGTCAGATTCTTTGGAAACCTCATTATCATGACTGTTAGTTTCCCTCCTGTTTTCGAAGAATTCTGGCTGCTTTTGGCTAGAGGGCGATTGAGATTGTGGCGAAGTAATGTGGCCATCTTCATCGAACCGAACATTTGATGAACGTATGACAGTATGGCGAGAAGGGATGTAGATCCGGAAAATATGATCATCTTCGTATCCTACTATAATTCCTATTTCAGCTCGTGGATCTAGTTTGTGAGATAATGCCCGTTTCTCCACAGGAATTTGTACATAAACTTTAAAGCCTAGCACGCGCAAGTGGGAAAGATCTGGGATCTCGTTGTTCCCTAGGGTGAGTCGATTTAGAGCTTGGCATGGTGTTTCGTCTTTTAGGGCAGAGTTGGCAACGCGGTTCACAATAAATATTTGCGTTCTCATGATCTCTGACCAAAGAAATTGAGGAATCTTCTGGTCTATGATAACAGCCCGAGTGCGTGAGTCTAAAATTCCAATAGAACGTTCGCTTTGCCCATCTTGCTCGGGATTATAGGGAGTGGTAAGTTCCACTATTTGACCTAACGAGCTTGCCAAGGCTCCCATCTGCTTGGGTGAGTATTCTTTTCCCCCATCTAATCTCCAACGCTTGATTGTGCAGTTGTACTGAGTACGGGAGAGAGCCTCAAATTTCTTAACAGCTTCAAACGCATTCCTTTTTTCTTTATGGAATATCCCCCATCTATGACGGGTTGCGGCGTCGGTAAAAATTGTTGCGTAATTTATCTGGGACCACGATTCGTCAACAAGGATTCGGCCACTGGGCTTGATCATGACCACGTCGACAGATATTTGATCAAAAGGAGAAAGGTTTCGAGGAGTCACATTTTTCCGAACGTGTCTTAGAGGTCGAGACAATTCACATGCCTCGCAGAGAATGGTTCTATCCTCACCATCGAGATCGGCTGCTGTGACAGTGTCGTGCTCGATACGTTTGGTAACTTTCTCAGTAAGTTTGACGTTCTTTAGACCGAGATGTCCCAGACGGCGATGCCAAAGAGAGGGCGTTGGCTTGGCCTGATGTAAAGCGGCTGGGAACGCAAATACTCTCGGGGTTTCATTGATGAAAAGTCTATCATCAACGGTAGCAATTTCAATATTTTTTTAATCAAAAATTGAGCCCTGATTTCCGACATACCCCCCTTGAGCGTAGAGTTTGCGACCAATGAAGAGATTAATTGGGCAACAGGGTAAGTATAAAACATCCGTGAGGCGTATTTTTCGTGTCTTGCCTGAACTGAGCTTGCAATACAGGGTGACAGTGCCTGTGCCGAGAGGTCGTGTAGGCCCATTTGCGGTGCCAATTGTAAGGGTCGAAAGATAATTGCTATTCGCAGAATATCTAGAGCTAGATACAAAAGAAGATCTTGAAGTCAAGAGCTATTTCTGAGGCAAATTCCTAATATATCCTTCTTCAACATTATTCTCCTGACTCTTGTCCAGAGAGCCTTTTCCTTCTTGACAAGCCTCCAGGAAATTCAACTTCATGCACATTTATCCGCGCCGTTACACTCGATCAGTTATCAGTTAGAGAATAATCTCGCTGCATATAAGTTTCGTCCATAAATGTCAATTAACGGTCTCACATATGCTTCACGTTTGTCCCTTAATTAAGTTTGTTAAGGTCATGGTCCAAGCTTGCTATTTATAGTGTGCGTATTAAGATGAGTCAAGCAGCCCGACCCACAATATACGTGTTATAATTAGTGACCCTGGCGTCTCGTGACTAAATTTATAAGCAAGGATAGCTGATGAGTAATTATTAATAAATAGGCCTTAGCCTAATGAAAGTCAGGCCTCAGGCCTGTGACACCAATCATTGGTAGTGAATCATGCTGTAGTAAAGTGTCAAACAGCTTTATATCTCTGCAAATGTGGCGATCAGCACCAGTGTTGACAATCAAACAAAGAGAATCAACCAATGACACACAGGCTGGTTGTAGAGACACGGGCAGAACAAATGAGTTTGTCCTAGAGGAAATTGCAGAGGTGCTCGCTATGCCAGCAAAGCTTGATGGCCTGTTGTCTTCACTATCTCCACCTATGTGAAAGTCGTTTTTCCCCCTCTTACTGTTTTGCAAAGCCTTTTTTACTTTGAAATCTACCCATTTCTTTTTATTCTTCTTTTCCCATAATGACCTTGCGTCCTTATTCTTTGGGTCTTCGAAACATCTTTCAGTCGTATGATGGGCTTGGGGATTACCGCAACATCTGCAGTGATGGAGATTGCCTCTACTTTCACCGTTATTGTGAGACTTACCTTTACCTTTTACTTTCGCAGATCCAATCATTGCCAAATCTGAACTAGTTCTGCCTTGATCTTCTCTGGCCTCATCAACAAGATCAGCGATGAGAGTGGATAGGTTGATATCAGGATTTGATCTGATATTTGATTGCTGTCTCTCAGCCCAAGTTGGATACTGATCCTTTACTGCCATGAAAAACATCGTGGGATGCCTTTTTCTCACGTCTGTGAGGTCAAGAGTGATTAATTTTTCGCAGGATTTTTGGAAATGATTGATGAACATTTCGAGATTTGGGAAGTTAGAAACTTTTTGTCGAACGTAATTTTGAATGGCTGAGTATTCAAGTACCGTGCCTGACCCTTCGTACTGAGACTTAAGTTTTGCCCACATATCTTTGGCAGTTCTCTCAGTGGCAATAACAGCCATTGGGCCTGGGTTTAAATTGTACTCGATGGCTTGCCTCATCTTTGCTTCATGGGCTACCCATTCTTTCCAAACTTTCAATTTCCACTGCTCCTCCTTATCTTCAACGTTAATTGAGAATTCGTCAATTCTTGGAGGACCTGCTGGAGCCTTGGGATGATAATATTTATGCAAATCAAATTGATCCGCAATCGGCTCGATTGCCCTAACCCATTGAGCATAATTTTCTTCCCCTCTTAACTTCTGCGAGTTTGGTAGGATAAGACTAGTTGCCGGGGCTGATGACATTGTGTGTATAGATAATTTCAACTTGATTTGATGGTCGAGTTGATGACTGAATTGTTCTTCGAGATTTTCTTAACAGTCGTATTTGTCAAAAATAAAGAAGTGACGAACTTAGAGGAAGTTTATCAGGAAGAATCTAGAAATTTTTTAAAGAATAGAGACAGTTTGTCTCATAATCTGTCAAAGAGAATTCAGTTTGTTATATTATGGGATACTAGACTAGATTTTTCTATATACAAGTGCCAGGACGCTAGCCTTACGCTAGAGGCTTTCATGCTGATTCTTAACACCAGCTGTATCATTGACAGCTTTAACAGCCATCTGAAGAACAGCCTTGGGGCTGTAGATTCCACGGAGATCTGTGGAAAGAATTTCATAAGCCCGGCGAAGGGGCGCATGGTACTGCTCAAGCTTGCCGATCGACCAGTGAGCTTCGACGGGTACTTCCTTGCAAGTGATACCCACGATACGGGCTTCGTTACTGAAGTCCACCGATGAAAAGTTAGTACCTGCATCGTGAGTGATGACATCGGGGGGACCCTGGTAGGTATCAATCCATAGTAGTTGTAATGTTTGCCAGGTCTCTTTTGCACTCATCGTTGTCAAGAATTGTGCAGCTTGGAAACTGGTAGCTGAATCAACCACGTGTAGTACTGGTTTGCTATCCAGGTACATTATGTCGGCCAGTATCTTGTAGTTGAACTCTCAGTCATCTTTCAATGAAAATTTGAGCTGTTTGGGTGCTGAGCCGTGTAGTTGGCAATGGTGGCAAAACTTGGAAATTTCACTCAGAGTTTCCTTGGAGACACCTTTGTGACCTGCTCTGGACAACAGCTTGTAAAGACGGTCTGTTGACGGATGGCCAAATCGTCGGTGTAGTCGTCGAAGTTCTGTTTCTGTCAAAAAGAGAGCGGCATTCTTGGTTCGAGGAATAGCTAGCCAAGGATGTCTCCACTGTCGGAGGACTGGTATCGTTCTTCAATTTTGGACCAGTTGGTTAGCCGTATTGTTAAAATAGACATTCAATTGATCCATATCGGCTAAGCACAGTAAGAATGGCGTGGACGCATTCAGAACGTGAAACTGGATTTGGCCAATAGGTGTGTCAAGACTAACTGAGCCCATTGAAACCGTGACTGATCCTTTTCCAAATTTAACAGAGGCTTGTCCCTTGGTTGAAGTATCTAGGGTAATATCCTTGTGTTCATTTTGAAGAGCTTGGAGTTGTTCAAAGCCGGCGGTAGACACTCGAGCTGCCCCAGTATCGATTAGAATCCCCTGGAAGCAAGTGCGGGAGTATCGGTCTTCGATCAAGAACTGGTCTACCGGGGTTGTGTTTTCCGACAGGTTAAAGGTATCAATATTTTCGGGGTTTTCTTGGCGAATCTTCATGAACGATGTGGTTGTCCAATCGGTAAAATAGTGATTGTGGTTGACCTCTGTTTCAAAGTGATTTTTGATTTTCGTATAGACTGTGTAGAAGTTGTCCTCCCGATTAACGTAGTGAAGATAGTACTGCTCTGCTCTTCCGGTCAAGATCCGAGGGAATACCGCGTAGAATTGGCCAGGGGTAATCCGTGTATGGAAGCAGATATTGATAAAGATCTTCAGTTTGTCATCCAGCAAGTCGTACGCATTACCGGTGTACTTCTTCTCTCGGTCGTACGTCTTAGTAAATTGTAGCATTATCGAGGGGTCTAGCTGCTTATTAGGGACTGGAACTGGAGGAAGAGAGCTGTAAGGATCATATGTCCCGGAACGCAATTTAGGAGTACAGGGGGCCGGGACAGGATAGGGGCTTCGGCTTGGCCACTACTCCGGGGTTTGGGTATTTGCCTCCTTAAGAGAAGAGTTGGAAAGTCCTGACGGATTTGTGGGTGGGTTGGTAGGTTGTCGGACAGTGGCTTCATTAGAGGTTTGAAACTCCTGCTTGCAGATTGGAAAACTTGCTGTTTCTGATTTGGCTACAGCTTCCCGTAATGAGATGGTATTCTTATCCTTGTGAAAACGGGAACCTGGAATGATTTCAGTTTGTGCCAACTCTGTAGTTATCCATTGCCATGGTTCTTCAAGGGTAATCAATTCCATCAACTGAGGAGCCGTCTTGCCGTTGTTCTTTCCTGTGAAAACGCAACGAGTACAAAGAAATATCTTGAGTTGCCGACGGACTGCTCGGGGAAGCTTGGCAAACATATTGATATTCCAACCTTCGAACTCCTCACGATAAGCATAGAAAAGATTATCGTCAAATTGTCATTCAGCAGTAGTATCAGACATCATCTTAGTAACGTGGGTAGCAAGATAATTAGGGGTGGATTTCGAGGTGGGTTCTGTCCCCCAGAAGGGTAGTTTGATAAAATCTAGGTTGCCAGGGCCAAAGTCGATTCCCTTCATATATTGTGCAATTGTTAACTTATCGATATTTGAAGGTTCGGAAGCATTATGAGAGGAGGAACCTTCATCAGAAATAGAATCGTTGGCCATTTTATTGTATCAAAGAAGTACATATACTGGGTAAAAGAGGATGATCAGGTAAGGGTTTGGCGTGATGGGACGCCTGCTTCTTCTTTAGTCCTAGGAAAGTCTTTCAAAGTTCTTCGGAAGTTGCCTTTCTCACGTATTTACAACAGGTTAGAAGTAAGTCAATAGTATTGTAAACCGCGATGTCGTAGCACAATGATACCACAGGGGTCAGTGTCAATAACTTGTAGTATCACTGTCTCTTCTATCTTCCATGTCAAGGGTTGTGTTGCCAACAACCATTGATCAATGTTGGATAGGCAGTGTCTCGATATCTGATCAGATAGCTGTTAAAATGATTGCTATCATGAAACAAGTAACGTCCAACTTTGGATGTGATAGTCGTTTGCACTCACGTAGATCTGCACGTACTAATCTTTCCATAAAGTTGTGAGGCTGGTAAATACGCTAAACCGTATTAACACAAATCACTAGATTTCTGTTTCTTTAGATAGATATTATATATATAGCGATCTGTTTTCTAAGCTGGAGTAAGAAATAACTCCACAGCTTACGATTAACAGCCTCTTACATTCCAAAATCTGCAAGATCGTGATAAGTGCCTAATCAGTCTTAACAAACTGTTGCTAATCCCTTCCAAATTTCTACAGGTTCTGAGCCCGGTGCACTAGCATAAGCACTTATTGTAAAGGTGAACCCTAAGCGCTAACATATTGTTTCTACAGATTCGATACCTCAAAGATGTCTAATTCATCTACTTCTCCGCTCCCTCAGACTAGCTTGTTGCAAAGTTCGGAAACTGTCGTTTTTAAAGATTTCTTCACGATAATCGCCAAAGAATACGGTGGTTGTTCCATGAACTTAACCCACGTCGAGCCCCTCGACGGGCAATCGAACTACGATTCATGGGCCTCGACCATGATTGCTGTGTGGAATACACTTGGGTTACATGAATTAGTTATTGAAGGTTTAAAACCAGTGGATGACGCCGACACTGAAGAGAAAAGGTTGTATAAGTCATTATACACTTTGGCTGTAGGTGTCTACATTCAAGTTGTTAAATCTGAGATACGACATAGTATCCTCAAAAAGATTGACCCTCACTTGATGTGGACGCACCTAAAGATGATGTACTGGAGAGATACTGCGTATTCTCTTCTTTATCAATTAGGGAACCTATAAGAGCTTAAATCAGTGTATAATGCTTCTCAGACTCTCTCTTCTTTCATTGAGCAGTTTGAAACACAATGGTTTAAACTTCACAAATTATCACGAGAATCTACAGATCCTGATCGTCGTGAGATTGCATCCTTCTTTGAGAAAGATACTATTAAGCGTGATTTCCTTCTTGGATTCTTGGCCCGTCATAAAATGAACGTCGTTGATAATCTCACGACTAAGAGTAATCTATCTTTTTCTGAGGTCAAGCAAAGACTCGTTGATACGGATGAGGTGGAAACTCCTCATTCCGCGTTTTTAACTACCGTGGAAAAAAGGCCGAAGCCTCTAACCAGGCCCGCAAATATCTCCAAGAGAAAGGAATGCAATTTTTGTCGGAAACATCATCCGAACAAGGCATCTGGTCACACGTGGAATAATTGTCGGATGTTAAAGGAGATGAAAAAGCATAAGGCGAAGGAAACTCCTCATGTTAGTGAAGAAGCTCTCATGACTCTCTCATCTACAGACAAGGTTAGTAAACAGAATTTCTATCTTGATAAGTGCCCAACTTCTCACATGTGTCCATACTCAGATCGTTTCGAGCTCTTCTCAATATGTACCGGATTTGTGACGTCAAGTTTGGGGGAGGAGATGAAAATCTTGGGGAAAGGATCTATTGTGTTGAATTGTGTATTATCAGATAAATCTATTTCTTCATTTCGTCTCAGAGATGTCTTGTATGTGCCATCACTTAAACACCCTCTTTTTTCATGGAAAAAAGAAAGAGCTAAAGGCTATAAACTTTATGATGATGGTAACGTAATGCGTGTTATTAAAGACAAAAAGGTCTAGCTTGAAGCAATCTTCTGTGGCTCTCTACCGGTTATACCGGAGTTGAATCTACCAATTAAAGAAATTGCATATCTTACCTACTCTTTTTGGCACCAAGCATTATGCCACTCTGCCCCTTCAACTATATCTAAAACAGATAAGTTAATTCAGGATTCCAATAATATTCCTGATTGTCCTAAAGACTTTCACTGCGAGGCCTGTGCTCTGTCTAAGTCAACTCACAGTAAACCTCATGCAGCTACTTCGAGATCAATTACACCAGGAGAATATCTGCATTCCGACCTTTGTGGTCCGTTCCCAATAGTATCTCTGTGTAATTCTCGTTATTATATTTCATTCATTGATGATGCAACTCGTTATTCTTGGGTCCACCTCTTAAAATCTAAATCTGATGCTGTTCAAGCAACAATTGATATGATCACCAAGATTGAAACCCAAAATAACTGTCGAGTAAAATCGTTGAGAACCGATAATGGTGGTGAATATGTAAATGGAAAAATTTCAAAATACCTAGATCTGAAGGGGATAAATCATGACTTGACTTCTCCCTATTCTCCTGAATCTAATGGCGTCACCGAAAGGTTAAATCGTTCCATCGGCGAGAGTATACGCGCTATGCTAACAAGCACTACCAATAAACGGTTATGGGCTGAAGCGGTCGAAACTTTTATATACACCAAAAACTGAATAGCTCATAGTTCCGTTAGTGGGCGGACACCTTTTGAGGCCTTCGATGGCGTAAAACCCACTATTAAACATCTTCAGCCATTTGGCAGAGCATGCTTTGTTCACATACCGGAAGCTAAGCGTACTTCAGGTTGTGAGCTGCTACCAAGGGCTGTAAGAGGTATATTTGTAGGATACACCAAGGTGCCACATCATTACCGTGTTTTCGTTCATAAATATGGTAGAGTAGTTGTCTCAGCTGATGTCAAATTTCCGCCACATGTGGATGAAAAAAATAGCACCAATTCTGGTGTCAATTATTCAAACCAGCGACTTTCTATCACTACTTTGTTACCACCACAATCAGTTGTTCTGGATAAAGTGTTTACTTCAAATGAACGTCCAAATACAAATTGTGCAAGTAATATAATTCATACGGTCGAGCATAATCCATACCAACAAGTGTCAGAAGCCGCACCTTCAAATGACAATCCCTTAAATGTTGCGGAAATTACTCCACATTCCCATTCATCTGATTTTAACTGCAATGCTGAAAAGCTCAGAAGATTCAACCGCACTGTACGGCCTCATGTGTTTGATGACACGATTACGGGGGAGTGGTGGAAAAGATCTCGTGTACATTCTTCACCTCGTCTACCTGAATCAATTAATATGGTTGATGGTATCGAAGAAGAAAGCGCATTGATTAATATTTCAGATGTCAGAGAACCAAAGAGTTACAGTGAAGCAAAAAACTCATCTCAATGGTCTGATTGGGAGAAAGCCTTTTAGGATGAAATGGCATCTCTACAAGAGAACAATGTGTGGGATATAGTTCCAAGACCAAAAGGGCGGAAAGTTGTTAATGGTAAATGGGTTTGCAAAGTCAAGGGAGATGCTGAAGGTGAAATCGAACGATTTAAAGCTAGATATGTTGCAAAAGGATTTTCCCAAGTTCAGGGACTCGATTATGATGAAACCTTTGCTCCAGTTGTTCGGCTTGAGTCTTTACGATTGCTCCTAGCTATATCCGCAAATAAAGGATGGAAACCTAGACAACTCGATATTTAAACCGCATTTTTATACGGTATATTAAAAGAAGAAATTTATATGGAACTTCCTGAAGGGTACAGGATAGATAACCATGTGGCTCGCCTTAATCGGTGTATCTACGGACTGAAGCAATCACCCCGAGAATGGTATTTCAGATTGGTTGATTTTATCAATCCGCACGGTTTTGTTTCTACCTTTTTTGACCCATGTGTCTTAATCCATAATACTGGCAAACTCATAATTGCTATATACGTGGATGATTTAGTACTATTTGGTGATCAAGGAAAACTCATGGATGACATGGTCAACCTTCTCAAATCTGAATTCAAGGTCAATGACATGGGCACACTCCATTGGATACTTGGCATTCAAATTTAGTACTCAAATTTAGGTATCAACTTGTCTCAGACCGCATACATTGATAGAGTCCTGAATAGATTTTCTATGCAAGATTTCAACCCAGTCTCCACGCCCATGGAGTCAAACCAAAGACTCATGGTAGCGGCAAATGGAGAGCCTAGGGTCAATGCCACTCTGTATCAGCAAATAATCGGATCTATAATTTACATCGCGACTGGAACTCGCCCTGATCTTGCGTATACAGTCACTCATCTCTCACAATATAATTCGGACCCATCATCCACTCATCTAGGAGCAGCAAAACGAGTACTTCGATATTTAAAGGGAACCAGAGATCTTAAGCTAACATACAAGTTTCAATCTCCCTTAGTACTCAATGGTTTTTGTGATGCATCATACGGAAATTGTCTTGACACTCGACGAAGTTTTGCTGGCTATCTCTTTCAGCTAGGAAATTCTACGTTTAGCTAGAGGTCTAGAAAGCAGCGTACTGTAGCTCACTCAACTTGTGAAGCGGAGTATATGGCAATCTCTCTTGCTACTAAACAATTCATTTAGATTGTGCGTGGTCTTCATCAGCTTGTTGACAAAGATATACCAGCAGCTTTGTTTACGGACAACAATTCAGCTATTGATATTGCTCACAATCCAAGATTGAGTGATGCTACAAAGCACATTGACATTGCTTATCACTTTACTAGAGAACGGATCGATGATGGATCGCTTATCTTGTTACATGTTCCATCAGCTGAAAATTTGGCTGATATATGTACAAAGGCATTACCGAAACCGAGATTTAATCACTTGTGCACCCATATCTTTGGTACAAAGTGAGGAGGAGTGTTGAAATGATTGCTATCATGAAACAAGTAACGTCCAACTTTGGATGTGATAGTCGTTTGCACTCACGTAGATCTGCACGTACTAATCTTTCCATAAAGTTGTGAGACTGGTAAATACGCTAAACCGTATTAACACAAATCACTAGATTTCTGTTTCTTTAGATAGATATTATATATATAGCAATCTGTTTTCTAAGCTGAAGTAATAAAGAACTCCACAGCTTACGACTAACAACCTCTAACATTCCAAAATCTGCAAGATTGTGATAAGTGCCTAATCAGTCTTAACAAACTGTTGCTAATCCCTTCCAAATTTCTACAATAGCAAGGTAAGATGGGAGTAAAATCGATCTGTTCTCTTTTTTAAAGTAACTACATGTAACTATATACACGTAGGATAATATCCTTAGTAAGCACATAACAACTTCTTACGTAATCAAAACCACAACTAAAATAACGAAATACAACACCTAAGCCACTAGCAATTGTTTCTGTGAACGTTGGAAGAGGTGCTCTCTCGCATGAGATTGCCTTAAATGAAGCCTTCGTCACATTGGCTGATGTGATTCAAATCCAGAAACCCTATATTCATCGTGACCTAGCTAGACGACTAATTAAATGACGTCCTGCATACGATACTTTCTCACCCATTGATGACTTGTCAACCACCCGGCCTCGTGATATCTCCTACGTCCGTAAGAGAGTCGGAATTCGAGCAGATCAACTGTACACCAACCTCTCAGGTGACATTATGATTTTCCCCCTAGGTTCACCCTCTTGTTATTGTTGATGTTTTTGTTACTTGTTTAACGTCTAGCGGGTCCTTTAGCTTAGTGCCAAGGCCCCGAACTACCTGAAACCGAGGACAAGACGCCAGTTAGTAACTACCGGTATGTAAGGGCCTTTTTGCCCGGAAATAGGTTTAAAACCCTAAAGCACAAATCTCGCTGCTCGGGTTCAACGCCCAATCCCGTTAAACAAATATGGAATGGATATTGATTCCGGATATCTTCGCGGCGTACCTGATGATAAAATGAAACCCGAACTATACTTAGTTCCCAGTTCCCATCCTACCTTTCCCAAACCTAAATAGCGCCCTTGAAAGAAAAAAAAAAGAGTGACACGAGACAAGGAGGGAACCCAGGACGAGAGGTAAAGTAAAGATGAAAATGACTGAATTTAAAAACCTGTTACACTGCTGTTACTCCTCTGTTTCGGAAGTGTGCGGTCTTCGGAGGCATTTTTCCATAAATAACTTAATCCGTTCTAGCCAGTTGACAAAAGTACGGGAGCCTTCTATAGTGCCGAGAAGTTTGGTATAGGGGTCGCCTGGGCGGAGCGGTGGAGGATTGACCCTTCTTTTGGCTATACGACAATAGAAAGGATGAAGCGAAGACTTCTGGCGTTTACAACGGTACAGACAGTGGGCATTTTCACGTTTAAAACATGCATGATATTTCGCAAAATCTCCGTCACAAGTCCTAGCTGCATATACACGGCCTAGGAGCCGTCCAGGGAGCCCGAGTTTCTTGGTGTTTGACGGATATTCCGTAGTGCCGAGATCTTGATAGCTTTAGGGGCCTTTTGATTCCTAAATTCCTGAATTTCATGATCTAAAGTACGCACATTCAAGCGGGCAAGTGACGCTGTGGAATGAGCTGCGTGGTGAGTCGCGCTTATTGAAGACTCTGCCCCACGTCTGGCGAGAGAATCAGCTTTTCTGTTACCTTCGACTCGAGAATGCCCGGAGATCCATCTGATAATTACCAAGCGGGGCCCAGTATGTGGGAGGTGGTTCTGGTTGGGCTAAGATCCGGCGAAGTCTTGAATTTCGGAGAAGGTCACTTGTGAGGAGCCTGTGCAATCCTCTGTGAGTCGTCCAGCAACTTCGATGTTGTCCAGTGTCAGGAATGCCTCTGTTGTATAATATATATGAATGGAGATAGCCTTATGATAGAGTTCTATGATTTATGGTCTGGCTTTTAGCCTAGTTGTATTACACCTGTCTTGTGTATTATGTAGAATAACATCCATAACCTGGCATCATGGTCCTTGTCCAGAACATGTACACTGTCTATATGACTCTCATTTTCTATGGTAGGATCCGAAAATAGTTTGCAAAACAATTCGTATTCAGGGATACTGTGTCTCTCAGATCTACTTCAACAGCGAGCGCTTTCAGTATTGAACGGGGTGAGGCTAGGGCCGACAGGAAAACTATTTTGTTTAGCCTCTCTGCCAATTTGAAGTGTAACAATTCTCGGGATGTTGCTGCCTCAGGCCTTATCATCGCTACCCATTCCCCTGTCTAATTCTGTTAGTTTCTGTTTCCATAGCAACCGCGCAGCTCACATGCCTCAGACATTCCGTCACCTTCTACTTTGTATCCATCTTTCTCCTGTAGGGTTTCTATTATCTACCACAGGATTCTAAATGTAACAGCGCAACCACATTTCTTTTGTTTATATAAGTAGCTACATCTCATGGGCAGTTGGTCACATACTTCATGTTCAGAAATATATTTGTAGTCGCACAAAAGAGAAACTACTAGTACTACAGAATCTAGGTTTACGCCTGCTCGCTTACCAATCACGCAATTATATCACGTCACCATACAATAAGAGCACCTGTGACACTACACATGCGGCGTAGTTAGATTCCATATCTTAGAAATACAATTGAAAACCGTTTCCTGATGCCCCACGCTCTTGATCCGTGAAGTCTTACAACCCCCGGCAGCAGATATCCTCAAACTAATGCGTGCAGCAAGCCCACGGCAGGTCAAAATTCCTCCGCTTAGTCACGAAGGAACTCTCACAACAGATCCAGCAGTGCGAGCAACAATCCTTCTGGATGCCCTTCTTGCATGCCATCAGGCAACAGACAATCTCCCGCCATGTACTATTTCCAGCGACAATTGGATACCGGGGGACGACGACATCACAGATGAGGCTGTCCGCAAATGCACCAGTAGCTGCAGAAAAACAGCATCTGGAACAGATGGGGTCACAGTTGAACTACTCGAAGCATGCTGGACAACGATCAGTCCGTATATTGCACATCTTTTCAGGGCTTGCATCAGGCTAGGTACACACCCAAACTGCTTTAAGCTAGCGCAAGTAATACTCCTGCCAAAACTGAATCAAGATCTCACGACAATCAAGGGCTGGTGGCCAATTGCCTTACTTTCATGTTTAGGCAAGGGGTTGTAAAGTCTTTTAGCCAAACGCATGGCGTACCTTGCAGTTATCTATGACGTGGTCGTGTAAGGGTCTTAAGATGATTGTTATTCACAAGCTATCCAGAGCTATATACAATAGAAAATCTTGAAGTGAAGAAACAAAAAAAACCAAGAGCAAACATCATATATCTATTCCTCATGTTCACTATTTCCTCCCTTTCTTCGCATGATCTAAATCAAAATCGCATGATCTACAATCTCTGCATTCGCCTCTAACATCTTATGATGCTTTGGTGTCCTTTGTGCAGACAACCAGTGTCTCGTCACGTCTCACTCTTCATCGCAAACGAAACTGTAAAATCAACATATGCTACCGTAAATGTTTGGGGAAATTTGAGTGTCGGAGAAGTTTCAGTATTGTAATTAAGAGCTAGGAGGGGTATGGCAATTATATTACTCTGCTGTCCTTCGGCGGAATTACACGGGCTCGGGTGCGGTGGTGAGTTGCAGAATAATGCTCTCACGCTAGATTGACGGCACGATGGATAAATGATGATCTATAAAGGAGATACTTGTTGCGCACTCCAACGATGGATGATATCTTCTAATGGATAGTGGGAAGAATGATATTCATGTATATGAGATAGATACAAACTTAACATAGAAGGTAAAGAGATTCTGTCGTACATTGACAACGCCCGTGCGCCAGCCTGTCTTACACCCTTTCCTTATTCGAAAGCCATTCATCCTTCTCCCTGTTCTGGCACGTTTCTACCGAGTCAGCACAACATTCAGCTTGGAGCTGCTTAGCAAAGAGTATTCTTTTTACCTTAGGCACCAGCCTTAAAATTACCAGGCATTGGCCTGTGACAGGTTGGCCAACAACAATTCAGTGCACGTCCGAAGCAATTTGCGACGGACCTCGTTTCCTGCGTTGTCTACGATTTCGAAGAGGCCAGCTCTCAAGGATGGGCTGCGGCATTTTTAACCCTAGACGTTCAAGGTGCCTTTGACGCGGTGCTCCACAACCGCCTAGTGGAGAGGATGCAATTACAAGGTGGGCCGGAATCTATTCTGTGGCGGACTAGTGTGACGGTGTTTTACTTAGTATGTGTGGGAATAGTGAATGGTGGAGCAGAAGAATGGAAGACAGCTACTTAGGAATATGTGTGTGTAATAAAGTGTGTATTAGAGTTAATAGTAAGATAGAATCAGATGATAAGATACAGGTGGAAGGTGACCTAGCTATATACATGCCAGGCTGATCTGTGCTTCTACAATCCATGTTAGGTAGACTCAATAACTTAACTCAACTTGTTGGGTGGCTCGAACGATGGCGTGCATACATCGACGTTAGTAATCAACCAATTGGGGATGTCCGATTCACAGGTAATGATGTGGCGATCTCCGATCGTAAGTGAAGATCACAACAGACGGCTAATAAGCCAATAGGACCTGTAGCCTACAATGGCCATAGCAGGCAACCTCGTATTCATGCGAGCCTGACACTTGCGTCATGCTAGGGACATGACTGAGGTTTGTCATATGGGCTACAGAGGCGACGACGTATTTATAAACAAGGCCATAGAGTAGTCGCCACAGCATCGTATTTTTAGTGTATTATTAGGTGGTGGATCCTGAAACAACAGCACCCTGGGGGGACACAGGATGTATATAAGGTTGCTTTGCTACTTAGTTTATTTGTTCTCTGTAGTTGAACTATAGATATACCATCACCCATAAAAACGCCCATTGCTTTCTGTAGTTGATCCGTGACAACTAGCTCATTTGTTGCCAACAGACAGGTCCAAGCTCGATACGTGTCACGTGTCACGTGTCATTCGTTTTGGTACTACAATTAGTAGTAACCTTAGTTCAGCGAGGCAAGTATAAGTTGAGATGCCCCTTAGGAACTCCTGCAGGCTTAGTGAGCAATCTATCAAATTATTAAAGACAAAGTCTGATTCTGTAACGTATTGATCACCATTTTAAAGAGACCGCTGCCCTCGAGCCTCGGCCTACTCTCAACCATAGGAAATATACTCGCCTCCCTTACACCTTTTGCTCATCACTACTTAATCACTCAACCATGGCAGCAACAAATAGTCCAGCAGACCAATCCACAAGTGTCCATATACCATTTTGTGCGTACTTATTTAGTGAATCTTCAAAAGCGTCGAATGATGGTTCTATCTATTTGCAACAAAGAATTTGGGGGGGTGGGAAATGCAATTGCGAACGCGAGGGATGCAGCTACTATTGCTAAGTTTATTCACAAAAATCCAGATATGTCTTACTTCAAGCTTAGACGTCTAACAGATATGGTAATGTTGGAAAGGATTACAAATACGTCATGTATAATAATTATTCTCATTATAATCTAATAGAGGGAATAGCGATTTATTTAACATGCTTCCAATCAAGAAGTAGACAAAGGAAAAAAGTAATAACCCCCATGATGCCTTTTGTTATTCAAACTGGGACATGACAAATCCGACAAAACTGCGCAAACAAGAAATACAGTAATGAGCCTTGTTTGGGAAAAACCCATGATCTTGTACAAACAAGTTCTATGAAGTTGGTCTTGACGGGAACTTACAGGAAAATGCAGGGAAATAATTATGCATTTCCAACACTCCTCCTGACCGACGAGATCAACAAATTCGGATCATTCCGACTGAAAAATTTTCCGGCACATAATACTCGTCCTGGATGGGGTGAGCGGCTTGGTGAGTATGTCAGCTAGCATACTATCAGTAGGAATGTATTCCACCCTAATTGTTCCATTTAGAACAAATTCTCTTGTAAAGTGGTATGCCACATCAATATGCTTGGCCTTTGATGAGTTTGTGCCTTTTGCAAGAGCCAAAGCACTTTGATTATCAGAGTATACCAGCATTCCTTTACTACCCACAAGCTCATCCATGACATGAAGTTCCCTAAATAACCTCGTGACCCAAATTGTCACAGGGCTGAAGCCTGACCCTGGTTAGGCATTAGCCTAACCACATAAAAAATTAAATAGCCGAGCTAATTATGCATAATATTTATTGTTAATTTTATTAATAATGGGCCGAGAACGGAACCTGGCAACATCATTATCCGAGGAACGAGGATTTCTTACTTACGGAACTTTTAGCGTGAAACTAGTGAACTCTAAAAATGATTGGCTGTGAACCCCTGGAACAAAAAGGCCGGTGGGTCCGCTTAGTAAGCGACCCCTTTCTTCTTCTTCAACATTAATTCGTGCAACAAAAGCTCCTTCTTCAACATCACACAGCACCAAGCGCTTCGACCCATGACCCACGAACATGAGCAAGTTATGTAAACGGTGCGAAGTCGAACGAAATCTTTCTGAATTCGACCAGTTCAAGAATGGAAAATACAAGTTGACGTGCCGCAACTGCCTACACACAAGAGGCCGCGCTCGGCCGGTTACTCCACCTAACCCCAACGCTTAAGAAGACAACGACTACAATGCTGACTTCGAGGCTCAAGCGCGGTTCGGGCGGGCTTCTCAACGTGAGACTGCTAATGCACGCGCTCTCCGATATGAAGAACAACGCAGGAAGCGCGACTTGCCGCCTCCGGCTCTTTGTCCTTGCCCACCTCATTCGACCGATGAATATCACCCGCGCGTAGGCCGCGCCCCAACAATATTGCCAACAGCGAATGCAGACGATGCCGCCCAGGAACCATCACTTACGGGTACCGCAGCGAATGCAGACGATGCCGCCCAGGAACTACCCCTTACGCATACCTTTCACGACGAGAGTGCGCACCCAGAACAACCGTTGTCTACCGATGACCAACGCTTGCACAATCAGAACAATCCAATTACAATCGTGCCAGGAATGGACCTCGATGCGCCAGCCATAACGACTACGGATTGGCAGGACTTGCAGAAATGGATGCGGCAGTGGCAGGACGGGCATGCAATCTGGTGCCCCTGTTGCAAGGAAGAATGGTTTGACATTGCCATAAAGAACGAGATCTGTCAACGCTGCAAAAGGTACAATGGGTCCGGCAAGACACCCTTTCTTATGTCCGTCGAGAACAACATGGACCCAGGGGAGATTCCATCGCTGCCTCGCCTTTCTGAAATGGAAAAGATGATGATATCTCCTGTCCACATTAGTATGTACCTTTACCGCATCAAGGACGCGCAGTATTATTACAAGGGGCATACTATGTCCTTTCTTCGGGATGTTGCGTCTATTGTCGACAAGCTGCCCCGTCTGCCTTGCGATTGCAGCGTCGTCTTGATCCGGCCTAAGAATATTGTTACCGCAGCAGGACAGCAGACGATCAGGCAGTTCAAGAAGGCCTTCACGATTCGGATGGCGTATATCCGGACATGGCTCTCGTACCTCAAGCATCACCATCCTGGGTACGAGCGATACCAGATCGATTGGGACATGCTCGACGATTTGCCAGACCACACTAACGCTCTTGACACCGATGGCGGCATCGACATCGTTGAGTATGATGAGGAACCAGACGTGGCCCAGCCCCAAGACGCTCATCAACCAGACGTGGCCCAGCCCCAAGAGGCTCATCAACCGTCGCACGACGACGTAGAGTTCGACAAAGAAGAACAATGGGCGAAGTTTGGCGCGGTGCCATTCACCCAGCCAGAGCAAGAGGAGCGTGAGGCGCTTCGAGAAGGTCGGTCTGAACATCTCATTCCTCCGTACTATGCGCTCTTCTAGCACATGCTAACATTTGTTCTCTTAGCTCTTACGCATGGCGCCGCTGCAAATCGCGATCATACATTGCCTACGCTAGAGTGGTCAGATATCGAGCCTTTCCGGTACTCCCAACAACGGTTCGGATTGCGAATATGGTCTCTAGCCTTCCCAACGCTATTTCCAACTGGCAAGGCAGATTGGTGCACACCTCGACCCTGTAGCCTCACGTTCATCGAATGGGCCCGACACCTCTTACGTTTCCACGACGGCCGCTTCGCTCGCCACGCGCGTTTTCGATACGCCGTGTTCAATCAATGGATGCGAGACAAGGCCGGTAGTCGAGCACGCTGGACAACACGCAAGGCCGAGGCTAGCGCGGTAGGCCCAACGAAGGATGACCTCCTAGATGCGTTTAGCAATGATACAGAACAGGCCCAGGCGCTATTGAACAGCTGCATCCGTACCGCTGGCGCTAAACTTGGAAGCAGGCCATTCTGGAGTCGCAAATGCCGGGAGCTTACTGCGTTCGTTCACTCCCTTGGGACGCCGACATTCTTTTTCACGTTCAGCGCCGCAGATACGCAATGGTATAGCGTGAACCGCCTCTTTCCACGGTTCGACGAATGGCAGGCCGGAGACGACAAGGCTAGGTACAACCTCAACCGCGATAATTTGCGCAACAATCCTCACATCGCAACCTGACACTTTCATGACCGCTTTCGATGGTTTCTCCAGGAGGTCCTTATACCAAAGTTCGGCGTGGAGGACTACTGGTTCCGATACGAATTCCAAGGCCGGGGAAGTACACATGTGCATGGATTCTTTGGGCCCGCGGCAATGGGGTTCCCAACGTAGACGACTTGAATTTCGAACTGCAGCCTCATAGGGACCTTTTTGTCACCTATTGGTCGCGGCATATCCATGCCGTTAACACTGAGCCTGATAGAAGGGCGCCGCCTCCAGGATCTAGAAGCACCATCAACCTCGGACCGGCCGAAGTACAGAACACTGTGTATCACCTCTCGGATGTCATCAACCGTGTACAGCGCCATCATTGCACGAATGCGTCGTACTGCCAACGTCGACCTCGGGGGAGGAAAACTGGGCCTACCCAATGTCGATTCCACTACCCACGCGAAGTTGGCGAGGCTAAGATGTACAAACGAGTTGGGAACCCCTATTAGAACTTCGACGGCAAACGCAATGGTGCCTATATGAACAACTACATCCCAACGACGTCCTTCTGGCTAGCGAACAGCGACATTCAGCCATGTACATCGGCGCACGCAGTCGTTAGCTACATCGCTAAGTACGCAACCAAGGGCGAGGTCGACACACAGTCCTATAAGGACATGGCAAAGGCGATCGTACCATGGGTCCACGACAAGCACCCGTTGTTGTCTTACAACGGAAAGATGATGAACAGGCTTATTGGTGAGCGCGACTGGTCCGCACAAGAGGTCTGCCACATCCTGTTCGAACGCCCACTTTCGGTCGCTAGCCGTTCTGTCGTGCAGGTCAACTATCGCGAGGATGCCGAACTTCGCCATACCATTGCACTAGATGACGAGGACGCGGTTGAGGGACGGTCATTACTACAGAAGTACCAAAGCCGACCAGATACTGCAGAGGATACAACGTACTTCGACTTCCTCACCTCCTGGACTCACAACAAGGCCAGCGGCAACTGTGCGCGCTCACGGGCTAAAGACCGCGTTCTCCTTTACTTTCCTGTGTACAAGTCGTCGCAAGATCATCCCCAGTACGAGTCATACTGCCGGGTTCGATGGACTCTGCACCACCCCTTCCGAGATTCGCCAAAGCTCGTCCAGGGCATACTTGCAGATTACGATAGCTGGCAAGCGGCGTTCGCTGCATGCTGCTCAGGCTCATGCTCAGTCATAGGTGGTACCCACACGCTGAAGAGAGACTACTATAGCGTCCAACTCCCAACCCCCCCGGAAGATGACTTCGAGGGCCTATCTGCGTCTCAGCTAGAAGAGATCGTGAACGACGACGACTGGATGGGTCTCGCAGCCGAGACCTCCCGGCACAATCCAGCCGCACGCGACGAGAATCCGGACGGCCTAGGGGATCGTGAAATTGATCGGACATATGACTGGTCCCGCCATGTCGGCACATACGAGGGTACGTGGTTTTCGTTGGCAGTGACGCCCCCTACTAACGAAATCCATCTAGGCTCTGAGCTCTGGACGATCGGAACTCAATGGTGGAAGCTCATCGAACACGATCGCATCGACCCATCTACGCAGCCACTTGATCTAGTTGACGCCTTATCGCCAGAGCAGCGCATTATCTACGATGAGGTTATGGGGCATTGCCGCAGTTGTCTCGCTGGAGGCGACCCTTCGCCTATCCTTATGAACGTCGACGGCCGCGCTGGCACAGGCAAGTCTTTTCTTATTAGTGTCCTTTCGTCGCATCTCCAGCAGTTGACGGGCAGCACACGCCCTATCCTCGAACGCTGCGCCCCTACTGGTGCCGCTGCCTTTGGCATTAATGGGAGCACGCTACATTCGCTCCTTCGACTGCCTGTCTTGAAGGGTGCACAGACGATGGAGCCTCTGCAGTCAGCGGCCCTTACCGCCCTACAGGCTAAGTTGCGCTTCGTCGATTACATTATCATCGACGAGAAGTCTATGATATCACTGGCTACCCTACACCGAATCGATGCAAGGCTTTAGGAAGCCTTCCCGCAATCACAGCATCCATTCGGGGGTAGATCAATTATCCTCCTCGGCGACTTCTGGCAGCTGCCCCCTGTAGCAGACAAGGCGCTCTTCACGCAGATAGGGCGCCGCGGCAGACTCAATCCGGCTCCTCCTGGCCCGCCTATCGAACAATCCCAACCGCGACACCAGTATCAACAGGTCCATGACGACACTTACTTCGGATATCAGAAGTACAAGCTGTTTACGACAACGCGTGAGCTCGTCACTCAACATCGACAGGATCGTACACAGCTTGCTTTCGCCTCCGCGCTTGAGGCTCTCCGGAACAATGCTGTAGAAGAGGAACATTGGGCGACGCTATCCCAAAGATGCGCGTTCAATCTCGCACCTAACGAGATTGCTTCTTTCTCCGACGCTGTACGAATCTACTCGACGAACGCTGACGTAGACGGCTTCAACCATGATCGTCTGCGTGATTGTGGACAGGCCGTGATCAAGGTGGTCGCTTCCAATTCTTGTCCGCAGGCGAAGGGTCTCGATAGCGATTCTGCGGGTGGGCTTGCGCCAGGTATGTGCCTTCCGATGGTTTTCGTTCTTTCTGTACACCTCATCGTTAACAAAAACGCAGCTCTCGACCTGACTATCAGGTGTAGACTGATGATTCTCGAAAACTTCCGGACCGAGCTTGGAATCGTTAACGGCACACAATGCATACTGCATGATATCGTGTGGTCTCCTGGTGATGACCCTCGCTCGCAACCTCCCTACTGCCTTTTAGTCGCCGTCGCCGGTTACACAGGGAAGGCGTTCGCGTACACTCCCGGCGAGCAAGTGCCTATCGTTCCGATATTCCGGTCCTCCCGGGATTTCCTGCTCAAAGGTCAAGTGCAGTATCGAAGTCAGTTCGCTGTCAAGTTCGCGTACGCCATCACCATCCACAAGTCGCAGGGTATGACTCTCCCCCGTGTTGCTCTCAATCTTGCACGAGGGAGGAAGGCTACCGATCTCTTCTACGTTGCCGTCTCACGCGTGAAACGCCTCGACGATATACTCTTTGAGGAGCCGTTCTATCTAGACTGCTTGCAAGCGTCCGGCGGAGACACCGCTATCGACAGGATGATCGACTGGGACGAACGAGAGCCCGCTAGAGCTGAAGGCCGACGGTTGATAGCAGACTATCAACAGCAGCCCACGCGTCTGCCTTCTACACCCTACCGTACGGCCACTGCCTTTTCTGGACAAACACCATTGTCTTCGATATCGTCGAACCTTCCCCGGTCCCGACCTATTGCTGTTGCTAAGGGACGTACCCCTGCTTCTTCCGATCGCGACGAGAACATGTTCAGCGATATGAGCGACGCGGCGCTGTTAGACAGTGATAATACATTTGACGACACCCTTTTTAGCAAGGATGTTCTCGAGAATAGAGAGGATGGTGTTCTGTTCGGGTTTGACTGAGAGAATTGATCTTCTTCAGTGTGCAAACTGTGCAAACGAGAGCTGTGCAAGAGAGGATGAGGAAGTGAATGAATGATTGATTCTATCTATCAAGAGAGCTGAGGGCTTATGTCTTCATCAGAGAAGGGGAAGAATGACAAAGGATGAAGAGGAATCATATGAATTATGAGAAACATGATGAGAAACATGCATGAGGATGAAGAGGAATCAGATGATTTATGAGAAACATGATGAGAAACATGCATAAGGATGAAGAGGAATCAGAAAATGTGTTTGTGATGGGCTGGTATCAACACTCAACCGACCACAGGACCAATGGGATTTAACCAAAGGACTGGGTGTGCCAAATGGTTTTGAACCAATGGACTTTGGGACAACCGAACAGGGACAACCAACAGGGACAACCAAATACGGGACACCAAATACCAAGTCTAGCCGGGGTTTTACTGCCACACAACGCATGCATGCATACATGCAATTGTGCAGTGGTTGGTTGATTAAGCCAACCCTCAGACAGAGCCGATACCACCGACTAAGCCTGCTGGACCACCCTGTTGCCTCAAAGAGGCTCCCTCAATTATGACTCTCTACCATTGAGCCACGTCAAACTAGACGCTGTAAGGATGTTCACACCTGAATATATACACTGGCATGGATTCTGTACCTCACTAGGCCCAAATGGGTGACACCTCAAAACTGGAAAATTCATGATTGGCTGAAAATCAAGCTCACGTGTTCCTCGGATATATACTTGGAGCTCCGCTCCGCCGAGATTCCATTTTCTTATCCAGGAATATAAACAAAACAAATTGACAACCTCAACCGAGTCATACAACATCCTGGAAGAAGATTCCATTATGCTTGAAATTAGGTACTCCATGAACAACTAATCTAAGCTCCATCATGGTTTAATATAATGTAATGATGGCAATGAAAATAGCAGGAGATGAGGGAAGGAGTCATAAGTTTGGACAGGGAGATTTTATTCATTCGATTTGGTCATCAAGAGAAACAAGATTCTCGAAATGTAGATAAATAAGAGAGAAACTTCCTAGATTACTTTCCTCTTCACTTCAAGATATTCTAGTATATAGCTCTGAGTAGTTTTTGAATAAAAATTACTTTAAGACCATTACATTATCTTGAAGTCATCCTTTTGAGATATCTGAAAAAGAATTCATTTTTTATTATACTTATATTATTATCATTATCAATATCCTTAGCCATGGAAGTCGATCCAACACCTAACATACACCAGCAGCTTGTTTTACTTCAACAACAAATGCAGTAGCAAGCCCAGAAACTGCAACAGCAGTCTCAATTAATCCAAGAACAGCAAAGCAAAATCTTAACTTTTCAGAAGAAATTTAGACAGCCATCTGAAATCCAAGAACCACAGACAATACACGTAGTTTCAAACAAAGTTCGAGAAAGATTACGACTGCTTGAAAAATTCAGTGGAGATCGATTAAAATGGGACAAATGGCATCTTGGCGCAGTGCACAAACTTACAAAAGATGGACCTGCAATTGGAGACGACTTCGATCAGTTTATGTACCTTTATTCACGACTCGAAGGGGACGCTGTTAAAATGGTTTGCACAACGGCAAAGATGTTATCAGACGGAAAGGCAGGAAATGGTCTCGAGTTTCTAACATACCTAAACACAGTTTTTGGGGACTCAAACAAGATGGCGAGAACGCAACAACAGCTCTATAGTATTAAGCAAGCTCAGAATGAACCCTTCTCGACTTTCTTACCCAGGTTTGAAACGGTGCTGGCCAATGCAGGATGGTCAAATTACGATGACAGTCACAGGATCTCCCTATTACGCAATGCTCTAAATTCCGAGATGAAGTCAGCACTAGTAGGAAAGAAGCACCATGATTGGGGTATATTTATTTCTAAACTTCTCTCCATTAGTAGCGATTTAGCTGACATAGGCTCTTCCTCCAAACCTGTTCAGATCTTACAGCCAAAGCCTAGACAGCAGTATCCTTCAGCGATGAACTGGGAACCAATACGGGCCACTAACTCAAGCACTGAGAAGAAAAAGAGAGCTACTTGGGTAACTAGAGAAGTCCTCCGGGTCAGGCGGAAAAACGGCCTTTGTATTAGATGCGGAAACAAGGGACATATCGCTCCTAGATGCAGTCTTTTACCTCCGCTCGTGCCTCAAACGCGGGTCAGCCTAAGTGAAGTGTCAGAAGAAAGACAGGAGGAGGTTTAAGAATGGCACGGCCTGACCAGATTGATGAGGACGCACAGAAAACAGGGAAAAAAATTGCTTCTATAAAGAGTCACTTACAGGAGCCCCCGATTGGTAGGATAAGATGTGGTAATAGCAAGGTGAGTAGCCAAGATGAAAGCAAAAGTAGCAGTAAAATTAGGCAAGAATGAAATTTATTCAAACCGTCTATGGATTGCGACCTTTTTCATACCACCACATACATTAATATTCAACACCAACTGTGCACACTCATTGATCCCAGATCATCAGCTTTCGCAACAATCAGTCAAAAAATAATCAAAAAACTAAATCTAATAACATATCCTCTAGCTCCGAGGACTATAACTGGAGTCTTAAATAACATATCTGGTGTGATAAACCAGGTCACAAAGTTCTCACTTGATGTAGGTGGACTTAAACTAAATTCGGTATGGGCTTATGTCGTCCCTGATCAAGGAGAGGACCTCATCTTGGGTATGCCATGGTTAAAGCTCTGCCATGCAGTACTCGATCCAGTTAAAAGCGAACTAAATTTTAAACTAAATAATTTCACTCTCATCAGTGATGAGGCAAGGGAAGGAAATCAAAAAAAACTAGGGTCAGCCACCTACAAAGTCAGCCAAGTCACGGCTTCGACATTCGCCGGTCTTGCCCAGAGGGCTAAGAAAAATCCAAAAATTAAGGTTTTCGCAGCATCAATGTCAGATATCGAGAAAACACTCAGTCCGAAGGTTCAACTCTCGATCAGAGAAATTACTCAAATGCTGCCCGAGACTTACATGCCATATGCAAAAGCCTTTCATTCGAAAGAGGCCGCAACTTTGCCACCACATTGGCCTGGAATCGATCATAAGATTCCTCTAGAAAGAGATGAAAATGGGAAAGAAAAGCAAGTTCCCTGGGGGCCACTCTATAACATGAGTCATGACGAGCTCCTAGTTCTTCGAAAAGAGTTGACGTCTTTACTTGATAAAGATTTTATACAGAAAAGTAAGTCGTCTGCTGCTGCACCGGTACTGTTTGCAAAGAAACCTGGTGGAGGCCTCAGATTTTGTGTCGACTATAGGGGCATCAACGCAATTACTAAGAAAGATAGATACCCTCTACCATTAATCAAAGAAACTCTGAATGCTCTTAACTCGGCAAAGTGGTTGACAAAGCTCGACGTCTCAGCTGCCTTCCACCGGATACGAATGGCCAAAGGAGAAGAATGGAAGACAGCGTTTCGGACAAGATACGGTCTGTACGAGTGGAAAGTTTGTCCGTTCGGTCTAACAGGAGCGCCAGCGACATTTCAAAGGTACATAAACTTGGTGTTGAGAGAGTATTTGGATGATTTTTGCTCGGCATACGTTGACATCTTAATCTTCACCAGGGGAAGCTTAGAAGACCACCGGACTAAGGTGTCAAAAGTACTCTCCAGTCTCTCAGAGTATGGGCTTCAGCTTGACATCACAGAATGCGACTTTGAAACTAAAAGCACCAAATACTTAGGGTACATTATTGATGTTGGACTGGGCATCAGGATGGATCCCGATAAAGTTAATGCCATTAAAGAGTGGAAATCGCCTACCTCAGTTAAATCAGTTAGATCCTTCCTTGGCTTTGCAAATTACTATCGTCTTTTTATCAAAGACTTTGCCATGCTAGCTATGCCTCTTACAAGTTTGACTCGAAAAAACCAACCATTCAAATGGGATGACAAGTGCGAATCAGCCTTTCAAAAACTCAAGGAACTCTTTACTAAAGAGCCTGTTTTGGCAAATTTTAATCAAGAATATGATAAACGCTTAGAATCCGACTCATCAGGATGGGCGGTCGGAGGTGCACTAACACAGCTTGATCCCATTCTAAAGGTTTGGAGACCAGTCGCATTTTTTTCATCCAAGCATCTACCTGCGGAATGCAACTATGATATCCACGATAAAGAATTGCTGGCTATTATAAAATGTATAAAAGTATGGAACAGTGAATTACGAGGTCTTAAAAAACCATTTACAATTCTGACGGACCATAAGAACTTAGAGCCATTTGTTAAAGTGTCAGCCTCTGTGCTGTGTAGAAGTCACGTGCTGATTATAGTCACGTCTGTAGATAAACCTTTTATTTATCTTACGTATGTTTAGATAGCAATATATACATCGATCATCTCTCTCCTTTGATCATTTTGTTCCCCCTTTAACACCATTTGGAACCAAAAAAGTTCTAAATGAAAGACAAATTAGGTGGATGGAGCTCCTTGCTCCTCTTTCGTTTACACTGAAACATCGGTCTGGGAAAGCAAGTGTAGTGCCCGATGCGCTTTCAAGAAGAGAGCGAGATATACCTCGAGATATAACAGATTCACGAATCAAACTTCGAGAACAAGTCTTGATTCCATCAAAACTCTGGGTAAATGCTATGACAGTACATGATCTAACATGTCCATTCCCCGATGAGCCGCTGTTAGTTGATCTTTGGAACAAGGCTCTCAATACAAGAGAATTTTCAGAAAGCTATTTTAAAGCCTACAACTCTGTAAAGAATCAGGAGCGACAATTTCCTAAGGAGCTGGATCTGCGACTTACTATCGGTGAGTGTTATGTAAGTAGTAGCAATATTTTGTATTACCGAGACCGAATCTGGCTTCCCAACTTTGAGCCACTGACTACAGCAATCATCCAGACAGTCCATGATTCATATCTCTCTGGCCATCCTGGAAGAGACGCCACCATCTCGTTAGTATCAAGGAAGTTCTTCTGGCCAGGTTCAAACCAGGAAGTGCGGAGATTTGTAAAAAATGGCGATGTCTGTGGCCGAACAAATATCTGGAGAGACAAGAAGAAAGGACTCCTCAAACCATTACCCGTACCAAGTCAGATATGGAGAGAAATATCAATGGATTTCATCACTGGATTACCTGAATCCGGGCCCAACAAAACCACTGTCCTCCTTGTAATAACTGACGGGCTAAGCAAGGAAATTCTATTAATTCCTATTAGTCCAGGACTCTTCGATGCGGAAGGGTTAGCAAAAGTTTTCTTTCAGTATTACGTACCCCATCACTGGATCCCGCAAGCTATTGTATCAGATAGAGGACCCCAGTTTGTAAATGCCTTCTGGAACCTAATCTGCAAACAACTAGGTATTAATCAAAGACTCTCCACTGCTTACCATCCCGAAACTGATGGATCGACTGAGAGGGCAAATCAGGAGGTAGAGACGTATCTCAGGGCTTTTGTATCTTATGAGCAAGACGACTGGATTAAATGGATACCGCTGGCACAAGTCGCGATAAATAATAAGTCGGCCTCGTCTACGCAGATAAGTCCATTTTTCATGTCACACGGCTATGACGCATCCCCAATTTCGACTCATGCAGACGACGCTCTACCAGTTGGTACACCTGCCAAAAGAGCGCAGTTAGTCGTAAGCAAACTGAAAGAAGCACATGAATTTGCTCAGACTGCAATGGTTGTGGCACAGCAGACACAAGAAAGAAATGCAAACTTACACCGTGAACAAGCAATTTCCTACAAAAAAGGTGACAAAGTGTGGTTAAATCTAAAGAATATAAGTACTCAACGACCATCTAAAAAGTTAGACTGGGTGCACGCAAAGTACACAGTAACTCGGACATTCCCACAATCTCCCCATTTTTATGAACTTGACACGCCGAAAGGTATTCATAATAGATTTCATACATCGCTTCTTAGACCTGCAAACGATAATCCACTACCGTCTCAACATACTAATGACGCACAACCACCTGGACTTTTAATGAATGATGGTGAGGTTGAATTTGGCATAGATGAGATCCTTGACTGTAGGTTGAGGAAATTTGGCAGAGGGAGAAGGAAAGAACTGTTGGTCAAATGGACAGTATGTGCGAGACCCACCTGGCATCCAGAAATCGATTTTCTGCATACTTCAGCCCTCGAAATTTTCAAATCTAAACGAGTGAAAATCTAATCATCGCTCAAAAAAAAAAATAAAATAAAAAAACGGAGGTAATATCACAGGGCTGAAGCCTGACCTTGGTTAGGCATTAGCCTAACCACATAAAAAATTAATTCGCCGAGCTAATTATGCATAATATTTATTGTTAATTTTATTAACAATGGGCCGAGAACGGAACCTGGCAACATCATCTTATCCAGGAATATAAACAAAACAAATTGACAACCTCAACCGAGTCATACAACATCCTGGAAGAAGATTCCATTATGCTTGAAATTAGGTACTCCATGAACGACCAATCTTAGCTCCATCATGGTTTAATATAATGTAATGATGGCAATGAAAATAGCAGGAGATGAGGGAAGGAGTCATAAGTTTGGACAGGGAGATTTTATTCATTCGATTTGGTCATCAAGAGAAACAAGATTCTCGAAATGTAGATAAATAAGAGAGAAACTTTCTAGATTACTTTCCTTTTCACTTCAAGATATTCTAGTATATAGCTCTGAGTAGTTTGTGAATAACAATTACTTTAAGACCGTTACACAAATTGCTTACTTGCTTGCCTCAAACAAAGCGATCTATTCGGCCTCTGTGGTCGAAGTAGCGACAGACTTCTGTTTCTTTGATTGCCAACATACTGGCCCATCACCCAGCATCAAAATATATCCACTCACTGAGCGTCGAGTCGCGACATTAGAGGCAAAATCGGAATCAGAAAATATCGTGGCTATTTTAGTACTAGTAACCGTGCTAGAGGGAGAACCAAAATTGTAAGTAATTCTGTACTTTTCTGAACCCTTTAGATACCTGTAGATGCGGCATACGGCGTTCCAATGACGAACAGCAGGCGATGCATTGTGACTGGCGAGCTGATATGTTCCAAAAGATATGTCAGGTCTGGTACTGTTAGCTGCATAACCAAGACCGCCTATGGCGCTCAAGTAAGCTGAATCGTCAGCCAGAGATTCTTCATCCAAACCTGGTAGTATCCCACTGTAACCTTCAAGAGTGTAGAAATTTGGAAGGGATTAGCAACAGTTTGTTAAGACTGATTAGGCACTTATCACGATCTTGCAGATTTTGGAATGTTACAGGCTGTTAATCGTAAGCTGTGGAGTTATTTCTTACTCCAGCTTAGAAAACAGATCGCTATATATATAATATCTATCTAAAGAAACAGAAATCTAGTGATTTGTGTTAATACGGTTTAGCGTATTTACCAGTCTCACAACTTTATGGAAAGATTAGTACGTGCAGATCTACGTGAGTGCAAACGACTATCACATCCAAAGTTGGACGTTACTTGTTTCATGATAGCAATCATTTCAACAAAGAGGAGATGCGCAAGTCTTTACATTTGTTAGTCCAAATGAATTTATTTTATTGCTAATGTAATGGACTTGAGTTATGCTGAGGGTTCTTGTGGATCTTTGTCGAGTAATTTTTCAGCCAATGATCATGTCAATTGGGCCCAGGTCCTTGATTGGGAAAAAGGATGAAAGTTTTTCCTTCAACTGTTTGAGATCTTCAATAATTTTTCCACAAATCACCAAGCCATTGACAGATAATGGCCTGAATTATAAGGAGCACTTTGCCAGTTGCTCTAGTAACCTCGCGCTCTAGTTTGTACATAAATTCTTTTGCGTCGTAGATAATGAAAGGGGGAGATTCCCTGTTGTTTACACACACGTATTTCTGGTGACCTACACAGGGGATTCTTCTCCTGTACTCGAAATATCAGATTTTGCATTCGAATATTTTTGCCGTCTTCAGTCTTGGTTTGAAAAATACATATTTTGGTCGTTCGTGGAATTGACGTGAACACGCTGTCTAGCACTCGCTGTTTATCTGTTTGTGCATTGTTGTCTAGGCTATCAGCATCCCAAGTCTACGCAACCATTAAGTAGCCTTGAATCAATTATTATTGGTTTGAATAAAAGGGTAATAAGTCCATATCGTTTGAATCAAAGTTACGTGAGCGGCAATATTTCAAGTTTAAAATTCGGAGGTTCCGTCGTCAATCATACCCAAGTTTATTATCAAAAGATATCCATCCTGCCTATCGTATCTTTTAACGGTAGTTGTTCAGAGGTTTATTGTTATTCTGATAACTTTGTTCTGAGGGTGGCTAAGATCTGGCGGCATAGACTCAGGTTGGATCAATGAACGTCCCGAATAATAGTTCTGTTTTTGTTTCAAGCTATAGCCCATTTGATTTCACGGATCTTTGTGCGGAACTCGAGTTAATAGCGTTTGATATTGAAAAAGGTTGCGGAAAAAAATCCAGAAAACCAACTTCAGTTAACTGTTCAATGGACTCCGTTAATATGGCTGAAGTTCTACCATAATTTGATCAGGCGGGAAGATTTTCAGGAGATGGAAGCTCGGGGGCTCGTTGGCTATCGCGGTTGCAATATGACTTTCAGAAGGCTGGTTACAGTTCCCCTCCACCACACTTATTTTTCTACGCAGTGGATGTTTTGTTTGATGGTGAAGCGGCAAGCTGGCTTGTTTCTACTCCTATGCTCAGATTGATGATCGATGATCGTGAGCAATCTACGAAGGAGCAAGTCGCAGAGTTTAAGGAACATCTATCTGCTCGGTTCCCATCCCAGATAATTGATTATTCTGAAGGAAACATTCAGCATGATATTAAAGCATTTTCACAGGTGAAGCCCGAGCCATTAATGGCATACTATCAACGGGCCCTTCATCTATTAAGACGAGCTCATGGTAGAGATAACCACAAGAGTTTGACTGGCGCCAAGGCCCTAGCACCGGTTGAACAAGTAGTACTCGACTCAACTATATCCGCGTTTGTTGAAGGTTTACAGGACGAGGATTTACGTAATGAAGTATTTTCAAGGTCAATTCTGTCTTGTGGGTCCCTCTGGAGATCAGTAGAAATTATAAAGGAGACTCAGCAAAGCCTGAATTTGGCGAGAGAAGCCAAAAATTGATCTGCAGAGAAACAAGAGATACAGCAGATAAGAGCTTTGTGTGCCGCACAGTTTGGCAAATCTGTGACATCTGTACTAGCTGATCTTAGCTCTGGGAACTTAGCGTTATCTAAAGCGCGCACAGGTCGTGACAGTCATGCAGAAACGATTTCACAAAGGCAACAAGTCGAGAACTCTGAGGTACAATCCCGTGTAGCCCCTGAAACATCATCAGAGCAATTGCTGAAAATTTTTTCTCGAGAGTTACAACCCAAAGCAAATGAGCAACAGTTACCACCAAGGGGCTATCAGGGTAGAGGGTCTAAAAATCCTCCCAGAAACATGTCAAGAAATCCATTTGTAAACGGGTCAACTCTATATAATCCAAATGACGGCCCATTGTGCTTTGGGTGTGGAATAATTGGACATATCAAGACACGCTGCTCTGATAATCATCTTCAGAATTGGGAACATTCATATCTAAAAGATTTATTATACAATAGAGCCCTAGTGTCAAGAGAAGCAAATATGATAGATTACGGAAATATGAACAATCGATAGAGTCCTCGGGTGGAGTCGCATTCTCACTTGAATCCCCACTATGATCTCCACCAAGGGTATAGAAATCAAAATCAACATCTAAATCAGGCAACATTTTTCTCTCAAGATAGTTGCGAAATGCCCGGCTTCAATGGAAATATTTTACCTCACAATACGCAACGAATTTACCAATCTCCGAGACTGCGGCCTAGTTCATCGTCATCGCAGATCTCTGAAGTACGCCCTGATCGATCTTCACAGCCTTGGAGACCTCAAAAAGTTCACTTTGGACAACAAGATGATGCTGACATAACCTTGGAACAACCTCATGGTCTTGTATTATCTGATGATCAGGAGGTAACAAATGAATCTAAGACATGCGAGCTTGGAGTTCAATTCAATTCCTTCTCAAGTTCAGGACCGAGTAAAAAGCGACAGAGGGTGGAATTAGAAGATCTTTTGAATAAGACAACTGCTCTCCCAACTGAACCCCCAAACGTTCAGAAAAATCAGTCCAAATCAAAGCAAGAAAAGTGAGGAAGGAAGGCTTTGAAACATCTAAGAGAAATAGTTGGACGGGCGGGAGAAGGTCCCATTGATTACTTGGAGTTTGCAAAGCGGATTAATTTTCCTGTTAATCTACTAGAGTTTTGGCAGATAAGCCCAGACGGAGCGAAGGAATTTCGAAGGTTATCTACAAGATTTAACAAGAAGAAATCTTCAAAGAAAACAACGGGCCTATTCTCTAGCTCAATTAATAATGCAAATTCGGGAAATAACTCCTATGTCACGGTTCGGGATATTGAGGCAGAAGCACTGTATATCATAAAGTAGTTTATATTTATCTATAAAGGAGGAACGAACAACTATGTCTGACAACAACCACTTATACCCCCTGCCTCCTACCTGTTCTTCTAGCTACCTATTCCCGAACATTCTCTCGACTTCCACAATAGATAGTTAGACGATATCAATCTTCGAGAATGTTCCATCTGAGCTAAACTAAATATATGCATCTGCCGATCGCTAGCGGGAAAGATTGCATTAGAGAATAGGGCTGTATAGAGCCCCACCTATGCTGATCCTATGCACAGTTCGCCTGTGATAATCATCATAGGCTACAGGTACATATCGGCTTATCAGCCGTCACATCCTACACATCTTCAATGTCGATAGAACAGAAAGCTTTCCGGATTCCAGTTGTTGCTCGAGCTATTGTGAATGAAAAAATTCTACGAGTTGTACTTCCTGAGCACATATCTCAAGCAGATCAAGGATCTGAAATGAATGTCATCTCTCCTGGTCTTTTTAAGGCTCTAAAGCTTGAAAAACAAAGCTTGGCAACTCGAGGATTTAGTGGGCTTACGATGAATACCGCTGATGGAGGTGTTTCTGAGTTGTCGCATTTCGTCAGCTTTGAGATTGTTGTGTTTGGAATTTGGAGGAAAATTGATGCATTTATACGTCCGATGTAAAGAAAAAATAATGAACTTGACCTATACTTACTTCTTGGCCTACTCTGGCTTCATGCAATAAATGCCAGGATTTATATCCGAGAGTCGCGAATAACCTTTGGGGATCCTGGAATAAATGAGCAGGTACTTGCTATTCAAGGGCCTACATTCTTGCAATCAAATACCCATAAGCTGATATTATACCCCAAAACTGCCGAAGCTTCTAACTTTCCTTTACCTGAGCATGTGATACCATACGGAAGTGTACAAAGCTCTGGTACGGATTCTGAGGCATCCGATGATACCGATTCGTCGAGTTTTGATGATGAACTTCTCAAGCATATGTCTGAGACAGTTGAAAATCCAGATGTTTTGAATGGCAAGAACGCAAACAAACCCGAATTTATCTCTACTGCAGCGGAAAACTAGACCGACCCAAACACGTCACTAAACTGTTTGAGTATGATAAGTCTACGCAGAACGCTAAAATTTCAGAATAAGTTGGTAATCTAAGTATCGAATCTAAACGGCGGTCTTTTTTCTTTCTTTGTCGTCATCGAATTTATCTCCTTGCGTCTCTTCACATTCTTTTCCACATTTTTTTCAGTCATTTTCATGTTCAGTCACAAAATTTGAATCCCTTTCTGCTGCTGTTACAGAAATACCATTACCCCAACTAAATCTGAGAGCTCCTCGGATTGGAAGAGAGAACCAAAGAGCATTATCTTTACAGCTAGCGAGTATCAAAGGAATTTGGAACAGCTCTGCTCTTTCTCAGATACCGGAGTCCGCTAACAACTTTAAGTCGGAACTAAAAGGTAGCGATTCAAAATCAACAATGCAATCAAACCCTCCTACGCTAGTAACCAAAAATCACAACATATCTTTTCCAACATCTAGGAGACCAAGGATGAGGCGAATAAGTAGCGCGTCTATGATGGAAATAGATGAATGGTTTGAAAAAGTTGGCACTAAAATTGGTCCTGCTGTGGGTAATCACAGCCAATGAGATAAGGTTAAAAGACTGCTCTTTACCTATCGCGACCTTAACGGAGTAGAATTGGAAGAACTTGTGCCGACGGATCTTTATATCCACAGGGATCGTTTAAGAGAGGGAACTAAACCATTTTCAAAAGTGAGGCAGAAAAGATGGCCTCCTGGAAAAGAATTTTGGCTCCAAAAGATTGTAAACGAGGGTTTAGCCTGTGGCATGTACGAAAGGACTGTGACAGCTAATGGCAAACTATCAGACTGGAATGCACAGGCTGTGATAATTGATAAAACCGAGAATCCGGGGCCATGGGATGAACCTAGGATCACTTTTAACTATCAAAATGTCAAAGAGGATATGCCCGGCTGCTACCCTGAGCTAATGTCGAAGGTTCATGACCATTTGTCCCATCCATCTCATAAGTTTTTCCTTTAATTTGATGTTAAGCATGGATACTGGAATATTCTTGTCCATCCCGAGGATAGACATTACTTTGCGTTCACCATATCGAGAATTGGGCAGGTTCAACCTATAAGAATGCCGCAGGGCTCCATGAGTGCTGGATTTTTTTTTACGGAGCTTATGTATATTGTTCTTGGTGATATCCCAGAGGGAGAAAATAATTTCCAAGGAATGAAATCAACCCTATTTGCACATGATGAATCCAGTCTTCCCAAGGCATCTTTCTATATAGATAATATGTTCTCGGGGTTCTCAAATTTCGAAGATGCATATGGATTTATAGCCAATGAGTTATTCCCTCGTCTAGAATGGGCTAGGTTAAAGCTTTCTTTTAAAAAAATGGAATTATTTATGGAAGAGGTTGTTGCATTAGGCACCTTGCACAAGGGTGGCGGGATTGTGTGTGTGGCTCCTGAACGCCGAGACAAGATCAGCTCATGGCCAACTCCCACAAACGCAACTGACATCCGTGCATTTCTTGGTGCTGTCAACATGACCCGTAGATGGGTGAAAAATTTCGCCGAGATCAAGTGTCCGCTGTCAAGACTCACTGGAATTGTAGAGTGGAGCTGGGGAGAGCCTGAACAGGTATTGTTCCAACTGTTGCAAGTAAAATGTGCGAAAGCAATTGAAATGCACAGATGGGACTTTCGAGAGCGAACAATCTTATGCTCAGATGCGAGTAAAAATGGGGCTAGCTGTGTTATCACACAGTTCCGGCAAATCAACGGCAAACCTACAGAAGTCCCAATTCTATATGATGCATTTACCTTTTCGAAAACTCAGAAAAATTATGGAACATACAAGAGAGAACTATGTGCTATTGTTGAATTTTATAGAAAATACGACTATATGTTCCCATCTCCTATAAAGGGCACAGTATTTACAGATCATCAACCTCTTGTTTACTTTCTGAAGCCATCATGTCTCGTTGGAATTTATACTATGTAGGCTAGCGAATTAAGACTTCTCAATATTGACATTGTATGGATACCTGGAAAGAAGAACGAGGTTGCAGATGCCCTATCCAGAACCATTTTTACAGCTGATAATACGGTCCCAGAATTGAAAAATTTTGGTGGCATGGCAAATCAAGACGAAAGTGTCAAGTGGATTTGGAAGGACGGAATTGACGGTTATGAAGAACTGCTCAACTTAATTGGCGAACCAATTCGAGAAAGGGATTTGAATTCCCTGTTCGGTGTTAATACAACAGAGAATGTCTTAAACTCAAGGCTAGCAGAAATTGGAGTCAGTAAACAGAAGCCTGGGGAAAACTCTGAAATAATCCCGCAGCTGTCTAGGAATTCCGCGGGGGCTTCACCTATGTGGGGGAGTAGTCTCATATCCTTGGGTGCGGCAAGCCAGAAAATTTCCTTGATAAGCTTAAGTAGTGATCTAATGAGGTGGTGTGAAAATTCTAAGACTTTTGCTCCAAATCCAAAATACTGCAACTCTGTATGGTATAAGGACATATGCATTTATATTACAAGGTGCGTCTACCCTAAAGGATGTGAGACAAAAGTACAAATATTTTTATTTCTTAAAAAAGTGAAGGGTTTCTCTGTTCAGTGAGATGAAAGAACTCTCTTTGTCAATAAACAGGGAATTTTTAAGCGATGCGTAACTGAGAGTGAGGTGGCACCAGTTTTACTGCAGGCTCATGATCATGGGGGTCATTTTGCATCATCAATCACAATCCGAAAGCTCTCTAGGTACTTCTGGCCATGTATGGCAAAAGATGCCTGCGATTATATCGCAGGGTGCTTAGTTTCCGCAAAGCATGGTACTGCTGTGCGGTCTCAAACACTTTCTAAATTGTCAGTTAGCGCCCTAATGGAGTTATTAGGAATTGACTTTGTGGGCCCGTTCCCGAAGTTTCCAGGTGTCGAGGTCTTCTACATTCTCGTTGTAATTGATTACTTCTCTCACTATCTCTGGACAAGAGCTACTAAATCCGACAACTCAGACGCAGTTATAAGTGTGCTCGAAGAAGTTTTCACTGAGCATGGGGTTCCAGTGGTAATCTATGCAGATCCAGGGTCACACTTTGGAAAAGCGACTCAGAAATTTGCTGAATCATTTGGGGTTGTGTGGTGCACATCGCCAGTAGCTGGAAAGAAAGCAACGGGGATGGTTGAAAAGGCCGTTGACGTCTTACAGCGCGCTTTGAAGAAGAGAACGCGAGATCCATCAAGCTGGCCAACAGCTCTGCGGAAATCTACTTTCGACGTCAACAGGAGAGATATGATGCATCTAGGATATTCTCCACATGAGATACTGAAGGGTTTTGTACCTGATGGTCCTCTTGAAGCTAAGTTCCCTACTCACCGTCGGGAGTCGTTAAAGTCGTCTTTAGTATAAGATACTTCAAAAGTACTCCCTGAAAATGATGAGATTCATGGAGACATGGTCATTGATTTCATTATCAAACGTGGTGAGGTTCGAAGAAAGGCCCTGGTAAGATCAGATGATCACAGAGAGCGAACAAAGGAGCGACACGACCTTGGCGTTCGAGCACAGCACACTTACACACCAGGCCAATTGGTCATGTTGTGGGATGCTAAAACGGCCGGAAAAAAGCTTCGGGCTGCCTGGAGGGATCCGTTTGTTGTAACGGGATTCGGAGGAGACGTTGGTAAATCTTATACCATACGACAAGTTGATGGATCATAAATCCCAAGACACTATTATGGTGATCATTTAAAACCGTTCCGTCTAAGAGAAGGGTATCTTGTGACACATGAGGAAGAAGGAATTCCTGTGTATCAAAATATCCGATTGGGAAATGCAGCATTCAAGCTACCAAAAGCTGTTAAGGAAATAAAAGGATCCCACAATATGTGAATGAGGATGTGATCTCAGAAATGTGATGGGTGGAGTCTAAAAGGCTAACTTTTTATCCGTGAATTATTGTCACCTTGAGAACGAATCTTTACGTCTGAAAGCGACAGTTTTTTTAAGTACTTGTAATGGGTGATGATTTCTTTCAATCTAACCACGCTCATTATCGGAATTTTTCCATGGAACCTGAAGGGTGTCCCAAGGAGCAGTATATTTGATAGTGCTGGATACTGATCTTCGCAGGTGATCTGTCCTATGGGGGGGAGTAGATAATGGCCTGAATTATAAGGAGCACTCTGTCAGTTGCTCTAGTAACCTCGCGCTCTAGTTTGTACATAAATTCTTTCGCGTTGTAGATAATGAAAGGGGGAGATTTCCTGTTGTTTACACACACGTATTTCTTTGACATATACACCTATAACCATGTGTTTGTCGAGGTGAATATATATACAGTCGTCGCTTTTAGACTTATTAAAACCGAGTAAAATAAGTTTGGTGCCAAGCTTTTTGTACCACGCTTTGCCCGACTGCTTCAAACCATTAAGAGACTTATTCAGCTTAACATATTTCGTGGTCCGCATTCCTTCAGGCGACTTCATGGATATAGTCTCGTTAAGATGGCCTTCAAGGTAGGCAGTCTTAACGTCAATTTGCTCAACCTGCCAGTCATTAAAGGCAGAAACGGCTAACAAGATTCTCAATGAATCCATACGCATAGAAGGAGAATACGTATCGAAGTAGTCAATTCCGTGAATCTGACTGAACCCCTGTGCGACTAATCTCGCCTTTTATCTACCATCAGATTTCACAGCGAATACCCAACGTGAGCCGATTGGTTTTCTATCGTGGGGAACATGGGTAACTGGGGTAAATACCCCTTTCTCTTTCAGTGATCCAAGCTCGTCAAGAATTGTAGCCTCCCATTTCAATTTTTCCGGTCCATTAATAGCCTCTTTATACGTCTGCGGAATGGGGATGTTTCCTTCTGCATAATTGGCACGTTGATTTGGCTGCCACGCCGATCCAGGCTCGATCAGCTTCCGTTGTCAATTACTCCTCCGAAGAACAGGCTCTTCTAAACTTGAATTAGGTCCATTCAAGGATTGAGAAACACTTGGATCGTCTGGTCCTGGCATAGCAAGAAACGAAATATCATCGTCAGTATCATTATTGGTACCTGTTAATAAGGATGGGGGCTTGTTGATAGCACCAGGTTGTTATACCTGGTTGAGATAGTCACAAATAATATAAGAATTTTAACTTATCACAAATAAGAGAGGGAACAGAGTGGCACAAATAAGAGTCTGTAAATCTGAATTGTGTAGTTGTTCATTTCTCCTACTTAGACACAGAGTGCTAACTATATAATCTATAATAATCTAGCGCTAAGAGTTCTAGTGATTTGGTTGTATACGGACTAGCGTATTCTACAATTTAGAGTCTTAACTGTTAGGTGACTAGTGTATCTGTGCATATCACTTTGAGTGCACAGCCCTATCTCTAAACTGCTAGTAGCACTTAATTTCAACACCCCTTCTCACTTTGTACCGAAAATAAAGGTACATAAGTGTTTCAATCTCGGATTTGGTAAACCCTTGGTACAGATGTCCGCAAAATTTTCAGCTGATGGAACATGTAGTAAAAGGAGAGTTCTATCTTCAACTCGTTCTCTTGTAAAGTGGTAAGCAATATCAATGTGCTTGGTGGCATCATTAAGTTTTGGGTTGTGAGCGAGATCAAGAGCAGATTTGTTATCGGTCGATAGAGCAGTAGGTATATCTTTTCCAATTAACTGATGGAGATCACGAACAATCCAAATGAATTGTCTAGATGCCAGGGACAGAGCCATTTACTCAGCTTCACAAGTGGAGTGAGCTACGGTACGCTACTTCTGTGATTTCCAGCAAACTGTAGATCCACCAAGTTGAAAAAGATAACCACCAAAACTACGACAAGTATCGAGACAGTGTCCGTATGATGCGTCACAAAATCCATTAAATACGAGAGAGGATCCGTACTTGTACGTCAGTTTAAGATCCCGTGTTCCCTTAAGATATTGTAAAACTCTTTTTGCTGCACTTTGATGAGAGGTTGATGGATCTGAGTTGAATTGTGAGAGGTGAGATATTATATATGCGAGGTCAGGTCTAGTGGCAGAAACGAGATACATTATAGATCCGATAATTTGCTGGTACGTAGTTGCATTAGCTCTAGGTTCTCCATCTACCGCTACCATCAGTCGTTGGTTGCACTCGATGGGCGTGGAGACAGGGTTGCAATCTCGTAGAGAAAATTTAGTCGGAATTTTATCGATGTATGCGGTCTGAGACAGAGTGATTCCCACATTAGAGTATTCGATTCGAATTCCAAGGAGCCAGTTCAGAGTTCCCATATCATTGACCTGAAACTCAGATTTGAAGTGAGATACTAGTTGTTCAATTAGCTTATCTTGTTCTCCAAATAATACTATATCATCCACGTATACCGCTAAGATTAGATTTCCTTTGTTGTGAATGAAAACACAAGGATCAAAGAGGGAAGAAGCAAAACCAAGGGAAATTATATATTGAGCCAACCTGAAGTACCACTCCCGTGATGATTGTTTCAGTCCGTAGATACACCTATTAAGTTTGGCAACATGATCTCCTATCCTGTATCCTTCAGGAAGTTCCATGTAAATTTCTTAATTTAAGATTCCGTATAAGAACGCGGTTTTTATGTTAAGTTGTCTTGGTTTCCATTTCTTTGCTGCAGATATCGCCAACAGTAATCTTAAAGAGTCAAATCGTACAACTGGAGCATAGGTTTCGTCGTAATCTAGGCCGTGAATTTGTAAAAATCCTTTAGCCACGTACCGTGCTTTATATCTTTCGATCTCTCCATGGGCATCACTTTTAATTTTGCAAACCCATTTTCCACCAATAACTTTACGTCCTATAGGGCGAGGAACGATATCCCAAACGTTGTTTTCTTTAAAAGATAACATTTCTGCCTTAAATGCTGCATTCCATTCTTCCCAATGGGAAGACAATTTAGCGCCATTATATGTTTTTGGCTCTAGCTCGTCTAGAACATTAGCCATAGCAAACTCTTGATCATTAACACTGGTCGAGATGCACGAGTTGGGTTGAGGATGAACACGAGAAGCATTCCACCATTCCCCCGTTATTGTGTCATCGAAAGTCCGAAGATGTATCGTGCGTTTAGGTCTTGAGTTGATGGACATAATGTCTTGAGAATGAATTTGAACATTTTGAGATATGGGAGAAGTTATTGGATCAGAGTCGATTGAGATTCTTGTTGATGTTGATGATGATTGTTGGGATTCAGAATGAGGAGTATGACTAGGATCTTGATGAAGTGAATTTTGAATTTTATGTTCATGCCCATTAGAGAATAATATTATCTCAGTATCTTGAGTCGCGTTTGACTGTAGAGGGATATTCATTTCGGTTGAGAAGGAATTTGTTGTATCAGTGATAGATTTAATTGCAGGAAAAGTTACGTCAGCTGAAGTATAAATTTGCCTTTTTTCTTGAACAAAAACTTGATATTGATGATTGACTTTGGTGTAGCCTACGAAAATACTTTTAATAGCCTTTGGAAGAAGTTTGCTTCCTGATGACCGCTTGGCCATGGGGATATGCACGAAACACTCTCGTCCAATAGGTTGAAGGTGAGTAATGGAAGGTTTGGTGCCGTGGAAAGCTTCATAAGGAGTCTTTCCATTAACAGATCCATGAGATAAACGGTTTTTTGTATAAATGAAAGTTTTTGCTGCTTCAGCCCATAGCCTTTTATCTTTAAATGGTAAAAGCATTGTTCGTATTCCTTCGCCTATAGAGCGGTTTAATCTTTCAGCAACACCATTTGATTCAGGAGAGTAAGGGGGCGTTAAGTGATGACTTATCCCCTTCTCAGCAAAGTACTTTGAGAGCATAGAATTTACATATTCACCTCCATTATCAGTCCGAAATGATTTAAGACAACAATCGTACTGTGTTTCCAGTCCAGTGATAAATTCAATTGTAGCTTTCGCCGCATCAGATTTACACTTAAGGATTTGGACAGCAGAGTATCGAGTTGCGTCATCAATAAAACAGATGTAGTAGAGTGCATTTCTATGTGATGGAGTAGCAAAGGGACCACATAGATCGGAGTGTATGTATTCGCCTTTGACTTTTGCCCTGGTCCTTGAAGGTTTTGGTGTTTTGTGAGTAGATTTGGAGACGATGCAAGCTTTGCAGGAAAAATCAACAGGCATTTTGGGGATGATACTTGAGTCTTGGATGAGCTTTTCTATATTCTTCATTGTGGAGGGAGCTGAATGACAGAGAGCTTTATGCCAGAATTCATAAGTTGTAAAAGCATAATCATTGATATCCATTTCCGGAATCACCGGTAATGGTCCGTTAAAGTGAGCTTCCATCCATATCTTACTATCTTTATAAACAATTATACATTTACCATCGTCACGGAGTGTAAGAGGCCCAACTCAAATAACTCAAAAGTGAGGTTCTAAAATTGTAAATTAAATAACTAAGAAGTGCATGGAGATTATCTACAAGAGAAAAGCGCAGGTTTAAATAGTTATCCCGATCTATCACCCCCGAAGCCTTCCGAGCGCCATAGAATTAGAACTTGCAATAACCCATAGAAGATGCTAGAATAATCTCCACACCTTAGGATGCCAACAAACCGTTTTAGAACTTTCTGGAAGCTTTCTTAATATTCCCTGATATACGCGGACATAGCTATCATCCAAATTGGGTAAATAAGCGATGATCATTATTTAGACGAGGATCATTGTAATGATAGCTAGCGCTTAGAAATTGTTACCTAATGTAAGCGAGAACTCCTTGCGCCACAACATCCTAATCCACGTCATCCAACGCCGCACAGATAGTAAGGTAATTATACAAGGGCAAGAGCCCGAGTCATTAGCAAGGGTCCTGACCCTCACACGGAGAAGGTATCCTTTGGATCTGGCAATCCTCCATGAAAAGAGGGGTAAACTTAATTTGGGAACATACAATACATTATCAATTTTGAAAGTAGATACAGATCCCTCCGACAGTTTGCAGTTCAACATAACTTGTAATAGTCGAGGCTGAAGTATCTTAGAAGTAGATAAAAATGGGCATCAAATCAAAGAATATAATAAATCTAAAGACCAAAGGACATCTACCCCATCCTGTATGTACATGTTTCCATCTAATATTAAATCCCCTTACATCCGAACGCCTAATCATCCTTAATGTAATTTAAATGACAATTCTCATGCTGTTCAAGAGTTACTCCTCCAGAAGTCCTATCCTTGCAACACTAGCGTAAATGAGAATCGGCGCCAAGCCTCTAAGTCTTCTTCTAAACTTTATAATGCCTCAGGCATTACTTCACTATGAACCCAGCACCTGGCTAATATGCCCCCTCCCTAACCTTATGATACCTCAGGCATCAGCCTTACTACACCTCAGGCTTCAGACCTGTAACATTACCTCTCCCCTCTCCAAGGTTCTTCACGAACCAGAATTACTCATGGCAGTTTCAAACCGCTCCATAGCCACAGTATCTCTCACATTTTGATAGGGCTCCCATGTTGGTGACTGATAACCTGACCATTTTACCAACGCCTCTTTTCGAAATCCTCGACCCCTCTTGCGCTTACGTACTTCCAAAATATCTTGCACCATCCATTCTTCTTCACCCGACTCGCTTGATATAATTGCTGGTGGTTGATGATCTGTTTGGGTTTGTGTCGGCAACGGGTCATTCGCAGCTGGCTTTAACAGACATGTATGGAATACATTGTGAATAGCCCTTGGAACATCCAGACGATAAGAATGACTACCCACCACTTCGGTAACTGTATATTTGCCATGCAGCCAATCAAACTTCTTGCACGGCCTATCTGTTTGAATATGACGAAGATTAAGCCGAACCTTATCTCCAACATTAAACTTTGGGGCTGGAGCTCTTCCCCGATTTGCAGCTGATTCTTGATTTTGCTGAGAAGAAACCATTGCTGCTTTGGCCATCTGTTGTGCTTCTCTTAACTTTGAAACCATATTTTCTGCTTTCTGAACTGGTGTTATTGGATTATCTGTATTAACTGCCTCTTCCCGGGCTTCGATAGGGTCAACATTATATCCATGGGTTAGAAAGAATGGACTAAATCCTGTTGAAGCGCTATTTCGGTTATTTGCTGCTAACTCAGCCACTGGCAACAGGTCTGCCCAGTCCTTCTGGCTATACGAAACAAAACACCTAATATACCTCTCCAGCTCTTGGTTCTCTCTTTCCGTTGCGCCATCTGTTTCTGGATGATACGCTGTAGAAAGGCGTCGCTTGATTCCTATTAACTCACAGACTCGTTTCCAGAAGGCATTGACCCACTGAACTCCGCGATCACTGACAATACCTTTCGGGAATCCATGATATCTCACATGCCTGTCCACAAATCTGGATGCCGTGGCTTCTGCGGTGAGTTCTCCTTCCTTCACTGCTTCATACGACTTTCCTTTACTTAACCGGTCAGTGATAACTTGAATAGTTGTACATCCGTTAGATAATGGCAGACCACTGATGAAATCGATGGTGATTTCATTCCAGATTCTCTCAGGCACTGGCAATGGCTTTAATAGACCCTGCTTTTTGTGACGCCAAATAGTAGCATCACCACAAATATCGCAGTTCCGGACAAATCTTCTCACATCACTCAGCATGTTTTCCCAAAACCAGCGTCGTGATACAACTCTGTATGTTTCATCCCTGCCCGGATGCCCTGTTAATGCTGAATCGTGAGATATTTGTATCAATTTTGTTCTCAATGGCTCATATGCTGGTATCCATATCCTATCTCGGAATCTCAACAATCCATCTTCTCCGATCGAGCATTCTGAAATTTGAACCCGGGTGACTGAAACAGGCATTTTTTGATCGCCACGATGCACCGATTCTATCAACTCTTGATACTCTTCGTCTTGTTCTACTCCCAACTGCCACAACCTATTCATTTCTTCATCCTCAAATGGAGAATCTACTCTGACATAAGCTGGTGAAACTATTAATCCTGGAGGTATTAAAACTCTTTTTAGATTGTTAACTTCTTCTCTCTCTTTTCCTTTTGGTACATCCTGGTCACGTCGAGACAATGCATCTGCTAGAACTTGTTCTGATCCTGGCCGAAACTGCAGCACAAAACGGTGACGGGAAAGCTTTTCTTGCCATCTGATTTGTCTCTCGTTTAACGGTTTGCCCCGTACTTTAGTGAATGCTTCTAAATTTTTGTGATCTGTTAAAATACAAAACGGGTGCGCCAGACTTCTCAGCTCTGAGTCCCAATCTTCAATACACCGGATGATGGCCAATAGCTCCTTGTCATGAACGTCATAGTTACATTCAGCAGGAGAATTCTTTCGCGAGAAGTAGGCTACAGTTCGCCATACTGCTGCTGCGTCGTTTTGTTCTTCATATGTTTTATTCTGGCATTGCATAAGTACACCTCCAACCGCCCATTTACTTGCGTCTGGCTCAATTCTTGTCGGTGCTTCGGGGTTAAATGGGGCTAAGATGGGATCCTTCATGAATTGCTGTTTCAAGCTCTGAAACGCAGCCTCACACTCCTTAGTCCAAATAAACTTCACTCCTTTTCGTGTCAACGCAGTTAGTGGGTACACTGTTCTTGAATAATTCGAGATGAACATGCGATAATAATTTGCAAATCCTAGGAACCCTCGAACTCCTTTCACCGTCGTTGGAGCCTGCCAATCCAGAATTGCTTGGATCTTTGACGGATCCATTCTAAGCCCTTTTCCAGCTTCTACAATGTAACCTAAGTAGGTTACACTTGGCGCTTCAAATGCGCATTTCTTAACATCGATTGTTAATCCCGCGTCCATCAATTTCTTTACTACCAACTTGACTTTCTCACGATGATCTGCCCGTGATTTGTTCGAAAAAATAAGCACATCATCAATGTACGCTGTACAGAACTCATCCAGATGTTGCTGCAAAACTGAATTGATGTAGCGCTGGAATGTTGCTGGACCTCCACTCAGGCCAAATGGGGTTACCAACCACTCGTATGTTCCATATCGAGTTCGCATTGCCGTCTTCCACTCTTCACCCTTAGCAATCCTGATTCGATGAAAAGCTGAACTGACATCCAATTTTGTCAGCCATCTCGACCTTCCTACAGCCTCTAAAGTCTCTTTTATCAAAGGTATCGGATAACGATCTTTTCTTGTGACTGCGTTTAGACCGCGATAATCCACACAAAATCGCAGCCCACCTCCTGGTTTTTTCGCAAACAGCACCGGTGCCCCACATGGGCTTTTGCTCTGTCGTATCCATCGTTTATCCAGCAGCTCAGTTAATGTCTTACGTAGAACCAACAGTTCATCTCGAGACATACTGTAGAGTGGACCCCATGGAACTTGCTTCTCATGTCCGTTCTCATCAAGCTCCAATGGCATTTGATGATCTATGTTCGGGCGGTGGGGTGGCAACGTGGCTGCATTCCTTGGTTCAAAAGCTTCGACTAAGGGAAGGAGATAGTCCGGCAAGATATCTCGAGGATTCACCGGCGCTTTAACGCTTAAAGCTTTTTCAATATCGTGCATTGACGCTGCAAATATTATTGTAGTCTCTGCAGCAACACTCCTTCTGAACCCAGTGGCATTCAATAAAACACCATTTGTTTGCAATTTTTCGCCTGATGACCCAACTTCAATCCCACACCCCCGAAACCTCAACAACTTTTTATCGCAGTCAACAGTAACTGCATGCTCTTCCATCCATCTCAGTCCCAGGATGATTGCTTGACGCTGCTTTGGTATCACATACATGTAAGCCTTTTTTATTTGATATCCACCGACGTCAATCTTTGCCCAGGCAAGATGCGTAATCATTTCATCCATCCCCTGGCTCACTCCTTGAACCCGTCTTGGTCTCAATAGTTCTTGTCGAGGGAGTCCCAATTTCGTTGCCAGTGTATCGCTGATTGTAATGTAGCACGTATTCCCAGTATCTACTAGCGCTTCTTCATATAATACATCATTTACTTGCACGTCAACCATCATCGGCTCCGTTTCCATCCTTGCTTCTATCTGAGTTACAGCATTGCTTTTATTACCGACTCTGGTAACAATAACTGTGTCATGGACTTTATTTCTGCAGTATTCTTTCTTCAACACCTTCGCGTGGGATTTTTCCTCTTCTTCAACTACGCCAGGTGGCTGCCAACTGGAATCATGCTGAATATTTTGTGTCCCAATGACTTTCTCAGTGCTAATAAATTTCTCTAGGTTATCCAATTTTGATATTTTGTTGCTCGAAGTTTCAACACACGATTTCTTGGTCTCACATGTACTCTGTTCCGCGCATGATGTAGGAGATGAATGTTTAATTTTTCTATCTACCGATACATCAATCATATGCTCCCAGGGGCGACTTTCTCCAGGAGCTACACATTTTCCGAGTTGCCGCGAGCTGCATCAATCATCAACTGCTGTTGCGATCCCTCAATCCCCTCAATACGCCTCACTTCATTGATTTGAGGATTACCGCCCCTCCGAGGATCCAAAGCGCTTCGAAATCTACATCTTTGCTGATGATGGTTAGACCCTCCGCACCGAAGGCAGAGCCCTTCTTGCCGACGTCTCTCTCTTTCTTCCATAGAAACCCAAGGCGCTCGTTCTCGATTAATATTGTTGGGCCTCGAACCCGCTCTTTGACTACTGGCAGAAGACATTGATGACGCCGGGTTTATGCTTGTGGCGTTCCCTATTCGTGATCTCATTCTCATCGCTTGTAGTTTGGCGTCTATAGACAGACACGCCGCTCGAAAGGTGTAGTATGATGTGTCCTCAAGCTTGTACGACACTAATCGTGACTGCATTTCCTTGTTCAAGGCTTCCTCCAACGTATTCACCTGAACATCTTGTGGCCATTCCTCGCCCCTTCCTGAGCAAGGAGTTCTTCAAAGCGGGTTACAAAATCTGAAAATGACTCGTTGGCTTCCTGTTTAGTCGCATTCAACAAAGTTCGGGCATTTTTCTTCTCATTGGGATCCCCGAACGTACCCTCAGCTCTGTCAAAGAAAGCGGTTGGATTGCAATTAGTACTAAGTTTCAGGCACATATTGTACCATTGTTGGATTCTTCTTTGGGCGCTCGTTTGTAGATGCATGTACAAGTACCCAAACTGCTCCTCATCGTTCCCAATTGCTCGGCCGTCCGTTCTCAGCTTTGTCTGTGCTTCCGTTCTCCAGGCCACCCACTCTGAGCGCTCCCCGCTGAACGATTTCAGCTCTCCTGTCCGGTGGCGCGGTCTGTTATCATCAGCAACAGGCTGTCGGTCGATGTCCATCTTATCAGTGTCAACATTTGGCCTTCGTTCCTCAACTTCTTTCCCCTTCTTCAGACATTGAATAGTCTCAGCTTGAGCCTCTATCTTGGTTTCCTGGATTTCGATCTTTTGCTTCATCCCATTCATAAACTCCATCATTAAGTCCAACTTCTGGAGTATGATGTTGTCGGCGCTGTCCATGGTGCAATGAAGTGACTCCTTTTTGACTGATACGTCAGAATTGGATCGAGTTTTGTTTGATGTTGGGGCGTCGGTTATTTCTATATCACTGCTTGAATCCGATGGTTCGCCGTACGTCATGTATCCCGACAATTTGGGGAGGAATCCGCGTTCTTTCAACGAGGTGAAAATAATGAATTTTGCTCCTTAAGAGCGGCAAAAGTCATAAATTTTGCTCCTTGCGAGCAATTTCAACAGGCTCCTTACGAGCGACTACAATTCCGTCTTCACTTCGAATCTTGCTGGTACGGATTACCAGTAAGAAAGGAGATTTATTATAATGTAATAGTCGAGGCTGAAGTATCTTAGAAGTAGATAAAAATGAGCATCAAATCAAAGAATATAATAAATCTAAAGACCAAAGGACATCTACCCTATCCTTTATGTACATGTTTCCATCTAATATTAAATCCCCTTACATCCGAACGCCTAATCAACCTTAATATAATTTAAATGACAATTCTCATGCTGTTCAAGAGTTACTCCTCCAGAAGTCCTATCCTTGCAACACTAGCGTAAATGAGAATCGGCGCCAAGCCTCTAAGTCTTCTTCTAAACTTTATAATGCCTCAGGCATTACTTCACTATGAGCCCAGCACCTGGCTAATATGCCCCCTCCCTAACCTTATGATACCTCAGGCATCAGCCTTACTACACCTCAGGCTTCAGACCTGTAACACTCTCCCCTCGTAACATCTCATGAGTCTGACGTGAGTTCTTTCCATTCGAAACTCGCTCTGAAGACTGTTGATACTCGGCAACCCTGCAAACACCATACTTGATCTATTTCAAGCCATAGTGCTCATCACATGATATTTGATGAGTATTATTTCCGGGTGACTCAGTGGAACAAAGACAGGCGCAGGCCGTAACACTTGCGTTCGAAACTCGAAGTAAATGTTGATTGGCTGGAAACAGAACGGCTCCTTATGTTTTATGTCGCATCATGTTTTCCTGAAAGAACAATAGCAAAGAAGACAGTTGATAGCGGCTTCAAAGCGGATGGTAAAAAAACCTACAAATCTGTCGAAGACATTGATTTATCAAAGCAAACATTTGGTGATACTGATGAAAAAGCCTCGGCTCAAAGGGAACTAAAACGTTGCATACAGGAGAATTAACCTCTAGCCGCATTCTTACCAGGCTGGCTGACTTATGCCGAACCTTCTGATTTTAACGATAGTGCACTGATATCATAAATGAAAAAATCAGATATCCCCGACACCCTCGTTCGTTACATCGACATCGTGCGTGAACAGGACGAGACTTTGCGGAGCTTGGACCTCAAATACAGCAAGGACGAGCAAAATGTTGCATTAGTCAATTATCTACAAAGTTTTAGTAAAACGGAAAAAACTAGGGCATAGGAGGCGAGAGGTGTGTATACTCGAGCCGAACCTCTCAAAAAGAAAGAAACAAATAAAATAACACATACGCGCCACGCGTTGCTATCTAATCTGATTGGATCTAGATCAGCCTAGTTCGAGCCGTGACATGTGCGCTGAGCATCCTCAGAGATTCTAGTTTGTGCTTGTCGGTTGATAAGGATCCGGATCGGGAACGTGGTTAATCAATATGTATGTTATTTTGCTCGATATAACGATGATTGATGCTGACGTTTGCTTTTACTGTTTTCTTCCGGCTCTCTACTTCGACATGTATGTATTCTCGCGAGCCTAGAAACTTGAACCGAAGTATGATAAGCCCGAACATTTCCAACCAACATGCCGACGAAAGATCTAACATAATCAAAGATGATAGAACGCGGTAAAACCTGCGAGAAAACTATCCCATGATAAAACAGAGTAGTGCTCGGCATAGGATAGAACTTTCCTGCAACAGCCTCGTGACACCATCTTGAGTTTGCATCCGAGTTATGTCACTGCAGCATTATCTAATATATTCTGTTTTATCGTATGCCCACCAACCATCTTCACATGATTGCCGTCCACATATTTGATTCTCATGATAGTTATCGCCATTAATCAGCCGAGCAGATCGATTCTGTTTACATCAATCAGTTTACATGTCGGCGGGTCATTTTGCTTCTTGATACATGTGCGTTTAGACTCAAATACAGCACGTTTTATTGTGTTGGAAGGATTGAACTTAAGATGATCATTTCAAGGTCGGCGTTTATGACTTTTCTCTGTCAAATTAGGACCTATTTCTGGGCGAGATATGCTTGATCGATTAAGACTAGCTATGTCGAGGTTGAATGAAGAAAAAGAAATCAAAGGCTGAACTACGAGAAAAAGAATGATATTGAGGCCAAAAATCTTAAAATCTCTAATCTCAGGCTAGTTGAGCTAGTGTTAGCACAGCCTGAACTATTTCTTACTCAGTATGTGTCAGTAAGTGTCTGTCTTTAATTGGTTCGTTAAAATTTCAATTGATACCAAATGATATGGTTCCATGCTCTAAATGCTTTGTCTCTTTACTAAAACTACATCACATACAGTTATCCCGGCCCTTACTTTTCCACCCCTATGTACATGTCTTCATAAAAATTTCAGCGGTGATGAATATCTATGCTTTAATTTGCCATCATTCACTATAATTTGTTCATCACTACGCCTAGTCCTTGAACTCATACATGGCACTAAATTACATTGCTTCAGAGGTAAGCACTTTAAGCCAAGTGGATGATAATTATTTTTGTCCCTCTCAGCGTAATTTATGGTCCACTGTTTGACGACTAAATCTGCGTACTACATCTCCAATCTTCACCTTGCCCATTTGTTTCGATCTCAAACTCAGATTGTGGTTCTCGATGTCAAAATCTTCTGGAGAGTGATCAATCCTTGTTTCAACTCATAAGATTTTGAAACATGGGTGTTATCCTAGTAAGGAATGCGCCTCTGAGATACAGTTTACAAGAATGAACACCATCCAATGTACATACCTGCCAAAAAGACTGGGTTGGTTGCCTGCTTGATTAACTCATCAACTTGACCCTCAACCCCAAGCGGAACGCTTTCACCCGGTAATAAACCTCGCACCTTACGTTGTATGCTGTTCAATACTCCCTGTGCTGTGTCTGGCACCGAAAAAGTGTGTTGTTTTTTTTTTCGGTCTGTTTTTCGCAACAGCAGATCAAGTGTCGGGTCGTAAATAAAGGCCTCAAGGATAGTCATCAGAGTCTCTTCATGCTGTCGCAAAAGTTTGAGTGTCAACTCTGATGATTTTCGGAAAGGTCCTTCATAGCCATACATTCCCATAGCGTCGACCATATTGTGCGTCAAGCGAAATGGAACTCGCTCTGGTTTTGCAAACGTGAGACCTTTCTCAAAAAGGCAATTAAAGTCAACATGAAAAATTCCACCATTTCCTTCCTCTAGCAAAATATTTTCTCCATGTCGATCGCCAAGGCCAAGTATTGTGCCTACCATTGACATCACAGCACAAGAGCGAGTGTATCGAAGTCGGGCTGCAAACCAAGCCGAAGGCTCTGGGAATTGTGACACAAACCATTGATGCAGTACAGGTGGGAAAATTCCGAGGACTTTCTCTGTGAAGTATGATATCTGGCTTTCAGACTTACATGCTTTATCACATAGAGATTCTATCTCTCTGTAATTTGGTGTGATGCCCCTTGCTTTATAGATTTGGAGTAGAATATCTCTACTAGTTTTTAAACCATCCACCCATTCAATAATACCACACTCTTCATTTAGAGGTGTTACTGCGTAAGTTTTAATGTATAATTGACGACGGCTTGATTCTGCATCGCGTTTTAATGACCGGTTGATCATGGCATTAAACTCCATTAGACGCTGATCTTTCCGTAAATCATCTTTTGGCTTGCACATTAAACCATAATTCTGACCATCGGAGCCGCGAGCTGTCAATTTTCGAGGCTTTTGAAGCGAACTTAGCACCATTACCTCATCTGAGAATGAGCTGATCGTCACGACATCCCTTGAGAAGGCATTATGAGATTTCATATTATCGGTTAATGTCGGTAGAGCAGCGGTTAAAACGCTCTCAACAGGTACCGCCATTAGACTCGGAAGACAATTTTTCTGGTTAAAGCCAAGATCTTTAGCTAAGCTACACCAGATTGTTCGACTACCATGAAATTCACCTGCTTCACAAGCCTGAAGAAGGTCATTTGTTAGTTTTTCCCCATTTTTAATCAAAAGCTTCATGTCGATTGTATCTGGTGCAGATTTTTTATTGGTGCGAATATATTGCAAAACAGTCATCCCTCGAGCCTTTCGATCTTGCTGTTTTGATTGACAGACGGCCAACAATATCCACATCGCTTGTTGCGGATGAGCTTCTACAACTCTGTATATTATCTTTGCCAGGTAATTAAAAACTTCTTGGTTGGGGTGAGCAATGCGAGCGACAATTTGTGGAAGAGCTGTATAGAATATATAAGCCGGTAATTTTGCAGAGTATTTTTGAATTCGAGAATGAATGAGCTGAAGATTTTTCTTTTGTTGTGTGGCGACTCGGGTTATGAATTCCTTCGAGTTTCCGTACTTAGTATCTAGTGGTATAATAACTTGACTACCAAGTTCGAGCCAAAGCGTCAGAATTCGAGGAAGTGTTTGGTATATATATTTCGTACCATGAGATAAAGAACGGAGATAGTTTTCAACGACAAGTTTTGCCATTTCACCAGTCAGGTAATGCTCGTTCTGGATTTCAGGAGCTAAATTCTTCTCGGTCTCTAGCAACTTGTTGTAGTGGCGTCCTAGATAATAATGGCCCTTCTCCCAGTTAATGTGTGTTTTGGCAGCAAGTTGATATTGTGTTCTAAGTGCTGATGATTGTGTCTGTCCTGCACTATCTAGCCATTTAGCTAGGAGAAGACGTGCTCTCGCAGTCAGCAGATTCTGTTGTTCAGAAGCATTAACATCGTTAAGGTTGGTGATATTGGAATTTTTATCATGCGAAATAAACGCATTTGATTCAATGGCTCCACGCAAACTTTGAATTGCTTTACGATATTGGCCTTCTCTCCAAAGAAGCCGCGCATGTTCGATTGTCGCAGATTCATCCCCTAGTTGTGATGCACGGAGGACCGCATTAAATGACTGATGAATAGCATTTCCTTTTCGGGCAAGTCGCGCACTTGTTAGCCATGATGCTGCAATGTCACCCTTGGAGAAGTTGAGACTGCTGTAATGTTAGAAAATATTTAAATATCGAAGATCTCGTCTAAAAACCTAGAAAGATGCATCGCAGCACGTCGGATTCCGAGGAGATACTGCTTATCATTGAGATAGGCGCCCAAAACTTCAAGTCGACTGCTCAGAGACCCCAAAACTTTACCAAGTTCAGGATCTTCTTGTGGGACGATATCAATCCCTGCAATTATTTCGAGATCGGTAAGGATATGAAGCTTAAGCATGGTGTCATGACAAGCGTTTAGTGAAGAGGTGGTTGCAGTTGAGAGTGAACGAGCAATTTTTTCTCTAGTTTTCTTAATGTTCAATCTAAATTGTTCTGGTTCATTCTTTTGTAATGCAAGGAGCGCACGTCCAATACTGACGTTAAATTCTTCTGCCATTGATTGTGTTGCCATGGAAATGTATTTTTCTAGAGTACTCCATCGGCCCGTGGTCCAAGAAGACTCCGTAGCGAAAGGTAGGAATTTGGAAACTGTTTCATCTGAGATGCTCATTCCCTGCAGATAATTAAGAAGCACATCTATCTTTATTAGTTATTCATTATCTAGAGTTAGAAAAGGTGGTTACATACCATGCTGACCGGATTCCTTAAGACATGTAAGGAGATTTAGTTGGACTTCAATATCATCAGGTTGCTCAGAAAATTTGATTTCATACCAGCTCTGAGCAGTAGTCCACCTTCCACTTCGCCGGTGTCCAAGAATCTGTTGATCAATATCCAGAACATGAAGGTAGGCAGATATTCCTTCAATTCCATCCGGTTCATCGATTTGATTATATATATCTTGCAGGCGGTACAGGAGAGTGGTCCTTGTCTCTGGCCGCTTGTCATCCTCCCGAATATCTCGAATATGCTGTTCCCAATAAAAAAGCGCACGAGAGTAGGATTTACATTCTACAGCACGGGCAGATATGATATCCGGTGAGATCATTCCCATCACAGATTTAATCCGTTCAACCGATTCATCATTATCTGGCAATCGAGATCGTTTGCTTCTTCTTTCTTGAATCCACCTGGCAAGGTAATCAAGCACACGAAAAACAATCTAGTCGGTGATTAGAAGTTGATTATTAGCTTAGAGGGAGAAAAATAATAGCCACCTCAATACAGAGCTTAAGATCTTCTCCACGAATGTTTGAATCTGGCGGTGGTTTATAAGTCAAAACAGTTAAAAGCTCTGAGCCAATATCATGCCTTTGCTGAGTTTCACCAGAGACAACCACATGCAGTATTAGGTAAGGAAGAAGGAAACTCGCGATAGAGATATCTTTTATTCTTATCGCTCGACATAAAGGGGGAAATATATGTTTAGCAGCCTTAGTGAGGGGGGTTCCTAGCAGATTTAAGGTAAAATTTCGCAGCCATGGAATGTAAACACTGATTTGTTTGTTAGGCTGCACCTTTTGGATCTTTTCTGGTTGGAAGATGGGGTATTCAAATGATGAGGGTTCCATAGTTTTAAGAGAGTATTTTGAAGTAAGAAAGGGTGTTAGTATATCCTGTACTGACCCAGGTAATGAGGTCCATTTCAAATAAACGTGGTGGGAAGAGTTCTTACTCCCACCTTGTAAAATTGGGGCACATATCTCTTTGAATTGACATATCTCAAGAAGTTCTTGCATGACGTAAGATAAAAAGCCTTGAAGTACAGTATCAGTGGCCGAAAGAAATGCTGGTACGATCACTTCCTGCAAAATAAAGAGCACAAAATCTAAAGTTTCTTCTGCGTCGTCAAAGTTGCTTACGACAACCATGTCGCGATGTTTCCGAATTGATTCTACTCTATTAGAGTCCAAGCAGCCAATAAGACCGATGCATTCTGCGGAAAGTGTAGCAATTTTACTATTTGCATCATTAAACTTGACACAGGTATCCAAGATTGATCGTATGAGGACACCAATAATAGCTTCAGGCTGTTCGCTAATAGCCGAAGCCTGCAAGTACGACTGATGATGGCGAAGATAATTTCTTAGTTCAACTAGAGCCTGAATTACGACACCTGAGTTTTCATGACCAAGCCGGTAACTAAAAATCTGGAAGCCATTGCTAATATCGGTCGGCTTTCTTATCTTTTCCAGCTGATTCTCAATTTTGGAAAGCCGACTACAATTTGATAAAGAAGGTAATTTTGTGATCATGTTGTGAATGAGACGAGCACGATTATGGAGCAAATTTTGTAAGACATTTTCGGCACGGCACTGAGTCGTATCGTCAAAACCCTCCCAGTGTTGAATAATGGTTGAAAATGTACTTTCAAGCATAGCTTCAACATCGTCATCATCTAAGCTAGTGAGCATCGTTGCCCAAGCCGAAAATGCTGGTGACTGAAGTTCATTTTGTGACAGCGCAGATTGGAGACAAGCACAGATCTACAAATTATCCGCGAAAAGATTCTTTTACTTTTAATTGATATGGACGTACCTGGGGTCTACCAACACGACTATGTGCTTTTGCAACCTTGACTAATTCTTCTAATGCGTTAATGTACCGTCTTTTTTCTGTGATAGACTGCTCGTGAGCAATATCAATTATTACGGCAGAGATGGTTGTAATAAGTCCTAAAATATGTTGCTCTAGAAATGCTCCGACTGGGTTATTTCTCTTTTTTTTACTACTTGGTATAGGAGCTTTCTCAGCGAGAAATTTCAGGGCGACATAGATCTGCTTCATGTTAAATTTTGGAAAAATGATATTGTAGTACGTACCCTTCTTTTCTTGTCATCGTGTGCCTCTCCAGCTGCCTTGAGAAGATGAAGAGCCTGTGATGCTGGCTCAACTCGCATAAGTTCGTCTAAGTTAGTATCTTTGAAGCGCGGAGAGGCATATTTTAGGTGGGACATAATGTAATTCTCTATATCAGGCACGTCCTGTATCATAAGGAGAGCTAATGTCGGGACAAGATTCGATGCCTCAGCACAAGCCATTCCAACCTCCGGGTCCTTTCTTGCTATCGATATCCTCTTGATTACATCAATTCTTTTCCCCATGACCAGCCATGGTATTGTATAGGATTGAGTTAGAAGGAGAAATTCTGTGACCGTTATTTGAAGGAGATCCGCCACTAGTTGGGTCGTTGTTGGCTTCACAAGAAGATCCTTAACCGCCTCGTTGGCAACTGTGCCCCAGAATGGAGAGAAGAGGCGTGACACACTCAAACCAAGTGCTTTTGCTAGTCTGAGAATCTTTCAAATATAAGCAAGTATTAGGTTAAGATGTAAACTACCCACTTCATTAAACGCAGCGCCTGACACTACAGGATTACTGTGACCTAAGTATTGAACGAGAGCCAAGAGAACAATATTTAGCTCATCATCTTTCACCATCCTGAGCTCATCAGTAGGGAAAGAGATCTAAGTTTTTTTTATCAAGATATACCTTCCTATTTGACCCCAAGTCAGTATGCATGTTTCCTGTAAATGGTGGCCTTGTTCATTAGGGAATGTTCGCAGAATCTCGAAAGCATGACTTCGATTATTTCTTGTTACTAGATTGTCTGAAGGCCCTCTAAGAAATGCAACTATAGTTCGACTTTAGGGTATAATTAGCTGTAAGTAATTCATTCAATATACGATCATATCCCACCTTGCTGCGACACGAAGTTCTCGAATAGAACTTTTTAGAGATTGGAAGCACCATTGAGCTATTTTCGACACCTCCAGGTCAAGAAATCTCTGGTCATCACAGTGAAGAGCTAAGTTTTTTGTTGCTATCATGGCGACCACTCGCGCTTTCCTTGACTTCATAAATTCCGGGGATTTGATAATGTTTGATAAAACTTGGATAACTTCGCAAATGATTTCGTCGGAAGATGGATTATCTAGTGCTCTGTTCTTTGATAGCCCTCCCCCTTCGCATATAAGGCAGCAGAAATTTGTTATTTTTCCAATCTTACAAGTCATCGTTAAGTGACCGAATCTTCCACAAGGTATACGGCCGAGATACTCGATTAAATCACAGCGGTCTTGACCAGATAAGGATTCAAAACACTCTCTATTTTACATTAGGTCTATAAGTTTCATATTCATTTTACTTACTCAGTAATAGTACTTAAGCCTTTGAAGTTATTGACTTTTTGTTCACCGAGAATACCATACAGTGCCGAAGTAAGTACGGATAAGGGATCCTGCTCATTAGTTTTATGCTTTTTTTTTGGAATTATAGCATCCAAATCTGTTACATCTTCCTGAGAATTTCGTGATGAGAAGCCTGAGGGCTTGAGTCTATTTTCAAGGTCGTTACTTATGCAGGATCTAAGATCATTATCGTGAAAGTTGCAGCGCATAGCTGAGCAGATCCCAGATAGTCGAATACATGAGTCCTCCGAAATATTAGTTGGGGGAAGAGCTTTAGATATTTAACTCCTGACCTTTAATTCTTGTGATATGACAGCGCTAGTTTCATTATCCCTAAGAAAATGGCTGAGCGCTGGTATCAGATGAATTGAAATTGATCTACGTATCTTGCCATTATCTTCACAAATGAATGCTAGATGAGAAAAGCTTTTGGCAAAAAGGGACTGTATTTCTTTGGACAATTCTTTTGATGCCTCCAAAATATTTGTACAGATAAGGGATAGTAAATTGATACTCTTGTGGATAGTTACCTGGAAAATAACGGATTGGTCGTCCGAAATAAGAGCTTGGAGGGCGAGGAAAAGAGTGACATTTAGATTGAAGTAATTTTCAGTAAATCCGGAAACTACCGCATTTCTTTTACCGAGAAACTTATGAGCCTCTAAGATAGAATCCAAGAGCCATACCGAATAGTCTTGAAATGCCAAAGTGACATCACATGATTGAGTGGTTTCTGTTGAGAGTTCTGATACAATCAGTAAAAGGTGGCACATGTGATGCAAACCATGAGTAACACTGTTAATCGTATACGTGTGACGAAGACTGAGCCCCTCACTAGCACTGTCGTCCAGAGATGCGAGAAACTGCACCTCATCTGAAGGAAGTACAAAGCTCAGACGAGAATTATTAGCTTTTTTAAGATGAATTAACGTAGCTACGCAAGGTAAGCAAATAACATCATCTTCAAGGAGAATGGACATACTAGATGCACATTGCTTAAGATAACGGAAAAATTGAGAGCTCAAATGCCATAGCCCAGGCATTCTAAAAACTGCTTGAAACGATATACGAAATAAATTGGTAATTTTTTTAATTAAACATTCACATCGCGGGCGACCAAGCAAGCCTAAGACTCTTGGAAATAGCCAGATCCATAATGGCTCTCTTCCACGACCCTTGTAAGATTCTTCAGGATCTGAGATATAATTTAAAACCTTTGGACAGGCTTCAATATTCATGCAAAAGAGATCTATCGATTCGCTGGCTTGGTCAACCAGTTCCTCGAAATTTACAAAGCAATTATCGTTTCTTAATCGCTCCAAAACAGCAAGTGAGAGGACATAGATCAACTTATGCTTGTGGCTGAGCTGGATATTCGGGTCTTGGGGTTTTGTCGCGTTATTTTCGAAATCGGAGACCTCAGTGGTTAATCGTTGCAATTCGTCTGGTTCGGCTTGGGGTGAAGGTCTATTAGCCGTTGTAACTTTACAAATGAGCTGAGCGACCATAGATGACTGTGGATTTTCATGAGCACCATGATTTGTACTGTTAGGAAGCGATGCATTATGATTCCTCTGGGAGGTAAGTGCCATTTTCCCTTAGACATTTCTGTTGACGCGTTCACTTGCTAAATAGAGAACGCGACTAGTATTTTTATACGATCACCTGACTTATATAAATCAGAATAATGTAAAGTAGCGGAAATGTGAAATTTTTCTTTGAAATTTAATTTCACTAAGAATTTATTTTATTTCTATGTTGCTTTGTTATAGAATTGTAGCTTCTTGACCTACTGTTTTTATTACTCGCAAACACTTAGACTTCTCCAAGTATCTCAATAGTTTTTCTCTGCCAACTTTGGGTTTGAAAATTATTTGTAGATTTTTAAGCTCCAGACCTTCAAAATTCTTATCCCTCATCATAGAGAACGGAGGTGTGAAAAAAGTAACAGAAAAATAGTACCAAATGTGTTTTAATTTCATACAGAGATTAAATGTGAAGCTTCATTCAGAATATGATCTATAACTGCATAAATGAGTAATTTTATTCTTCTGGTTTTCAACCGGAGTCAAGTCGAAAAAAAATACAAACCTCCGCAAGCGTCTTAAATACACAACAATGACATGTACCGGTACACGTATTCTCATGCCTGGGTTTGCATACAGTTGTGATCTTAAGGACCAGTGTCAAGGATAGCTTGGGAGTGGAGACTCAAGAAAAGAGTTTTGGTATATTGCATCTCCACACTCTGGGGGGGACGAATACGGCGTTTCTACCTGTACGTGGCATCCCCTACGAACCTGGGGTTATCTCTAGAGCCAACAGAAACACGCATTACATAATCGGGGAGGAATAGTCACCCGGATAAGTTTCGAGAGCGTATCCAGCTCCAATTATGGTGGTGATGGATGAGACTAAGTTGGCCCTTTTTACCAAGATAAATTCTAATCGTTTACAGATATTGTGTCATTATACTTTCCTCCGAAGGTAGAGCACCGCTAACTGAGCGCTGGTGGTGTCGGTATAAGGAGGATACTTGGACGATAGGATGTTAGAGATATACAGATGGGAATACGCACCTCGTGTGACTCTGGTGATCAGGCCTCGCCTGGCTGGAGTTGCTGGTTTTTTTTGAGACTTTTTTCCGCGTAGCGATTTCCACGGCTGCTCTTTTTCAATTTTTTTGAGCAGAAGGATCCGTAGAAAAGGTGGTTGAATTCTAGGGGTGATTACTGAGCTAAATGGCTACCCGTCATGGGTCAATGTATCAATGATCTTGGGTTCGAGGTTAAAGGGAATAGGAGCACTGTAAAAGGTGTGGCCTGAGTCAGAGAGGAGCCACAGTGTTGTAATAGTCTTTGACTCCACGTAGCACGAATAAACACAACAACAAACAATTAATCAGACAAGGTAAGAGCTGCGTTAATTTCATCGGGGGTGGTCTAAAGTAGGGAGGTCATCGATGGGTTGTAAAGTTGATAAGTATCATTTAACGTCGGGTCGGATGGTGCAGTGGTACACCGTCCAGGCCGTTCTCCCAAGTAGAGTCTGGGTAGCTTGGACACATGCCCCACTTGAGACAGGAGAAAGCTGGTTCGAATCCAGCAAGACCCTCACACCACTTCTCTCGCGGTGATACTGTATTCGTAGAATGACGAAAGCATGCTCAGGTAGCCACAGGTTTTTCTCGCTTTTCCCTGTGGTGGGTATTCACGGAAGAGGGTACATGTCGTAAGGCGTTATTCTCGTAGTGGTATCTGCAAATGAAATCTGAGTATGAGTGTTCCAAACGTCAAAATGAGTCGTTCTATAACAAAGAATACGTATCTTCCGAAAAATACCTACGTGGGCCTTCAGGCGCCGAAATAGGATAATAGAAAAATTTAATTTTTATTTATCATTTAACGTCTAACTAAACTCTTTACAGCTAGCTCAGCCTCCCGTAGGGCGCAAGACGCGCGACTAAAATACATCTCTACAGATGAGTTCTTCGCATTTCCGTTAACCCGAAGGTCGCGATTATTAGAGGGAATGGTGCATCGGCGTAGCCGACCATCCAAGCCAATTTAAAAACTATAATTTAGACATATGTGTAAAGTTGACAAAGATGTATGTGAGGTTAAAGTCAAGTTGTGGCAGAGAGAACACTTCACGTGATGAGAGGGCTCCGATTGAGATTGCTCGTGAACCTCTGACCCTGATATATATATATATATATACATTCTCATTGAAGCTTCTGACATTCCCTACAATTCGATCCCACTAAGTTTATATCCATTAAGTGCACTTTAGTTTGGTCATCGCGCTCGTGATGGCCAAATCACAACAACCACCTCCCCTGGCCCAGCGCGTCGCTGAAGAGCTCGAGCTTGTACAGCGCGTGGCAAAGGGTCGAGCTACCTGGGTTCAAAACTTCCACAACAAGTTTTGGACATCTGTCGAAGAAGCTGACCCTCTTATCAAGTCCTTCGTGCGCGAGCAGATGGACGCGTTCCTCTTCGCAGTTGCTTCTGGGCAACCTATGCGACATGACACACCGAGACAGCCCAAGCCGGCGAGCTCCTTACCCAAACCCAGCCATAACCTTCCTTCCCGACCTCCCGTTCCAATCACAAATCAACCTCGAAATTGGGCAGCGACCGCCGCAAGCCCACCCGCCTCATTACCCTCGGCTCCAGCTCAACCTAGTACCAAAAATCGACCCACTCGCACAGCTGTCCAAAAACCTGCTGTGAAGTCCAAGAGCCCTAAAGCAAATTTCCGCCTGACTGAAGATGCCCCTCTCCTTAGAGCAGACGTAACATCAGTCAAAGCTGCCTTCATAAAAATCGTCCCTGGCCTTAAAGACGGTATCGCTTCCGTTTCCCGAAACTCTAGCGGATTCAGCATGACCTTTTCATCCGAGGAATCGCTGAATCTTGCGATGAAACATGCCGATTCCATCAAGGCCTCTCTTTCAGGAGCCTTACATCAGGTAGAGGACCGGTATGGATATGTCGTCAAACGCATTCCCCGCACCATCTGGAATCCCGTGTCCAATCTGGTTTCCTCAACCCTTGATGACGTCAAGACCATTGCCCAGGCACAGACGGGCGTCGCCCCATCCAGTGCTCACTGGTCGCAGCATGAAAATAGCCACGATCCTTTTCATACGGCGGTCATCTTCTTCCCAAAGGAGGCTCCTACATTCCGAATAGTTGACAGCGCGCCATCCCGGCGATATGTTCCCAACCCCAAGGTAGTTCAGTGCGAAGCTTGTTTCGGGTTTCATCAATCCTCTCGCTGCCAGATCCAGGCTTTGTGTGCCTTCTGCGGCACTCCCCGCCACCAAGGAGAATGCTCTCACCATCGCCGATGCATTAACTGTTTAGGACCACATCCTGCAGATGATCACACCTGCCCCATTCGCCCTCGTCCTTACAAGGGCAAACTTATTCAGCTTTCCGATAAAGAGGTTACTGAACTTCGCACAAACAACCGCAACAAGCTCCGTAAGACACGGCGGGCTGAAGCTGCTACTGCTGCTGCCACAGCTGCCTCAACTGCCTCCGACCCCGGCAACACCACCCCTTCTGCTAGTCAGAATAGATTTACCTCCCTCGAAAATTCCTCCTCTGGATCTATGGATGTAGATTCGGAAGAGCAAGCTCCCATTAATACTCTTAGTCCTACTCTCCATGAACAATAGAGTATACTTTAGGATTACCCCCCCGCCTTGTCTTCGCTTCCTTCAAGCAAACGTTGGACGTGGTGGATCTGCGCACCTTATTCTCTTATAAGCCGCTTTTCAGGGTAAGTACGACGTCATCTTTGTCCAGGAGCCTTGGACTAAAGTTATAAACTTCAAAAATGTTACCAAGTCTCACCCGGCATATGTTATCTTTACTCCTCCTGATCGGGACTGGAAGCTTGCGCGTCCACGCGTACTAACCTACGTCCGGAAAAAATCTAACCTCCGTCCTATCCAGCTGGACAGCGGACCCTCACCAGACACTGTAGCCCTCCTTCAATGTTCTCCCCCTATAGAGGTTATCAATGTCTATCGGCAGCCTCAAGCCCATATGCCTGAGAGTCTGGACCCACTCCTAAGGTGGCCGGTCAAGCCGAACTCCATAATCGTGGGAGATTTTAATCTTCATCATGAGTTATGGGAGCCAAATGTATCTCGCTCGTCCGGAGTTGGCAGCTTTGTCGACTGGATTGATAATCATTCCTTAAGGTCGGCTTTACCATATGGGGCTCCTACCCATCGCGCTGGCCACGTCCTTGACCTAGTTCTAACAAACATGGACGGACTCTTGGCCCGCGTGGACCCAGGGTCTCATTCGACTTCCGATCACGAGACAATATCTGGCCTAGTTCATCTCTCTTCAGCTCAAAGGCGCTACCCGTCAACGAGGCTGCCTAAACTTACCCCCGAAAAAACAGAAGTGTTCCGACAAGCACTCATAGCCACTACTCCTCCTGTTCTTCCCTTCGAGGAACCTACCCCCCAGCTCTTAGATTCGGCAGCTTCCTCGGGCATCGCTGCCCTATCAGCTATTCTACTTTCAGTTAACCCACCGAGGCCCGCGTGTGTGCCATGTAAGGATTATTGGAACCAAGAATGCTCTGACCAACGCCGCCGGTATGTTAATGCCCGTAACAGTGGTGATCCAGACCTTATCAGCGAGGCACACCGTAACTTCCGCAAAACCGTTAAGCGAACCAAACGAGAGTACCAGCGCTCTAAGCTAGATAGTGTGTCTTCAATTTTGGAGGCCCATAAAGCGGTTGGATGGCGAAGATTCTCCAGTCGCTTCGGTCCTCCTCCAATTCTATTTCAAGGAGTCACGTACAGTACCCCGACTGAGCGTGCTGACATCTTTTTCCGCACGAAGCTTGCCCACTTAATCAGACAGCCGGATGTCTCCGTGTACACCCCTACCTGCGCATTGAGAGAGATTCCTGCGCCACCCTCCCTGGACGAAGATGAAGTGCGACACTGTCTTCTTGATACATCGTCCACAACCCCAGGTCACGATCATCTCTCGGTTGTTGCTCTTCGCCACGTCTGGGAAGTCGATACATGGCGCACGTGGATTGTAAACTTGTACAGTCTCTGCTTGACATTCGGACATCATCCAAGCGTTTTTCGCCGCGCTGAAGTTGTGGTTATACCGAAACCTTACAAGGATGATCTGACTAACCCCGCCAATTGGCGACCAATCTCTCTCCTCCCTGTCCTTGGGAAAGGGCTGGAACGCCTCTTTGCGCGTCGTTTCGCCTTCTGGGCGTTGTCGAGCTGCGTTATCTCTCCAACGCAACTTGGAGCTCTTCCTGGAAGATCGGCTATGGACCTCGTTGAGTGCCTTGTTCACGATGTCGAGAAGGCATGGGATATGAAACAGGTGTGTACTTTGGCTACTCTTGACGTCGAAAGCGCTTTCGATAGCATTCAGCCTGGCCGCATGTCTTTACGGTTGCGCGAACAGTGATGGCCAGTACCGTACGTTAACTGGGCTGCATCTTTTGCTTAAGACAGGAAAGCTCGCCTCCGAGTGGACGATTTTGTGGGCGAATTTTTGGACATTCCGCACGGGTTGCCTCAGGGATCCCCTGCTTCACCCATACTGTTCCTCCTCTTCCTTGAGCCTTTATTCAAACTCGGCTTCCCCACTTATGGATATGTAGATGATGTAGCGATCCTGTCGGTCGCTAAGAATCTAGTCGAATCTTCGCGCCTCACTGTTGCTAGGGTTGATGCAGTCACCCAGTGGTGTAACAGGAATGGACTCTCGTTAGCTGAAAATAAGATGGAGATTCTGCATCTTCATAGGACCCGTCAGCCCTCTCCTTCTTTAACCATCAACGGCATCGTGAGGGATGCAAACCCAACGGTAAAGTGGCTATGCGTTCTGCTTGACACCAAGCTTTTTTTCAAAGCGCATTTACAAGTATGGAGTGCTAAGACGCAACGGATCAGCGCGCACATACGTCAGCTCGGCAACACCAATCGTGGTATACCCACCGCCTTTCTTCGCACCGCAGCCCTGGCTGCGGCGCTACCTGTACTTTTGTACGGTGCGGAGGTCTGGTGGCGCGGTCATACCTATAGCCGCCGCGGTCGCCAAACTTCAACTCGGTCTCAACACGTAGATTTGGTCTCTAGAGTCCTCGTCACCCTAGCCCGAGCAATACTCCCTGTATACAGAACCACCCCCACTGCAGCTCTTCTGAGAGAAGTTTGGCCCAAGCCTGCTCCTATATTACTTGAGGAAATGCGCCTCCGCTCTGCCCTTAGGCTAGCTACCGCAGACATCTTTTACCCCACGGTTAGAAGAGCAATCGACTCCCGGGCACACACTCGCCTCACCGAAAAGCTGAAGCTCGTTCCGCCCTTCCCTCGCCCCCAACTCTTAGCACCCTCCTACAAAGCCCCTTTTAACCGCTCTCGAGCAGACTTATCTGCCGAAGAATTTCTCGAGCGTATCAGAGCACTGCCATCATGGGACATCCTTGTCTTCTCAGACGGCTCAAAGCAAAAAGATGGGTCTGCAGGGGCAGGTGCCGCTGTTTTCCACAGGGACATCACTCTAGCTGAAGTGAGAGTGCCTCTCGGGCCCGATTTCGAGGTCTATGATTCCGAAATTATCGGCGCCCTAGCTGGGCTTAAGGCCGCTGTAGCGGCTCCTTCAACGCACCTTGCAACCAATATCCACGTAATCTTGGACAACCAAGAAGCAGCACAACGCCTTCTGGACGTCTCACCTTCGAAGTCCTCCCAAAGAGAAATTTTGGAGTTTCGAGATCTCGCGTCACGCTGGCCTACGAGGAGGATTCTTCCATTGGCGGCTCCTGGCAAAGTCAACGTAATGTGGTCTCCTGGCCATATGGGAATCCCAGGCAATGAGCTGGCTGATAAGTTGGCCGGTGAGGCTGCCCGTCAATCGGCCCCCTCTGCTGCATCTCTTGCCGGAGCTCGCGCTGAGATCCAAAGGCAAATATGGGATTTGACCACAGCATGGTGGCAATCTTATGCTCCCTCTACCTATTGCGAGTTGGGGATGCCTTTTCCCAAGAAGCCTCCTGAGGAACTACGACTCCCTCGCCGTTATCTCGGATATTTAATCCAATGCCGCACTAGACACGGTGACTTTCGTGCTTATCACGAAAGATTTCATCATACTGATGCTCTTCTGACTTGTTCCTGCGGGGCTGACAAGTCAATCACCCACTTGGTTTTTTGCCCCCTCGTGCGAGAGAGACTGGCTTCGGCTGGTCATCGACGAAGCCTGGGCCCACTCGATTTTCTTCTCGGCACATCTCATGGAGCCAAGCGTTTCGCCACCATATTGGAGAAGGTTAATTTCCTCTCAGAAATCTGCCCAATCCGTCCCATATGAGCTAGTCATGTGAGGAATCCGCTGCATAGCGCTCACTATATCTACATGTATTCTAATGGCCTCTCTGTCACAGCACCTTGTTCGTACTACATATAGAAGTCATCATGTCTCCCCAGGGATGGGGCTTTAGTTGTAACTAGCGCCCGGTAGACACAAAAAATAAATAAATAAATATATATATATATATATATATATATTTTTTTTTTTTTTTAAAAAATCATTTTAGCGTATGCAGCCAGTGGCTATGACGCGAATGATTACGAAGATATTTATGTAACGCAGTATGACTCAGTTTGACGTTTGGAACACTTATACTCAGATTTCATTTGCAGATACCACTACGAGAATAACGCCTTACGACATGTATCCTCTTCCGTGAAATACCCACCACAGGGAAAAGCGAGAAAAACCTACGGTTATCTGAATATGCTTTCGTCATCCTACGAATACGATATCACCGCGAGAGAAGTGGTGTGAGGGTGATGCTGGATTCGAACCAGCTTTCTCCTGTCTCAACTAGGGTATGTGTCCAAGCTACCCAAACTCTACTTGGGAGAACGGCCCGGACAGTGCACCATTGCACCATCCGACCCTTTGACCCTGATCGTATGTGACTCTTCTTGGCTACTCGAATATGCGGCGATAGGAATCCGACGGGTATTAGGGACTGTGGAGGGAGGAAAATCTTTCAACTACTGGCTTCAGGCTACCTCCTTTTTTGATGAAATATAGCTACGCCGCTAGTATGTCCCGTTGACAAAGAGAAGTCTTCTATCGGTCTACTATTTTCTTAATCTCTTTCCTACTTTTATTACATTTTTCTTTTGTTACAAGGTGTATCTTTCACCTCTTCTTTCAAGTTAAACCTGGTACAGGGTATCCCCTAAAATCTTCCAGACAAGTATTAGTCAACAAGTAAAACATGCAGAGAACCAGTGGAAGGGTGCTCTCTATTTATGTATTTTAGGCAGAAAAGTTCCAGGCAGAGAGGTCTGGATCTATGGGTAGAGGCCAAGTCTATTGGGGTACTGGCGCGTCGGGTAGCTATTATAGGCTGAGCTAACCGGCACGTGTTACTTTAAGACTCGTAGCCGTGCGCCGGCACGACGCTAAACAAGGAAAAAAAAAAGAATATGCGGCGAACATATTGAGCGTTTACAGCTGGCATCACGTGGAGGTGAAGAGATCGACTTTGCCAGCCGTGATGGGGGGCTGTTCGGTAACTTATTTCGGCACTTAATCACATGTACTGTTGCGCCATATTAGTTAACCAACTACTCAGACTACACACTAAATTCCCTTCCTCATCGATTTATCTCCCACATCTCTGGCGATGAAAAACAGAAGTCGACGAAGCACTGTAAAATATTAAATAGAGAGGATTCAATAAACACCTAGCATAAGCTTGGAAATCGAGTCTCCGATCAAGAGGGACATTTTTACCGTAAACTAATCTTTGAAAAGTTACTGATTTATCACGAGTAACAACTGGCCTGCCAAAAAAAAATAGATAACTAACTCGTAGGGTAAAATGCATCCCACTACCTTCCGACCGCGGGTATTTCCCACCAAACCATTCAAGAGCAGCGCAGATGCCAATACCATTGCTGCTCGGTACCGTCGAGCCCTGGCAAAGCATCCCTTCCTTCTGTTCGGACTACCATTCATAGGAACCATGGTGGCAGGATCTTTTTTCTTAACACCTGCGACTGCTATGCGCTTCGAAAAGCACGATCGTAAGGTGAGGCGGATGAGCCGTGAAGAAGCTCTGGGCATTGGGAAGTCTGGTCGGAAAGTCGATATGAAGGAAGAATATTATGTGAGTATAGATGTCCTCTATTTCTATTAAATTCAAGTAACCATTTAAACTATATATCGCTAATAATTCATCTATGCAGAGACTTGCAGCTAAAGACCTGGATGATTGGGAACAGAGAAGAGTCAAGAGGTTACCCGGGGAACCCGATGGGAGACTGTAAATGACACTTGGAGCCTTAATGATGTTACAACTTTCAAAGAAAAAAACGATGCTTGTTGACTATCAAATCGATGCTTCCTAATCACAACCAACGAATCGTTTTGGCCTTTGTCATTGATATACTCAGGCTTACTGAAGAAGCGAAGTCCGGCACTATGAGATCATCATCCATGCCAGATATCGAGATGAAGCCCTCGCCACTTTCGTCGTCTTCCAAAAGCCATTGTTAATAGCATATTTTGTAGCAGTATTTTCGGTGTCGATTGCGTCTCTTAAACTTGCACAGATTTGATAGGCAAGAATCAAGTATCATATTTCGATAGAAGTTGAACTAAAACCTGCACAATCTAAAATTGTGTATCTGAAAACTTCTGATTATCGAAGCAGATTAGGAAGATTTTTAACTGGCCCTCGAATGTTCCCATCTACCTAACCTCGACTCAATTTTTTTCTATAATAAGCACATGTTTTGGAATTTCGGAACAACGCAGATTTACTTTACCAAGTCACTGGATTCGTATTTGAAGAGAATATCATTCTATGGTCATTGCTTCAATCAAAGGTCATCAGATTTAGCTAAAGCGTCGTTGAGACTTAAGAGTTCTCATAAGTACTTCATAGAGTAGAGAGTGAAGCAAGTCTAACTGAATCGTATACACTGTTACGTAGTTAAACGTTAATGAAGAGTTGCTACTTAAACATCGAGTCTTATGACCATACTGCAATTGGAACGCCTCTCTCCCTGTTCCATCTGCAATCCCGAACCCTTGAACGCCTTTGGCAGAGATCTCCCACCTATGATAGCCCATTGCTAACTTGTTTTCCCTTCAAATCCTCATGACTAAAAAAATCCTTAATTCAAATCGCATGAGTGAGCCTTGTCCCACCTTGAGTCGTGCAAAAAAGGTGGCTAGATTTGCTCGATAAATTTTCCGGTCTTTTATCTGGTCTGAGCCTTAAATGAGGTAAACCTGTATCCCGTCATCGCTTGGAAATTTTGTTTTTAAAGCCCGCTGCTAGGGATGTTGTGTCCTCTGATATTAATTAAGTTAAGAGGTGGGTAAGAATGGGGGTATCAATAACGAGAGTGGGGTAGAATGAGATAAGGAGAGAATAGATCCAGAATTAACGTTAACTACAGAGGGTAAGACGTAGCCGTAACAATGCGTGTTGTATAAGAAGTTATTTTCCTTTCTCTATTCAGGTCCCGGTCTGAGCCCTTCATATCTGGAGATCCGAGACCATTGAAGCCGGCTAGGATCAAGTATGAGACCTGCCTAACTCGTTCGCACCGCGTGAATTTCTACGATATTAGTAATTAGTTAAATAGAAATGGCAAAAATCCAAGGCTCCATTCTAAGCAAACAAAAACAAAGGGAGATTCTCACTTCGGTCCAGTATTCGTGCTTCTCGCACATCTCCTTTCCTGCCACATCTTCCAGATGACCTTGGTCCTGATTCTCCGCTAAGAACAAGAAATCAGCCCGTAGCAAACGTTTTAAACACAGCAGATTTCCTACTCCTTTTATCTAGAAGTCATGAAAGACCTCTCCGGGGATTACTGCTCCCCTAAAGCTTCTTCTTCGAAATCTAAGACACCAGAGCCCGTTCCTTCTTTCATCAAAATATCAGCTGTAGCAGCCTTGGCCGCTTCTTCTGCTTTTCTAGCAGCAGCCTTCGCCCTGGCTACTGCTGCGGTCTTCCGCTGTCCATACTGTCGGATCGTTGCGAGCTCCTCTTCTTCACTAGACTGATCCTCGTGAGTCCAGCCACGCAGTTCCAGCTGTCCGATCGGTGAGATCCTCCACAATTTCGACATCGTGTAGGCGCCTCGCACTCATCTTTTGGGTGCATCTAGGATCTGCAATTCCAGCGGACTGGGGCGCGGGAACGGCCAGGCGCGGTGTGTAGGTCAAAGCAGAATTTACACTGCACGATGGGTCAGCTAGGTCGAAAATTTGAAATCCCGGCTTTAGCATAGCCTCACTGGAGAAGAGAGCTATCTATTTTCGGTATAGTGCCCCAGGTTTGCTAGTCCCGTGTGAGCGGACCTGGGTGTGGGCCAGGCTGGTCACCTGGGCTGTCTCGTTGATGATCGTTCTGTCTGTCACCAAGAAGGACGTGTTGGCTGGAAAAGTCGAACTCTTGACCTTGACGCGGTGCCGGCTGCAAACGCCCAGAATATTTGCAAATCTGAAATAGCCAAGAAGAGTCGCGACTCACTCGAAGCTGGAGGCCCGCAACGTACTCTCGGTCGATGGCTCCTCAGCTTGTCAATAATTCTCTTCGACAAGACCCGGGCCCAAACAACCCTAAGTCTCTCACGCCCAGACATCTTTTCAACTGGAGCCTTATTCCTCTGGAAATCACCTAGAAAACTCGGTATCATCGTTTACCTGAATAAATACCCACATATACGCTCCCTATGTTAAGGACACCCGACGGAGGATTTAAGTCGTGAAGCACAAATTTGGGAGGGGAGACATGACATACTGTTCACTTTTGGGGAGAGGCATTGAGGATGTTAGAATGGTATGCGCTTCAATGGAATGTTCTTAAAGCTTGTTAAGCTTGTGTTCACATATGATCAGACTTATGGGACAATTGGAGGCTGTAGGAGGGATCAAATGGGAGTTGTTTATTACTCCTACTCCAAACTATAGCGCCTTCTCTATATACAAAAATTATCTGTTAAAGCTAATTGGTACTACAGTAAAACTTCTCTAACACGATAGTGGGTACCGGCATAAGATTTGAAAATATTCATTGAAATTCATCCATTTATATTTGCAATACTTGCCCCTGCACGCAAAATGACCTGTAAGGGTAAGTGTTGCAAATATAAAAGTGCAAGTTACAATGAATATTTTCAACACTTATGCCGGGACCCACTATCGTGTTAGAGAAGTTTTACTGTACAGTCGTCCCTCTCTAACTCGATAGTGGGTCCCGGTATAAGTGTTGAAAATATTCATTAGAATTCAACCATTTACATTTGCAATACCTACCCCTGCACGCAAAATGACCTGTAAGGATAAGTGTTGCAAATATAATAGTATAAGTTACAATGAATATTTTCAACATTTATACCGGAACCCACTATCGAGTTAGAGAGGGATGACTGTGAAACTAATTTCAACAGAGGTCTCTACAAGAAAAAGATGGGCGGGTGTAGTAGTAGTTTTGTTTATTCGTGCTATGTAGAGTCCAAGACTATTATAAAACTGTGGCTCCTCTCTGACCCAGGCCACACCTTCTACACTGCTCCTATCCCCTTTTACCTCGAACCTAAGATCATTGATACATTGACCCATGACGGGTAGCCATTTAGCTCAGTAATTGCCCGTAGAATTCAACCACCTTTTCTACGGAACCTTCTGCTCAAAAAAAAATTTGAAAAAGAGCAGCCACGGAAACCGGTAAGCGGAAAAAAGTCTCAAAAAACCTGCAACTCTAGCCAGGCGAGGCCTAGACACCAGAGCCACACGAGGTGCGTATCCCCATCTGTATCTCCCTAATATCCCATAGTCCAGATATCCTCCTTATACCGACACCACCAGCGCTCAGGTAGCGGTGCTCTTTCCTCAGGAGACAGTATAATGCCGGAATATCTGTAGACAGTGAGAATTCATCTTGGTAAAAAGGGCCAACTTAGTCTGATCCATCACCACCAAAACGGGAGCTGGGTACGCCCCGGAAACTCGTTTGGATGACTTTTCCTCCGTGACCAAGTAATGCGCGTTTCTGTTGACTCTGAAGATAAACTCCAGGTTCGTAGGGGACACCACGTACAAGTAGAAACGCCGTCTTCGTCCCCCAAGATGGGCGGGTATTGAGATGCGGGAGAAAAAGAAAAGGGTTTGGACAGGGAAACATGAGGAATTTTGACTGTGGTGCATTGTGCGTGTGCCAGAGCAACGTTTGGAAAAGTGCTGCCGACACTCTAAATACAGACATAAATCAGATATTTCTAACCCGCCCTGTGGTCTAGACTGCTTGCGCTCCTTCAGCTGGCAGAGTACATCGGTGGAACCGCACTACCCCAGTCGATCGGTTTTTTGTTTCAGGGTTTTCCGGTCGTAGTGTAATAGGCTAGCACCAAAACGCGTATAAAGAAGGTATGGTGGTGAAATACTGTCTATTTCCTATATGATAAGAGGAATATCTGGCTAATGCTACAATATTAATATACAGATTCGGTAAACATATAATATCACCACAGCAACGAATGAAGTTGTGATGCATCATCATCATTGGTCCTGATTTTATCCCTGCTTGTTTAGTTGCAGGCGTAGCCTGTAACATAACCTTCCTCACTTTTTTTTTTTTTTAAAAAAGTTAGGACTTGGTTCTTTTACCAGAGCGTCCCGTTCTGGTTCCAATCTCCTCACCCACGCCATCGCCCTTACCGAACTTGGCTTCAAAAACATTCAGGGCTTCCGTTTCTTCCAAACTTTCTCGAGGTTCCCAATTAGGTTCTTCAAAGTGTTTCCATTTTACTAATACATCTCTACGAAAACCTCGGCCTCTGCGCCGTTTTTCTGCTCTCAGGATTTTTTCAACAACTTGTTTCTGTTCTCCGTGAGCATTGATAATTGGTGGTGGCTGTCTATCACCGGTTTTTTGAGAGGGTAATGGATTTTGAGCGTCCCTTTTTAGGAGTTCGACTTGAAATCTCGGCCAGATGTTGGAAGGAACGTCAAGTTCAACTACATGGGGAGAGATGATTTTTGCTACACGATACTTGGCGTGCCGCCACGATAGGTTTTTAGATAATTGTGGCGTTTGCACGTTTTTTAAACTGAGCCAAACAAGATCGCCGATAACGAATCGCTCTTGAGGTTGTCTCTTTTTAATAGAATTTATTCCCTGCGTTGTTGGACTGATGCCATAGCTGCTTGAGCGTAATCTTGTGCTTCTATGAGGCGCTTGACGAATTCACGAGCACGGTTATGTTGAGTGGAGGCTCTCACGCTGGAAGGCTGTACTTGATTGATAGGCTCTGCATGATAGCCGTGGGAAAGAAAGAATGGACTTAGGCCTGTTACGCTATCTCTATTGTTAAGCGCTAATATAGCTGTGGGAGCAATAATGGCCATTCATATTGTGCATATGAGATGAAAGCTCGCAAATACGCTAACACTTCTTGGTTCATTCGCTCAGTGCTTCCATCAGTTTCCGGGTGATAAGCTGTTGAAAGTCGTTGCTCTATTCCGACCAACTTGCAGAGGTGGGTCCAGAAATCCCCTACCTAGCTAGAGCCACGATCAGAAGTGAGGAACTTTGGGAAGCCGTGGTATCGATAATGACAATTTACGAACCTCTTTGCACAATCCTCGGCCGACATTGTGTCCATTGCTTCGAGAGTATAACTTTTTAGCAAACAGTCAGTTATCACCATGAGATATCTGGGATCTCCCTTAGACTTAGCAAGGAGATCTGTCATGAAATCTATCGATAATTCGAAATGGAAACGGTCCGGGATTGGTAGAGGCAAAAGTAGGCCTTTTTTCTTTTCTCTCCAGACATGCGAACGCCCACAGACATCACAGTTTTTACAGAAATTTCTTACCATAGACGAAGCTCCCGGTGTCACAGATTAACTATATGAGGCAATGAGCACTTGTATGAGTAATGGTTGTTAATCATTCACTATGAAGAAGAAAAGCTAACTTAGGTTCCGAACAATCCTCTCTATACAAGTTCTGTGTTTCCTTCCCATTGTTCAGCTTCGAACATCACCCGTGAGTAATTATTGAAAATCAAGGATACAAACTCATAATTAGTATTAGTCAGTTCAAGCCAAACCCTGATTACCTAGTCATGCTGTAGCCCTGATTATAGACCCTTGTACAATCTAGGACCCTTGCATAATGCAGTCGCTAATCTCTATTATTAGTGATCTTGCATGATGTACCCATGATCTGCATGATAGTACATGCCTGCGATAACCATCGTTGGCTACAGGTTTACAATCGGCTGAACAGCCGTCACACCCGGCCAAAAAAAATTTCTGGACAATATGGCATAAGTGCTATCGCGTCCAGGGTGCCCTGTGATATATGAATCGTGGGTCTATTGTGTGACAGCTGTTTGGAGAGGTTCTCAATTTGGCACCCAAACACGTCGGCGAAAACATAGCACTCCTCTTTCGTCAAAATTACACTCAGAAATTGAGATCTTGATATTCAATTCTTTTAGAAAACTCCGTTCTTCTCGACTTATGGCTTTATACATTTTTTTAAGTTGCTTTCTTCCACACAGCTGCGGTCCCAAAGTAGTTGAAGCTCTTTTTCGTGAAAAATCCTGTCGCCTCTGGGTATGGTGTAGGAAGGCAATAGGGATTTGGAAGATCCGATTGAGACGTTAGTGACGTGTTTTCACTGTTGCTTCTTGAGGTGACGGTTTTAACTATAGGTCTTTAATGAGCTGCAACTCGCGGCTTTTCAGTCTTTCGTCGTTGATGTTCTTAGGCATGTCTTGTGCTCGTCGTGAGAGAGCATCCGGGCGTAACGAGACTTTTCCCGCTCTGAATTTCAACTGGAAGTTGTATTTTGAAAGAGTTAGACTCCATCGAACTTGTCGTTCTGACAATTTTCGGGTCGTCATAAAGTACAGAAGATTTTTATGGTTTGATAGGACTGTGAACAAGTCTTTCAACCTCATCAGTTCACCCCTCCATTCTTCTAGTTCGCAGACAACAGCAAGGAGTTCCTTGTTGTGGATCTCGTAATTGCATTCTGTAGGAGTCAATTTTTGAGAAAAATATGCTACAGGTCGTAGACTATTCCCCCCGTTAATCTGAGAGAGGCATGCTCCCATAGCGTACTCTGAACAATCTGCTTCTACCACCGTTGACTTATCTGGATCATAAAGGGCTAGGGCAGGAGCTGTTATAAAACGCTCTTTAAAGGATTCAAACGCCTCGATATGTTCTTTAAACCATATAAATGCGCGATCTTTCTTCTTTAATTCTAACAGGGGCTGAGCAATTTCGCTGAAATGGGGAATAAATTCTCGGTAAAAGTTAGCAAACCCCAAGAAACTTCGCACTCCCTTGACTTAAATGGGCGCATCCCATGCTTTAATTGCCTCGACCTTATCTGGATCTACTTTGATGCCTTTTTCCAACACAGATAATGAAGCCAAGATATTTAGTCTTTTTAACTGCAAATTCGCATTTCTTGGGGTCAAGTTTTAGTCCGGCTTTATCTAACCATTCAAGTACTAAGTTTAATTTTCTCCAGTGGTCTTCAAGATTATCTGTTGTGTAGATGAGGATGTCATCTAGATATGCTGTACAGAACACATCAAGATAATCACCTAAAGTTTCATCACATGTCTTTGAAAGGCAGCCGGAGCACCTTGCAGCCCGAACGGTGTCACTAGCCATTCAAATGAGCCGAATCTTGTGCGGAAAGCAGTTTTTTCTTCATCACCGTCCCTTACTCTTATCTTGTGGAATGCAGCACGGACATCGACTTTGGTGATCCATCTCGATTTTGAGACCGACCTTAAGGTTTCTCATATCAGAGGTAGGGGGTATCTATCTTTTTCCGTGAAAGCATTGAGAGGACGATAGTCAATACAGAACCGAAGATCACCGCCAGGTTTTTTAACGAATAAGACTTGTGCACCTCCAGGGGAATTGCTAGCTCTTATCCAACCTTTATCAAGATGATCTGTCAAAGTTTTTCTCAAGACCAAGAGTTCGTCTCTTGACATACCATATAGTGGGCCCCAAGGTATAGGTTTATCGCGCCCCTTCTCATCTTTTTGGAGGTTTATTTTCATATCAGAAGCTCGATGAGGTGGGAGAGAATTGTTCTGGTCTTCTACAAAGAGCTGCCAACGACTTTTTATTTCACAGGGGAGTTCTTCCCTGGTTTTTTCCGGTGTATCATCTTTTCTGGGTTCGAGAGCTTTGTTTATGTCTTGCATTGTTATTCCAAAGACTTGTGTGCCGTCATTTTCCTCAACTAAGTTAATGATATTTACCAATTCATCTACTTTTATTTGGGTAGCGGCGGCGACGTGTTGAATTTTGGATTTCACACTTGCAGTGTCACAGGCCTGAGGCCTGACTTTCATTAGGCTAAGGCCTATTTATTAATAATGACTCATCAGCTATCCTTGCTTATAAATTTAATCACGAGATTCCAGGGTCACTAATTATAACACGTTTAATGTGGGTCAGGCTGCTTGACTCATCTTAATACGCACACTATAAATAGCAAGCTTGGACCATGACCTTAACGAACTTAATTAAGGGACAGACGTGAAGCCTATGTGAGACCGTCAATTGACGTTTATGGAGGAAACCTATATGCAGCGAGATTATTCTCTAACTGATAACTGATCGAGTATAACGGCGCGGGTAAATGTGCATAAAGTTGAATTTCCTGGAGGCTTGTCAAGAAGGAAAAGGCTCTCTGGACAAGAGTCAGGAGAATAATGTTGAAGAAGGATATATTGGGAATTTGCCTCAGAAATAGCTCTTCACTTCAAGATCTTCTTTTGTATCTAGCTCTAAATATTCTGCGAATAGCACTTATCTTTCGACCCTTACATGCAGGAGCACCATTTTGATACCAGTCCTTTTCTCTCACGATGAGGCCGCCCTTGGTTGAAGATCCAAATCGAATAGCTCTTTCTCTTGCGAGATACACAACATCGTTGTGTTCCATCCACGGTTTTCCCTAGATAATATCGTAAGCTAAGTCTTGAACTACATATCCAGAAATAACTTCACGTCTCCCATCGATATCGATGTTCGCATGTGTGATTTTGCTTATCGATCTCTCTTTTCCATCATTTTCGGCTAAGTACAAGGCTTGTTTAGTAATCGGTATGTGCGGGAGATTATTCTTGTTCACAAGGTTTTTAGAGAACGCGGCAAAACAAAGGCAACCAGTAGTAGTAGTAGTTTTGTTTATTCGTGCTATGTAGAGTCCAAGACTATTATAACACTAGGGCTCCTCTCTGGCCCAGGCCACACCTTTTACAGTGCTCCTATCCCCTTTTACCTCGAACCCAAGATCATTGATACATTGACCCATGACGGGTAGCCATTTAGCTCAGTAATTACCCGTAGAATTCAACTACCTTTTCTACGGAACCTTCTGCTCAAAAAAAAATTTGAAAAAGAGCAGCCATGGAAACCGGTACGCGGGAAAAAGTCTCAAAAAACCTGCAACCCCAGCCAGGCGAGGCCTAGATACCAGAGCCACACGAGGTGCGTATCCCCATCTGTATCTCCCTAATATCCCATAGCCCAGATATCCTCCTTATACCAACACCACCAGCGCTCAGGCAGCGGTGCTCTTTCTTCAGGAGACAGTATAATGCCGGAATATCTGTAGACAGTGAGAATTCATCTTGGTAAAAAGGGCCAACTTAGTCTGATCCATCACCAACATAACGGGAGCTGGGTACGCCCCGGAAACTCGTGTGGGTGACATTTCCTCCGTGACCAAGTAATGCGTGTTTCTGTTGGCTCTGAAGATAAACTTCAGGTTCGTAGGGGACACCACGTACAGGTAGAAACGCCGTCTTCGTCCCCCAAAGGCAACCAGTATCAATTAAGGATTGGACGAAGAAACTGAAATTAATCTGACAATTAATTAAAAATGGACTACCATTCATTTTGCCAAGAGCTTTTTTAACCTCATGTGAAGAATTATTCCTACACCCCTGAACGTGACGATGTTCAGAGGTTACTCTTCCCCCGATACTCATTTCATCGCTTCCCTGATCAATTTCACTATTTGTTTCAGACAACAGTTTTTGTACAGAAGCAATGTTGTGGCTTTTTATATGTCCTACATTAGTCGGTTTGATTGCCTTACGATATTTTGGGCATAATCGGGTACTATGCCCTTTTTTCTGACACCATATGCATTTTCCTTCTTCGGAAAGCCGTTTAAACTCCTCCATGGATCTCCATTTGTAAAGGTTGTTACTCTGGACAATAATTGAACCCTTGGACGTGGACTTCGGCTGATGATTCTGACTGTGGACTGTGGCTCTGGACTAAAGGCGTGGACTGTGAAATCGATGGACAAGACAATGACGATGACAGTAACTATGAATCAAGACAAGATTATATTTAATGATTAGCTAAAGACTCAGCTCTGAAGAACCTCTGGGTACAGAGGGGAGGCCACTATTTATACAAGCCTAACTCCATCTCTACAAGGGCCATCTGGTCAACGACCAGGTCATCTTAAAAATACATAGAATATTAAAGAATGCCGTAGTGGCCCATCGACCATTACAAGAGAGAGAATAGTATGGAAACCTATAGAGCCTTAACCCAAAATCCCTAGTGTTCAGATAGATGTACAGAAGTTTCTAGAAGAGTGAAATCGTCAAGTGACAACACGTGAATCGGTTGATACTCACGTGACAGCAGTAGGTAGATTAGCCGCTGATCCTGACACCATTTCACTCTAGGCTTACTTTCATCATGAATTTTACCTGTACTGTTCAAAGTGTTGATGATTGTTTGGAGCGACCTCATCGCGTTTGCTCCGCTCATCTTAGTGTCACCGTCTGCGTCCAGATTGGGGCTGACTCTATTCCTGGGAACATCAGTGGTAAAAAAAGACGTGGTTCCATTTTGCGGTAAATAAAATATTTTTGTTCAATTGAAATGGCTAATGACAATTAAAGAATGACATAACGTTTAAGAGAGAGAAATAGGTTATGATGATTGAAGATAATAGTTGATTAATTCTGTGTTATTCTTGTTATCGTTATTCTCTCAATCTAGTGCAGGATCTATCTCAGTCATAGATGAGGAATTGGAAGGACTCTACAATATACTAATAGATTCTAGATGTTTCTCTATGTCTGTGCATAGTTCTTCAGCTATCTAGCTTAATGCTGGAACATACTAGAATATGATTAGTCATACTAATATGTGATAACGCTTGGAACATCATGCATTATGAGTGGATAAACCATTATCAGGGATAATAGTATAGCAAGGATGATGGTACCAGATACAGTCATGTTTATGCCTTAATTACAACACTTCCCCTCAGGACTGCATTGTATGATTGCCGAGATTCGTTGATGTGTCGGTTTAGTTAGTTGTTGTAATGGTTAGACGCCCGTGTTCACGAGGTACGATCGATAATCGGAAATAATTTATTTTTATTCTATGAATTAACGACTGCCTGAAAACGTGTGGAAAACGCCTCCCTATATATTCTCTTAACCCCCTAAATACACACTAACTCCTACTCCTGCCCTGAGCCCTCCTGTATGCCATTTAGGTTCGTTATCCCTGTTTCCGTACTTCCCCGCGTACCTAGTTTCCCGGCACATGTACTAGTACTCTCCTCGATGCACGAGCCCGTCCGACAAGGGCAATTACTGGGATGTTTCCAGCTACCATACCTCACATGGGCACAGCCCATAACAGTTGTTTCGTCAATAGATCGGCTAAATTGTTTTCAGAAGCAACGTACTCCAGACTGAAGGAACTATCAATATGTTCACGAATAAAGTGAAATCTTTTTTTTTTTTTAAAATCATTTTTGCGTATGCAGCCTGAGGCTATGACGCGAATGATTACGGAAGATATGTATGTGACGCAGAATAACTCTGTTTGACGTTTGGAACACTCATACTCAGATTTCATTTGCAGATACCACTACGAGAATAACGCCTTACGACATGTACCCTCTTCCGTGAATACCAACCACAGGGAAAAGCGAGAAAAACCTGTGGCTACCTGAGCATGCTTTCGTCATTCTACGAATACAGTATCACCGCGAGAGAAGTGGTGTGAGGGTCTCGCTGGATTCGAACCAGCTTTCTCCTGTCTCAAGTGGGGCATGTGTTCAAGCTACCCAGACTCTACTTGGAAGAACGGCCCGGATAGTGTACCACTGCACCATCCGACCCAAAGTGATATCTTATATCAATATGTTTTGACCGTTGGGATACTCTCTGATTTTTGGCCAAATCGATTGCTCCGTTTGAGTCGGCATGCATTATCGACTCGTAGTACAGCCTAAATTCTTTCAACGCGCTTTGCATCCAAGTCATGTGACGAGCTGCATCTGAAATTGCCATATACTCGACTTCTGTCGTTGAGAGTGCCGTAGTCTTCTGTTTCTTGGAGCTCCAGCTGATGCTTGCTTCCCCTAGCCGAAAGAGATATCCTGAGCAAGATTTTCGGTCATCAATGAAGTTGCCGTATGAAGAGTCGGAATACCCGTGAAGGATAGAGTCGTTCGCTTGTGGAAAGTTAAGCGACCAGTTAGAGGTGCCTTTAAGATAGCGAAGCGCTCTTTTGGCCGCTGCGAGATGATTTTGACTTGGACAGGAGTAAAACTGAGAGAGGAGCGTGACTGTATGTGCAAGGTCAGGTCGTGTACCAATAAAAGCATACATTAATGAACCTATTATAGATTGGTATATGGTAGGATTGTCTAATATTTCCTCTGGTTGTCCTTCTCTGAGTTGAATACCAGGTTCAAGAGGTGTACCAACAGGGTGACAATCTAGCATTCCAAATCTTTCTGGTATTTTGTTGATGTACGCATTTTGATTTAACGACATGCCTTGATTTGTGATATCAACCTGAATTCCAAGGATGTAGTGAGTAATGCCTAAATTCCCACATTCAAACGTTGAATGCAGAGTTTGTTCCAGCTCATTTAACGTCCTGTTATTCGGGCCAAAGATCAAGATGTCGTCAACGTAAATTTCGAGAAAGATTTTTTTATCGAAATTTGTGAAGACGCATGGGTCGAATTTCGCTAAGGCAAATCCACCTTTGTTTAGGACGTTTGATAAAGTCTCGTACCAGACAAGAGGGGATTGCTCTAGCCCGTAGATTGACCTACGTAAGAGATAACATTTTCCATGTTACGGCGAGACTCGGAAGGGAGATTAAATCGCCGTCTTCGAGGGAAGATAGGTGAGCGACCGTTCAAAAGGGGGAATAAAAGAAGAGTTTATGTTTTACTAGGTATACGATATGGGGAAATACACTTGTGAGGGAGCTAAGATAGAGTCTAGTTGAACAGAGAGATATGGTAATGTGAGATTGAATGTAACAAATGTTAATAATGTTGAAAGAACAGACCATATTCTGTGATGCTGTCACGCAGATGGAAGCGGACTGAGCTATTTAGGTCACGTGTAGTTTGTTTACATAGTTCAGATCAACAGACGTAGAATTTATTATGACTAACGAATATATACAACCTGAACTCTTGCCTTATTGCTTCCTTGTCTAATTCTCCTACGTGATAAATACACCTCAGGAGACATAAATTTAACAGGTTATGAGAACCGGTGGCCAGGCTCATCAGGTTAATATTCAGTTGATTCTCCGGTCTCCCGTGTAGACGAGAATTCTAAGTCTCTCTAACTGTCCCGTGAACAGAAGAGAAAGAGAAAAGCCTGCTGATCTGTACTCAGCTGCAAACCGCAAAACCGAAAATCCCTTCAGAGCCTACCGATTGGCAGGCGCGCAACATCAGCCTGCTTATAGTACGCGCGCCAAAAAGAAATAGAACTGCATCACTGTAATAATGAACGACTACATGAAAAACGAGAGGTCTAGCTTCCCTAACCTCAATCGATTAAACCATGAGAAATGGTTTCGATATATGACAATAAAGCTGATGGGTAAAGATATTTCCTTCGTCACTGAATCCAGCCTCCACGAATTTGCCTGGATTTCCGAAAGCAACCCTTCCCCCGCTGAAACAAAATTTGCCCCTCAGAAAACGGAAGATGGTAGTGGTCCACAGAAAGATACCTCGAAAGATGGCATTCAGGGAATAATTGAAGGGATTCAAAGACTCGGTGGGTCTTGGAATGTTGAGAAACAGCGGAACTACGCCAGAGCAGAAGCTCAAGCTCTCACAGTAATGTTTAAGTGCTTAGATGACGATGACCAGGCCCTTTACGGTGAGCACAGAAATGCTTTTGGGTTTTGGAACGCCCTAAAAGCGAAGTACAACAAGCCCCAAACTGTTGTCTCTTCTTTTTATACAAATAAGATCGCTACATTTACTTACAGAGAAGATGCTGGACTTGGCGTAAATTGGGCTAGGCTCCTCAGGTACCGTCGCAAATTTATCAGCGCAAACCCACGGATGAATCATGCCTACCCCGACGATGTCTTATTTGACATTCTTACCGACAATCTCCCGGACTTGTACAAGTCAACAGTATTTTCCTTGCGTACCCAGTTGATGTATACTGTTGACCAAAAGATGCAATTTTTGTACCAGGTCGAGAGTAAGACTAGCACTTTGCACGGTATCGATAGTGAGGAAGAAGAATCTGCCAGAATTGCTAAAGATCGCAACCGAGGACGTTGGAATAGAGCAAACTCTCATCCAGCTCGAGACCACTCAGAATCTGATCAGTCCATGCGGGACTCTAGGCATAGAAAGTGCTATTTGTGCAAAATGTAGCACTTCGTTCGAGATTGCCCAGATCTCGAGCTCGCCGCTCGTGCCGTTGAGAAGCACCATGAAAATCGGCGGCGTGACGCGAAGGCTAAAAGGTCTAGCGGAACAAAATCTCATCCAACCTCGAGCAAAGCACCCCTAAAAATGAGTAAGCAATCTAAGAAATCTCGTGCGTATGCCGCCCATCAATCTGAATCTTCATCTGAAGAGTTATGCGAAGAGGACGATATTGAATCAGTCGCTCTAACAGCATCTGAAATTAGTAAGGCACACCCATCTTCTTGGCCTGCAGACACAGGTGCATCCTCACATATGTCTGACCAACTTTCACTCTTTAGGCAACTAAAACCCATATCGCCCAAGATAGTAAAGGTCGGAGGGGGAGAGCTAAGGAGTGAATTTAAGGGTGTTGTTAAATTAAAGTGTCTAGATGGTTCATCTATGCTGTTATCCGATGTTCTCTATGTACCTAATCTTGGAATAAATCTACTTTCAGTTCGTCGTTTATGTCAAGCTGGACTAAAATTTACTGGCGACAAGGATACGCTACTCTTGCTAGATGGAAAACGGAAAGTAGTGACAGCCAAAATGAATAATGGCCTTTATGTCGTATCTCATATCTCCAAAGGTTACGAAGAAACCGCTTTTCCCAGTATGGAAATTGACAGCGCACCTTCATATCAGGTGGAACATGTAACAAACCACATTGAGGACAAGGGTTCAGCTCCGTCTGATGATTCAAAAACCATAACTTGTGATCAAAATTATGGAATACTAAATGATACTGATGATACTGAGATTCAGGACTTGAATGATGAGACAGATAAGGCTGGAGAAGTAGAGAGATACCTACTTTGGCACCGACGATTTGCTCATCTTGGGCCTGACAAAATACGCAATCTTCATAACGTCACTACTTTGAAGAAGCAGATCAAAATCCCGAGAAACCTTGATGTATGCGAAGTTTGCGCCTTGACCAAGATGCGCAATCGAATTCCAAAGCAACTACGATCCTGGACATTAGAACTCGTGGGACGTGTTCAGTTTGATGTCGCAGGTCCCCTCCCAACCACCATCCGTGGAAATAGATACTTCCTTCTCATTAAAGAGATTAGCACCAGGCGAGACTGGGTCTATCCTCTGGCAAATAAAGCGGAAGCTTACAACTCTGTTAATAAGTGGAAAAAAATGGTTGAACTCCAGTTAAACAAGAAAGTTAAGGCAGCTGGATGCGATAACGCCCCCTAATTAATCAAAGCGATCAGAGAATGGAACGCAAAAGATGGCGTCACTATGGAACTAACAACTATCGCCGCGTCTCATCAAAACGGGCCCGCTGAACGAACAATTCAGACCGTCAACGCCGACTCAAGGGCCATGATTAAGGACGCTGAACTCCCGCTTGAGTTCTGGGATGAAGCAGCTGAAGCTGACTGTTATATGAGAAATAGGACTGCTAGTGGTCCACGTATTAATGGTAAAAGAATTAGTCCTTTGGAGGCATTCACTGGAAAGATCCCCGAGATTGACCATATCCGTAGATGGGGGAGTAAATGCTATTACTTTGTAGACAGAAAGTCTATTCCAGCTAAGGAAAGAAAAGACAAACTTGTAAATCCTGCAAGGGTTGGCGTGTTCATGGGATATTCAGAGACCACAACAAGCCACTTCAAAGTCTATTCCCCAGAACGTGGCTGTACGATTGAAGTCAGCATTCTTAAGGTTGATGAGAAGATAAATGGGGGAACAATTGATTTAAAAATCCGATCATCTGGTGTAGGACCTCAAGGCACTAAGAATGAGATGAATGATCGCAACCCTAGAGGACGTCCAAAGAATACTACATTTAGTCCCACCGAAAAATCAACACTTTCCAGTGATCATCTAAGAAAGCCCATGCAAGAGTCTTCACACGAATCCGAGACAGGCCCTAAGGTAGCCAATTCTGAAACTACCCGAAATCAGAATTTAGATATTTTACCAGATCGAGATGATCAAGAATCTCGTAAAGATTCTGAAGTTACTATTTCCGGCCCGCCATCAATTAAGCCAGACGCAAAAATCAATCCGGAATTACTTAATAATAAATCCAATACAATCCCCTCATTACTCACCCCCGAGTCTGTGCCCCCAGCAGAAAATCCGTCCTCAGAAGATACAGACTCGGTTAAAAGTGTCATTCCTGATGAGCCTCAACCGGTAGATACAATTTATACTGGAAATAAAAAGACATTCAATAATACTGTATCCACAGAACAATGCACTCCGGAACAAATAATTAGACAAATAATTAGCAGTGAAAATACAACAGATAAAAGAAAGCTATCTTTAGAAGCTAAAAAAGGGGTGAAATCTGCCGCACCCGGTACACCACAGCCCACCGTAAAAGAGAAAGACACCAAGGAGAAGGGCAGCCCCATTCTATCAAAAGTACAAACCTGCACAAAACTTTCCAACGAGGGTTCAAATGGTAAACCAAACAATAAAATAACTGTGGCACCAGAAAGCCAGGCTTCAAAGATTCAGATGTTTGAGCAGCCCAATCAAGTAACAGTCGATCAATCTTTCCCTACTCATCGGTATTTTACCAGGGGGAGTAGAAAAAGAAGCAATTCCGAGACTCGTGGTCAAAATCTCAAGAGATTGCGTGCGTTTCTCGCAAAAACTTTAGATAATGAGGGTGACGTGAACATTGACGTACTTAAGAGTATGCTTGGAGAAGGCTTCGAAAGTGCATTTCCTGCTGACGTCAAATGCGGAATTACAATTCCTCGAACATACACAGAAGCTGTAAATGACCCTAGATATTCTAAACAGTGGAAAGCAGCCATGGCAGAAGAAATGCTTGCCTTACATTCCAACAACACTTTTCGCGAAGTCCTTCTTCCTCAAGGTGCAAACCTTGTCACTTGTAAGTGGGTATACGCAATAAAAACCAAGGATAATGGTTCCCTCGAAAGATTTAAAGCAAGACTTGTTGCAAGAGGATTTAGCCAGATATTTGGGGAGGATTATAACGAGACGTTTGCTCCAACCGTCCGTATGGATACACTGCGCCTCTTTCTAGCCACAGTTGCAGCTGAAGACCTTGAGTGTCACCAATTTGATATTAAAAACGCGTTCACAGAGTCCCATCTAAAAGAAACAATCTACTTGTCTCCCCCAAAAGGTTTAGATGTTAAGAAAGGCTACGTATGGCAAGCACTGCGTAGTCTCTATGGTCTAAAACAAGCAGCTCGAGACTGGAATAAACCTTTTAAAAAGGAGCTCAAGTCTAAGGGATTCATCCAGAGTCTTGCAGATCCATGCTTGTTCACGCATCCTGATAAGAGCTTGAAACTTTTAGTATATGTTGACGATATTGTTGCTTCTGCGAGAAAAATTAAAGAAATTGATTGGTTCAGCCAAATTTTACACGATAGGTTCAAGACCAAGCCTCTGGGTGAGATTAAAAAGATACTTGGTGCTAGAATCACTCGAGACCGACAAAATCGCACAATTTACCTGGATCAAGAAGAATATATTACAAGCATACTTGATAAGTTTGGAATTACCCATTCGAAGCACCGAGCCAAAAGGATTCCAGCTTCTGACTACGAGCACCTACGGCCTGCAAACTCAGAGGACAAACGGATCGATATCACAGAGTACCAGCAGGCTATAGGAAGTATTATGTATGCTATGATATTCACAAGACCTGATATAGCATTTGTTCTCGGAAAACTTAGCCAATTCATGAGCGACCCCGCTGAGCACCACGGCCAAGCATTAAAGAACTTGTTTCGTTACCTCAAATCGACAGCTGATCAAAAGATTCGTTAAGGTCCAGGTGGAACTCACAAGCAGTTCGTAGTTTATTCGGATGCAGACTGGGCTGGCGATAAGGTTGATAGGAAAAGTATTTCCGGGAGTATTGCAATGTTCTACGGCGGTCCAATTTCATGGTCGAGTAAGAAGCAAAGATCAGTAGCAACTTCAAGTTGCGAGTCTGAATATATCGCTTTAGCTTCCTGTGCAAAGCAAGGACAGTGGATCGCTCAAGTATTCAGAGACATGGACTTTTCAAAATATGTTGGTACTAACCCAGATCAAGTCCAGTTGATGGGAGACAATCAAGGGGCCATTGCACTCACCAAGAACCCCCATCTTAATGACAGGTCAAAGCACATTGATGTGTGCTATCATTTTATTCGAGATCTTATCGAGCAAGGTCTCTGTCGAGTCGATTATGTTTCAACACTCGACATGATCGCAGATGGAATGACGAAGCCTTTGGGAAGAATCAAATTTGAAGAGTTCAAAGCTCAAATGGGCCTTTTGTGAGGTTTATGAAAATAGTACTCCAGCTAGACTCACGAGATTACATTTCCATAACTTATTGATTGACCAATATGGTCTGAGGGGGAGTGTTGAAAGAACAGACCATATTCTGTGATGCTGTCACGCAGATGGAAGCGGACTGAGCTATTTAGGTCACGTGTAGTTTGTTTACATAGTTCAGATCAACAGACGTAGAATTTATTATGACTAACGAATATATACAACCTGAACTCTTGCCTTATTGCTTCCTTGTCTAATTCTCCTACGTGATAAATACACCTCAGGAGACATAAATTTAACAAATAAAGATGTTGTGTGTATTTTACAATGGGGGGAATCCCGTGCCTGTTTATATTCCGGCATGGTCCGTGCATGGACAGAACAAACATGACAAACACTGAGAACTATGTGTGCTGTGTCTCGCCTAACCATACCACGTGCTCCATCCGGACTTCTGGTCCTCCGTCCACTACGTGACCTCTGTGCATCGGCTCGAACATCACTCCGCTTGTGCGTCCTTCATGCCCATCATTTCTGTCTGTTCCAAGCACAACAGTTTAAGATAGAGGATAAGATAAGGTAAACGTAAGGATGAAGATAAGATAAGTAAAGATAAAAACCAAGTTTAGAAGATCTGTGGAGACCGACAGAGGAGGTAATGGATAAAACCACTAATTGATAAATATGTAGAAGGATACAAATTGCGAAGCTGAAGATACATAGTGTCCTTCTCGTCTTCTTATATATGAAGGTGCGCCGACTCTTCCGACAAATAAACAATAACAGACCATCAATAATTACAAGATATTTCGAAATACTAATCTCCATTCCCATAAGCCGACGCTCCCGAAACCAATTCCAAAAATCATGCACCGATTACTCCCGAGAGCCAATCTAATATTCCCTGATCCATTAGGCTCGACATATCTTCATTAAAATTATAACATTCCAGGTTCCTTATACACATCAGGAATCTCCATGTATATCTCACGGTCCAATTTTCCATACAAAAAGGCTGACTTGACGTCAAGCTGCCTTGGTTTCCATTCTTTATGAGCTGCTAAGGCAATTAAAAGGCGTAATGAATTGTATCGAGCAACAGGAGCATATGTATCATCGTAATCTGTACCGGGCTGCTGAGAAAACCCTTTGTCGACGAGACGAGCTTTGAAACGCTCGATTGAACCATCAGCTTTATACTTGATTTTTAAAACCCATTTGCTTCCAACAACATTACGATCCTGGGGACGAGTGACAATTTCCCAGGTTTTGTTTCTGTTGAGAGCATCCATATCTTCTTCAATGGCTTTCCCCCACAATTTATGATCGTCTGATTTCATTGCCTGTTTAAATGTTGCCGGTTCCAGTTGTACCGCATTGGCTTGATATTGCTGTGTATTGGGTACCATACCATCACCAGGGTTAGCTTGTCTCTTTTCCCGAGTACTTTTCCTAGGTAAACTATTATGAGGCTGATCGACGATGGGGGCTTCTGTTGAATCCAAATTAATGGGTGGAACTGATGGAATACCCAGAAGGATAAAACTCTCATGTGGCTTTTTAGGAGCGTCAGGGGGTAGAGCTTTATTACCGGACTGAATGGGCGTCGATGGTAATCCTTTCATAGATAGACGAGGAGTATCAACAAAATTTCCAGGCATGTCTTCAGGAGCAGACATTGTAGATTCAGGAATTCCCGGAATTTTCCAGGCATGTCCGTGGACACAGGCGATGACAGTCGTGGAGTTCCTGTAAAATTTTCAGGCCCGTTTGTGATGACAGGTGATGAAGAACGAGTATGAATTAGACTTAAAGCAGGGACTGCTTTATCATTAGAAGAAGGAATGTATGATGGAAGTGCCGGTTGTGAAAATTCAACGGTGACTTCCCCTGGCTTAGTAACCGGAAAAATTACTTGTCGAGTGATTTGAACAACTCTTTTACTTGGTACGTAAATTCGGAAAGTATTAGACGAGTTGGTGTAACCTACAAATATTCCTTCAATTGCTCTTGGTTGTAGCTTGGATCCGCTTGGTCTGGTTTCAACTGGTATGTGAATTTAGACCTTAGTACCGAAGGCATGAAGGTGTGTTATTGATAGAGGTAAGGCTCCATGTAACAACTCGAATGGTGATTTAAAATCAATTGTCCGATGAGGAATTCGGTTACATAAGTATACCGATGTAGCGGTGGCTTCTGCCCAAAGAAATATTAGAAGACCAAGAAGCATGGCTCTAGCTTTGGTGACAATAGTTCGATTGAATCTTTCGACCTTACCATTGGATTCATGTTCGTATAGTGGCGAATTTTTATGATCGATGCCGTTGTCTGTAAAGTATTTTTGAACTCTTGCATCAATGAATTCTCCTCCATTGTCTGAAAAGAATGTTTTGATGGTAAGGTGATTTTAAGAAACATCACATGATCCTATTTTTCTCCTTTGACTGGTAGAAGCTCTTTATTGTCTCCATTGGTGACAGCTGACCAACAGCTTCTACACCTCAATTTAACATGCCCTGCCTCCACGCAAGTTGACCAATGGAGCAGCACCTGACTTTGGATTTCAAATTGATTAAGTATCATGCCAGTTGGTGCTACTCTCTGTCGTTTAGATGCTCATCGATGAGCTCTTTTTGCTATTGAAGTAATAAAGCGTAGGGTAAAAGCAGAACTGTTAAGCCTCAATAAAGATATCTCTTGGAAGCGGTGGAAAGTAAGAAGTCTGTAAACTATAGTGAAGAGTTATTAACTACTCCCAATTCAGTACAGATGCTATATAAACTAATTTACTACAACTAAACGACTTCACGACTAGTAACTCTTTGTAGGAAAATGGGTGGCTGGTCAATGTATGAGTAATCATAATTCTGGACACAACGGGCTTTGACCTGTTGTGACAATCCATAATAATGATAATCTTCATTACCAAATAGCACCAATTTCAACATTTGCTGCGTGTACAAGCAAAGGGAATTACGTTTTCATTGAATGGCTCTCTATAATATTGTTGTTGACTTAGGGAATCAATAAATTTGGTTGGTGTCCAGTGTGATTAAAATTATTATCAATGGCTTACCCTCACAACTATATCTGTAGATATTAGGCTGCATTGCTAGAGAAACAGACATTAAATACACTAAATCACCACAATAGCCTCGTGTACAGTGTCTCAGCCCTAAAGATTGTTAGTGGCTAATGTTGGTTTTGTGTATCTATACTTTGCAGCCACCTATCTTAACAAACAAAACTAACATCAGCCACTAACGACCTTCAGGGCTGAGACACTGTACAGCTCAGGGTCGGATGGTGCAGTGGTACACTATCCGGGCCGTTCTTCCAAGTAGAGTCTGGGTAGCTTGGACACATGCCCCACTTGAGACAGGAGAAAGCTGGTTCGAATCCAGCAAGACCCTCACACCACTTCTCTCGCGGTGATACTGTATTCGTAGAATGACGAAAGCATGCTCAGGTAGCCACAGGTTTTTCTCGCTTTTCCCTGTGGTGGGTATTCACGGAAGAGGGTACATGTCGTAAGGCGTTATTCTCGTAGTGGTATCTGCAAATGAAATCTGAGTATGAGTGTTCCAAACGTCAAACAGAGTTATTCTGCGTCACATACATATCTTCCGTAATCATTCGCGTCATAGCCTCAGGCTGCATACGCAAAAATGATTTAAAAAAAAAAAAAAAACTGTACAGCTCAACACCCCCACTTCGGCCCCTGTTGGGGGAAGTACATGTACATATCTCATTATTATCACGTGATTGGATTACTCAGCATTGTTTCTCATTTTATATATACGCCTAGCCCTTTAGACTGAACAAGGATATACCAAAATATAAGGAACTCAGTGTTTTTCATTCCATTTAGTTACCAAGGCTTACCAACACTGATCAGTGTACTTACCTTAACTAAGTACACAGATTCGCAAGGTCTTAATTCTTGAAGGAGGACCTCTCTTTGTATCCAACGTGATTTTATCACCATTGTACCAAATAGAGACCTCCGAAGGAAAGTTTTTGAAACTTCCTGGGAAATATTTCGGTTGTGTCTATTCATCTTCGCCCTGCTCTACTGCCATTGGTGACATAGTACAACTACGATTCTTATCTGGGAATCGGTGCGCTGAAAGCACATATCTATCAATCAAATACTAATCTGCTCTCCTAATTGTTATTAAGAAACAAAACGTCAGCTATGCCACCGAATTCTGACAAAGAATCAGGTGTGCCAATTGGAAAAACTATTGAGAATCCATCGGAATCGCCATCTATCCTTAGTGAAAGTGACCTTCAGGATCTATTACGATATGGTTTTAATCCATCAAACCAATCCAGCCAAATTATAGAACAATTCACCAAGTGGAGAGTCCAGGTATATTATAACAGCGGATATACAAACAGTAATCTCTCACACGAATTTGCAGATGACTTCCAGTATTTCAACAAGACAGACTTCAATAATATGGCCAAAGATGTAAAAGCACACCTGCGTGACTTCCTGCGTAGTAAAGGCGTTTATGTTGAAAAAGTCAGGCTAAATCCAATTTCAAATGCATTCCTTGAATCGGCGAAAGAAGAATTACAATGGCCACAAGACGACCCGGAAAGACCGAAAGATCATCAAGATATTACAACGGCTACAAATGTTTTTAATAATCCTCAATCTCTTCAGTTACCCCCTCAGTCATGGAATAAACCCTCACCTCAGTTCCCTCAAAATATCTATCAGACTTCATATCAACCTGCTATTAATCAGACAGCCCCTGTTGCTCAACCTATTGAATCTCATACTATGCCATCTACACAGCAATTGACTGCAGATTTTTGGGTTCATAATATGTATGGGAGCAGTAGAGAACTAACAAACTTGACAAAACTATACACTAATGATTCACAAAAGTAAAACGGGACTGCCACCGACAATATCACCTACAAGTATTCTATTTTCTTAAATAATTGTAAAAACGCCGGAATAACCTTCGATATGTTACCTTCTGCATTCCCAACGATGCTTCATGGAAGAGCTCTAGAATATTATTATATGAGCTGTCATGGCTGCAATTTATCCATCGATGACTTGTTATCTCGTTTCAAGGAATATTTTGAAGGTTCACAGCATAAACGACACCGATTTTTTGAATGGAATAATGTCAATCTCAGGAGTATACTTCGCGACAGACCAAACCAGGACAAAGGAAAGATTTCCGTCGAAATGGTGGAGGATCTTCGAAAGCTTCAGCACGGATTAGATCAAAAACATCGAACTGATGCAGCCATGTACAATCGTATTGTGTCAGCATGTAGAACTACACCACAATGTAGTTTTACAATTCTTCAACAAGCATCTAATCTACCAGCTCTCATTGACAACATATACGTTGCTCTTCAAAACAGCGATGAGATCGAGAAACTTGAGAAGACTGAGCCAAGCAATCCTGATGCTTTCTTTACCGATCAAAAATATCATCGCCACCAAGCCTAGAGGCATGCATCTTCATCCTATAAAAATGAGCGTAAGCGAAAAAAGCGTTGCTTTGTATCTCAAAAAGAAGGATGCTGGTCAACTCACCACAGCGACAAAGAACGACTACAAGCCACGATGAAGAATCGAAGTACTCAAGCCTATATTCAAGAATACGAGGGAAACGAAACTTCCCAAAGGTCTGAAGAGAGCGAAAACGATGATTTTGAATCACTAACCCTCAAGGTTGAAGACTTGGATCTTCAAGATACTTCTGAAAATTATGTCACATCAATATCATCAGTTCCACATAATCAGGCGTTGCAATATCAACAAGAATTAGCCAATCAAGCAACCTATCATGCTATAACTAAGTCAATACCTGTCACAGTCTAGGCAAGAGCGCTTGCGCAGCTAAATGAATAGAGGTAGTTTATATTCTATCTGAAGAGAAAGCAATCTATCTCGTAGTCCTACAAATATATACAAAGCTCTACTCCTCGTAGATAATACCATAGCCCTAACATCAATGAGGATTCCTGAAATAGAAGTTTGCCACGGAGTAGAAGGTTGCCGCATGCCAGGAAGCTCTTATGTCTCAGCTCCATGATCCATCTATTTTTGGAATTCTGATATAGAGTGTCTCAGCCAAAATTAACATCAGCCACTATATCTGCCAGTGCACAATGCACTACCCCTGTTAAGCCTGTGCACGCCTATGTATAAATAGGCTACAGGAATTATGCGGCTTACCAGCTGTCACAATACCAACAGCAGAAAACCTTTTGCTCACAGGCAGATACTCATCAGATAAGTTTCGGGGTATTATGCTTGACACAGGAGCCGCACATCTATCAACCGCTGGATACGGTCAAGCTCAGGCGTACATGAGACAGTTCAATGTAACCATGGATACCTCAAGTTATGGCAAATTACGAGCTAAATTTGGTATTATTACGACCACCTCGATAGGTGTCCTTATAGTTGATTCTCCCATTGGCCTTATAAAATTCCATGTAGTACAAGCAGAAACGCCCTTTTTACTCTGCTTGCAGGATATGGATAAACTCGGAATTTTCTTTAATAATTTGAAAGATGTTATCATCAAAAGTGCTGGATCAACAGTACAAGTAGTTCGCCTATTTATACATCCATTCCTTATTTGGGGACCTACAGCAATAAATTACCTAACAGAAATTGAATTACGACAACTGCACCGGCGATTTGGTCACGCGTCAGTAAAACGTCTTGTTCGGACATTAGAACGCGCTGGTCATGATGATCCGAAATATCGGAATCTTTTAAATCGCATAACTAAATTCTGTGTCTTTTGTCAGACTCACTCTCGCTCACCTGGCAGATTTAAGTTTGTTCTCAAGGATGACGTGTATTTTAATCAATCAAAATTTATTGACGTGATGTATATTGATGGGAATCCGATTTTATAAGTAGTTGATGAAGGCACTTCATTTCAAGCTGCTCGTTGGCTTAAGAATATGACCGCTGCTCATACTTGGGATACTTTAAGGTACTGTTGGATGGATATTTATTCTGGCCCACCTGAAACAATTATACATGATGCCGGTACCAATTTTGACAGCTCGGAATTTAGAGGAAATGCTTTGGGTATGGCTATCAAAGTGAAATGCATACCTGTTGAATCCCCAAAGTCTATAGGCCTTGTGGAAAGATACCGCATTCCACTTCGTGGAGCTTATTCAATCATAACCGATGAATTAAAAGGACAACCTAGTACTGCAAAAATTAGACTATAGATGGCTGTAAAAGCCGTATATGATACAGCTAGATACGATGGTCTTGTACCAACGCTGCTGGTATTTGGAACGTATCCTCGGATCTCAAACATTGATGCGCCTACTCTTTCAACAGTAGAGCGAGCAAGATCAATCAAGTCTGCAATGGCGGAAGTTGCCAAATTACACGCTAGGAGGCAAATAAAAGACGCATTGCGTCAACGAAATGGTCCTACAACTTCTCAACTGCACGATACACCTATCGGTTCACCAGTTCTAGTATGGCGAATACATGAGAAAAAATGGAAAGGTCCATATAAACTGCTTGCAATAAAAGACGAAACATGCACGGTTCAATTATCCAATGGTCCAACAGAATTTAGAACAACAATTGTCAAACCCTTTTTTCAAAGCCATCAAACCGATGAGATAAGCCACGATCCAACCCCCCACGACCATCAACCTGCTGTTACTAATTTCGCAAATCATGATTCCAGCACTAGTAATCTACCACGGCAGAATCCTAGTCGAAATCGACGTTTACCTGGGCGCTATAATAACCCTGATATTGAACTTTACATTTTTGAGCCAAGTTTTAAAATATCACGATTGGTAGAATTAAATGGCCTACTCGAAAGAGGGGTATTTAAAATTTTTTCAAGGCATGATGTGCCGACTAATACACGTATCATTGGAAGCCGATTAGTAGATCAAATCAAAAATAAAGGAACCGAGAAAGCGTTTGAAAAATCACGTCTCGTAGTACAGGCTTACAATGATGCTGGTAAGAAAAATATTCTCACGCAAGCTCCCACAATAGAACGTGTAAGTCAAAGACTTATTCTCATTCTCTCCTTAATATTTGATCTTCCTTTATACACTCGAGATATTTCTCAAGCATATACTCAATCAAACTCCAAACTTGCAAGAGATATATTTATAAAAGCACCTGCTGAAATGAATCTACCGCAGCACACCATCCTGAAAGTTGTCTTGCCACTTTACGGTATCCCTGAATCAAGCACTCACTGGTTCAAGACATACCACACCCACCATACCGAAAAACTAGGTATGACTAGATCAACATTTGATGAATGTCTATAATTTAAAAACGATATGTCAGCAATTATTGGTCTTCAAACTGATGATTCCTTAATTGCCGCAACCCCTGAATTTATGAAAATCGAAGGGCAAGAGCTTAAAACAGCTGGGCTAATTGCCAAACCGTGTGAAAAATTAACCGCAGATCACACACTCGAATTTAAAGGCTTTAAAATCACATTAGTGGATCCTCATGGATTGATAATAACTCAAAAACGACAAATCCAAAAGATAAATCTTCTAACGAATGAGTTCAAAAAGGATCAATATTTAGCACAACGTGCCTGTGGGGCTTAGATTTCTTCGGTCTCTCAGCCTACAGCAGCATTTTCTTTATCTTACTCAGCCCAAGTCATTGAGCCCACATGGGATGATGCTCAATTTCTGAATAAGTGTCTCAACTGGCAGAAACAAGGAAGTGGCCTCAAATTTGTTAAGCTTGACAAAAGCTCACTACGAGTTTTTGCATTCACAGACTCGTCCTTCGCCAACAATAAAGACTGTTCTTCACAAATTGGGTACGTTATCGTACTTGCCGATTCTCATTCTAATGCAAACATTCTACATTGGCAATCAGTCAAATGTCGCAGGATAACAAGATCTGTATTAGCCTCAGAACATTACGCATTGTCACACGGATTTGATACCGCCTCCACGATAAAGTCTACGCTATGTCAAATTTTCTCCTCAAAAATACCACTGACAATGTGTATTGACTCGCAGTCTCATTATGATTGCCTTGTGAAGTTAGGCACTACTAAAGAAAAGCGATTAATGGTCGATTTGCTTTGTTTACGACAATCATACGAAAGACGAGAAATAACTGAAATTCCATGGATCAAGGGCGAAAATAACCTTGCAGATGCAAAGACAAAAACTAAGGCATGCGACGCTTTACAAAAGTTAATTGATACCAATAAACTGGACTTAACATTGTATGGATGGGTAGAAAGACAAGAAAGTTTTAAATTGGGTGATCTGGAAAAGCCACATCAAGTTTAAGCGTTGAATCGAGCTTATCCATTTCTATTTGGTTTTTCCCAGTGTTGGGACAAATACATGTACATATGTCATTCTTGTCACGTGATTGGATTACTCAGCATTGTTTCTGATTTGTATATATACGCCTAGCTCTTTAGACAGAACAAGGACATACGAGAATTTAAGGAACTCATTGTTTTTCATTCCATTTAGTTGCCAAGGTTTACCAACAGCCCCTATGGCCGATAAACTCAGCACCAAAGGTGTCTGACAACAGAACACCTATCACAACAGCTTTCTAGGCTTAGGTTCCTACATGTAACGGATTGGGACAGGATAGTAGGAAGGGAAGATGGAATATCTTAGTAACGAGGAGTAAATGGCTATGTAATAATGTAGCGTAGGAAGAAAAACAAGACGTAACACGATCTCCCAAGAATGCTATCCTCTAAGTATATATCTACATGTGCCTCGTCGGGCCTCCCCCTACTAGTGTGGCCGCGCTAACGGAGACACACACTAAACTCCTTACGACCCTGACCCTGTAAGGAAACCCAATTTCCCAACGCTAAGCACAACTCCGAATCATGCCCAACTACGAACGCATAGAATTACACACACCGCTGTTCCTGCACTCCGGACTCCGAGAGGATCCTACGGAGGTACAGTCCATAAGTATTATTCCATGTCGACCAGGGGGGGGCTTGGCCACCACAACGCTTTCCTTAATTAGGCAACATCGCGAGAATGCACCTCGCACCCATCCCTACTGTGTCTTGTATGTATTCCGATGACAACAACATCAACGCAATGGATTCATCAACAAATCCAGTGTCTGTAGCTCCTTTTGGACCTTTACCTCAACCTTCAATCAAACGGCCCAAAGCCCCTGACCTCACACGAGACCAACGATGAGATATACGCCTTTTTCACTCAATTGACTGGTCATATAAGCAAATTCAAGATCATTTACCTTTCAAGCCAACCTTCGCACAGATTCGCTATGCGTGTTTAAGCGTTAAAGCTACTCCTACGAAACGATCTGGTCGCCCTCCGGTCCGTACACAAGCTCAAATTGAAGAGCTTGTTGAATTCGTATGCGCATCAACACAAAACCGTCGTACGTCGTTTCAGAAACTTGCTGAAGTACTTGATTTTGGAGTCAAAAAACAAGCAATACGATCCGCACTTTTAAGAGAAGGATTCCATCGACGGTTAGCAATGCGAAAGCCTCCAATTTCCGAGAAAAACCGACAGTTGCGTTTACAATGGGCTCTTGAACACTTTGAATGGACAATGGATCAATGGTATCAAATCCTTTGGACAGACAAGACTTGGATTACCGGAGGAAGACATACACGTACGTGGGTTACAAGACGACTAGGAGAAGAATGGGATCCTACTTGCATTGTAGAGAAACACCAAAGGAAAAAGGGCTGGATGTTTTGGGGGTGTTTCCACGGATATACCAAAGGACCAGGTAACTTCTGGGAAAAGGATTGGGGCTCTAATAATCAGGAGAGCTATTGCGCACATACAGTTCCAATTATTCACGGATATGTTGAAATGATGAGAAGAGAAGGAGTTCATTTGGTTCTTATGCAAGATTCAGCTCCTGGTCATGCAGCTGGAGAGACGAAAGCAGATCTTGCGGAACGAGGGATTATAGTTGTTTTTTTGGCCTCCTTTCTCTCCTGATTTGAATCCTATTGAAAGGGTATGGCATATTATGAAAAATTATCTTCAAGATAACTACCCTCAAAATATGTCTTATAATCAGCTGAGAGATGCAGTGAAAGAGGCGTGGGAAAAGATAGGAAGACATGAGTTTGAGGAGTTGATTCAGAGTATGAAAGTGCGTTGTCAAGCAGTTATTAATGCCAATGGATTGTTTACTAAGTATTAGTTATTATAAGAATAGGAATTATTTTGCATTTTGTATTATGAGTTGGGAATCATTGAATCAATGCTTTGATCATTAGAACTAATACAAAACACAGTAGGAATGGGTGCGAGGTGCACTCTCGCGATGTTGCCTAATTAAGGAAAGCGTTGTGGTGGCCAAGCCCCCCCTGGTCGACATGGAATAATACTTATGGGCTGTACCTCCGTACTTAACTAACTAGAAAACCAGGGAACCCTTGAACACGATTTTGGAACGGGACTAGGACCGTGACACTACAAAAACCTGCGCAAAGTTAGCTCAGAAAAGCCTGCGCAACGCCACAGCCTTTACCCAGCAGAAAGCAGTTCCTCCTGCAAAAAAGACGAAGAAGTCAAATTCCAGAACGACAGCCGATAGACGACTTTTTCTTCGACTGGAAGAAATCAGTGACTTGCACAAGCCCTCGCTGACTGGTGTCAAGGAAATGCTGATATTGACGTTGGGCCTTTCTGAATAGAAAATCAGCTCATTTCAAAGAGTAAAAACTGGATATGACCTAACCGCCAAAGATGAGGTAACACGGCAATCATTCCTAGAAACCTCCTCGGCAGCATCAGGAGAGATCTATAAACTGGAAGAGGCGTCTAACTTCATCGTCATCAGTATCGCCACCGTCCCGGTAACGATTAATACATCTTTTGGCCCGAAACAAATGACGGTAAAATTAGTCACCGAAGAGATCACTCGGGTCATCAACACAATATTAACACAGGTCCGACTACGTGGCACCTGCAAGGAGGGGTCACCATACCGAAATTTGATGGTACTCTTCCTACAAGAATCCGTGCCTCGGCCTGGATTCCGTTTATTTCATGACTCCGGAATGGTAACGCCATTTCGACCCCGACGACAAGTTGAGCAGTGCAAACGCTGTCTCGGCTTCCACGGCACACGTGGGTACTCCCGCGCTCGAGCATGCTGGAATTGTGGATCAACAATGCACTCCGCCACGGAGTGCAAGGCCCCTATGAAGTATCGAAACTGTGGAGGACCCCACCGATCGGATAGCCGGAACTGTCTGGCTCGACCCATGAGGACCGGACCGGTGAACAAAGAGCAGCTCGTTGCGATCCACCAGAATGGTCAACACGAGTACGTAGCAGTAGCCAGAGCGAAGTTTGCTGTCAGAAAAGCAGAAGATGCGGCCAAGGCTGTGTCTGCATATGTTACGATGAAAGGGACGGGCCTTGGGGTATTGAACTCCGAAGAAGTGGTATGAGGGACAGTCACTCATGACGAAGTATTTTATGACTTTAGGAAAAGAGGAAAGGAAACCGGTTGTTTGTTAGGGTTTTCTTAGGACTTATCTCTTGCTCTAGGCGGAGATTAAAGACATTAGTCACTTGGAGGATATGGCAGGAAAGAAGATGTGCGAGGAGCGCGGAAGCTGGACCAGATTGGAGATCTTCTTTTGTTACTTGTTTGCAATGGAGTTTTGGGATTTGTTTGATATTTGTATTTAACTAGCTCGTACTTTTGTGGCAGTCCGTGCGTTGCGAACAAGTCGGGCAGGTCTTAGACTTGATTCCAGTAGGCTCCACCGGTCTCAGATCTATAGGATACAGGGCTTTGCCCGGACCTAACAATTTAAACACCCCCCCCCCAACAATACTCTATCTTTCAATAAAATAGAATTAATTACTAAGTTGTGAAAACGGGGGATGGTTCGGTAGCAATCGCCGTTCGAATCCAGCAAAACCCATACGCCCTAGATCTCGTCTGATCACGTACGTGACGATGACAAAGGCACTCTGGATAGCCGTGGGTGGCTGGAATGCGTTCCCACGCCAAATGTGATCAGGTTAAGTTTGAAGGGCCTGCAAGGCGCCTGTCTTCGAATGAGGTCTTCAAATGATGTTCAGTTGTGAGTGCTCCTCACGTCACGTTGAGCCATCGTGACAGTATCATTCGTGTCTTAGCCTCAAGGCTGCATAAACAAGAAGAACAAATAAAATAAACAAAACTGGCGCGTCGGCATAACAAGCCCTCCGGAAGAGATTTGCTTTGCAGCGCCGGTGATCATGCCACCCTCACCGAGGCCGCCACAGTTTTGTCATGTCCTCTGGATTGCCGATGTGGGGGGAATGACCAATTCCCAACTTCCTGATACTGCCATAGCCACACCGCTCACATCACAGAAAAGAAATCAACTACGTGGGGGTGAGTATCTTAAGTTTACAGGGCAAGTAGAGCTAGCTGCAGTCAAGTATTTCGAGGCTCGTGATTGTGGGAAGAAGGGAAAAAGGTGCGCAGTAATGCGAGCACTCAGTGTTTAAGACGCTGTCGTGTGAGTGACAGGACTGGATATTATGGCAAAACGCTCAAGAACAACATTTGAAATACCATGGATTGGTTGAATACCTCGTTCAGTGCAGTGCAACAAAGTCGGGTGCGATCTTGCACACTCCTGGTTGCACGGCTGTCGAGTTTTTTACTAAATACCGTTTTTCACATTATCCATAGAATCAGCCCTCTTTCGCCAACTTGTTCCTAGTTGCAGAAGGGTTATCCCGTGAATATCAACTGCTCTACAATGGCTCTTATTCGTCTAAATACATCAATGTGGCCCAAGTCCCAGATCTGAAGCTCGATTCCTTCTAGCATGTGGTAATCCTAGCCCATGACTTAAGGATAAACCTGAGCCCCTAACATACCAACTCAATTGGTAATTTGAGATAAAACATGCTGTCAATATAGAGTGATGCTTATCAATCATATAAAAAAGAAAAACAGAAATTCGTCTTTGATTTTCTGATTAATTCGTTACAATTTCCATTTTCTTGCCATCTCAATACCTTCAGCTAAGGTGGCGACACGTGAATCAACAGCGAAACCTTCTGCTTCCCACTTTTCACATTGAGGATATAAATCCTTTAAAGGCAGTGTAAATACTTCGATGAATTCGTTTTCCTCTAGTTCTGGCTGTGGGTTTTGATTTTCTGGCTTGTTCATGTCGACCGTCATATGGATCATCTTCAGATTCGTATTGCAAAAACCTGGATCTAACACAGTGGGGTTAGTTCCGAGTTACGACGTACGGGGAGACGGACTGGAGTATGAGGTGGTACCATTCAGCATGACACAAGTGGATATAGATAGCTCTCCGATATATCCTGTTTCTTCCTTAAGCTCGCGTATCGCGGCTTGCTCGGGGGTTTCCCCTTCATCTACCAAGCCAGCTGGAATTTCAATACAGACAGCATTAACGGGTGGTCGATATTGCCTCTGAAGCACAATTTCAGGTCCTATTTCTGCGTCTTAGGTGCTTGGCTTCTCTAAAATAGGGAGGCGATAGATTTAGACAATACGGACCAGTAGGAAGGTCAAGGATCGCTACGATACCGACGCCGTCGACCGCTGTGGTCTTCGGTCTTGTTTGTCGCTCAGCGTATTCCCATGTTCTTTGGACTCCCTCGGGATCTTTGTACGTGGTTCTATATCGGAAACCTCTCAGTAGTGTCCTTCAGCATCTGAATGTTATTGAAGGGCATAGCTCACAGAACTAAACGAGCCCATTTTGCGTCTTCGCTCTTCTATTTTTCATCGGAATAACGTTAGCTCTCGACTTATCAGATTTAATTTTCCTTATTTTTCTCATTACTACTCTCGAGCCCATGGAGGCGGCAGTATTCAAGTGGATGCGTACCAACGGCTCGGTTTTCAAAACTTTTGCGTCTGACAGGCGCATCTCGAAGCACGAGAACTGTAGCAGTCTCAATTGATGAAATTCTTACACCGATCAACGAAATTTTGTCAAGAATATCTGACAACCTTGCGGTCAGTTGGAAATGTGACATCTTGAGTTATAAGAAATGTTCACGTGATTCAGATTCAGCAAAAAAACAGAGTTCAATTGGAGGGGCTCGAGGAGGGGAACCCTACATAACCAGGTCCAATCAAACGCTGCCACAAGTCGGACAAATCCGAATGAAAAAGTATCGTTGCTTGGTCAAAATCTTCTCCCCTCATCATATGTCTGCCGGCATATCTACCACATACTCCATCCGTTTCCCGGAAATTGTCCGTCGTGGGTGTGAATTAACTTGTGAACGCTGATAAATCACACCGTTTAATGAGGAACTGTGGGGTACGGGTACGTTGCATGTCAATATGAAGTATATCTGTACATATATACCACTGCAGCGAAGTTGTACAAACCAAATATTTGTGACTTGTGTAAGCTTTAAACGTATCTTAAATCTCATCCGAATAGTTAAAAAGAAATTACATATTTTAGTTTTCCTTTCATCACTGTTCCACAACGGCTTAGCAACGTGGAAAAGACTCACCCTCATCGATATCACTTTCAGGTCTTTGAGTCACATTTCATAGATTCATACATTACTGATGATGCTCTGCTACTAGCAATTCATTAGTCCTTGACTACGACTGCTTTGGTATCCTCTTCTTCCCTATGGAAAGACGATAGCTCGACCCCCCTTAAGGTTCCGGTGCTACAATTTTAACACCTCGCAATCTATGACTCGTAACTATCATTACTTATCGATGGAAGATGAAAGTTCTTCATATCAACGCGTCCTTGGTCTCGGCCAGATGAGCCTCAGATTAAATGAAGATTTCTTACACATGTGGATTTGAGTACCCGCACGATGCTCCCCCACAAGGGCTTGTTTTGCACGGGGTTTTTATACAATAATTTTTTCGTATTTGTAACCTTTTATCGTCAAATTCACGTCAGTGACTGTTATACACGATCTTTGTGTCCAGATCGGTGAAGAGAAGGGAGAGGAGCTTCAAATTTCTTTTTAAAGACTTTCCCGGATCCTACTTCGATAGAAAGAGTGGTGGAACCGAACCTCTACAAATCTTTCATATTCAAGCCTCCTGCGTTATGACAACGAGATACAAGTCTTGATAAGTTCCTCTCCACTGGTCCTATATGTGCGGTCGCTGATAACCCTTTCTTGCTGCGATATATGATATTGCATAAGTGGATCGGGGCTGTGTACTGGTTCACTACAGGTGTATCAATTTGGGGCACCCTTCCTCGTCCTTGAAGTATGCCTACGCTAAGGACTTGCACTGTCTACGTAAACTCGAATCCGTACGATTTAGAGAACTCTTTGTTTGATGCTGACATGTAGGAGATATAACATCATACGTGCTGCTCCGCATCGTACCGTTCGTAATTTGTAATGTTACAGCCACTCGGGTCATTTTCCGGCATGAAATTTAGGGAATTGTTATTTCCACCCCATGTCTCTTATTTTCGCCCCACGTCTTTTTTTTTAGGCCCATGCTTATTGAATCTAAATCCACTCAGCCGTGTCAATATCAATGCTTCGGCTTATTTTAAGGTAGTAACCACAGCAACGCTGCGATATGCATTTAACCTTGAAAAGACTCGCCAACCTTACTTACATCCATCAATACATCACAAATACCTTTGTTGTTTCAGTAAACATTCAAGCGAATACAGTACAATCTCGCTATAACAATGTGGGGCAAAACTTAACCAAGGCTCCCGATTGGCCAATTCAATTGAATCCTCCAATCGGGAGCCTTGTTTAAGTTTTGCCCCACATTGTTATAGCGAGATTGTACTGTAATTGAGAGATTAACCATATCAGATAATAGTTTGCCCGCCAATGATATGAAAGGTTGATCTGAATCTGAGTACTCCTGAACCTAGGAGTCCAGAAAATTGAATAGATTAATTGACAAGTAGGCCAAACTAATTTACTCAACAATTTTCATGTCAATGGCCTTACAACGGAAATTAGGTGATGAAGGGAATCAAGATATACTTGTTCATTGAGAGTTTAAGTGTCCTGTAAATACTGTGAAGTTAGTTGTAAACTGATGAATACTGCTATCATGATCAGGCTTTCATTTGAATCGTCGGAAGTTTCTGGTTAGAACCGATGATATTCCCACACTCAGGGTGAAAATACGATGTGGGATAGAAATAACGATTCCCTAAGTTTGTCCTTCCCATTTAGTGCAGTATACTAGCTAACAGGGATATATCTTCATAGTGGCTGAAAATAATTTTATGCGTAACAGCAGGTACACGCAAGGTAATGACGTAAAAATTATTTGCAGCCACTAACAGGTTCTACCCCTGCGACTAAGATTTAGTATTTTAAAGGAGACGGATACCGATTGCCGAGTCAATAATACGCTTTACGAAGTTCATCTCTCGACCGCATGTTCAAGGCAGAGAACGTTAGTCGTAATTCCCTGTCGGCTTTCAGATTGAATTTTGATTCGTTTTCAAAACATATTTGCTTACTAAAATACTCGCCGAGGGACTTTAGCCCGAATCACACTCGTCCAAAAGGTGATGGGGTAATTACGAGTAACATTCTATTGGCTAAGTGCGTACAGGGGCGCACATAATAAACATTTGTACGTGCTGCCTTCTCAGATTAGTCATCCTGAGGTTTCTCCTCGGCATGCCCATACCCTGACCGGTACCTACTTCTTGTATTCGATTTGATTCGATTTCATTTAATTTAACCCGATCAGACACTTGATGGGTCCATGCAGGGGACTGTAGCTCTGTTTTTTACAAAGGAGGAAACCGATTCATTAAAAACCCCCTTATTCTGCTTATCCTAAATTTGCAGTGTTTCGAAGTTTCCCGTCAGAAAGTGCGTTCACACTATTCGTCCAGTATGACTTCCGTCCTATCTTTTCCCTACTCGCTTAATACTTTCTTTCACCGTTACATCAACATGCTCCGTGAGTCGAAACTGTTCTAGTCGGCCTGTGTTGAGAATCCACCGTGCGACTTTATCGAGATCTTCTAGGCTATTCATCATGGCTTGATAGGGCCAATCGATAGCCTGACGCAGTATCTCCCCTCTTTCCTCTGCCCATTAATGACACATCAAGACCAGATGTTTGGCGTTTTATGACGGATATCCACATTAACATTCTAGGTTATTTACTCCGGAGACTTTGGTTCCGTGCGAGAATTGTGCCCGATGGGCCCATCCCACATCGGCATAATGCATATAGGAAGGTCTAGCCCCGTCGACCGTTCTTTTCCCGCCATTTTTTGTCTCGATAGTGATGGCTGTACTTAAAGCGTCAAACGCGACGCGCGCGTTTGAGTCGCGTATCACTAGGGTCAGTGACTCGAGAGCGCTATTCAATATGAAGCAAGACAAGTATCAGGTATGAGACTCGGGCAGGTACCGATAGACAAATGATAGTGTAGAGCATGCTACACAGAACCGGTCAGAGACATGCTACGAAACTGGAAGGGGTTAGCAGAAGTCTGGAGCCTGACAGACGCTCGTGGAGGAAGTATACATTGAGATCGGGTATCTCGTAGTTGGGGGACATCGCGGATTGACCGGAGGGTCCAGTTTTGTTATTTAGTTACCGTCAGTTTAGTACGGTCATATCATGATCTTTAGGGCCTAGAGTGCCTAGTCAATTTTATTATCTTATACCTTCATATATTTATCTGCTGTTGTTACAGGCTGTTGCTTATATGGGTTGGCACAGGAGCTTATCCGGCCGCCATTAGAACGCTATTCTTGATTTGGTTAAAACTAAATCCTTGCTTATGTAAAGTTCATCTGCGCGTTGACCCGTTATTTTAAAGTAAACAAGCCTAAGTGTCTGGCTGCTTCCCTCAGATAAGATATAGATTTACAGTCTCCCTCTCTAACTCGATAGTGGGTCCTGGTATAAGTGTTGAAAATATTCATTGTAACATGGACTTTTATATTTGCAACACTTACCCTTACAGGTCATTTTGCGTGCAGGGGTAGGTATTGCAAATGTAAATGGTTGAATTTCGATGAATATTTTCAACACTTATACTGGGGCCCACTATCGAGTTAGAGAGGGACGACTGTACAGCTCTTAAAGTAGAAATATGATAACTTTTTGTTGTATCTTTATTTTCACGTGTGCACGCGATATCGCTACTCTAACAGTTTTCCAATCTTGAAAGGCGGCTTTCTTTGCAGCCTCTTTCTGCTTACCCTTGTTCTTTTCCTACCCACAGACTTTGATCCATTGGGCGGAGTTAAACGACCGGGTAAAATGAGATGTTCTGAGGCACGAGATGTTGCCAATTGGGGCATAATATCAGAAGGCATCATGTTTGGACGAAGGGGTATTCCGGGACTGAGTAAGTTTCATAACGAGCAGAGGCGTTTTGGAACAGTAGCATAACGGCAACTAGGAGCAGTTTGCTGTAACATCTGACAGAAGTCATGAGAAGGGGACCGGTTAGGGCTCTCATGATGATGTATATTAGGAAGGCGTTATCTTTGGAAAAGGGTATCGAGAACGTGAGGTTCTTCAGATCAGTATATTGTTATTTCTATCGTCGTTGATCTTGGTGGTCAACAGTTATTACTTTTAAGCCAGTAGAGCCAGTTATTATTATTATCATTTTACCTTTATACATTTATCTGGCGGCAACTCTGCTCCTGTTCACGGCATGCCCATCTTAACTTCCGCTAGCGGGCAGCTTGATTTCTTAACATGCTAATCTTTGATTTGATTTAATTTCATTAAACCCGATCAGGCACCCATTAGGACCATGCAGGTGGCTATCATCTATAATATATACATGAGGGAAAACCTTTCCAGTGGAAACCCCTCGATCCTGTCTGGTTTTATTTTCACAACTTATCCCGGTTTACACAGGTTCTCCTTCAGGAAGTGGAATATTCACTGTTCAGCCAGTATGGACCCCGTCCTATCCCTTGCCAGATCGCTTTAGTTTTTCGGACATCGCTGCTTCGACTTCCCCTGCAAGTTGAAACTGTTATATCCAGCCTTGAGTTAGTATCCACTGCGTGATTCTAGCCACATCTTCTGGGCTGTTCATCATGGCTTCAAAAGACCTATCCTTGGCTAGTCTCAGAACTTTGCCTCTTCCCCTTGCCCACTGCGGACACGCCAAGACCATGCGCTTGACTTTTGGGACAAATATCCACATTGACACCTTAGTTCGTGTACTCCCGGGACTTTTCTTCGGTGCAGGTAAGAGATGAGCCCGATATGCTCACTTCTAAGCTGAATAGCGACACTACTTTGGGCCTTGCTAAGGTGTCGTGTGATAGATACCTCGGAACAGTGTCAGTTATAATTACTTGTGGTTTAGCGTGGTGCTCGCCTAATTTGTGTATTTAAATACTTTCTCTAAGCTACCTCTTTTCATTTAGCATTATTAAGCCTTACAAACACGAGTTCTTGCCTGCCCACAATGGGATTCCTAACAACAAAGCTCAAAAAACCCGGGCGTCTGAGAACTCGTCACCTTACGACTATATTAATTTGATCAACCTTTCAATAATTTATTTAATTTTTAAAATACCAATCAAAATTACATTAAGCATACTCCACCGCCTCTTCTGCACGCCTCATAACGCAGACCTCTCGCTTTTTTAATTCTTACGCCTGTTTTAATTTTTTCAATCTGAATCGCTTTTGCAGTACACCTGATTGCCTCAACCGCCTTTGCAGTACAGCTACTTGCCCCAACCACCTTTAAGTTTATATTATTATAATTCATTCGCATTCTTATGCACACGCCTTTCAATTCTAACGCCCTGCCTACAAACGCCTTTCGGTATACACTATTTAAATTTACTTGCATTTGGAGCTTACACGCCTTTCAATTTTAACGCCTCCCCTTTAAACGCCTTACTATTCTCACGCCTTTCAGTGTATAATATTTTAATTCACTTGCATTTTTATGCACACGCCTATTAATTCTAACTTGCTGCCTACCTTTGCCATGTTTTTGAGCAAATTCTACTTCATACAAGTTTTAATTCTCACACCATTATAATTACGCCTCTCCAGCGATACTCCTCTGTAGTCAATTCATGACTATCAGCTCATTTAACCTTCTCGATTACCGTCACTAATGTTTAAAGTGATCGAGGCGATCACTTCTGGGGAGGGAAAATTGTCATGTGACAGATACCTCGGAACAATTGAACCGTAATGCGCACAGAATTTTCGATCACGTGTTTACAATAGCCGAAATTATTTTTTATGGGTTGTAGGCGCCATGCCCGTAGACAGGTGCTAAATGCACGATTACATCGTTTCCATCATCGTCACGACAGATTATTCCTTTGCTTAACAGTATTTGCTTGTTAGCCAGATTTTAACTCCCTAGTCTGCCTGAACTAAAAATGTCTACAAAATTTTGCTCAAAATGCTGTTCTACACGTCCGATTGAAGAATTTGGCGTCAATAAGCACGGAAAATCCAATTGCACCTGCTTGCGACATTCGAAGAAGAGGAAATTCTTATCTATAGTTTCTTCATATTTTGATCAATGGGACGAATTTGAAAACAAGATAAAACTTTGGAATCAGTCGGTGAGTTCATTCGATATAAATTAAAATCAGACATGTTTACTTTACATACACTGATTGAAGATACAATCTCAAGATGAGCCGCTCGATCTCAAATATACCTATAGCTAAGACCGATTGCCCATCTTTTTTAGCCCTTTCTTCACCAAGGTAGAAGAATCTACTCCAGACCAACTGGCTCTTAGAGCAGCTATGTCAGATCTTACGAAATGTATCTGGAAATGTGGTGGTTTTCGATTTCGGTATAAGAGTTGCAATTACTCTTCAAAGCCAGCTTACTATTTCTAATGCTCTCAAGATTTAAAATACGGAAAGTCTTGCTCAGGCAAAGTTCGAGAAAGAAGCCGGGTGGAGCGATTCCACTGCAATGGCAAGCTTATTTTGCAGCCGTCATTGCAGGAACATACCATGAAAGTAGAGCTATACCATACGTATCACACTCCTTACATAGATATTGAGTTGTTAGACGAAATCCTTGGCTTTATTAATGAACTTGTTGCCACCCGCACTCCAGCTGAGATATATCAAAGTCTACTAGATTCAAATATTCCAGGTGCTCAGCGTACTGTTCAGCACCAGGTCTACTATCAATGGCACCAGGCAAACAGAAAGAACTGGCAACGCGACGATGATCAGGTTGTCTCAGTAATACGTCTACTCGAAGAACTGGGCGATAAATATAGCCATGAAGTTTTTACTACAGCCAATCTTCGAGCCTTGGCAATATACATTCATGCCTCTATCTCAAATCTTGTCCTGAACACCAAAGAAATTGCAATTGATGCAGCATTTGGAACTAACAATGCAGGAATGGACTTACATACTGTGCTTGCTGTGTTTGACGGTACAGGCACTCCGTTGGCATATCTGTTCGTCCAGAAATTTGCCCCGACTAAAGCTGGAGCAATGACGCAAGTACCCGTGAGATTTATGGAGAAAATTCGGTTTTCGGGATTAGACCCTCCTCTCGCTGGATATGATAAAGATAACTCCGAAACTAATGCTATTCAAGAGGTCTGGCCGTCAGCGAAAGTCCAACTTTGTTTCTGGCATGCCCAACGTGCCATTCGGGCGAAGTTACACGATTTCACGAAAACAGAATCCCAGAAGCATTACTTTCAAAGTTAGGCAAAAAAACTAGTCCCCAGTCTCGAAATTTGTTGGGGTTCCCACACAACAAATCGATTTGATCGGGAACAAAGGTATGTTCTCATAGCTATAGTTTTACCTGACAAGAACTAAATCAAGCTCGAATATAACAGGTTTGGCGCTTGCAACTGCGAGACTAGAAAAGTCAAATTCGGAGCCAAAGGTAGACTTGAGGGTTCGAGTTGTGAGGAGAAAATAAAGGTACTAGACATCTTCAGCCGTCATTTTAACTCTCACACGCTCATTCCAGACCGGAATGGTACTTCTCGTTGACCAGATGTCATAGACAGGGAATGTGCCACTGAGTTTTACGTCTGGTGTCGAGCCCGCAATTACCTCAGGCTCTGGTCATATTTATACAATAATTGGTATAAGCCTGGGCAGTGGGAATTGTGGGCTCGGTCGTACAATTCAGTGAAAATTCCTGTGTTAAAGACGACAATGATCGTGGAGTCACATTGGCGTAGAATCAAGCGCGACTTCTTGTATCGGTTCAACCGGCCAAGAATCGACTTAGTAATTTGGGCCTTGACGTCTCGAGCGATTCCCCAAGGACTTGATCGAATTAGAGCCATTCAACTTGGTGATTTCAGAAAGGGGGTTGCTAGTTGGCGTAAGACATTTAAAAAGCAGTGGAAGCAATACAAAGGCCAAGAGATTGGACCAGAAAGTCTCCAAACTTACCACACGGATGCGGTAAAGTGGAAGTGTGGATGTCAATCGTTTCTTCTGAGTCGATTCCTTCTTTGTAAGCACATTGTTCACTGCTTCGAAGATATGAGGACTCCATCAAGTTCGTTGGTTATGTTCAGCGCCAGCGGAAAATGCCATTTTGGGTTGATAGACAGCTCGTATTACGTCCGGAATTTCAAGCTTCCTTCAGTAAATTCTCTGAAGACAATTGCGAGGTTTCTGCCTTTGAATTTGATTCTGATGAGACCGAGACTGTGGAGGATTCTGAGGACGCATATTTAATTGCCGAGGATGATGATGATGAATCAGAAGCTATAAATTTCGCTAATACTAAAGCCATGATGTTGGAAGCAATTGAACTTTGTGAATAGCAGAATGCCCTCGGTAACACAAAGTTTGTAAGGTATTTTTGTATGAAAAATGCAAGCAATTGAACTTTAGTGGAAGAGATCCTACATATCAATAACCGACACACTATGCCAAAAACCCGGGGTCCATACAAGCATCCTTCGTCCAAGTATCATATACCTGTAGCTAAATAGAAATTCCAAATTAATTTTAACTAATGCCTCGTTCGCATAGGCAAAAAATTATACCACAAAAACTTTCTTCTCGAAATGTCTGCTTGCACATACGAGGTAGTTCTTAATTTCAGGAGTGATAAAAAAGATAGAATGAAATGACTGCTTATTGGTTGATGAACAGGTTGGGACACGTCATGGCACTTCAATAGAATGATCGCTGATTGGTTGATGACCAGGCTGCGACAGGTGATCGCAATTTTTATTGCCCTGTTAAGGGACGTTCTCGGAATAGTGTCAGTTATGATTACTTGTGGTTTAGCTTAGTGCTCGCCTAATTTGTGTATTTAAATACTTTTTTTAGCCTTATCTTACCCTCTAATCTTACTAAACCTTACAAACACGAGTTCTTGCCTGCCCACAATGGGATTCCTAACACAAGGTTTTGGTGGATTTTAACTGGTGTTACTTTGAAGCTTAGTTTTTTCCTGCCTGATCACTTGTCGGTGATGATTTTTGCTACGTTTCACTATTCGGGATCTGCCGTCGCTCGTCGACCAGAACGCGGCACCCTATTGTTTCCCCAAGAGTTTGCCCACTCCTGGAAAGCTGCTACTCTACCAGCCTCATTCTGTCTACCCCTATTCGTATCTTTACCACAAATTTCCGTCCATTCGGCAACATCTTTTATCCTGTTCAAGGCATGCCTTTCTTCTCTCCCATTTACGGGCAGCTTGACCTTGGCACATGCCGAAGATAAAGTCTCTTGAACAGAAGTTTTATCTGATAGTCCGGCGTGTTGGACCCTCCTTTGCTTTAGATAGATTTCGATGGGTAATTCAACATGCTAATCTTATTATCTGTTGAACTGGCAGCTTATATGACGGTCCAACATTTTGGATCCTCCTTAGTTTCAAATTACTCATTGTATAACTGGTATTACTGTCTCGAATTCGATATGTTGTGGCCCGATTTTGGCGCCTTGGTGGCGTACGCAGGCGTCTATCAAATTCGGATGTAAATGTATTTACACTTCAGGATAAATATCAGAGAAGCGTCTGATAGTGCAGTGGTACACTGTCCGGGCCGTTCTCCCAAGTAGAGTCTGGGTAGCTTGGACACATGCCCCGTTTGAGACAGGAGAAAGCTGGTTCGAATCCAGCAAGACCCTCACACCACTTCTCTCCCGGTGATATCGTATTCGTAGGATGACAAAAGCTTGCTCAGATAATCACAGGTCTTTCTCGCCTTCCACCTGTGGTGGGTATCCACGGAAGAGGTTACATAGTGCAAGGCGTCATTCTCGTAGTGGTATCTGCAAAAAAAATCCGAGTATGAGTGATCCAAACGCCAAACTGAGTCATTCTGCGCGATATACACGTCTCCCGTAATTATGCGCGTCATAGCCTCAGGCTGCATACGCTAAAAGAATTTAAAAGAATATCAGCCTTGAGATTTTTGGTGGTACCAATGTTAAAGCTAATTGATATCACGTGCATGAATTGCCTCAGGGTTCCAACTGTTAATTCTACAGTAAAATTTCAAGGCTTATTCTTCGTATATGGACACTCTCCCGTATTTATTCTTAGTATTACATAATTGGGACTTGTCTCAAACCGTTTAGCAGTCAACAGTCGTCCCTCTCTAACTCGATAGTGGGTCCCGGTATAAGTGTTGAAAATATTCATTGTAACTTGGACTTTTATATTTGCAACACTTACCCTTACAGGTCATTTTGCGTGCAGGGGTAGGTATTGCAAATGTAAATGGTTGAATTTCGATGAATATTTTCAACACTTATACTGGGACCCACTATCGAGTTAGAGAGGGACGACTGTAGTTATCTTTGCAACAAGCTTAATTTAGATCTTCTATTTTGGTTGTATTATTTTTAGCTTGCTTGGGTTAGTTAAACTGTGGCAAATCTTAAGGATAATAGATCTAGGAATTCCGATTCTACTGTGCACAGGGAGGTCTACCCTTTGTGATAGGGCAGTCAAACTTGTATTGACACAGAAGGACTACTAAGCAAGATCTAAATTTTCTTTGCCTAAAAGAGCTACACTACAGAATCAAACTACATTAAATACAACTGTTGTTCAAAGTATCTTATTGCAGCTCCTTCTCGCAGCTTCCTATAGATTACTAGAAACACCTGGATCATCGTGACAAGTACCCGGAAATCCCTGACTAATACTGTCCTGATCTGACTAGGCCGGATCACGCTAAAAGGGGGCCTTGACCCTATGACACCCATCCCTTCTGTTTACACGCACGATCACACACAGTATACATGATCTATTCGAATTATTGGTGATGTCAAAAATCCCAGCTATATCTTCTACTCTACCTCCACCTCCACCGCCACCTCCCCCTCCCCTTCCTTATCCACACATACAAGTTCCCGTCCAGCAGTATGGAGAGGTTTCGTTGACTGAGTTACTTTTGTCAACTACCTCAGCAGCTACCACCAGGAATGAAGAGGCCATATCACTCTTCCAGAATATTGCATGTGTCCTAGACGACGGTATGAATGGGTCGAATCTCCCTCAACACCTTCAACAACCCTTCCGCAAGTTCGTGGCGGATAAAAATACTGTGGCTCGAAGGCATTTCGAGCGTCACGTTAGAGGCTCCCGCAGATCTCCACCACCATACATCGTCGCCAGAGGCTTGCAAGAGGCCCCCAAATCACATGACACATTACAGGAGTCTACGGGTAGCACGCAAACAAGATTGGATCCAACTTTACCCGTTCAACGGTCCATGCAATCGCCTCCTACAGCTACTCCTTTTCAAAAGGTACCACAGCGACACACGTTTGCTGCTGCGGTGAAAGCAGTGGCTCAAAGACAGCCCACGCCACCTGCACGGCCAACCTCTCTTAACCGCAAGAATAATGCCAAAAAAAGGGAAATCAGCGATGACAATCGGCTTCTAGTTCGAGTCACTGCTGGTCATCCTACACTCAGCATGTCACCGTACGCAATTATGTTGGAACTTAATTTGTTCCTCGGAGAAAAACTAGTCCGCGAGGTACAGACTACCAGGACTGGATTTGCGATTTGTCCTATCTCGACAGCTGCCCAAGAAGCTCTTATCGCTCGTATGAGTGAAATAGAGAATCATCTTTGCTCTAGAGGATCGTGCAAGGTTGAGAAAGCAGAGCAGCATATAGCCTACAGACTCTCTGGCGTACCTCGGACTTACGCAGGTTACAATGGTACATCAATTGAATTAATTGAAATCACTGCTGCAGTTGTAGCCGAAGCCTTGAGAGATTTGACTCATATTGCTCCAATCAGCGTACTTGAATCACGAGGGGCTTTCGAATCTGAATTCGCCGACACGAAGAGCTGGATATTCCTTTATCCTAAATGAAGCAAACTTTCCTGGAGCCTACCACTTTTTGGAGTGCGAGTCAGGGCAAAATATCTTCCCCGTAGAATGAAAATGCCTCAGTGCAGTAAATGTTTGGCTGGCACAATGAAAGATCTTGCATCAGACTTCCTCGCTGCAGGCTATGCGGCTCAACTCAGCACTTGGAAATTAACCATGTTTCTTGCAACCCTGAAATCAAGCACCAGTGCCCGGCAAAATGTACTAACTGCCATGGCCCACACCCTGCTGACTCTCTCGAATGCCTAATCAGACCCAGGAAAGATCAGTCAATGCCTTCGAAGTCTGAAATTTTCCATATAAGACAGGCAGCAGCGGCAGCCAGGTTACGCTTAAAGGCGGCCCACTGTGATGCGATTAAGGCGCAAGCGATTGCAAAGCAATCTGAACAAGAGCTTTCAGCTTCAAAAGCCCCACACGTTATACAATCAGATGCACCTCGAGGTACTCAACCCACTAGGGAAATAAATATGATCCCGGGAGCTCTAGGTGCTGCAAACGTAGATTCAGTTCCAGTTACTCAAACTGATGATCATATGGATATATTTCCTAAAACTCCACCCTCATTGGGAATGCTATTCTCTGAATTACCGGTCTCTAATGGTAACAAATTTTCAGCCTTATCTAGTCTTGCTCAAAATAGCCTACAGGATGATTCAGAGGAGTACTAATGAGTAATAAATTTACGTCAATTAAAATAATTTCAACTAATGTTGGACAAAGCTCGGTCGCACACGAGATCGCTCTTGAAATAGCCTTCAAATCTCAAATTAACGTCCTGCTGGTACAGGAGCCATATATTTACAGAGATCTCGCTCGAAGTATTACACGCAAGCATCCTTTTTTTGACTGCTTCACACCGGTGGATGATTGGACGAGACGGCCTCGGGTACTAACTTATACAAGGAAAAACAGCATTTTTTCAGTCACTCAAGACCGCCCTCTAGGAAATTTAGAGCAAAGGGAAGAAGATGTTTTACTCCTTATACATCACAACTGACACCCGTCTTATCAGGGCACTTCATCAAGACAGGCAGAAGACCTGGCTCGCTGGCTCGAATCAAGGAACCTCACATTCATCTCAGATATTGATATTCTAACTCACTGTCGAGGGAACGTCCTCGACCTAGCCTTCGCTTCTAACCCACTACTAGCCTTAGGCACTTCCGCTTCAGTCCAACAAGATTTGCACGTTACTTCTGACCATTTTCCTGTGTCCATTAATGTACCATGTCGTAGACAAGATCCTGTTCCTTCCAACAGACTTGGCTTTGCAACTATAGATCAACATTCTTTCTTTTCCTTACTCACTACCCAATTAAATACGCTAACCCAATTATCACGCACATCGCCTGCTAGTCTAGATAAGAGAGCAGAAGAACTAACTCAAATCTTACACGGTGCATACTCTGGATCGGCAAAGAGGACCCTACCTCATAATAGGGGACAGCCATGGTGGAACAATAGCTGCAAAGAGGCTAGGAAAGCGTATCGAGAAAAAATTCGCAGCGGTCATCTGTGCCCTGAAGATAAGAAGGCTTTCCGAAAGATAATAAAACAGGCAAAGTCTTCTTTCTTCCAGAAGCTCGTGGAAAATGCTCCTAATCCGAAGGAAGTCTTTGATATAGCAAAATGGCATAAAACACAGGGATCCTTCCGCAGTCCTCCACTAAGCGACCCCCTCTCATCAGACTCGCCCCCAGCACAGTCTACCGCGCAAAAAATAGAAGTGATTGTGAGAAATCTCCTGACAAAACAAACTGAGGTGGAAGATATACCTCTATCTTCTCTATCAGTGGCAAGAAACTCTCTCCCTTTTCCAAAGCTTACTCCAGAAGAAGTATCAAGCTCAATCCTGGGCGCTGGTAATACTACTCCGGGGAAAGATGAGATACCCACTGCGATTCTACGCCTTGCCTGGCCTCACATTTCAAACCTAGTATTAGAACTTTTCCAAGCATGTATTGATTTAGGCCACCACCCAAAATGCTTTCATATTACGATTCTAGCAATAATAGGAAAACCTAATAAAGTAGATATGTCATCTCCTCGCTCGTACAGGCCAATAGCACTCCTCTCAGTTTTAGGCAAAGGACTAGAAAGATTGATAGCAAGACGGATGTCATGGCTAGCCATCCAGCATGGTATACTCGCTCAACAGCAATTCGGAGCTTTACCACAACGCTCAAGCGTGGACCTGACTACGTTTCTCACACATGATGTCGAAGCCGCCTTAGCCAGAAATCAAATAGCCTCAGTAGCCACGCTCGATATCAAAGGCGCTTTTGATACCGTCCTACCCGGCTGATTTGTAAGACGCCTCAGGGAGCAGGGATGGCCAGCACACCTTTGTAATTGGGTTGCCTCATTTGCCACTGAGCGCAGAGTGTGTGTCCGGCTAGATGGGGAAATCGGGGAGCCAAGGCAGATTGATTGTGGACTACCATAAGGCTCTCCTGTTTCATCAATTCTATTCATGCTATACATCGCTCCTCTTTTTAAGCTAGATGGTCTTGAAAATGCTTTCGGGTACGCGGACGACGTTGCGATTCTCAATACTTCGCCGTCACTTGAAGAAAATGCTGTAACCATTGGCTTGTCTATAAATCTAGCCTTAGCTTGGGGCACTGCTGAAGGGGTATCTTTTGGCCCAGCAAAATCAGAGCTCCTGCATTTCTCTCGAAGAAACAGGGACAGGGGAGTTAGCCCTCAGATTGTTACAAGTCATTTTACCATCTCTGAAAACCTTCAAAGACCGTATCTCAAATGGTTAGGAGTACATTTCAACAAGAGGCTCACCTTTAAAAAGCACGTGGAAATTCAAACAGCTAAAGCTCTCAAAGTTGCACACGCCCTGCGCTGCCTGGGAAATACGTGGCGAGGGGCTCCACCACATCTGTCAAGACAGGCAGTAGTTATGTGTGTCCTACCCATTACCTTCTTTGGGGCTGAGACCTGGTGGCCAGGAAAAACTAGAAACAAAGGGAGAAAAATTGTTAGCAACAATGTCATATCACACCTCAAGATGCTTGATAAGGTACAAACAACTGCTGCCAGGGCCATCCTGCCCGTATTTCGCACCACCCCCACTGCAGCTCTGCTCAGAGAAGCCGGGATTTCAACAACTGAGATTGCTCTCGATACAATAAGCAGAAGAGCAGTTATACGCACACGAAGGTTAGATCCGCGACACCCCTTGTTTCTGCGCACTCAATCTTCCTCACTATCTACCCCAAAGACCAGATTTGCTCGCTCTTGCAGGAGTGTCCCGCTTTCAGAGCAGCTTGACCCTTTACTGAATGCGCCATGGGTGCATAAGGAAACAGTCCAAGAATCCCTCCTACGGATAAGGGCAATCACCGGATCGTCTAGGGCAAATGCAAATAATATTCGTAACTTCATCGATAATCTCCCAAAAAATGATATTTTGGTTTATACAGATGGGTTAAAACTTCCAGATGGTAAATCAGGCGGAGGTTTTGTCATTTACCAACTTGACTGTCAAATCAGTTCAGGGGCGTTCCCTCTGGGAACTCACCAAGAAGCTTATGATACGGAGGTCCATGCGGCCCTCAGAGGCATACAAGCTGCCATTGTCCTTCCTACAGCACGTTTTGCAAATAATCTTTGGATATTTGTTGATAATATTGAGGTTGCAAAAAAGTTACTTACAAAGCCATCATTCACGTCATCCCAGTTCTCATTTCTTAGTTTCCTAGAGATAGCAGAAAAATGGAAGAACCGTCCTAGGCTTCCACACACACACACAGGCCAGGTCAATGTTATATGGATCTCTAGCCACTCAGGAATTTCGGGGAATGAACTAGCAGACCTTGAGGCAAAGAGAGGAGCAAGGATGCTCTTCTTGGAGGAGTCAAAGTTCTCGCTCGCAGCTCTAAGAAAATGGCACGCCGAGAAGGCGACTCAACTCAGGGATAGTTGGTGGAAAGATCATATTCCGAAGTCATACGAAAACCTTGAAATTAAAGAGGCTCCAAGCTTTCCCAAGGAGCTTTACTTAGAAAGAAAAGCGCTGGGCAAAATTATTGCCGTCAGGACAGGACATGGAGATTTTGCTACCTACCATACGCGTTTCAAACACAAGGAAGCCAAAACAACCTGCCGCTGCGGGTCCGCAAAAACACCCACTCACTTTTTATTTTGTCGCATTCTCCGACGTCGTGGGGGTCGACCTTCAGGGCCTATCCAACAACTTATCCCTTATCTTCTCGGTACTTCCGAAGGGGCATTCATTTTAAGTAAATGGCTGGAAAGCACACGGTTTTTTGAGGACATTTGTCCTCGATGAGAGGTACACGATTTTTATTTAAAAGTCATCTGAATTTCTCAACATTTTTTACTATTATTATCATTATTATCATTCTCTTTTTTTTTTTTCTATACCTGCAGTTTCAAATAACGCAGCGTAGCTTTGTAAATATAACTTGTAAAAGTCTTGTAAACTAGGACTCCGGCCCTAGCGTACTTTGTCCTGAAAAACGGATTCAAGGTCGTGTGCTTTTGAGTCACATGACTTTAGCATAGACGTTAAATAAAATAATCATCATCATCATCATCTCCACATCAACTACAATACACACATTGAATAGCGAACAGCGCTACATTGATTTTGTGAAACAAGTAGACCTAAGGACTTGTGGAATTATCCCTCTCATATACGCTGGCGCCACTTAGAAACTCGCACAAAATCAGCAAATTACCTTCGTCACTTCAATCCCGTAGACCGCATCAAAACCCCCCCATTGTTAAGTCACTGGCTGAACAACTCCGTGCCTCGAATACTGCACGCCCAGTAAGGGCTCCCTCCGAGATGGAGGGAACCACACAGAGCCAAGCGCTTATCGTTAACTCCAAAGTTAATACTCTCGCAGCTGGCTGGGATTCTCCTAATTACAGCCAACAGCCCGGCATGGATATCGACTCTCTCGAGTACGACGATATGTCTGACAATGACCCTTTTGTCGAACCGACCGCCGCAGGTCATATTAAGGTAGCTCTCACAAAGAGCATCAACTCCATGGCAGCTCGGGCCAAGGAGGCAGAAGCCCATTTTGGAGGAATCTCAATGATCCTCGACAGAAAATGCGATTCAGCAAATCATTCCAATCTTCCTGCAAACCAAGCAGAAGCTCTCACAAACTTCTGCAAAGATTTAGCGAAAATAGCTGCTCTACACTTCGATGCTTACATATATGACAAGCCTGTCGTCCAAACCGCCCCTAACCCTACGCCCAGCCGGGCTACACGCGGCGTCGCGCCCATGACATACGCCAATGCTGTCTCGAAGACTTCAACTAATCGCACGAGTCAAGGGTCTGCTCCAAATGCCCCAGCACCTGTGAACAAAAAATCACAACAAAAATCTTCGCGACCCGACGACCAACTATTCGTACAAATTCCCGCAGGCGACAAACTCCGAGACCACTCAGCGTACGCCATCCAAAGCCACCTTAAATCTCGGCTTGGAGTGGATGGAAACTTGCTCAGAAATGTACAGCCCACTAAGACTGGCTTTGCCCTCTGCCCTAAGGCCGGGGATTCAGAAATTCTTAAAGAAAAAATCACGGCTAACAGCTTTTTCGGAGACGCTCCAGTAGAAAATGCTAGCCCATGGACATCATATAGAACACAACACGTCCCACGCTCTTATGGTGCGATTAGACTTGTAGGGGAAGAGTGGAAGTATTGCCTTGAGCCGGTCACTGTAGCAGCACTGCATGAAGCCCTCTCAGCTGCAGCTGGAAGCGCCCCGGAAGCTATCATAGCCTCGCGTGATAATGAGAAAAATTCAGCGTCCTCCTCCACTACCTGGATTGCCCGTTTCCCTGAAACTCACAACCGACTCCCCCGAACACTCTTCCTTTTCGGCTGCCGAACACAGACAAAAATTCTCCCACGACGCCGCTCCACAGTACAATGCAACCGGTGCTGGCTATGGCACAACGCTTGTACCTGCGCTTCAGACCTAAGATGCCGCCTATGCGGATCTTATAATCACTCAGAGAAAGAACATGGTAACCATTGCACAGCCACCGGCAACCATACCTGCCCCAGCCGCTGTATACACTGCCATGGGCCTCACCCCGCTGACGACCCCGATTGCGAGCTTCGGCCTAAGCCCTCGAGCCCACCGAAGTCGAAGGCACAAGTGAGCGTGATCCGCCGCATTGGATTAGAAGCACGCCTACGGAAACAGGCAGAAGCTTGCTGCGTAAAGAGACCCTCCAACTCACCTCCAGCAACATCGTGTAGTACGAAAATAATTGATTCAACAACTTCTAGTTTAACTAGGACCAATAATCCTTATGAAGCATTGGCTTCAGAGGATCAGAGCTCTGCGAACACGGAAAAGTTATGACTGACAACTGCCGCTATAGGTACACCTCGAAGCCCTTAACAATACTCTCTGTCAATGTGGGTAGAGGAGCTCCGGCTCACGAGATCGCTCTGAACGCCGCTCACTCGACCTTAGTGGATGTGCTACTAATACAAGAACCGTACATATTCCGGGACCACACCAAGCGCATCACTAAACGACATCCCTCTTTCAACACCTTCTCTCCGATCAATGACTGGACTGTCGCCCGCCCACGCGTGATGTCTTACGTCCGCAAAGGTGCTAGTTTCCGCACAGAACAGGGTTACACAGCACTCTCTGGCGATCTACTCCTTCTACGACTTCTATCTCCCTCGGGTAAGGTGCTACACATTCTTAACATTTACAACAGGCCCCTAGGCTCCAGCGGTGACAGTGCCCTACAAACACTCTATACTCTTCCTCTTCCTCTGCAAGACGAACTTCTACTCCAAGGGGACCTTAACCTGCATCACACACGATGGCAGCCATCATTCTCTCGTTGTCCTTCCCGGGATGCCGAAAAATTCGTGGAGTGGGCTGATGGGAAAAACCTTAGCCTAATCTCGCCCCTGGATGAGCCCACGCACAACTGCGGCAATGTTCTCGATCTAGCACTGGCTACAGCTCCTCCTGCCTCCAGCACCACCTGCGGCATTGCCTGTCACTTAGATACTACATCTGACCACGCCACTCTTCTCACCACGGTTGACTGGACCGTGCACACTGTGCCTAATCACAAACTCAGAATCGACACCCTAGATCCTGCGCTTTTCAGTCGTCTACTATCCTCGGCAATTAGTAATGTATCCTGAATCCCGCAGGCACTTAACCCGGAATCTTTAGACAAATTCGCCCACGAATTAGTAGAAGCTATCCGTTTATCTTACGCGGGATCGGCTCGACGCTCCCTGGGGCACGGAAAGGGCAACCCCTGGTGGGATAATTCCTGTAAACTAGCCCGACAGAAGTATAGGTTACTTAGCAGGCGCACTCTCACGGAGGCGGAATTTGCAGAGGCTAGAAAAGCATACCGAAAGGCCATAAAAAGAGCAAAAGACGATTTCTTCAAGAGAAAAGTAGAAAAAGCCAGCACAGCAAAGGAAATATTTAACATATCTAAATGGCACAAATCAACAGGCTCTTATCACTCACCTCCTTTGAAAGATCCTAGATTTCCGGACTAGGATCCAGTCACGACTCCAGCAGAGAAAAGGTCTGTCCTTGCTGAAAACCTTCTAGTGAACCTAGCAGAAGCAGGAGATATCCCTATCGACGCTCCCACGGTCCCCAACCACACGCTCCCCTTCCCAGTTTTAGGTCAACAAGAAGTTCGCGACGCGATCTTCAAGGCAGGCAACACAGCCCCTGGTAGCGACGAAATCCAAACTAAGTTACTCCGCCACGCTTGGCCTCACATTGCAGACCACGTCCACTCTCTCTTCCAAAACTGCATCTCACTCGGGCATCATCCGTCCTGTTTCCGTCAAGCGACTCTCATAATGTTACAGAAGCCAAACAAATGCGACCTGACCTCACCTCGATCCTACCGCCCTATCGCCCTGATCTCAGTTCTTGGCAAGGGTTTAGAACGCGTGCTAGCCAAGCGTATGGCATGGATTGCCGTTCGGTATAAGATCGTCGCTAGCCAGCAGTTCGGGGCCCTTCCTGGCAGATCCGCGGTGGAACTGACTACCTGCTTCACACACGATGTGGAAAGAGCTCTAAACGAAGGACGAACAGCCAGTATGCTTACACTGGATGTCAAGGGTGCTTTCGATGCCGTACTCCCCGGTAGACTGTTACGGCGACTACGCGAACAAGGATGGCCCGACCACCTGGTCAGATGGGTAGGCTCTTTTGCTACTAACCGATCAGTGCAGATCAAATTAGACGGAGAAACTGGACCTCCACAACAAATAAGCTGTGGCCTGCCTCAGGGATCGCCTATATCTCCGATCTTGTTTATGCTGTATATCTCCCCTCTCTTCAAAATGGGCTATACTTCTCGCAGATTTGGCTACGCCGACGATGTAGCTCTCTTGGAAACACGAAAAACGCTACAAGAAAATTGCTCTTCTCTAAGGGAGTCCCTAAAGGAAACACTAGCCTGGGGTCAGGAGGAAGGTAATACATTTGACCCGGGTAAGTCCGAACTCCAACATTTTTCACGCCGATGAGCAGATAAGAATGCTAGGACTACGCCCACCATTAACTTCGGTGAATTTTCAGTCTCTGAAAATCCGTTACGCCCATATACTAGATGGCTTGGTATATACTTTGACAAGACACTATCCTTCAAGTGGCATGTCAAAATTCTCGCAAGCAAAGCCCTCAAGGTAGCAAACGCCCTCCGAGGCCTCGGGAACACTACACGTGGGGCCTCACCAAAACTAGTGCGACAAGCGGTAATCGCCTGTGTACTTCCGATCGCGTTCTATGGCGCCGAATCTTGGTGGCCAGGTCGCCATAGAGCTGCGCGTCATAACGGCACAATCTCCAACATAGTCGAAAACCACATCTCCCTCCTTCGCAAAGTGGTTCTTACAAGCGCAAGAGCGATACTACCTGCGTATCGGACGACACCAACTCCAATTCTCTACCGAGAATCTGGACTTGTCCCCCCGAAATTGGATTGGATGCAAAACTCCGTCAAGCTGCCTCTCGAACACATTGCCTTGATCCAAGACACCCCCTCCGTCGTCGCGCCATTTGGGTCCGGAAGCACGAAAGAAGCGTTTCCCGATTCTCCAGATGGATTCTCAGCCTACCTGAAATAGAGTACATCGACCCTCTAATCTGCCCTCCTTGGCAAGGCACAGAAAGTTGGCACACAAGTTATAAACGGGTCACTAGATCCCCTTTCCACCCGCCACATACCATCCCTGCACAAGACCTGGTAGCCTATACAGATGGAGGCCGGCTCGAATCGGATGCGGGCCCTCGTGTGGGCGCGGGGGTGGTTATATTTCAAGCAGGCCGAATTGTTATCCGAAAATCTTTGCCTCTCAGCCCTGCACTTGAGACTTTTGACGCTGAAGTCACCGCAGCTCAATATGCTTTGGAGTTGGCGTTATCTCTCCCCACTGCCCGTTTCTCCAGTAACCTCTGGATACTTCTGGACAATTTAGATGTCGCCCGCCTCCTTCTGTCTATACCAACAAAAGGCTCATCGCAGGAACTCTTCTCAAGTTTTGCCAACAGAGCAGCTTCCTGGCCCCATCGACAGCGTCTACCGCATACGATATCAGGAAAGGTTGAGATCCGTTGGGTCCCTGGACACTCCGGTATCCGAGGCAACATTCTCGCCGACAGAGCCGCCAAAGAGGCCATGCTCATGACTCCACCAGCCTCTGGCCCCCTCTCTCTTGCATCCGCAAAGGTCTGGGTCAAGAAACAATTTCAATCAGCCGTGAGTGATTTTTGGGAGCAGAACGCTCTTCAATCATACCGGGACCTGAACATTGGAATATCAACAAGCCATCCCGATGAATTAAAGCTACCTAGGCCCCTCCTGGCCTACATATACAGTGCCCGCTCAGGCCACGGAGACTTCGCCTCCTACCACGAGCGTTTCGGACATACAAACGCACACATCAACTGTAGCTGCGGCGAGTCCAAGTCCTCAAGACACTTTTTAAGTTGCGTGTTACCTCCCCAAGGACCCCCAAGGACACCAAGGAGACAAACAGACCCCGAAATATTTCTTCTTGGCACATAGCAAGGAGCCCTCAGACTGGTCAAATGGATCGGCGAGACGAAGTTCTTCACAGATATCTGGCCCAGATCTCTACCTATCAATATACAATCACTTTCTTAAACTTGGGCCTAAACTGACTCCCTAGATATCTGCAGAAACCTGCAGACTGTTAACATAAAATCTGTTCATTTTGGTTACGTGACAGACGCTAAAGCCTGTCATGTACATATTCATTTGTACCTCTTTTAAGTCCATTATTTTTATGTTTGGAAAGCTTGGCACTTCAGCTACCAGGGCAGTACACCCTGGCGTCCTTTACCGGTTTCGGTGTATTTTAGCGTGGGTGGGCCCCGGTCTTTGTCACGTGTATTTAGACATTAAATAGTTCAAACAAACAAACAAACAAACATCGAGAAGAATTCCTTAGAGTCACTATATGCCCAATTTCCCTTCCTCTCCTCTTCTTTAACTATCGTGAAACCCTTCTCCTCGTTTGTGCGCTGCCGCAAGGCTTGGTCGACATGCCGGCGGTGAAAAAGAACCAACCTGCAGCTGAGACTGCCAGAGAACGAGCCCGTAGGGCACCCAAAATTCAAGGCCTCGCGCAACATTCCCAAGCTCCCCCTGCGTCAGAGGCCTTTACTCCGGGGAAGTCCTCCTTCCCCAATGATACTGAGATGACTGATGCTGAAAATCTCAGGCTAGTCGGTCAAGGACCTGCATCAGAAACCCCCGCCAACCCACCCTCTGAGACTACGAACGTCTCCAAGAAAGTACCATCGACACAGGCCGAGCCGACAGGTCCCGCAGTGCGTAAGATACTGAAAGTTTCTCCCGTCGTCCCGAAAAATGCAACAGGGACAAAAGATAGTGTTAAGATCACCAATCGACCGACAAGCAGCACTGGCAATCCAACTAGGGCCGATCAAGTACCTCTCGAACTCCGCTCAGTGATTGAGGCCGAAGAGCGCCGAGCAGCACAGACTGCTTCAAACCTTACTTTGTGCACTGCTGCCATCAATGGTGTAGAAAACGCCCTCTCTGCTCTGGCCAATGAAGGCAACAGACAATACGTCGACGCCATGAAAGCTCACTTTCGAGCAGCAGTTGCGCAGTTCATGACAATGGGACCGGGGGTCTCACCCAACTTACCTCCTCGCCCTCCTCGCCCTGCCAATAACGTCACTTTTTGGGAAAACCCTCCAGCCGGTTCCACCAGCAGACAACCTGTACAGATTATCGAACCGACGACGGCAGAGCCAGGTCCCAAATCATCATGGGCCACAGTTACGAAAAGAGGACAACAAATCTCCTCGGGTTCTGCTAACTCTGGTCGCGCGCCATCTACGCGGCCCTCTCCTCACCGAGCACCAGCGAAAACAACAGCCTCTCCCCGACAAGACGAGAGACTCTTCCTAAGACTCGACAAAGATCACGAATGGCGTCAACTCTCCCCAGCTGGCGTTCGAGAAGCTGTAGCCAAACACCTCGGCCTCTTACCTGTCATAATCGAACATGTCCACCGAGTTCCCTCAGGTTTCGGACTAACAGCAAAAGACAAAGAAACTCGCCAGTCTCTGTTGGACTCGGCTGAAGCTTTCACCACTCTGGGAGCGAAGCTGGAAGAAGCATCCGACTTGGTGGTCTTACGAATTTCCACGGTCCCCTTAGCCTTGAATACTGTCATGGGCAGACTCATAGTCTCTGAAGAGCTGATTCGAGATGAGATTTTAAGGGTCACCGATACCATACCCCTCAAGGTACGACCACATGGAAAAAGTCGACTTGGCGCTCCCTTCAATCGTGGTTGGCCCATTTTGAAAAAGCCTCTGCGCCCCGACCCGGCTTTCGTCTGTTTGACGAATCCGGTGTCGCAGTACGACATCAATCGCAACGTACTGTGCAGCAATGCAAACGCTGCTTGGAGTTCCACGGCACCCGAGGATGCTCTCGCGCACCAGCCTGCTGGAACTGCTCGTCCAAAATGCACTCCACTTCCGATTGCAAGGCTCACACCAAATGCCGAAACTGCGGAGGACCTCACCGCTCTGACAGTCGTAGCTGTCTGGCTCGCCCAACTCGGTCTGGTCCAGTTACCAAAGAACAAATGGTAACAATTCGACAAGCCAGTCAACGCGAATTTGCTGCCGTAGCTCGAGCAAAAGCCGCCGTTAGACGGGCCGAGGCTGCCGCTACAGCTGAAAAACAGACGACAACCAGCCTACCAGCGATCTCATCTTCCAATCAGTTCGAAGTTCTCGCGGAAGACTTAACTCTGCCTGACGCAGAAGACTCTGGGGAGAATAACCCCCGAACTCAATTATGAAGGGCACCCCACGAGTCCCTTCCCGCCCCCACCTACCCTAAATTTTATGTCAATCAATGTAGGAAGAGGAGGAGCAACGCAGGATATCACGCTTTCCCGAGCTTATGAGCTAGGCGTTGATGTTTTGCTAATACAGGAGCCTTTGTGGAACAAACGCACAAAGACTACCAAGTCACACCCTGGATACATCTGTCATATACCACATGGCGGAGTCGACGTAAGACCGAGGGCTGTGACTTACACACGAAACAGCGGTAGGGTAGTATCAGCTACGCAGATATTCCCTTCCACAACACCGACAGCAGACTACTGCTGGGTATTAGTTAACGGAATTACATTTTTCAATGTGTACAAAGCACCGAACGACTCAACAGCAATACGACCAATCATCAGCTGGGAACCACCTCGAGGGACCGTTGCAGCAGGTGATTTCAACTCAGTACACGAGGCCTGGCAACCGAACGCCACTAGCCCTCATGGACAAGGCGAACAAATAGAGAGATGGGCAGAGAGACACGACCTATCATGCCTCATCATTGGTGAGCCAACTCATCGAGCAGGTAATACGTTAGATCTTGTGTGGACTAACATCAGCGGCACTCGTGCCTGGGTTGACCGCAGCGAGTGCATGACTAGCGACCACCTTCCTCTACGAGGCTTTGTGCCAGTTACGACAAAAGACTTGGACCCAGAGCCGGGAAAAATCAAGGTACCGAGGAAAAATCTACCGAGGTATGCCCATGCAATCTCTCAATGGACTCGCCCACCTCCTGAGTTAGATTCAATCGAAAAGGTAGAAAACTACGCCCAAGATCTCTGTTTCCACCTGTCGAATGCCATCAAAGCGACGGGGACTCGACCAAAGAAAGGCAAAGGCAAAGCGGCAACATGGTGGACACCCAAGTGCAAGTCCGTCCATTCTGAGTATCGTGCAACCACTGCTTACCCAGCGCGAGCCTCTAAGGCAAAGGAGCTTCGATCTACCATTAAGGAAGCCAAAAAGGAGTACATGACTCGCAAGATTGAGGCTATGACCACTCCTGCTGACGTTTACAAATTCATGCAAACCCCCTCCTCGAGTCGAGCAAGCTGTCCCCCTCCACTTTTTCATGATGGAAGGCTAGTTACTGACCCGGCTGAGCGGGCAACAATCCTGCGAGACGCACTACTTGCACGACACGAAGCTTCAGACGATCTCCCTCCATGCACCACCCAGAGCAATAACCGTATCCCTTGGAACGTCGAGGTAACCCCAGAAGAAGTTCGCGCATGTACAATTGGCTCTGGAAACACGGCACCTGGTGCTGATGGAGTCTCGGTGGAGCTCCTAATAACATGCTGGAATACCATTGGACCGTACGTTACTGAACTTTTCCGGGCTTGCATCAGACTCGGCATACATCCGACCTGTTTTAAGTTAGCCGAGGTCGTCCTCATACAGAAGCCGAATCGAGACCCGACGACGGTAAAGGGTTGGCGACCGATCGCACTTCTCTCATGCCTTGGTAAAGGACTAGAAAGACTACTTGCGAAAAGGATGGCACATCTTGCGGTGGTCTATGACGTGATTGGCAACCAACAATTTGGTGCAATACCGAAGCGATCAGCAACCGATCTGGTCTCCTGTGTAGTGCATGATATCGAAGAAGCTCGCTCTCAGGGGTGGGCTGCCACATTTGTGACTCTGGACGTACAAGGCGCCTTCGATGCCGTTCTTCACAACCGCCTAGTGAGGAGAATGCAGGCCCAGGGATGGCCGGACTATATACTTCGGTGGACAACATCATTTCTCTCACATCGAAAGGTTCAAGTCCGCTATACTGGAGGGATAACGCCACAAAGAGAATTGGTTTGCGGTGTACCACAAGATTCACCAATATCACCACTCCTTTTTCTTCTCTACATGGCCGAGCCAATGCGAAGCGGCAACCCATGCTTGAGATTTAGCTATGCCGACGACGTTGGTATCCTCGGATTCGGCCCCACCATTGCGGAATCAGCCACCGCTGCCCAGTGTGAGGTAGATCATCTTCTTGAATGGTCCCGTCAACATGCTGTTGCCTTTGACACAAACAAGTCTGAGGTCATACAATTTCCTGGACGCCGCCGAGAATCTGGTGTTGGTATTATGATCAATCATACACTGATCCAACCGTCCGAACAAATCCGCTGGCTTGGGGTTTACTTGGATCCACGCCTCAACTTCAAACACCACGTTACTACATGGTGTGCGAAAGCATTAAACGTCGCTCATCACATGCGACGCCTCAACTCGAATTTCCGAGGAGCAGCCCCAGCGGCACTAGTTAGAGCCGTAGATGCGTGCATTACACCGGTCGCAACTTATGGAGCAGATGTCTGGTGGCCGGGTATCAAACGTCCGACTCAGAGAGGTATTGTCACTTCGTCCACCACTAATCTCTGCTATATGATCGACAAAGCCATCCTCACGGGACTTAGAGCTGCTCTCCCGACAGTAAGGACGGTCTCAAATGTGGTCATCCATCGAGAAGGAGGAATTCCTCCTGCAAAGATCTTACTCGAAGGGAACCGTCTACGATTGGCAGGTAGACTTCAATCGCTTGACAATCGGCATCCTCTGAGGATTCGGGCCGCTGTGTGCCCAAACGTAGGGACACAAAAATATAAAAAGAGACGGATTCCATCACGGCGTCCAGAAATACAGATGTCACGTCTCCAGCGTGCCTACCGAGAGCTCCCGGAAGCCGAGGCCGCCATAAACTTACCACCACCAAATTACTATAAGAGCCAAATCTCGAAAGAGGTAGGAAAGGATACCTACAAACGACGAATTGACAACATCCCGAGCTCAGACATCTGTGCCTACTCGGATGGATCTTCAGAAGGACACGGACGCTCCGCCTGGGGGTTCGTACTGAAGAGAGGAGGAAGGACTTTCCTCAAGGGAAGCGGCATTAAGCACGGAGGGGAAGTGCTAGATGCCGAAATTATAGGGGCAAGGGAAGCTCTGAAGGCTGCGCTTAGGTCCGCTAAGGAGGAACAAGGGACGACAGGGGGTATGATGGAGCAAATCAACGTATTGTTGGATAGCCATCAAGCAATAAAAGCATTAGAGACAGGAGTCTCTATGTCAAGCCTGGAAGATGTTCAGCAATTCCGGATACTAACACAGCAAGCTCAGGTACAGCTAATCTGGGCACCTGGACACTCAGGGATCCAGGGGAACGAAGAGGCAGATGCTGTTGCTCGAGCTGCTCTACGTGACCTACCCAACAAGAATTCGCAACCGGAATTCATTAGCTTGGCCTACCTTCGTCGTTTGATGAATCAGCGACGACACATACTTCTAGATGACTGGTGGGAAGAGTCATGTCCACCTCGATATCAGGATCTGGACCTACTTATGCGACGACGAAAGCCACCAGAGCTAGCTCTCCCAAGATGCTTGCTTCGTGAACTGATCGCAGCACGTACGGGACACGGTAACTTCGCGGCATACCACCGACGATTCGATTACTCTGGCGCACAATTAGAATGTGCCTGCGGGGAGGAGACTACTCCGACCCATTTTATTCACTGTAGACTTCACGCGAATATTACGCGTAAGCTTAGGATGTCAATGTCTCACAACGATTTCGTCAATAAGCTTCTTGGGCCCAAATGCCTTAAGAGCTTCACCATATTTGCGCAGGAAACTGGCTGTTTCGAGGGCCGAACTACTGACCCATCCACTGCTCTCAGCGGGGACCGGATGAATTAGCCATTGCAAAGGCATGGCATGAAGGGAAACGGGATGAGAAGTTGCGTTTTCTGGACTTCGAATTGATATTATGTGTTTCATATGTTTGGGGAAGTGGGTGTTTGATTGTGGAGTTGGGTTGGGTTGGGTTTGTGTTAATTGTATATAACTAGCTACTATTTATGTAGCGGTTCACGCGGTGGGACCGAGTTAGGCGTGTCTTAGACATGATCTTAGCCGTGTACACCAGTCCATGACTCCAAGGAGAAAAAGGGCTTAGCCCTGGACTTAAATTAATAAAAAAAAAAAAAAAAAAAAATCATCTCCACATGACTATCATATGTAAAGCTGGACGTTCTAAGTTCATGATAGCAATCATTTCAACACTCCTCCTCACTGATATACCCTATGTGGACGCTCTGCAACTCTATGACCGAGGAAGACGCCACAATGGATCATAATGACTCCTACACGTCAGCATACACTAACTTTCATCCTGACCACTTCAACCCAAACAAGTACCCACCCCTCCCTCTGTGTCTCCAAATACAAGCCCTCCTATTGGTGCAATGGGCTCTTCCAGCGCGCCGTCATCATCGTCGCCTGTCGCTCCAAGCGACAATCTACATCCAAGCCTTCAGGTTATTGCCGCTGCAGTTGAACAAGCTGAACGCCAGAGAAAGCAGAGAATGGGCCTGGCTCAAGGATTTCTGCAAAACATCGACGCCTGGGCTAAAACTAAGGCAGGAACTGAAGATGCACTACTACTGGCGCCATTCATCGAAAAGATTGCTCCAATCGTGACTGCGTTTGCGATTAGTAATGCTCAAGCATCCGATTCACCATGTAAGAATCTAAATCCTAGAATGAACACGATAACAACAGCTATTTCTAGGGTGAGAAAACCGGTCGAGAAGCCTAATCTTGCTCTCCCGGAAAAACCAAAGGAGACTGAAACTCCTTGGGCTACAGTAGCCAGGAAAGCTGCCAGGCTTCCCAACCCCCCTGCAGCACCAGCACCAGCGTCACGAAAACCTGCCCCTCACGCCAACTCGGCAGTACCAGAATCTCGAAAAGAAGACAGACGCCTTTTTCTTCGACTTGGACAAGAACATGAGTGGCGCAAACTGTCACTAGTTACCATCAAAAAGTTACTCACTGAGCGAGCTGGAGTTGCACCCTCAGCAATTTTGGCGATGTCACAAGTCAGGTCAGGACTCGCAATTGAATGTGCGTCAGATGCAATGAGGGATTCAATCCTGAGAGTAGAGTCATCCCTTGAGAAAGACAATGCCACAATCGAACCAGCGTCAAAATGGACCTCGATTATAGTACCTCACGTACCACTCTACATCAACACACTAGACAGTAGAATTTTGATCACGAACGAAATGGTGAAAGCCGAATGTCAGTCAGTCTGTGGCGTCACACCAGTGCAGGTCCGCCCAAACAAAGTGAAACTTGGCCAATACTTCACGAGCTGGATCATTCATTTCAAGCAAGTACCTGCAAATCTCAAATTCAGACTTTTTAATGAGAGTGGTCCAGCCATACCATTCTCACGTCGACGCCCTATCGAGCAATGCCAACGCTGCTGGGGCTTCCACTCAACTCGAGCCTGCGTCAAAGGACAGCGCTGTGAACGATGTTCTGGTGCACATGAGAAGACAGAATGTACAGTCTCCGTACCTAAATGCACTAATTGTGCAGGAGCTCACGAGTCAACTAACCCCGACTGTATGGCCCGACCCAGACGTCAAAATGGACAATTAACGCCTCGCACGCCAGCAGAGTTAAGAATAATCAGAGAGCGAGGGCACCGAGATTTTAAGGCCGCCCTAACAGAGTTGGAAAAGAAAGGGAAAGCACCTGAGGTCATCAATGTCCCGGAATGTCATAAGCGGCATGTAGACAGCGTGGGGACAGAGAGGGGTCAAGAGGTGGGTGTCAGGCTAAAGGTTGCCATCCTACATGATACACGAGATAGATGCATCACCACTCGGCTAAAAGGCCAGACCAGAATCACAGAACACTATGATTTAGCAATCTCCATATATATATTATACAGCAGAGGCTTTCCTGACACGGAAGAAAAAATGCAGGACCAATGAGTCGGACACCTAACTCTAGCCATTTTAACCAGAAATACAACGCCCTTCTATTTCACCAAGTGAACGTGGGAAAGGGTGGACCAAACATGGAAATTGCACTGCAACAAGCTTGGGATGCAGAAGTTCATATAGTCATGGTACAAGAGCCTTGGACAATGCTAAAAGACGGAGAGTACACCACCAAAAGCCATCCTGGTTTCAATAGTTTTATCCCCTCCGGGACCACGGAGCCGAAAACGCGCCCACGTGCTGTCACTTTTGTACGAAGAGGACTCCACGCGGTTCAAACTTTTCCTTCCTCATCAGGCCAGACAACTGATTATTGTTTCATGCAGGTAGCTGGACTGACTTTTGTTAACGTCTATCGTGCCCCGGGACCCAGTGGATCTTTGGAGCCGCTATTGAGGTGGCAGCCAGAAGGTCCTTCAGTAGTCGGGGGCGACTTCAACTCCGTCTCACAACACTGGCAGCCACTAGTGGAACGACAATATGGAAACGGTGACCTTATCATGGAGTGGGCATTAGCGCACAACATGCAATTGGCAAGTATCATCGGACAAAGCACCCACCGGGAAGGAAATGTGTTGGACCTCACCTGGAGTAACACAACAGCCTTTGCGGCTGTATCAACACGATTCCATTGTACGTCTGATCATTCTACCATCGAAGGATCAGTTGATACCCCTGGAAACTCGGACCTATCTGGGATTACGAGACAAATTCGCGTAAAAAACTTAGATTTAGATGAGTTTGCTCGATGCGTGAAGCAATGGTCTAGGCCTGGCCCCCTGAATAGCCCAATCGAGATCGAGAGCTACACAAGAGGCTTAATGCAAGCTCTACAAGACGCGGTCAAGGTTGTTGGACGAGTCCCTGCTGTGGGCAAAGGTAAAACGGCACCTTGGTGGAACCAGGAGTGCAAGTTAAGGCAGATCGACTTCCGGAGTGCCAAAAATTCAGCAGGAAACACAGAAGTGACGCGCAAAGCTTTCAGAGCCGCTGTTAAATCAGCAAAACGCGAGTACTGGAAAAAACAAGTCGAAGCAACGGAGACAGAAGCACAAGTCTTCAAGCTAATGCGATGGGCGAGGCCCAGACCTACGACAGAGCCTCCTCCTTTACAAGTCTCACCAACTCAGTGGCTCTCAGATCCACTTCAAAGGACAATTGCGCTACGGGACTCCCTTCTAGCAAGATTTAACGATAGAAATGACATAGCCACGTGGGAAGATGGCCAACCAGAGCATATTCCTTGGGATGAAGAAGTATCATTGGAAGACGTCACAGCGGCGACCATTGGAATTAAAGAGACTGCTCCGGGGAACGATAAAATTACTGTACGACTACTTAAGGCATGCTGGGGCACGATAGGACTGTATGTTAAGGATCTATATCAGGCATGTTTGAATCTAGAATACTTCCCGATTCCCTTCAAGGTAGCTGAAGTTGTTCTACTACCAAAACCAGGACGTGATCTATCCAGCCCAAAAGGATGGCGGCCCATATCACTACTCTCTAGTCTTAGTAAAGGATTAGAACGATTGGTTGCCAAGCGGATGTCCTGGTTGGCAATTAAACACGAAGCTGTACCCTCACAATTGTTTGGTGCACTACTAGGACGCTCTGCAGTCGACTTAGTCTCGTGCGTTATACATGACGCCGAAGCTGCCATGAGAAGCAACAAAGTCACAGCTATGGTTACCCTTGATGTTCAGGGAGCTTTCGATGCGGTGTTACATAAACGGCTTCTCAGACGGATGCGAGAACAGGGCTGGCCATTATCACTTTGCCGCTGGGTAGAATCTTTTTTGACACAGCGAAGGGTGCGTGTGAGATATAAAGACGGAGTCACAGATGAGAAACTGGTCGAGTGTGGAGTCCCACAAGGCTCACCAATTTCTTCTTTACTTTTCATGTTATACATCTCAACTCTCATACGAGACGGCACACCAAACTCCAGATTTGGATATGCGGACGACATTGCCATAGTCAGAATCGGTAATAATCCCCGTGAAGCAGTCGCTGCAGCTCAGGAGGAAGTCGATAAACTCATCGAACTTGCCTCAACACATATGATTGGATTCGACCCTTCTAAGTCCAAACTTCTTGTTATTGGAGGGGGACCCAAGAAGAAACTAGACGCATTGGATCTCTCAGTAAGGATTGGAGATCAGCATATCACACCCTCTCCGCACATTCGATGGCTTGGTATTTGGCTTGACTCTCAACTAATTTTTCGGCAGCATGTCCAGGAGTGGTGTAGCAAGGCGCAAAGGATATCACAGTCCCTGCGCGCGATTAACACTGTGCAGCGGGGTGCCGCTCCCGGGCCTTTAATCCGCGCGGTGAACGCATGTGTGGTGAGTACAGCAACTTACGGCGCCGAAGCCTGGTGGCCAGGCCTTACCCGGGTCACAACGCAAAAAGACAAGAATGTAGGTACAGGTGTCGGTTGGCATATCAAGCTACTAGATAGGACAATTCTTACGGCAATCCGAGCGGCTCTCCCTGTTTGGCGCACAACACCAAGTTTGGTCCTCCACCGAGAATCAGGGATCCTACCTGCGGAAATACTGCTACAACAAAGGCAGCTACAAAGTGCAGCCAGGGTCCGCCGACTTGATGGACGTCATCCTCTGGCGACAAGGGCTGTAGAGACACCTAAAGAGGCTATTAACCGTCTTAAATTACGCGAGAGTAAAAAACAACGCGTCTTCAAAGTCCCCGAGCGATATCTAACGCGCCTTCAGAATAGCTACCTCAGTTTACCAGCGTCTGAAGGACCTGGATTGCTCTACCGACCGTCCAACGTGAAAGTGAACGTTCGGGAGGGTAGCAGCAAGAAAGATAAGGCAGATGAAATCAAATCTTGGCTCAAAGATCTTCCCGCAGGAACCTTAATTGTTTACTCCGATGGCTCATCGACAGGTCCAGGGCATTCGGCTTACGGTTTCGCCGTATACAAAGATGGAGAATTGATAGCAACTGGTGGAAATCTCCTCCCAGGATCAGAAATTTACGACGCAGAAATAGCCGGGGCTCTAAGAGGCTTAGAGGCAGCGTCAGAAATTGGTGCAAATACAGGAATCAAGGTGCTTCTTGACAACTAGGAAGCAGTGAGAGCCCTAATTAGCGGCAGAACAACATCTTCTCAGTCGAACGTGAAAAGATTTTCGGAATTGGGCAAGAGTTTATCAGGAGTAGAAGTTCGATGGATTCCAGGACACAGTGGTATTCAAGGGAACCACAAGTCCGACGAGTTAGCAAAAGCAGCACTTGCAGCAAGCCCCAGTCATCATAGCCCAGGCGAAATTCAACACGTCTTAACTTTTGCAGCTCTCAAACGAAAAGTCGCCACGATCACACAGGAACTGGTGGAAAAATGGTGGCATAAAAATAGACCTTTCAGATACGATGATCTGGACTTACTTATGCGACGTAAACGGCCACCAGAGTTAGCTCTTCCCAGATGGGCGTATCACCGCCTTATCGCGGCAAGGACCGGGCACGGGGACTTTGCTAGTCATCATAGACGTTTTAAACATCAAGATGAGGAAATGTTATGCAAATGTGGTCGAGAGAAACGACCGTGGCATTTCGCAGAGTGTCGCCCGGCAATCCAAAAATGGAGGACGGAAACACAGGAGCCACGACCTATGATAAGGGATATGATAGGACAAGGAGGATGGCAGATTTTCTGGCGCTTTTTAACTGTAACACACTGCTACAGTCGGGATGAGTCTTAAACAGGGGTGCTGTATTCCGCTGTAACTTACCTTTGTCTGGGTTTGTCTCTGGCGCAGGAGTAAGGCATAGTGCAGGGCACTGGAGTCTTAGATGATATTTCTTTGTTTTCCTTTGTTCTTCTGTATTTTATCTGGCTTCGTTAGAGCTGGTCATGTCGGTAGTTAAGAGTCTAAATACATAGAACTTAACGACCCGTGCCATGCCTCCTAGGTGCAGGGCTTGTGCCCGGTCACGTTAAAAATATCAAATCAAATCAAATCATCATCATCTCTCTACACGCTACGCTATATCAGTCGAGCCCCTAAGAACCCTACCCTATGTGGACGCTCTGCAACTCCACGACTGAGGAAGACGCCATAATGGATCTTAATGACTCTTACGCGTCATCATACACCAACTTTCATCCTGACCACTTCAACCCAAACAAGTACCCGCCCCCCCCTCTGTATCTCCGAATATAAGCCCTCCGACAGGTACAATGGGTTCTTCCAGCGCGCCGTCATCATCGTCGCCTGTCGCTCCAAGCGACAATCTACATCCAAGCCTTCAGGTCATTGCCGCTGTAATTGAACAAGCTGAACGCCAGAGAAAGTAGAGAATGGGCCTGGCTCAAGGATTTCTGCAAAACATCGACGCCTGGGCTAAAACCAAGGCAGGAACTGAAGATGCACTACTACTGGCGCCATTCATTGAAAAGATTGCACCAATCGTGACTGCGTTTGCGACTGGTAATGCTCAAGCACCCGAAGCACCCTGTAAGAATCCTCCCCCAAGATCAAGCACGGTAACAGCTGTCCCTAGGGTGACAAAACCGGTGGAGGGCCCCAATCTGGCCCTCCCCAAAAGGCCGCAGGAGGTCAAGTCTCCTTGGGTCACAATAGCCAGGAAAGCAGCAAGACTTCCAACACCACCAGCCGCCACGACAATCCGTAAGCCTGTTATACAGAAAAAACCGGTTATACAAGAAATTCCGAAAGAAGACAGACGCCTTTTTCTTCGGCTGGGTCCAGAACACGAGTGGCGCAAGCTGTCACTAGTAACAATCAAAAAGATAATCTCCGAACGGGCTGGAGTAGCGCCCTCGGCAATTACGGCAATTTCACAAGTCAGGTCCGGTCTGGCAATTGAGTGTGCGTCAGACGCTCTCAGAGAGTCAATCCTAGGGGTGGCATCATTTTTTGAGAAAGACAACACGACCATTGAGGCGGCGTCGGACTGGACATCCGTCATTGTGCCACACGTACCACTCTACATTAAAACAATGGACTGCAGGTTAACCGTGACTAATGAAATGGTGATAAAAGAGTGTGAATCTGCCTGCGGCGCGACACCAGTCCAGGTCCGACCTAACAACGTGAAAGAAGGCCAGTATACTACGAGCTGGATTATTCACTTCAAGCAAAAGCCAGCAAACCTGAAATTTAGGTTGTTCGAAGAGAGTGGACCAACCATGTCATTCACACGACGTCGGCCTATAGAGCAGTGCCAAAAATGCTGGGGCTTTCACGCAACGAGGGCCTGCATCAAAGGAAGCCGATGTGGAAGATGTACCGGTGCACATGAGACATCAGAATGCTCGATCAAGGTGCCCAAATGCTCAAACTGTGCAGGACCTCACGAGTCGACCAACCTCGGATGCATGGCTCGGCCCAGAAGGCAAAATGGACTAGTGGTACCGCGCACTCCGTCAGAGCTCCGAGTTATCCGGGAACGAGGCCACAGAGACTTCAAGGCGGCACCGGCAGAGTCGGAGGAGAAGGGCAAGGGAAAGGCTGTCGAGGTCCTCTGCACCCAGGAAGTAACCATGGAAAACCTATGAGTAGCACAATACTACTCTAACACCAAAACGAGAAAACTAACACCCTTCTATTTCACCAAGTGAACGTGGGAAAGGGCGGACCTAATATGGACATCGCACCACAGCAAGCCTGGGATGCAGGTGCAAACGTGGTTATGGTACAGGAACCATGGACAATGCAGAAAGACGGTGATTTTATCACCAAAAATCACCCGGGATTTATAAGCCACAAACCAACGGCAGCAGCTGGGACTCGCCCCCGGGCAATAATTTTCGTCCGTAAAGGCCTGGCGGCTACGCAAATCTTTCCTTCGGTCGGAGAACAAAACGGCGATTACTGCTTTGTGAAAGTCTCTGGGATATCTTTTGTAAATGTATACCGCGCACCAGGACTGAGTGGGACTCTCGAGCCCTTACTCAGATGGAGCCCGTCAGGTCCTGCAATTGTAGGGGGAGACTTCAACGCTGTGTCAAGGCACTGGCAACCGCAGACGACTCGTCAGTATGGTAACGGTGACCAAATCATGGAATGGGCAACAGCTCAGGACATGCATCTACTTACTACCATCGGTGCACCCACGCATCGGGACGGAAATGTGCTGGACTTAGACTGGAGCAACACATCAGCGGAGGCAATGGTATCAAGCAAATACAACTGCACATCAGACCACATGACTATCGTAGGGACCGTTCAAGTGACAAATAGGCCAGACTTCTCCGAAATAAGCCAGGAACTCCGTCTACGTGACGAGGATCTACCTAAGTATGGCCAGTACGTCAAAGCCTGGGTCAAGCCAGGTCCCTTGGACAGTATAAGCGACATTGAACGCCAGATTGTAAGGGTCGTAAGATGATTGTTATTCACATGCTATCCAGAGCTATATACAATAGAAAATCTTGAAGTGAAGAAGCGAAAAAAAAAACCGAGAGCAAACATCATATATCTATTCCTCATGTTCAACATTTCCTCCCTTTCTTCGCATGATCTAAATCAAAATCGCATGATCTACAATCTCTGCATTCGCCTCTAACATCTTATGATGCTTTGGTGTCCTTTGTGTAGACAACCAGTGTCTCGTCACGTCTCACTCTTCATCGCAAACGAAACTGTAAAATCAACCTATGTTACCGTAAATGTTTGGGGAAATTTGCGTGTCGGAGAAGTTTCAGCTTGGAGCTGCTTAGCAAAGAGTATTCTTTTTGCCTTAGGCACCAGTCTTAAAATTACCAGGCATTGGCCTGTGACACAGATATCGAGCCTGATAGAGGCCTTGGGAGACGCTCGCAAGGCAGTGGGACGGAAACCCACAAAATTCTGCGGCAGCACTGCACCATGGTGGAATGAGGATTGCAAACTAAAACATCGCGAGTTCAAAGAGGCTAGAAGCTTCCCTGAAAGTGCGGCGCAGGCTCGAAAGAGTTTCAAACATGCAGTCAAAACGGCAAAGAGAGAATACTGGAGGAACCAGGTTGAGAATGCTACTACGGATACACATGTCTTTAAAGTGATGCAGTGGGCCAAACCAAAAACCAGCCGAGACCCTCCTCCCTTGAAAACCGCGGAGGATACATGGATATCGGATCCCCTCGAGCGAGCAGAAGCCCTACGAGACAGATTACTAGTTCGATTCGATGCAGCTCGCGACCTGCCCGCGTGGGAATACGAACAACTGGAATCTATCCCGTGGAGCGCGACACTTTCTCTAGAAGACGAGACGACAAGCACTCTTAACACAGGTGACAAGTCGCCAGGCTCAGATAGGATAACCGTTCGACTGCTTAGAGCTTGTTGGCCAGCCATAGGTACCCAGGTGAAGGATATCTTTCAAGCTTGTTTGCAGCATGGACACTTTCAGACTGCATTTCGAGTAGCTGAAGTCATCCTAATTCCAAAGCCAGGACGAGATCTAGCAACAGCTAAAGGATGGCGACCGATATCCCTTCTCTCTTGTCTGGGCAAAGGTTTAGAACGACTTGTAGCTAAGAGAATGGCTTGGCTAGCAATTGAACTTCGAGTTGTCCCCCAACAGCTTTTCGGTGCACTTCCGGGACGTTCAGCGGTCGACCTGGTTTCATGCGTCATACATGATGCAGAGGCTGCAATGTGGAACAACAAGGTAACAGCAATGGTCACTCTGGACGTGCAGGGCGCATTTGATGCCGTCCTCCACAAACAGCTATTACACCGGATGCGGAACCAAGGATGGCCCAGATCACTTTGTCGATAGGTTGAGTCCTTTTTGACCCGACGGAAGATTCGTGTTCGCCACCAGGATGGAATGACTCGAGATAAAGTCATGGAGTGTGGAGTCCCACAAGGCCCGCCATTATCACCGCTCCTATTCCTCCTTTACATCGCTATCTTAGTTCAAGAGGGGAACATGGACAATAAGTTTGGCTATGCCGACGATATCGCAGTTCTAAGCATAGGAAGCACAGCAGCCGAAGCGGTGGAAAATGCTCAGGCAGAGGTAGAAAAACTTTTGCTGCTAGCAAAGGAGCATGAGATAAGTTTCGACCCGGCCAAGTCTGACCTACTGATAATCGGAGGAGGGCCCAAGAAAAAGATGGACACGGTAGGCTTAGCCGTCCAAATCCAAGGCCATAGGATCACCCCATCTCCGCATGTGAAATGGCTTGGGGTATGGATAGACTCCCAACTTAACTTCAAGCAGCACGTGCAAGAGTGGTGTGGCAAAGCACAACGCATAACGCAGTTTATACGCCGAATAAACACCGTACAGCGGGGTGCAGACCCAGGACCAATGATCAAGGCAGTGCAGGCATGTGTTCTGAGCACGGCTCTCTACGGAGCTGAAGCATGGTGGCCAGGACTAACTCGGATCACCACCCAGCGAAGCAAGAAGGTGGGCACAGGAGTTGGCTGACATACGGATCTCTTGGATAACACAATCATCACAGCGGTTCGGGCAGCACTACCAGTTTGGCGAACCACTCCTAATAAAGTTCTACATAGAGGATCAGGAATTCCTCCGGCAGCAATTATCCTACAGCAAAGGCAATTGAGAGCCGCGGCGCGAATTCAGCGAATGGATACATGGCACCCCCTAGTTATCAGGTCTCAAGAGGGACCAAAGGATCCTATAAGCCGCCTAGGACTCCGTGCAGGATAGAAAAGCCGTGCGTTCACGAATCAAGAGCGATACCTAACACGACTACAGATGGGCCTTCAAAACGTACCGGTTGCTGTAGAGTCTGGCAAGCTGTTCTGCCCGCAAACGAAACGTAATAGCCAGGGAACGACTGTCGACAAGCAGTCTGAGGCTGCCCAGGCCAAATTGTGGATTGAGAATCTGTCAACGGATACTGCATGTGCGTATCCAGATGGCTCGTCTTGTGGCTTGGCAAGATCTGCATGGGGCTACACTCTGTTCAGAGGAGGACAAATGATCGGAAGGGGGTCAGGACCTTTACTTGGGGCAGAGGCGTACGACGCAGAGCTGTTGGGCCCAGAAAGCTCTTGAAGCAGCAATACTAGTAGCCGGAATTAACCCTATCAAGGTACTCCTAGACAGCTCAGAAGCCTCCCAGGCTCTACAAAGTGGTAGGTTGAGGTCCTTCCAAGGAATAGTTGATAGGTTTGTTTTAGACTGTCAAAGGCACCGATCAGTCGAAATCCGTTGGATACCTGGTCACTCAGGGATCGAGGGAAATGAGAAAGCACATGAGCTCGCCAAAACTGCCTTAAAAGATCTTCCCGACGACGGAACCAATGCGATACTTTCTGCAGAAGTCAATCGGAGAACAAAGTTTATGTTTGCATCACTAACCAGGTTTGTGAGGGAGCGTGCGGATGAGCTGGCTGCATCGTGGTGGCAGAAACATGGGCACATGCACTACGCAGATTTGAATCTCAAGATGACACGCAAGCGACCGCCAGAGCTTGCCTTACCGAGATGGGCGTACCACAGGTTGATTGCAGCTAGGACAGGACACGGCGATTTCGCCAATTATCATGAAAGATTCAAGCATGAGGATATTGATGGCAAGTGCTAATGTGGACGAGAAAGACGCCCATGGCACTTTGCAGAATGTCGACCAGCATTACAACGTTGGAGAAGTGAGAAACGGGAACCCCCTCCAAAGGCAAGGGAGATGCTGGCAGAAAACGGATGGGAGAAATTTCGTGAATTCGTTACTATAACCAAATATTATAGTGCACAAACTACTGACCGAGAGGCTTAGGCTCTTCCAGAGATATCATTCATTTTTCCTTTTTTTAATCGTTGGGAAAATTAGGATAAGGCGCAGGGCGCACTCGTTCGGACAGAATTTTTTGTTTATTTATTTTCTTTCTATATCTTATAGATTATCTGGCAAGTTAAGCCATTCATGTAGGTAGTAGTGAGTCCGTATGGATCACACACCCGTATCACGCCTCTTGGGTGTAGGGCGTAAGCCTGATACGACTAGAATTCAAATCAAATCTCTCTACACGCTTTTTCTTATTCGTCAGTATTTTAACTACCCCAGAAATCCACCACCTTAGAAGTCAATCACTTTAGATATTACTTACCTTAGTCCATCTTCATTTTTTCTTACTTTATCTTGCTACCGCCTTTGTTCTCCCATCCTCTGTAATCCACAACCTTCTCAGTGGCACAGGCATTGAAAAGTCACGATATCTACTCACCAATGTGACAGGTGGCCATGACTCACTCTGGACACAATCAGAGGCAAGGTAAAAACCTCCTGCAGGATACAAATCGAGGCAATATCGAGCAATGACAGGTTTTCGCACCGCTCTACCAACATAGCGGACCATACTAACAGCAGCCCTACGAAGAGAAACAGGAGTCCTACCCGAGAAGGTTCTGCCCGAATCCGCCGCTTGTATAAATTCTACCTGTTGCGATTCCGAGCTTTAGAAAGCACCGAGGCCGCAAGACGTCGGCTCGGTCTAAGAGTATCCCACAGAGGACAACACCCAGCTAACAGAATCCATGACTCCAGGATGCAGAGAATATCGAGGCTATTACCCAAAACGAAAAGCCCATCACCCTTCCGGAGGTCCAATCCACAATTCTAGTGGCTCTGCGAGATAGCCAAAGTAACAGCTGCTAGAATTTCAATAGATTGGCTGTAAGGGTTACAACCCCTGGACCAGACCTGGACTTATGGCCCTTGTCGATGGATCTCGCTTAATCGATGAGTCAGCATTTCAAGATGCTGATCGTAATTCATGATTTTGTACCTTTATTTTGAGTTATTCGAGGACAGACTTCTCACAGTAGAAGTGCGTCTCTCTCATCACATTGACTAGAGATCACATTGGATATAAGTCACGTCAGTCTGCCGTCTTACCGTCGATCAGATATTCTTTCAGTTGCCATTCTATTAGTCAGTCTTCAGTCAGTCATTCTATCAGTCGGTTAGTGCTCTCAGGCAACGTCTCCTTCATTATCTCCCTCGGTTGGTCTAAAGCTCTTCAAGATTAGTTTTAAGTTATGTTGATTTAAATATGGCCGACATAGAAATGGGAGATCAATATCAGTTTTTTGAAGATACTAGAACCTAGACTGCAGCGTCTGCAACCAGCGACATTCCTCAATCCTGGGTGTCTAGCATTATCTGCTTTCTGTCCCAATTATTAAGGAACCAACAGACGGAAAATCAGCGCAGAGGCCCAAAGCAAGTTAAAGCTAGGCATTCACAGCCACACCCTGAGAAATTTTTAAGGATTGATCTTTCCGATTACCCTCAGTTCCGAAGCCTCCTAGACGCAAAACTTCCGATCGATAGCGAAGCAATTGAAAGCGAAGAGTAAAGGGTTTGGTATGGATTCGGTCGCCTATCGGATACCGCTTCTAAGCTAATGCACCCCTGGATGGAGCATATGAAATGCACTGAAACTTTTACCGTCGAGAACTTTATGACTCGTCTTGATAAAGCCCTCGATGATCCAGAAAAGGTCTCATAGGACATTGATAAGTTAAATTCTATCAGATAGAGTAACAGTGCTTTCCAAGATTTTCTCCAAAAATTCGAACATCTTCTTTTGGAAGCGAGGGGATGGAGCTGGGAAGATCCCGGGAAGAACGATTAACTTAAAGCAGCGCTCAATCGGGAACTTAGCAATCGCCTTGTATCTCAAAGCGAACCTCCAACTTACGATGAATTTGTATCGTAATTGCGGGTTACCTCTGACAAACTAGATAGGGTGAAAGCATGGGATAATTGCCGAGGGCGAAATCAGAATGTCTAACCTCACTCTCCACAAACTGTCGATGTTCAAGACGGTGGTGATCCGATGGATTGGGAGCTCGCTCAAACCATAAATATATCATCAGTAGAATAGATTCCAAAGAGACGGTACCACCAGTCTACTCAACTTCGTGTAACTTGGGTTTCGCACCAAGGAATTGGTCGAAGAATTTTTACTGGATTGTGTATTCAATGCTGTGGTAGAGGGCATATTATTAAGGGTTGTTCGATGCTACCAGCCATTGATCCCAACCGCCGGAACAAGGGACAAGCCCCGAGCCCAAATGCCGCAGTAACAGCGGTAAACGTGACTGAAGGTAGTACGTCGAGGAGTCAGGAAATGTGTAGCCCTTGATATAAGTCGTAGTCAAGGGCTTGGTGGAAGGTTGGATCTGGGGAAAGATTGGAATGGCTTTGAAGAATCACTGGATGGACAGCCCTTCACTGTAAAACTTTTTGTTAATAATATTACCTTTGCGAATACATTAATTGATACTAGTTGCCTATCTTATGGTCTATGCGATTCCCAATTTGCTTAGAAGAACAACTTTGCGCGCGTACGAATTAAACCGAGAGAAGTAGTGGGGCTCGATGGAAAGGTCACATCTTCTGATATAAGAGGTGTGAGTGTCTTCGTTTGAATAGGTCTTCTTATATTGTTCCTATTGATTTAGAGGGCCATCTTGTTAAGTTTCAGTGGCCAGTGGTGCCCATCTGTGATGGGCTATCACCAAAACAATAGAAACAAAGTAAGCTGGCCGTAATACAGTCTATTTTCTAACTATCTAGGAAACAGTATCTAATTAGGCTGAAGAGTATATATACATGCAACTCTAACCTCGGGGTGATTCTTATCCGTCGGATGGGAGATCATTAACTGTCGATAAACCTGTACGTATTTATACGTTATACTAAGTAATCTCCATCTTTTTAGTATCAGTTCTACAAGTCATAATATACAAAGCAACATGTACCTATTACAAAATCAACACTAGCTTACAATCACGTGATATGTGCACATAATACTCCATGATATCTAATAAGATCGTTTCTGATAAAAATGTATATCAATAAAAACCAACACTGGCAAATTCTTTATTCGTTCCCTGCATCTGAATTATTACATCTTTCGACCCATGCCTCTTTTTCAAGCTTATACTGATTGCTTGCAATCATTTCATCAAGCGCTCGGTTGCTGTTACTTTTGGTCATAGAATCAGCTGGGTTTGATGAACCTTTTATCCAAACAATTTCCGCAATCTCTCTCAGCTCATAGGCTTCACGAATTGAAGAAATATCAATCATCAATCGTTTCTCTTTTGTAGTCCCGAGCTTTACCAAACACTCAGAAAGAGAAAGACTATCTGTGCATAGTATCAGAGGCACTGATTGCTTGGTAATTGCATCAACCGTATATTTGAGAACGCACGCTGCATCAAATGCGTGAATCATTGCATATAACTCAGACGCTAGGACACTACGAGTTACTCTTTTACATTTCGTTGAGGACCATTGGAGAAGGTTACAATGGTTATCATCTGCCAGTATGATCACATATCCGATTTGACTGGAGAAATCAACGTTATTTGCAAAAGAAGCATCGCTAAATGCAATTAAGCGAAGTTTCGATTGATCCAATTTAACAAAGTTAAGTCCGGATTGTTGGCCGAATGATTGTTGCCACATGAGTCGTTTGTTCAATTTCTTCACTTGCTCTGTAGTGGGTAAAATTGTTTGCGCTGCCTGAGAGAGATCAAATGTTGCTTGAGGTTGACATACAGTGGCAATGTAGGCGCCACGAGCACGTTGAGCAATATACTCATCTTTATTGCAGGCAGTTGACAAATTTTTACAATCCGATTCTTGAGAGACAAACAATGATAAGGAATCATTGGAGAGAGTGATTTTAGCGCCATTAAATATCATGGAGCAACCAGGCATAAGTTGTTCAATATTTTTGGCTTGAAATTGAGCTGTTTTAATTGCATCTTGTTCTTTTTGCTTGAATAAATCGTTGCAGGCAAACAAGGTATCATCGGTTTGTAGTGCGACAATTGCAGAATCATTGAAAAGCAAACAGGCATCACTAGAGGCTTGTTGAAGACTTAAAATTGATCTGTGGTGGTCATGGTATGTTTTGAACCAATGATTTCCTGCTACAGGAATACCATATAAAGGTCGAAGAACTTTGAGAAGTATGTTGGGTGAGAGGTTTAGTTCTGCGGGTGGTTTAACGAAAAACTAGCGTGATAGTAGTGTTTTTGATTGTGTGTATGCCTGACTTATGTCACGGCAGTATAATGAATGTCCACGGATTAGAGCTATGCAGAACAAAGGACGTTGTGAGGCGCGTTGTATAGTTGGTGACTGAGCAAGTACGGAGTATTTTTCTTTGTCTTTGTATGCTTGCACTACCAGGCGAGACTTCTTGAATGCTTGTAGAGTTCCTTGCAATTTAATTGAATCAATAAATCGGCTATTAAATACACGTGTGCCAGCAGGAATGTCATTTGAGTTAACGAATTCGAAAACACCCCGAGAGAGAAGTCCGCCAAGTTCTGTTTGTCGAGACAAAGTAAAATCAGGGGGTATTTTCGTATTCATAAATACAGATAGGTTGAAAGTGTCATTACGAAAGCGAGCTGGTAGTTGTCTCTGACGTTGTGGGCGGGAATTAGTGGGGGGTTGAGTAGGAGTAAAAGAATCATTAGGGATGATGCTGGAAGTAGAAGTAGGAGAGTCGTTAGGGTTAATTTCAGGAGTAGTAGCAGTGTTAGGAGTAGGAATATGAGAATCGTTAGATATAGTGTCAAGTTTGAGGTTAATTTGTTTTTCTTGATTTTTATCTTCCCCTAAATCTGAGGTGTAAATCTTAATGCAAGTTGATCTAAACTTAGTTGGGCCTGAGGGGAGCTGGATAGTTGCTGTCTCATTGACAGCTGAAATAAGTTTGTAAGGACCTTCCCATTGTTTACGGTGTGCTCGCCAAACTAAAACATCCGAACCGAGTGGAATTGGCTTCGGAGAAGGACCATTGCGTGTGTTGATTGCTTCATGGATTTGTCGTTTAGCACGAAGTTTTGATACTTCTGCCATGGCCTTATTGATTGCTTTTGCTCGTTGCATAATGTCCGGAGTGGGTGCATCACCTTTAATAATTCGTGGAAAAGCTCCGAAGACAAGAAGTGTTGGAACAATTCCGTCGGGACCCGCAGTATTGTTTATTGCTTTGATGGCCATTTGTAGAATCAATGAGCGTGTGTGTTGTGTTATAGGCTTTTCCGAAGATAGTTCTTCGCGAATCACTTCGTATGCTCTACGAAGAGGCATATTATACCGTTCAACTATGCCCATTGATTGAGCAGCTTCGACCGGGACTTCTTTAGTTTCAATACCGAGAGATTTATTGTACGATTGGAAGTCGGCTGATGCGAAGTTTGTTCCAGCGTCATGGTTAATAATAGCCGGAGGTCCGAGGTATGCATCAATCCAGCATAGTCGAAGAGTTTCCCAGAGAGTCACTGCATTCATATTTGGAAGAAAACGTGCGGCTTGAAACCTTGTAGCTTCGTCAACAACATGCAGTACTGGAGCCCCATCAATATAGAGTACATCTGCGAAGATTGATTGATTGAAGTGTACATTATCGGCGTCTCTGAGTGTAAATTTGAAGCGCAGCGGGGCGGAACCAAAACACTGACATTTCTGACAGTGTTCTGTAATTTTGTTTAAGATGCGACGATGATTTTCATCTGTATGACCAGCCCTATTCAGCAAGTTAATAAGCCGTGGTACGGAAGGATGACCAAAGCGTCTGTGAAGGGTGCGGAGCTCTGTCTCTGTTAAAAACGAGGTTGTAGCCATCATAGGACCCCATTGCAATAATGCGTGTCCAAATTTTCTTACTACAGGGATTGAGACGCAATCATCATTTTTCAGTAGTCGGATCATGTTGTTTAAGTTATCGAAGTAAGCTTTGTTATTATCAAGGTCAAGGAGAGATAGTAAGAACGGGGTATTTGCGTCAATCACGTGAAAAGTACAGTGTCCAATTGGTGTGTGGAAAGATATTGATCCAATGGACGGTGCGTTGCCAATGCCAAATTTTACGTTGATGGTACGAGACTTATCAAGTTTGTGAGGGCCAAAGAGGGATTCAAATGCTTTAAATTGACTGATACCAGCAGTAGAATGACCAGCGGCCCCTGTGTCTATCAAAATACCGTGAAATACATTCGGGCCATATCGATGATTTATAAAATACGTTTCATGATCTATTTTAACGTCGTTCATTGGTATCGATGAAGTAAGTGCATGTGCAGTTGATTGATTCGTCAATGATTGCTATAATTGGAAGTTTTCTTCTGGATCCAGCAGAAAATGTTCACTATCAAGAGGCTCATCGATAGTTATTGCAGCAAGCTGTTCAACAAAGTCATAGTCTTGATTTGAGGCCTCAATCTCACTTACAAATAAGTCAAACTTTGCGTTGAACTCAGCGTCAGAAATATAAGTTGGATTTTGGCGATGATAGATATCTTTGAGGCGTTTGCGAGCTTGTTGACGTTCTTCTTCAGTGTGACGAGTCGACCAGCAATTTTCTTTTCGACATACATAGCAAGCACGACGGGTACGGTTATAATTACCTCTTTGTTTTTCCAAATTTCTACGCTGATGATTGCTCTGGGGTCCCCTTCGTCCCCTGTTGAAACTACCTTGAAATCTCCGATCTGTATAGAAAGAATCTTCTTGTACATTTTCGGGCTCAAAGTATTGTTGATATTGAGAGTTGTTTGCCATGCCCTGGGATGCTTTCCACGTTGAGATACTAGCTTTGGCGCGATTGATAAAATCAATTGATGTATCTCCTATTGGTGTTGTCGAGCAGGCGATATTTGTGGCGGGGTGACCTTTGCAAGAATCAACAAGTTTACCGTAAAAGATTTCTTCAGAACGATATGATGCAGAAAGACCTTGTTGTAAGTGACGCAAGCGTTGCACAAGAAGAGTTAATGCTTTGTCTATATCTTTTTGGGATTCTGGGTGCTCGGCCAAAATTGAAAAAAGCGATGTTTCGTTCCATTGGCTGCGGAGCATACTTTCACGCTCTCTACCTTCGAAAAATTGTCTCATTTCAGTTGCAAGCGTAGAAATGGATGGAATTATCATGTCGTTTTGGCTCACAATTGTTCTATAATGTTGCAAGGCAGCACCTTCAAGCATGATGTGGAAGGCTTCATGGTGTCGAATTGTTGGTAGCCCTACAGTATTACAATTTTCTGTGAATGTCGCAAATTTGTCATCAAAAAATTCATCTGGTGATCCTCCATATTTTTGATTATCTTTGCATATTTTGCTCAAATTGATTAAGGCTGCTGTTACCCTATCTTCATTTTGACGCTGATATGGATGAGGCAAAGCGGGTTGAGGTTGGGAAATCGAAGTAGGTAGCTGACTTTTAAACTAAGGCAAAACTTCAATTTGTTCTCCATTTGGAAGTGGCGTGTAATTAGACGTGCAGGTTTTATTTAGAGCGGCGGCCATCTTTATCCCGCGGCGTTTTTCAACAAAGACGTCGCGAGAACGTAGATAATCACGAAGTGGCTTTAGGTCTGGCACTTTACGGAAGATAGTTTCATTAAAGTTCTGAAAATCATGCACAAAGTATTCGTAGAGGAGAGATCCGCCTATTTTCTCATCATCGTAGTCGTCGATTCGATTGGAAATATATTCTGAAACTTGTTATGCTGAGGCTTTGTTGGCCTCCTCGATGGTCCATGGGACAAAGTCTCCAGCTTCTTGAGTAGTAGACATGCTGATGGTCGATCTTATGAAAGGTTCAGCGGACAATCTGTTCTATTGAAAGTACACGAATGTGTGCTATACTGCTAACAAAGGATCTAAACTTGTGACAAAGGAAAGTTAATTCTAACCAGCGGTTCTGATCTGTTTCGAAAACTGATCAGTGTCGATAAACCTGTACGTATTTATACGTTATACTAATTAATCTCCATCTTTTTAGTACCAGTTCTACAAGTCATAATATACAAAGCAACATGTGCCTATTACATAATCAACACTAGCTTAAAATCACGTGATATGTGCACAAAATACTCAATGATATCTAATAAGATCGTTTCTGATAAAAATGTATATCAATAAAAACCAACACTAGGTCCTGGCCCTGCGGCCCTTCGCTTCGCTCCGGGGCAGGGTTCCTCGCGTTGCTTCGGTATGGGTCACGGGTTTTATAGTGTTGTGACGTTGCTAGTTGGAATAAGTCTGTGGAGGTTTACACGTCTTTGTCACATGAAGCGGAGGCAGGTAGTTTGGTATTGGGTAGTACGGTAAATTTGCTTCACATGTTAGGGGACATTTGGATTGTTTTTGTTTACGGTTGTTAGTATGGTTCACATAAAGTGGAAAGGCGACCTTAGTTACGTTAGTCTGCGTTAGTTGGCATTGTTCACATGCAATGAATGGGAAGATTTTGCCTTTTGTAAGGTCAGATAAGAAGCGTGTAGTTTGTAGCTTCCATCTGGTACTTGGACGGGCGAGTGAATTTAATGAGCCAATCTTAAGTATAATTTGGATTACTTTCATGAATAGTGTCATAGATGATCTTTTGGATCCAACCGAATTCGTGTGGAAGGAAATTTGGTTAGTTAATGTCGTCGTTGATGTGTCAGTCGAAGGGCATGGCTTCAACAGATGCTATACTATCTTCATGAGAGCCGTTAGTTCTTCTCCAAGAAAAGTATGAAGTATTTCACAAAGTTTAGGGTTAGTACAAATCAATTACACGAATCATAAGATAATTATGTCAGATTACGGTCTACTTGATTCACATGAATTGGATAATGATTTTGCCTATATCAGAGCCAGATGAGAAGCGTAGAAATACTAACTTCTATCTGTTACTTGAAAAGAGGCATGTATTGTTTGGGCCAAACTCAAGTAGGAGTTGGTGGCATTTCGATATAACGACAGTTACGCATGTTCGACCTGAACCAAGATAATTTGTTAGTCAGGGAATGGTTAGTCTATTCCCTGAACGTGAATTTTCAAGTGCAAGGCATAACTACAGTTCATGTAGTATGATGTTAAAGGCTATATGCCCTTTCCCGTAAAGGTATTATAATCGGGCATTGGAATAATGTGTTTTGGTCTTGCTTGTAGGATGCATACCCATAGTGCCTGTCGAGTCGAGACAAAGCGTTAATCTGTATGATTAAATGAAGAGGGTCATAGATTGAGATTCTCGATGTTGATGGAGAATGATGATAGGTAGGGTCGAGTACACAATATGCATGTGATATAAGGACCTTGCACTGGAGGAGAGTAATTCCACAGACGTGTTCAAATCGTGAAGAGACAGTGAGGTTCTCGACGATATAGCAACAGTAGCTGAGTTTGTGCATCGTATGCCTCCAGTAGGAGTCTAATGCCATAGCCTTCTTTGAGACAATGGTGGCACATGTTAGGTGAATGGTAGATGTGGTGGATGAAAAAATTTTTAAACCCCTGATGATACTGTTCTGTTTTTGTTGACATTTTTCGTTCATATATATTTTTATTTGCGTCCGATAACGTCTCTTGTGTTATATGTCTGAGGTATTGATTCCAGTTGCGTGCACAGCTACCTTATGTAAGATGATAGAATGCTCGTTGTGTTTTATATTTTTTGATACATTATCTCTTTTCTTTAGGAGCAACATTTTTTGCAGCGTCTGTGGGCTGTCTTTGTAGCCTTAGCTTTCTTGCGTTTACATGTCAATCATAGGTCTAAATTTTTGTGTCGTACGCGTAGCTAGCGGAGCATATGTTTCATGCGTAAACAGAAAATAGTCGACTTGAGGTCCTCGATACAGGTTCGACTAATGTAAAGGGTGTGTGGTGTACTGTCAATAAACGTGTTAGGTAAGTAATTTAATCGAAGTAAAGACCAACCTGATGAAGGGTGAAGATTTATGGCGAAACCAGTTGAGATCAAAAGCGTTTGTGAAAAGTTGAAGAGCGACTGGTGGGCAGAACGGGATGATGAGAAATATTTATAGTTTGTGCGGGTGTGGACTTGCTAGGGTCAAAAATAAGCGATACGCAATCATTACATAAGAATGATCAAAAAGTTCAAAAAAAAAAAGATATTAAGAAAGTCGCGTGACCGTTTTGCTGAATATCATATTTTTTTTAAAAAATAAAACATGGTACATTTTCAGTAGTATCATGTGTAGAATATAACTTGCTAAGTGGCAACTAATAAGTACGCCATTTAAAGACTCTGAACCACAAACTGACCCTTATGATTGCGCCGGCAGAATAGAGCAACTTTGACCTTGCCATATAATTGTATGATAAAGATTTGTTTTGTTTTTCAAAGATATCCATATATTGGGTCATTGACTCGCGTTGTATTGAGCATTCAAAGTGTGGCCCTCGTAAGTACAATGACCACAAACTACGTGTTTCGAACGTCGGGAAAATTGAGCATGATTGCAAAACAACAACTGATTATCGCATCTTATATCTTTGTATCCGATTATTCAATACCTTGAATCGTTATCACGGCATGCGTTCATGTTGCGTGTCGAAGGTGAAAATTAACAAACTACTTTTAAATGATTTGATCCACAAACTGCCAAATTTAGTAGGTGTGGCGTAATGACGTCGCAACGGATATTCCCAAATCTACAGGTGTGATTCTATAGGACGCGTAGATGGATCCAGAAAAATGCATCCTTGTAAGTCAATCTGGTAAGATGACGGATTAATAATGTAGGATCCATGTTCACATCGCCGCTATAACCCTCAAGCTTATTGTAGCATGGGTGTAAAACCACGCTTGATTTCCCGGGGTCTCTTTAGCGACAATGCATGTTATATAAGAAGTTGTTGTACGTGAATTGCTCCACAATATAGTATCCCTGTGGATGAATTCCGACCATGCAAGCCCTGATTACTATCAGCAAGGGGCGGAACTCAGCCTGAACTTGATGCATCGCGCTTAATTATGCAGTGTCGTGTGATATCGTTATTGACGAACTGCCGCGTTGGTGGATCCTTAATCTTGTATTCCAGTTATAGTATTCTGCTAATAAAAGCCCTTCTTACTATTCGCAAGGGGCGGAACATCGCTCATACCCTTGTTGCGCATATTTCATCCTATTCGCCTTATACTCTGCTGGTCGACCTTACGCATTGACAAATTCACATAAAATTATCCCTAGAGTTGTTTCCTACACTTGACACTCATGATAACGACAGCACGTCGCGACAAACCATTCCCGCAACTATGTTAAAACTATTTTGAGTTTCAAATGTACGATGGGCGATTGCTTTCTGAATTGCAGCGGTAATGCGAATCACTTTTTCGGGCGTAGAAGGGTACAGTCATGCCTCTGATAAATTAACTAATTCACTGCGATCGAACAGATAAGTAATTAGAGGGATAACTGTATCAATGGTCGTTGGTTTATACGGATGTTAATTAAATGAGATAAAATATTTTTATACAGTATAAAAGTTCCCAGTGGCATACCCATGCTTGTAGCAATGCATGAAGAAAATTCGATTCAGGGTACAAAATGGTGTCATATATGTTATAAAAGATTAACATCTTGTCTGGGATAGCCATGCTGGCGTTCTTACATTAAGTAAATGCTCGTCAGGGATCTAGCAAAATAGCATGATGCATAATTCATCAACCGATCAGGGATACCTTCAAGCATAATACCTTGAAAATAAACTTGTCAGGTTTATCCATGCTAACAACTGAGAATTGTTCGTAACTACATCAGGGGTGATATAATTAGCATTTCTGCATATTGAGTATTATTTTCAAGGATATCCCTGTTGCTGTTTTGCATAAAACATTTTTCAGACCGGGATATCACTTGGGCTATCAATTTTTTGAATAATATCATTGTCAGGGCTATCCATGACGGCTCCTCTGCATAAGTATGTATCGAAATAAGGATACCCCTACTCTGATTCGGGGTTGAAAAATGGCCATGCTAGGCGTATCCCTACACGTGTAGGATCATAAATTTAATATTACAGGGTAACCCATAAATAAACCCAGGCAAAAACTTTGAAATTTTGAACGTTATCCATATTTATGAATTATTTGAATACAACTTTCTATCAGGGATATCCCTACATGGAAGATATTATTTTCTTAAATTTCAATCATGGATACCTCTGAGACTTAATTGACATTTAAGATTTCAGAGTCAGGGTTATCCATGATTATATATATGCGTTGATTAAAATAATGTCGGCACAAATCGAGAAAGAATTTATATAAAATATCATAACACGTCTGGGGTAACCTTGTTAACATTTTAACCGAATAAAATATGTTGCCACGGAGATCAATTTAACCGAATAAATATGTTGCCGTGGATACCAATTTAACCGAAGACGAACGTTGCCATAGTTACATCAGCACAAATTTATGTATTTCATATTATTTATGTCTGCACAAAACATTTCATAAGTATTATGCTCGAATATTATGTATACTTAATTTGTATTAATTTGTTCATTTCAATATTTGCATAAATAATTTTTGATCAAAAATAGTAGAAATTTTGTATTTTTTTCTATTTATACATTGAAAAATTAAATTACTTCTATAAATAAATTTTTCTATTATCCTATTTCGGCGCCTGAAGGTCCACGTAGGTATTTTTCGGAAGATACGTATTCTTTGTTATAGAACGACTCATTTTGACGTTTGGAACACTCATACTCAGATTTCATTTGCAGATACCACTACGAGAATAACGCCTTACGACATGTACCCTGTTCCGTGAATACCCACCACAGGGAAAAGCGAGAAAAACCTGTGGCTATCTGAGCATGCTTTCGTCATTCTACGAATACAGTATCACCGCGAGAGAAGTGGTGTGAGGGTCTTGCTGGATTCGAACCAGCTTTCTCCTGTCTCAAGTGGGGCATGTGTCCAAGCTACCCAGACTCTACTTGGGAGAACGGCCTGGACGGTGTACCACTGCACCATCCGACCCAAAATTACTTCTATAATTTTAGCTTACAAATGTGCCATAACTACAATTACAAATCACGATATGTTTTTTAGCCACAATGCAATTACTTTCTACACTTTTACTTGTTAGATTCAGAATTTTCAGATAATGGTTTTACGTTACGGAAAGCTTCGCATTTACGTCAGTATGGCAATTTTAAAAGTCATTGCGAAAAATCACTACGAATGTCCTTACAGAGTCCGAAACTTGGTGAAGTTGGAAAGTGTGTCCTCCTGGAGGCGGTTCTGGGTATGGTTGAGGCGCAAATGGTATCCAGTCAAGTCCGTTTTGGAATGTGTGCTAATTTCCTACTCATAAGTTGTCAGTGATACGTCTCAGATGAAGTATTTCGAATGAAGTATTTTCAATACGTCTTTTTGATAACTTCGACCATGGTTTTTGTCAGATACCTGAGATAAGAAGTTCCTCTGGAAGGATATGACTGGTGTCTCTGTGGAGATCTTTTAGTAACGGTTTCAATACGTTATCTGAAGCTTTCGAAGTTGAATGTAATTTCTTAAGGAATGTGTCCTGAGTATGTATTAGCAATCGTTTTCTGAACAGGATGGTTTGAATTTGATCTTTTTATTCTCTGTACTTCTCAAGCTTATCGGTTTTCTGATGCTCTTAAGTTGATGCATCGGCTGTTGCCAGTTGTCGTCTTTCTTATTTTTTTTTTGAGTAATTGGGTAAGGTCATCTTGAAAATCGGTTCAGACTCGTCGGCATTTCGAATAAAATTTTTCTAATGCTCGTTAATGGATGTTTTAGAGCTCGACTTGAAACTTACCTGGTGATATTAAAGCCTGTTCAAAAAACTATAGAATGATGAATGTCATTGGATCGATCAAAATGATGTCTGATATTCCAAGCAGCGGTGAATTCGATTCTAAAGCATGTTAGTAGAGTGTAATATAATTTTTGGATTCGTACCTAAGCAAATTTAATATATTGATCGTTGGCAAAATTTGTGGGATTGCGAAGATGATGGTGTCAAACATTTAACGGCTGCGCGACTGATTTTTCTGATATGGTTAATATGACTTCTGGAAGCTATTCGGAGACGTGCTTGAAAGTTATCGCAGTGTTAAGGGCAGTGAAGGCCTAAAATTGTCAGGGAGGCGATTTGAGTGACGATGTTTCTTGCATTTGAAGCTTTCGCTGATGATTTCGGAGCCTGTGAAGAATTATTAGCCTGATTTGAAGACGTACCTGTTTCACAAACGATGAAATGATGTCGTAGCGACCTGTTTAAATGTCAGAGTTCAAGGATAGAGAGGCTGTCACTCATCTGAGGCTTCCTATGGATTGTTAGCATTGAAAAATGGACGACGTACTTGATTTTCGGAATTATTAATGCTGCGACGACGACATGTGGATTTGTCAGAGATTGGTAATGGGGCCATTTACTCACCTGAAGCCATATTCAAATCTCTATTAATGTGAAATTGTTAGCAATCAGTGTTGTAGACGACATACCTGATTCAAAAGCGATGAAATTTTGTCGCTGCGACCTTTCAAGTTGTTAGAATTCATGAATGTTGTTGCTGTTAATTACCTGAAAATGCTGTAATATTATATAGATTAACACTTCTAGATGTACGTGTTCTTATCGGCGTTTCGTATCCGTCGGATCGGCGGTCACTCCTAATCCCGAAAGTATTCATCGGCGATTCGTTTCTATCGGATCGGCGATTATTCATCTTCGGATTAGCGTACATCTGTATTACCGAAAATATGCATCGGCGATTTATCAATTTATCTACATCTATTCCTCTCTTCCTAGCTGCAGATAGCTCTCATTTTCTGTGCTATGCTTTTGTCCCAGTCGAACAGATCTTGTTCATGGAGGTAGAAGCGAGTCCTGAGTGATCGGTACCAGAATCACGACTCTTGGGCATAAGGCGTCAGGATGCTACGAATAGCATTCAACCCATATCAAATCAACACAAGAATACAAAAACATATGGCAGCCCTCGTTTGGGTCTGATGCATGTCCGAAGATCTTATGCAGGTCCGTAGATAGGGGGGATCATTACACTATCCCGACTCTACTGAGAAAGGCCTGTACGCTGTATCACAGCGCCAGCCGACCCTCGGCTGGAGTTCGGCGCATCACTAGTCCGTTCCAGCGTCTATATCAAGCCACACACTTATAGTTAAATAACTAACGAGGTCCGGCATAGATAGAGCACCTCGGTATTTTGGCTGCAGGCTATGTCATTGTGTGCTTTTGAAGTCATTCTTGTGTGGACGGCCGCTGGGCTATGACACGAATGACACTGGTTCGGTGCATGGAGCGAGGAGTCAACTTGATATGAGGGGCACTCACGCCCGAATATCATTTGAAGACTTCACTCGAAGTCAGGCGCCTTGCAGGCTCTTGAACACTCAACCGCTTACACCTGCAGCAGGAACACACTCCAGACACTCACGGCTATCGTGTGTACCTGTGTCATCGTCACATGTATGACCAGGGGGGAATGTGGTGTGAGGATCTTGCTGGATTCGAACCAGCTTTCGCTTGTCTCAATTGGAACATGTGCCTCGGCCATCCAGACTCGACTTGGGAGAGCGGTCCGGACGGTCTACCTCACCACCATCCGACCCTGTCATTGTGTTACTGAGTATAAGATGAGGAACGAACATTGTTGAGAGGAACGACGTTTGATGAGAGGAAGGAGTTATTATTTGTAGTGAGATATATTATTTATGGGAATATATACTTGTGTGCTAGGACAGTTGGCTGTGAAGCGAAACTCAGCCTATTTATAGGTCAATATAAACTATGCGAAGATGGAGCAAACACAGAAACTCGTGAGTGCCGTGCCGTACTTAACCCATCTCGGTACTCCGGCACGGTCCCGGCACCGTTGTCTTAACCGTGACCTTAATGCACAAGCTCAGCCGGGACTCTACTCGTGTTTTCCGTACTAGATCCACTATGTTTACCCATGCTGAGCATTACAGAGGCGGAGGGTCGGAAGGTTTTGAGAACGCTTAGAGTGACGATAAAGAGTTGAATAACTTGTCGAGGGTCGGATTGTGTAAGTGCAAAGAAGTAGTGGTGGTGTGGTCGAAAAGAGGGCTGGAAGTGAAACTGAGAAGGATGTCGGAGCTAATCCTGGGCAAAGGTGTTCAGCTAGCGCTAAGGATATTGCATGCATGTCATGAGACATTCAAAAAGTATCTTTTTCCCGGCGGCTCGATGCTGGTCATTCATATACATCACATGATCCTGTATTCCAACATCGGGATATGCGGCCTCGCCAAAATTTCGTTGCAACGCTTCTGGTTCCACGACCAAAGAACTATTACTACGAATATCTAAATGCTGACGCTATCTAAATTATTAAGAGTTAAAAAGGCGCACGAGTGATCAATGTTGATTCCGCTATATATCACCGCTCATAGTCCTGTAATTGCTCCGTAAATCTCGTTAACATGAGTTTCAGCTCCTGGGAAGACTCCTGCTTTATTATGATCTTGATTTTTATCGGATCGACGGTCATAATGCTTTGAACTGAAGGAATTTTTGATTAAAGATCGCCGCAATATGTATGTTAAGAGCCTGCAGGATAAGTGTTGACTTTCTTTCTGAATTTCTTATCAATGTGGATTTTTCCATGTAGCATGATCGAGGAAGCAGCGAGTATTTCGGTGTAAATAGTCGAAGGGAAGAAATCCTTCAGATGCAGTTAAGACATCGTTTTCGGTTACGCATCATAGATTGAGTCTGTTCCTGCACGCCCCTGGATCGTCACTCAAAAGCTGATCCAGCATGATGCTCTTTCTGTATTTTCCAGTTTCTACATGGTAGGGGAACAATATCATTCAAGAGATATTTCTTTGGAGAGGACTAGAGTGACTATAGTTTTCAGATACAGGGCTATAATAAGCATCCAGCGTCGCGCCAACGACGGTCAGTAGATGATAGCAATTTCAGTGTCTTCCATGGTTTTGCACTGGGTCTTGTTAGGTTTCTGATATTGATGTTATCTGTAAATATTAGCCGAACTGGCTCTAGCCGAAATATACCAGCTAAGTGCATCAAAATTGACGATATCATTTATACATGACAAAATTAAGCAGGCCTAGTTGTGGTCAATCACTAAATGTTGAAAGTTCAGGACGATGTTGGACAAGACGCATGTTTTGCTGATCTAATCTGCGGCGTGACTTCCTAACGTAGGCCTGTTGTCCAGGAATCTGCAGTGTCATTGTATCTTGTTATCGGCAATTTCCTCTTTCAACTACCTTGCGTAGTGGCGGTAGATCGGCCTAAACCACGCGCAGTCCAAGCAAATAGACGGTTGATAAGTTCGATCAGTAATATTGTAGATGCTGTTAGAAATCGGGGTCCATATCATAGGTTCTGCTTTTCTTAGCTAAGCGTCCTTAAGGATCATGTTTCTTACCCCCTCTGATGAAAATATCGCTTTTGTTTCCGGTACGAGCGTAGCATTTCTTTGCTCCGAAAGCTGGTAAAGGAAAGTCAACTTGGCAAAAATCACGGCTACCCTGTGCGTTTACTTTTACGATTAACAAATGTACTTACGGTAGACTCTGAACTCAAAGCACGCCTGTAATCTTTATCACAGAATGCCTAGTAAGTTCGTTGAGTCTGATGTAAGTTGATTGACTCTTGCTCCAACCGAAAACTCATTATGATGCTAACTCTAGTTAAGATTACATAATAGCGCCTACGACATGATAATGACTTCCCAGATAATAACACGTGACCAGGACACACAACCCGACAGCCTCTCGACCAAATCGTTGCCGATCTGATCTGCGGCAAAAAGGACGTCAAGCCACGACTACCGAGAGCTTTTATGCCTAGTGGGATTGACAAGGTATGATCACCTACCATTTTGCGCATCGCGATGATACGCTTGTAAAATGCTTCAAGAGTCGCGTCTAGATGATTACACCGTATCGCAAATATTTACTGTCACATGAGTTCCGGGATGATTCTTCCTTCTTGTTAAAATTGATGGAGAGACAATGAATTTTCATGAACGGCATTGTGAGCCTGATCGACAAAATTCGATCGATCTGTGTGAATGTGTCTATTTCACATGAAACCTTTAGCTGCCCGGTCTCATTCTTCTGTCATGGCAGCAGACATTTGAGACAAAAGAAATCGTCACTGTTGGGCAGACTTTGTCCACAGAGGTCCATGCTTGTCGTCTGAAACAACATAACTAGTAATTGGGCGAGTGTTGTCTCACATGGTTTACATTTCTAATTGCTATATGAAAGTGAGCGTTGAGAAGTATTTTTCAATTCCTGTGGTTAACCTCTTCTGCACAGCTGCCAGAATGATCTCCAAGCTTACGACTAAGATTGCTCTTCGCAAAGCAGGTCTTCCTTCATCATTACCTGCACTACCTGAAACCTCTAGCTTTATTGGTGCTGGCAATAAAGATCCCAATGCACCGTCCCTATTCGCAAATCTAATTCCGTATGTTGAAGTACCTGTAGTGTTGAAGTCATGGCAGACACCTTTACCAGCGCCCATTGAAATTGCGAATCCACCGGTCATTGGGGATCGAGCTCCAACGAGTCAAAAATTAACTATACCACTTATCGGCAGCCGAAAACCCTATCTTGTTGTATTTTTGAGACACTGTGGTTGTCCTTGTAGGTTTCCGTTCCGACGACTTGCAACCAGCAGGAACTAATTGTGTCGCTGTGAAGTCGCAGAGAAGACATTTATCAAGCTGCGGACCATTGCCAATAAGTATCCAAATCTCGCTTGTGTAGCTGTTTCACACTGCTCCAAAGAAGCGACTGATAAATGGCTTAAAGCACTGGGAGGTGCATGGTCCGTTCAGATAATAAGTGACGAAGAGAGAGAACTATATGCTCAATGGGGCTTGGGTATTAGCACCACTTACCATCTTTTGAACCCATGGACTCAGATGGGTGCGAGGAAATTGGGAAATGAAGAAGGAATCTGGGGAAGAGAAGTTGACCCAAGTGGAAATCGCTGGGTCATCGGAGGTGCCTGGTGCACGAATGAACGTAAGTGATTTCCGACCAGAGCACGAGAATTGGAAGTTTCAATACTAATTCGACTAACTCCAATCAGTGGGAAGTGTCAAGTGGGGAGGCGCCAATAAAACCGCAGATGACATTCCAAATTTGGATGAGGCCGTTCAAAAATTAGGGCTTTCGTGACATACTTCACGAATACATGATGCTTGAAAGAAGTCTCATATCCATTCCGCAGGGCGGGCATTTGAAATGTTTTCTCTCTCCTCACATGGGAACAAGAATACGAAATCTCAGGAGCTTTGGAGAGACTCCTAGCAGAGATGATATTCCATGAAGCTTTTCAGGAAATCTCTGATCGCCATCCCAGGATCTTATCTCTGGGGGTAATTTGAAAATATGAACACGGAGTTAACAGGCGCTCTCTTCATCAAGTTTATTCAGCGGGGCAATCTTACGTGTATATCCTACTACGACGTGATAAGATATAATCGACATGAAGAGTTCGTTAAACTCAGGTGGAGGGCAAAGTTTCCTCCAAATTAATGTTCGCTGAAGAATATATATCTAATTGTTACTCCCATTTGAAGCAGGGCTACTCACCGAAAATGATACTTACCAGTGGTAGTTATACATTACAGAGTTCTAGTACCTATATCTCATACGTAAAAGGCACTCTATTGGATGAATCACGGTTGAGTCATCCTTCTAGCTATCTCACCAAAATTTGTGACGACTCTACATTTGTGGTACTTTCTGCCCCGGGACATCTTACTTAGATACCAGTCTAATTATAACCATTGATAAAGAATTGTACATTAAAACCGATGTTTTTTGGTGACGAGAATATTACATTAATCCAAGAGTTATCGTTTCCCCTAAGATTATATGTAAGGCTTACATGTATAATTTTCTCTTGTGTATGGCAGCCTGGTATAGTTCATATATTTTCCGTTCGCAGGCTCTCCGGCTCTCATGTCTACTTGTAATGGGCTTTAGCCTCACACTAAACTCTCCATTCATATTCGATCTCTTCGCAAAGGTATAACAAGGTCATCATGCAAACAAAACGTGAGTATTTAAAAATCGAGTCATTTATCCAACAATATCTTAATTTTGTCCCACCCTTTTTTGTTTCACGTATTTAGCAACATCGTGATGGGCGAAGCGACTTCCGCATTCGGCTGAAAGTCAAAGTCCAGGATCCCGGAAGAGGCAGATGACATCGTAGCCCTTAAGAAAACCCTTAGGATTGATGTGACATCGAATATATAATGTTTCTGTTCGAGTTAGTGGAGTATCCAAGTTTGATCCCTACTTTTCGAAAATAAGTGTATCGCGAAATGTGGACTTCTTTTTTCCAATGCCTCACCAAACACTAGCACATAACGCCGACACTTCGTTTTCAAGATCAGTCATAGTCTTAATCCCATTCCTGAAAACATACGCCTCTAGTTGTAGAAAACCAATTAGTAAAGAAACGTACCTCGAAATCCTTCAGAATGCTAGCTAGCTAACCCTGCCCTGAGTGGATCGGGAAAGGTAGCTAAGAAGATAGGAAGGGCCGAAATAAAATTATTTCTCGAAGTGAAAGTCCCACTCTGTGTCCGTGGAGAAATATGAATTGCAGATCCAATACACAAAGAGCTTATTGGGCAGATGAAAGGCTATTCTGTGCAATTAGAAAAAATACACTGGTTAAGATGATCAGAGACAAACCATGCATTTCTTAGAATCTAGTCGACTATGATACATATGTCCGCCTCAAAGATTCTTCGGCAAATTTTCTCTAACAGGCCATTAAGATGAAGCTTGATGTGTCAAATCTAATCTACAAGCCCGACTCATGTACAAGTGTGTGCGCCCAAAGGTGTTGAGCAAGCGTTGTTAGAGTGTAGGAATGGAGACATATTGTGGAACGACATCAATCATACCAGTGCAAAACTTGATACGCTAAAGTATCAAAAATCGGTTAACAGAGAAGGCAAAAAACCGGCTGACAAAGACAAGTGCGAAACCAGTTGAGAGGCTATTCGATCGAGCAAATGCCGAAGGTGCAGCTGCGGAAAGACCTCAATGATAGAAGGGTGATGGTTAAGTTAGAAAATGGTCTCCACAGACGACAGCCATTACCATGGATCTTTCTTACACACTATCTCCACGTTGTAGAGCTTACAGGGGAGGATTGACACAGGCCGGAAAGGCCGCAGCACCACTTTTCTTTTGAAAAACACTCCACGTTGACTGGAAATGTTCGAAAACGGGGGCTTTCGCATCTGATCGGCGGAGATTGAGACTTATCAATCATCATTTCCTGGGACTGTACTTCCCTGATACTGCAGCGATTAAGAAGATCTCTGCTTTCTGTTGGCAATGTTTATCTATGAAAGCCGTTTTAACAATCGCTTGTATTATAGTGTAGCTAGAGTTTGTCAACAAACATTCAATATGTGGTGCGTAAATGAGATAGTAATACTACACGGCAGGAGAGATGTACTACAGGTAGGCGGAACGTCGGGTGAATTTCATTGAGTAACTTGCTATTTGAAGGCAGCGCATAGATATGCTTCGGATTTGGACTTGTGTCACCTTGATGACGTTGTTCATGGGTTGCGACAGTAAACTGTCTCTCCCAACTATCAATAGTCAGTTATCTTTCATATCCGACCTAGGCTTATGCTCGGTCAAATCCTGTCTTACAGATATTATAGATTGATAATTTCAGTATGTTTACATGAATATTATTAGATATTAGAGCCTGGCCAATAGTTACCAGTTCGCTTGATTAAAAAAAATTTCAATAGAAAATACAAGCTCCAAGCATCGAAAAGCTAATGGCAAGAGTATTGAAACTCAAAGGCCTAGCCGCAAAGTTTTCTTTCGGCTTGGGTGTGCTAGTGGCTGTGAAGAATCCAGTGAGTACCTCAGTCTTCGTCGAGATGCTGACGCTTCCTGTCGCAACGGATGTCGACTTGGCGGGAAATGCAGAGCTGAACTCTCCAACAGAATCATAGAGTATGCCGTTAATTATGGTTCCTTTGCCTTTTCTGATCATATTTTTCTGATCATCAGTACAGGTATCAGGTATATTGCGAAGGTAACAAGTTGCAGTTGGAGTATCAGGAAGCGAATTCGTGTAAGTCGCATTAGGTGAGCCCGTGGTACTAAAGAAGGATAAATCTACGGGCTTTCCAGTAGATATAGATGTACCCTGAATGATACGCGCAAAAACTTGAAAAGCTGTTTCGGGCTGATATGCTGGTACGCTATGCCCAGCATCGTAGATGCGACTGAAAGAAAGATTTCCGTATTGACGCACAGCTCCACCAATGTATGAAGAATTAACAATGATGGGCGCATAGCCAGCGGCTGGAAAAAGCGAAGCATAAGAGGCAGAAGTTTGGGCTGCGACAGCTAGAGAGACAGCTTCCCCTCCAAGCCAATTACAGATGTAATCACGATCACCATATATAAATCCAACTCGTATTCCCGATTTTAAAAGAGATGCAATTACAGGGACAAGAGAGCGACGTTCGTGGTCTCCAGTATTAAAGAAGGCACTAGACACTTGTTTGTTGTTCTGCGTGAAATTTACAGGTGATCCAATGGCAGCTAAGAATTGAGCTGTGTTCAGATATTCCAAATACAAGTTTGAAGGAAAGGTCTCAGGTAGAGTGTGAGCAATGTCATACACACTTCGTCCCGATTCAAGGTAGGCATTCATTACTTTGTCGGAACAGCTGGTATAAGCAGCTGAACACATAGTATCGACACTATCCACCGCCCCAGTTCCATTAGGGTCCTGTGCATCCACAATAGCTCTACATTGCTGTATGAGGTCTTTACAGCCTCCAGGAGCATAAAAACTTGCTGTTGCTAGGTTGGCTCGAACTGGATTGATTGTAGTGATGCCGTATGTGTTATTAACAGCCATGGCTGGCCAATATGGTGCTTGTATTAAATCATCAACGCACCCATTAATGATACCAAGAGATACAAGCTTCACTTCGATCGTTTGAGTCTTCGAGATTGTTCCATTGAGCCGCTTCTGGTTTTGGTCCTCCCAAACTTTGGCAAATTCAGGTCCATACTTGCCACCATAGCTTTCGGCAAATAAATGTACGCCTAATGACGAAGTATTTAAATTTTGAGGGAAAGCCCACAGAAACCCCTGCAGTGTATGCCAAATAACCATTCCGGCAGACTGGGTTGTGTTTGATGTACTCTTTTTATTCAGAGAGCTGAATGTACCATTTAAAAATGTATCTTGAGGCTGAGAATTAGGAACAATCTGAGGAGGGTTGTATAGGTTGGATGTGAGAAGATCGATTGAGCCGTTTGTAGGGGTGTCATAAGAGAATCCAACTTGGTTTGGCTGTTGTACATGATCAGCGGCGGGATTCTCAAAGTGGCGCTTATATACTCTTTCTTACTTGGTCAATATACAGAATATTCGCACCCCTATCCCATCCCCATTCCCTTGCCCTAGTCTTAAACATACCCTGCGCATTTTCGATTACTTCGCAAGGCCCATTTTCAGTGAATAAACCGATCATTGAACTACTTCCTGGGCCACCATTCAGCCAAATAACCAGTTGATCGGTAGGAACCCTGGCTGCGATGAACCAAAAAAACGTGTTGGTTGCATAGCTTCCAGGTACGTTCACCCATCCGGTGTACTGCTGTTGATTGTCGAACACAGTTTCGCAGGTTCCTTTTGGCGGTGTCTTAAAATTAACAGTGATATTTCCATCAATGGGAGAGATGACTGAGGTAAGGTGAGACGGAGGCGGATATTGAGAATAAATAGGTAGCGAGAGGACGAGAATTAGAGTGAGAAGATACATGTCGTATCCCGGTCATATTTTCCTGTTGGGAGAAATTAATGGCGAATTAGACGTCAATATAGTGATGCCATCAATAACTAACGTTTCTCTGAGGAATGGTCTCGGATTTGATGGTGGTTAACAGAGAAACCATGATGGCGACCACCGGCTGGAACCAAGCAAGTTCATGCGGAATTTGTTTGCCCGTTGTCCCCTTCGTCTACGCTAAAACTTTCTTTTGAATCGGGATACCATCGGCACATTTTGTGTTTGACCAGGCTCAATCATCCACAAAACATTTGAAAAGAACCGCAAAGTCCGAAAATGAGAGATCGTTTCATGGTTCGCACGAAAATCTTCGAGATAACAGAATTTTTCAGTTGAACGCTCAGTCACCCAAGAAGATAGAGAATTAAATGTATTTCTCTTGATTAACCAAAATGATAATTATAAAATATGAAGCTCGCAGCTTGGGTTTGTAAAGAGGCTTCTTCAATGATGCAATGGAAATTAACGACCGCCGGATGTCTTGAACGGGGATGGCGATGTCCTTAACGTTCATCTTTTCCTAATAGTTCGTTGGGGCATCACACTTTCGCGCAGATCTTTATGTCTGTATCAGTATCAAAGCTTTTCGAAGATAAACTTTCTTGTCAACTACGGAATTTGTATGCTTTGAGTAGCTCGTTCATTGGCCATCGGAAGATCGCAAGAGCCGTTTCGACCTTTAACTAACTTTTGGAACTTCAGACTGAAGGGAAACTGCATCTTCCTGTCGATATGAGAATGATGCACCAAATTCCAATTGATGAAGTATAATGTGATTATCAGTAACCATCAGTGTGTGATGCTTTTAATTTTCTTAACATTCATAAACTCTGAGATATTACATATCACCCTCGAAATCAAATAGACAATTGTAGTATTCATTGGAGAAATTCGCTCACGAAAGATAACTTGGTCCAATATCATAAAGGAAGGGAACTGCAGAACGTTTACAACGATTGTATAATAGATATTATGCATTTCGGAATGTTGATCTTTTGATCTCATAAACCCTATTCAAAGTCATATATTTCTTGGTTGAAGCAGAATAATTTAATTCCTGCTCCTTATGCCCCAAAATTCTTCTCATGGGCTTACAGTTCTATTATCACATTTTGTCATACTTATTCGAGTAAGTTTGTGTAATTTATAGACTCTCACAAGCCCCATGCCCATGCCCATAACCATAAACTCGAACAATATGTGATGCTCAGCATGCTAAAGGCCTAAAAATCACCATCAATTGATGGCAAATGAGAAAATTGAAGCATGAATTTTTATCATATAGAGTACATATACAATTGTACTCGGTAAATCATGACAATTGACTCTCAGCGACAGAATACACTTACGAAGGGCAAGCCCCCATCTATCTAGGTACTGGTAGATATAAACCTAATTATGCAGCTTGAAATTGAAATTTTGTAGCATGTGGAGCGTGTAACCTCTGTTGAAGAAATAGAACTAGCGTTAGGAGGAGCTTACTGCCACGGAGTGGTCTCACCCCCAAAACGCTTCACTTAGAACTTCAAATTAAAGTAGACCTTGTGACAGTTGTTGTTGTTATTATTTAACGTCTAGGGTGATAATCATGTGCCCCAGAGCACGTGCTATCTATCCCAACTGGGATATAGGACGCTAGAGTCGAAGCCCTAGGACTGAACTAAGCCTAAGCTAATCGAAGATTTAATTACAATGCTGTACCGCGTTATGTGAAACCGCAGACAGAAGATAGGTGTGCCCAAGAGCAATATAGTTTACGAGACTTCCCCAAACTCGTGACTGATGATCAGTCAGTCCACTCCGCCTGCTCCACTCTTGCCCCGATCGTACTCCACAAACATAAAACAAAAGAAGAAAAAGATAGATTCTCCTCAACGAGGGCAAATTTCTTCAGAGAAATGAGACTGTCCTAACCATCCGGTTAGAATTATAGCCCCTTCAGGTGTACCGAGTAGGTCCGGGATGAGTTGTCTACTAGGCCCTATAGGGCGGCCCCTTCGGCGCCGGAGGATTCGACAAAATAAAAAGTGAGCCGGTGTTTTAGGTGACCCGCAAAGACAATTTAATCTAGCTTCTTCGTGGTTAAAACGATTATGGTAAGCCGCAAAGTCTCCATGTCCCGTTCTAGCTGCGATTAAGTAACCCAGACCCTTTCGGCCCAAGAGAAGTTCCTTTGGAAAGTGTGGCGCAGTGCTGATTTCTAGCCGGGCGTATGAAGCCGGAATGTGGCTGCTCCACCAACTAATTCGGGCTTGTTTCAGCTGTGTGGAGTGCCATTGTGCCAGACAGGTAAGAGAATATTCAGGTATTCCTAGGAATGGCATAGATGCTCCTCTTTTTGCGTTAGAATCAGCTAGTTCATTGCCTTCAATACCTGCGTGGCCGGGAACCCAGCGTATATGAATCTGCCCCTCTTCAATATGGGGGAGCCTCGTTCTAGTTTTCCAAATCTTTGCTGTTTCAAAGAAGCTTAAGAATGTTGATTGGGATGATTTTGAGGGCTTTGAGGTCAGGATTGTCCCAGCAACATCTGCGTTATCTAAAAATAGCCATAAATTATTTGCAAAGCGAGCTGTAGGGAGCGTGGTAGCTGCACGGAGTCCTTGGAGAGCTGCATGAACTTCGGCGTCATAAGAATCTCTAAATTTTCCGAGAGGGAAAGCTTCCGAGCGAACTTGGAGTCCATACTGAAAAATAACAAATCCACCTCCTGAATTACCGTCAGGTAGTTTCGACCCGTCTGAGTATATCAGGATATCGTTCCTAGGAACTGTGCTCAGAAAACTGGAAAATCTTTGAGCTCTTGTGTTTATTGGACCTGACGGACCACAAATGCGGATGTGAGCTTCTTGTTTTGTTTCCTTGATCACCCAGGGAGGATTAACCAGAGGATCAAAATTCTCTGAGTCCGGAATGCTTCTATTTGACCTGGAAAAGCGGGACAGGGCAGGCTGTGTGAGTGAGATTTTCTCACGCAGAGCTAGAGGGTGATAACGATCGAGTCGGCGTATACGCAAAGCTGCTCTTTGAGATATATTGTTAAGTGTTATCTCAGCGGGTGAGAGTCCGGCTTCTCTTAAAAGAGATGAGGAGGGAGAGGTCCGGAAGACTGGAAGGATTGACCTTGCCACGGCTAGGTATACTTTGTCTATGATATTCAGATGTGTGCCGACTTTGTTGCTCACTTCTTTTCCGCTCTTAATTCTGTGCTTGCCGGGCCACCAAGTCTCAGCTCCAAAGTGGACAATAGGTAGGACACACGCAAAAGCAGCTTGTCTAGAGAGTCTTGGCGAGACACCTCGTATTGTATTTCCCAGGCATCGGAGGGCATGGGCTACTTTAATGGCTTTTGCAGCCTGTATCTGCACGTGGTATTTGAACGAAAGCTTCTTGTCGAAGTGTATTCCCAACCATTTTAGGTAAGGTCTTTGGTTATTTTCGGAAATAGTAAAGCTATTTGTATGGACCGGCGGACTAACGTTCTTATCTCTATGCTTTCTCGAGAAGTGGAGTAGCTCTGATTTACCTGGATCAAAAGTTACACCTTCTGTATCACCCCAGTTTAACGCCTGATTGGTTGCAGTACTTATTTTTTCCGAATTTTCTTCCAATTTCGGAGATATCATTATAATTGCAAAATCATCTGCATACCCAAAAGCCCTCTTTAGGCCTTCAAGCTTGAATAGGGGGGAGATGTAAAGCATAAAAAGTATCGGAGAAATTGGGGAGCCTTGTGGAAGTCCACAGTTTATTGGCCTGGGATTTCCAATTTCCCCGTCTAGCCGCAGACAGACTTCGCGTTCAGTTGCAAATGAAGATATCCAGTTACATAGCCGAGTTGGCCAACCTTGTTCCCTAAGCCTTCTGACGAGCCTACCTGGAAGAACGGAATCAAAAGCCCCTTTAATATCAAGTGTGGCGACGGTGGCAGTCAAGCCCTTTGTTAGTGCGCTTTCTATATCATGAGTGAGAGAAGTAGTGAGGTCCACTCTGGAACGTAAAGGCAGCGCTCCAAACTGTTGACGAGCGAGCACTTTATATTTAATAGCTATCCATGACATTCGTTTTGCTACCAGCCTTTCTAGTCCTTTGCCCAGTACGGACAGTAGCGCGATAGGTCTGTAAGACCTTGGAGAAGACCTATCTACCTTGTTGGGCTTACCAATTATGGCTACGATTGCAATCCTAAAGCATTTAGGGTGATGTCCCACGTCTATACATGCTTGAAAGAGATCTCGAACTAGATCTGAGATGACTGGCCAAGCCAGGCGCAGGACTGCTGTCGGTATTTGGTCTTTTCCAGGGGTAGTGTTGCCAGCTCCAAGGATAGCATTGGTAATCTCGCTCATAGTCAGCTCGGGAAAGGGGAGAGTGGTTTTTGCTACAGAAGGTGCAGACAGAGGAATATCCTGTACTTCCGACTGATTGCTTAGCAGATATCTTACCAGCAGATCTCTCTTGTCTTCAGTTGACTGGGCGGGTGGTGAGTCTGGAGAATTTGGATCTACGAGAGCAGGGGTTCGGAATTCGTCCTTTGATTTGTGCCACTTTGCTATACTAAAGACATCTTTCGAATTGGCTGCCTGGTCGGTGATTTTCTGGAAGAAGAGAGCCTTAGCCCGTCGTGTAACTTTGCGAAATTCTTTCCTGTCTTCTTTTGTGACATTGCCAGCTTGAGCCTTTTCCTTGTACTTTTTCCTTGCTTCTCTGCAGCTCTGGTCCCACCACGGTTGTCCTCGATTGTGTGGGAGAGACCGTTTAGCTGAGCCTGAATAACAATTGAGGAGAATTTGCGTGAGTTCCTCAGCCCTTTCGTCTAGAGTTGCCCTAGATTTTTCAGAGAGCAAATTTAGGGCAATTATATTAGTATGAAGTAGCGAAAGAAATGTTTCGGGATTAATCGTTGCGAATCTGAGTCTAGGGGCAGGGGGCTGGTTCCGTGCTTGACAGGGAATTTTGATGAGCAGAGGAAGGTGGTCTGAACTGACATCAAGGTCATGTTGGACGGTCGCAGAAGCATCACCAGCTTGTAGCGGGCTGGAGGCAAAGCAAAGGTCAAGAACGTTTCCGTGATTATGGGTCGGTACATCGACCTCAGATAAAAGGAACAGGCCATTAGCTTCGAGCCAGCTAATTAGATCTAGTCCCTGTGCTGAGGGTGAGCCATGATATAATGGGTTCCAGTTTGGATGGTGGAGATTGAAGTCTCCTGCCAGAATTGCCTTGGGAAAGAAATAAGTGTCCCTGAGTGAAAGAAGAAGCGATACGCCAGCCCCTGGATTTGTGGACCCAGGGGGAGCATTATAAACGTTGATTATGTGCATGCAGAGTCTATCTGGGCCTTTGACAGTAAGAAATAAAACGTCTTCTTTGCCGTACTGTGCTGGAGAATTTGGGCAAAATTGAGCGAAGGTAAGATTGATGTCCTTCCGTGTGTAGGTTAGTACACGAGGTCGGATGGTCCAGTCATCGACTGGCGTGTAACATTCAAACGATGGATGCTTGCACGTGATTCTCCGGCTAGTATTTCTGGAGATGTAGGGTTCTTGAACCAGCAAGATATCTATTTGTGAGGTAAACGCTGTTTGAAGGGCGATTTGGTGAGCAGATGAAGAGCGACCAACGTTGATGGAGAGTGTTTTAATCATAGAGCTTTTAGTCATCATTCATTGCAGTAGAGTTATCTAGACAGCTTTCTGAAGCTAAAACGGCATAATTTCCACCTGTAATTGAAGGTGACTCCGCAAAAAGACTTCTAGTTTGAAGGGGGGTTTGAGGAAGAGTTTGGCTTGATGTGTAGCTTTCTGTAGGAGCTATCTTTGGCTGACTATCCAAAATTCCACAGTGGGCAGCTTTCAAACGTAGTCTGGCTGCAGCTGCAGCTTTCCTGATCTCAGCAATTTGCGTTCTAGTAGGTAATGTGTTATCTTTTCTAGGTCTAATTAGACACTCAAGAGAGTCTGCTGGATGGGGACCGTGGCAATTCACACACTTTGGCGGACAAAAGTGGGTTCTACTTGGGTCACATGATTTATGTCCACTTTCTGAATGTTTTGTGGAAGAGCATATCCTACAGCGAGGGAAGCGAGAGCACGATCGCTCGTTGTGCCAGCCAAAGCACAGTCCGCATTGTGGTGTTCTAGATCTTGGAGGCAAGAGTTTAGCTGGAATACGGACACCAAATAGAGGGAGAATCTTAGATAACGTTGGACCTTTGGGATATAGGACGATCCAGTTTTTCTTAGGAGAGAAATCAGAATTGTCAGAGCCTCGAGACTCTAGGACATTTATAGGAGGGACATTTGTGAGATCTGTCAGAGCATCTGCAACGGCAGATGCATCAATTTGTTTCAATTCTACTATGCTACCGTTAAAGACAGCATAAGATCGGGGTACGCCAGAAAGTCGGTAGGCTACGTGCTGTCCAGGTTTCTCGACCTTGCATAGGCATTGGGCACAGAGAGAAGCTTCAGTTTCACTCATTCGAGCGATCAGTTTTTCTTGTGCTTCGGTGGATACTGGACAAATTGCAAATCCAGTTTTGGTAGATTGTACCTCTCTTACCAGTTTCTCCTTTAAAAAGGCATTGAGATCTAGCATTATGGCATAGGGGGAAGAGCTTAGAGCAGGATGATTTGGGCTGACCCGGACTAAAAGACGATTATCTTCAGGTCTGCTTTTAGGCTGAGCTTTGGGTCTAGTTTGAACTTGAGCTCTTAAAGTGTTTGGGGAAGCTTGTGATTGTTTCTTTGAAGCAGGGATCATAGCTATATTTGCGTACGATTTAGAGTATGTGGAAGGACCATCGATTGAACTCTTTTGATTTACAGACTGTACGGTTGAAGCTTGTACAGTATTTGTGACAGAATACGGAATCGGGGGTCTTTGGGAGCCTCTGACATGACATTCGAAGTGTCGGCGGGCCACAGAACTGAGATCGGCGATAAAATTCCGAAAAGGCTTTTGGAGATGCTGAGGAAGAGCATTATTTTCACTAAGTGCATCATCAAGGACGCAGGCAATGTTCTGGAACATGAGCGTGGCTTCATTGTTCCTGGTATCGGCGGGGGAGGTAGTTGACAGTAGCATCTCTGTCAGCGACCCCTCTCCACCCATCGGGGCGGAGGCATGTAGGGGTGGTGGGGGTGGGAAGGCGGGCGGGGGGGAAGGTTAGACATGAGGAGTGAGGCGAGAATGCTCGAAGGGATGAAAATGAAGATGTGGTGTGAGACCTTGTGATAGTAGTATAAGTACCGTAATTTATATACTAGGACACACACGTGCAGGCCATTAATTTGGCAAGCGTGAGCCACAATGTTACTGTAGACTTTCACCCATGATAGCCGCAGCATATTATCAAGAAATTGATGATCTAACGTGTTTTATATCTACTCATCCTTATTCAGATTCAGGCCTGAGAGAGTTATGCGGCATCGTCGGCGTACTTTGGGCCTAGTCCAAAGATGCTCTACTTTCAAATCCGTCCCAGGATGATCTATTCACAAATCTAAGTTTCAAGATTCCCAAAACCAAGACAAATAATTCCCTAGGTTCTAGTTCTAATTTACGGAGAATATTTCGTGATTTCGTTGATAAATATTGTTGCTGGTTACTTCTTTGTAGTGAAATATAACAAAATAAATAATAGCAACATCTTTGTATCCTGCTGGTCTAGTTCTTTCACTCAATAGCTAGAAACAGATAGAGAGGAAAGACTGAAGGCTTTAACCAAAAAATATAACCCCAATAAAGCAGACGGCTATGTAGCTGTGCGTCGAATCCCCCCAAGACAGGACGAAGGCGAGTTATCCGGTCAGATGAAGTTCGGTCTTCAGTCCTTCATATGGTGTCATTTTACTATTAGTCTTCTGAGCAGCATCAAAAGCTCATTCAAAAGATTAACAATTTTCTCGGGTTGAGCGTGTGACTACTCGATATATTGTGATGCATCAAGTCAGTTTAGATATACATGTTGGTATGCCTTCAAAGCGTTGATCTACAGCGTGAAGGATACTGAAAGACATCTAGGTCTCTCAAGACGTTTTGTATATCATTTACGTTCGACTTGGTTGCTACCCCTGTTCCACACGAAGATCAACAAAAGCAGAGCACCTACGCAGAATTTAATGAATTAGTGTCTTATCATTCTCCAGCTTGTTGTGATCAAATGGTATATGTGTTTTCTAGACGCTGAAGACTCATTTATCTGGTCGTTGTTGGCTCTTCCACAATTTTGTGGGTGCTCATCGATAAAATCTTCCATTTCCTAGTTGCGGTCTATCGATCAACATTGTGACGCGCTGACATTTTCAGTAGTCACGTGTATGTATTTTTATTTTTTTATTTATTATATTTTTTTATTTTATTTTTTTTTTCTATTATCCTATTTCGGCGCCTGAAGGCCCACGTAGGTATTTTTCGGAAGATACGTATTCTTTGTTATAGAACGACTCATTTTGACGTTTGGAACACTCATACTCAGATTTCATTTGCAGATACCACTACGAGAATAACGCCTTACGACATGTACCCTCTTCCGTGAATACCCACCACAGGGAAAAGCGAGAAAAACCTGTGGCTATCTGAGCATGCTTTCGTCATTCTACGAATACAGTATCACCGCGAGAGAAGTGGTGTGAGGGTCTTGCTGGATTCGAACCAGCTTTCTCCTGTCTCAAGTGGGGCATGTGTCCAAGCTACCCAGACTCTACTTGGGAGAACGGCCTGGACGGTGTACCACTGCACCATCCGACCCTATGTATTTTTATTGTTAGCCGATTTACCGACGACATTCTTACCTGGCCAATTCAAATTATCGCTAGTTTCATACAACAGCGAGTCGAACATGTGACAAACGAGTCAAGAGATGTTGTGATACGACTGTCAGAACCACTATGGGGATATCCATGTCTATCTACAGGGATATGGCATATCCATGTACTAGTGCAGTATGCAGGGACCATTTATATATGGCCCCTGCACGACCGTTATTACGATCAACACTAAGAGCTTAATGACACTAGTATAACATGGTAGAGAATGGTATAGAATGGGATGGAATGGATTGTGGCTATGGAACATTCTGGTTATATGATTATGGACTGTATCATGAGTATACAACATGTATATATATATTAGTCCTGTCTACATCGGTAGCCTCATTGATTGTATCAATTAAGTTATTCATATCTTCAGTCTCTGATTATCATCCTCTGCTCTTCTGTTATCCCTAGCTTATTCATAATTCCATATCTGCTCATAACTTAAGTATAACAAGAGAATCATCATCAAGGTTACATCTTATTCTTGACCCTCAGGGCTTAAAGGATTGGAGCCAGATGTTTGTTGCTTTATTCGTTGGACAAGTAAATGGCTTTTCATGTACATATATACAGACACACAATCGTCTGGTGACTTTTCTCTTTAGTTTAGAATCTTATGATTTTGAATCCACTTCAGCTTTTGACCATTCGCCAATTGTCTTTTGTCCCTCGAGTTGTCACAAATAAAGGAATTTATACATGTTCAGGTGTTAGTTTCCTGTATCATGACTGGGCGAAAATACGTTATACATTCTTCATAGCGAAAGATCAAGCGACTTAATTTTAGTTGATTTATATTTCTGGGAATTGCATCCTGAATATTGAGTATAAAAGTGTTTAAGTCGTTCGCATCGGACTAAGAGATGATACATATGACTAGGAAATTTTGCATTGTTGAGACCAAACACGATCCCGCTAACTTGATGCCGCCTTTGGAATTTGAGTTGAGGCTCAGACTGATTTTTATTGCACATTTTTTGAGTTCCCATTCTCTTGTAAATCTTCCCTTTGGCCTGCAATTTCCGTGATAAAATTGTGTGCGATGCTGATTTGAATAATCATGGGTTTTTCACCTGAATGCGAGGAGAAAGTTGGCGTAATTAAGAATTCCGTCAAAGTATCCTTAATTGTCTCCACAGGTATTTCCTCAGTTTTCTCCTCATTAACGTTGACTGGGCATCCCAATGATCTACGGCATCGATTATACCCGGCAAAAGGATTTGTAATGAAGTTGAGCCAAATTAGCTATTTTCTTAAGATCTTTTGATATCGCTGCCGTTTCACGTGCGTCATATTTTGAATTTGTACTTGAGCGCCGTGGCTCGCGTGTCGAAGCCCTAACGTCATTTAAAAGTGCTCATTCTTACTTCGATCAGTCTTCTTGAGGGAAGAGGTCTAAGTGCTCGAGGGTTTTAGGTGCTGCATCCAATCATGTGCGCTGTGATTAGCGTTGATAACAGATGTCACCCCATGCATAATCGCCTTATGAGCAATTTTAGACCTCATTGTAAACTTCGTACAAAATTCCATGGAAGATTAGGACTTGGCGAAGTCATCTCATATGTCTATTGATTGATTGACTTTATTTTATTTTATTTTATGTCTACCGAGTCCCGTGCGAAGTACGGGCTCTGTATATTCTCTATCGGTACGGAAGACGCCAGGGAGTTACTCCTGGGCTTCAATAAAGTCTACAGATTTACCGGTGCGAGAGAGCGCATTCCCGTAGCTGCTCCTCGCGGATAAATTAAAGATCCTGAATAAGGATGAAAACAGGTTAGTCGCGCCCTCCGCTTCCTGCGCGCTCTAGTCGAAACTCCCAGCACTATAACTCCCCTCAGATGACCTTTTTATTTTTTATTTTTTATTTCTTTTCTGAAACTATGAAACGAAGAGGGGTTTTTTTATATTTAAATTTTTATGGGACTACGTTGATGCAGTCAGGTTGGATGGGCGAGTGATCACGAGCACATATATCCGAGTAGAAACGGGTTTGTTTTAGCCAATAGTCGAGCACAAGGCCTCTATCGCTGGTGCCGAGTAAGTAAGGAAATAATTTGGAAGGAGGGCCTTGTGGGCGCCTAGCTTGCCTCTTGGCTTAATAGCAGAAAAAGAAGTGTAGCGGGGCTTTGCGATGCCCGCAGCGATAGAAAAGATTGGCATCCTGATGAGAGAAGCGTTCATGATCGTCCGCAAAGTCTCTATGGCCGGACCTTATGGCCAGAATTCGTCCCAGTGTATCGCATGGAAGACGTAGTTCCTTTGGGTTGCTGGGCACTGTGTTGATCTCTAGTTGATGGTAAGTCTTTAGTTGTGGGAGGAGGCATCTCCAGAGCCTGCCTGTTGCCTCTGGTACAGGCGACTTAGCCCAGCGTTTCAATCCAGCATTAGAGAAAGGAAGTTCTTGCGCGAGGGGAAGGTGGCATGCTTCATTCGCTGCCTTGTCCGCAGCCACGTTCCCAGGGTTGGACGAGTGATCTACGACCCATCGTACTTTAACTTCACCTTGCCTGGTGTGAGGAAGGCGGAATCGGCGTTGCCACTCAGGTTCCAACTTAAGGAACTCATCGAACACGGCCTGTGATGGGCCAGAGAAAGGAGTGAGTAGGCGGGAGATGACTTCTAGGTAATCCAAAAATACCCAGAGATTTATCGCGAATTTTGTGGTTGGTGAGGCTCGCGCAGTCTTTGCTCCTTCTAAGGCCCCTGTAGCTTCCGCATCGAAAGCTTCCATACCTTTGCCGAGAGGAATGCTTTTTTGAAAGATTTGTACGCCCCCTAGGTAGGCCACGTAGCCAGCGCCCGTGAGGCCGTTAGACTGTTTTGAGCCGTCTGTATGCAGAGCAATATCACTAGAGGGGATTATAGTGAGAAAAAGATTGAAGGCTTGTTTGGCCGCTTCCTGGGATTCTCCGCGCGGGCCTCCCACCCTTGCATAGGCATCCTCACGGTCTTCTCTTGGGGTTCATGGGGGGAGGGCAATTAAGTTGATTTGCTCGGCCTGGGGGAGTGCTAGTACATTGCGGGCGAAACGTTAAGTTGGGCAATTTAGAGAAATAACTCTATTTGCACGGCGGAGTAGAGGGTGGCGGGGACCGGGGTGACGTAGGCGGGCGGTAGCCGCTGTAGTCCGTCCATTAAGTGATATTTCTGGGGGGTACAGTCCAGCTTCACGATGGAGTGCAGCTGAGGGGGTAGTGCGGTAATCAGGGAGAATTGCACGAGCAGATTTGAGTATGACTTTATCTAACAGTTGGAGAAGAAAGTTTACGCGATTTGAGATTCGCCCTCGGGGTCCTTGACGGGATCTACGAGGCCACCAGGCTTCTGTTGGGAATACATAGTTATTTCCCTGCATTTTCCTGTAAGTTCCCGTCAAGACCAACTTCATAGAACTTGTTTGTACAAGATCATGGTTTTTTCTCAAACAGGGTTCATTACTATATTTCTTGTTTGCGCAGTTTTGTCGGATTTGTCATGTCCCAGTTTGAATAACTGAAGGCATCATGGGGGTTATTATTTTTTTCCTTTGTCTACTTCTTGATTGGAAGTATGTTAAATAAATCGCTATTTCCCTCTATTAGATTACAATGAGAATAATTAATATACACGACGTATTCGTAATCCTTTCCAACAGCTTCAGATCCATAGTAAGCGATCGGGAGGTCGCATGCAACGACAGCCTAGTGTAGCAGGTGAGTCGGAACGCCTCGGACTATGTTACACAAAGAAGAGTGAGCGTTGCTGGCTGTGAGGGCCTTAGGTGCTAATGAGCAAACGTGCCACTTAAAAGAAAGCTTTTGATCGAATAAAATCCCAAGCCAGCGTGTATAAGGAAGAGAAGAATTTTCAGATATTGTGAATAGCCCTATCATAATATTGGGAGAAAGCCTAGAGTCTGGATCGACTCTGAGACGGGAAAAGTGAAGCAGTTCATATTTTTCTAGGTCAAAAGTTAATCCTTCATCCTGACCCCAGTTGAGAGTCTCTTGTAAGTCTCGGGACAGAAGTGCTGCATTGTCCTGGAGGGAAGACGATGTTTTGAGAAGAGCGACATCATCAGCGTACCCAAATCTATTTTTAGTAAGACCCAGAAAGAATAGAGAGAGGTAAAGCATGAAAAGAATTCAGTAAAACCTCTATAACGCTATGTAGTCTGATGGCACATTTAACATCGTGTTATAGAGGAAATAGCGATATAGAAATATCACGTGAGCTTAGACTGGTCGACAATTACCTTTTTTTCGCAAACGTTGTTCTGATTTATATTAGATTATGAATTTTCAGGCGTCTTATCTGAAAGGAGAAAATGGTAAAATATTAGATTGGGAATAATAAAATCGTTTATCATCTAAACTCGGGAATTACGGTATAGTTTAACCATCGCTGATTACCATGCTCAACTATCAAAACAAAACTCCGCCCTCCGTTTGTCCGACTAATTCATTTACCGAGTTCTGTTTGCCTAGTTCCGTTAGCCGAACGCCATGACTGCAACGTGCCATAGATCGACCAACAATCATTTTAACAATTTAGTTGAATATAACTCGCAATCAACTTAAATTTTCTATGGTGTCGAGTTGCAAGTCTTGCCCGGCTTGTTTGTATGTTTGTACTCTAGCAGGTATGAGAAGTAAGTAAATGATTATCCAGGGTTGGATTGGAAGGAATCTCACCTCCATAAACCGCAATCAACTCAACTCATCTATGGTGTCGAGCCGCAAGCCTTGAAAGGCTTGTCTGTATGTTTGTACAGTAGCAGGTGTAAGAAGTAAGTAAATGATTATCCAGGATTGGATTGGATTGGAAGCAGTCTCACCTAAATGAACCAAATTAAACTCAAATCAAGGCCTAAGTTTCCTGAGTTGATTGTCGAACGGTCTACGTGAGCCAAGAACTAATAGTCTGTTGTCGCTTCTGATTATCGTGTCTCCCCTTCATAGCCACTTCGTAACCATCCAGTTGCTTCAAGAAGATATTGTTACAGTCGTCATGTTGCTCTTCGTGTAGCCTAATAAACTGGATAGCCTGAAGTGCCTGGCTGTATGGCACTTTTGTCAAAACCTTCTCTTCTTCTTCACTCTCATTGGCAGGCTGAGGCTCAACTAGCTGTATAATATTTTCCTCTAGGTCCTTATTTTTTGGACATCCTAGACCACTTCTGTCAGGATTTGCAAGACTTTCCCCAAGGGAAACAGCAACAAGAGATCAATGACAGCACGAGATCAACAACACAGTAGCGATACAAGGAGGAAGGACGACAATCAGGCGGTAGAGTATGTGATAACATAATCAATATTATTTCCTCACTAAACAAGTAGTAAGTTACAAGACACGAATCTGGCCGTACCTAAACTACATTAAGACTCATTTATATACACCAATCCCATAGAAAGTCCTGGATTTGCATGCAGTAAAGTAGAATCGAGAAGAACTCCTGTGAACTCCTGTGAATGCCTAGGAAATTACAATTCAGAATCATATAGAAACAAGTCGGAGTGAATAAAACCATTGTAAATCATGTGAGCTAAATCACATGTTAACGCTCAGCCTAAACACAACAGCCTGTGTTAGAGACTATGGGGATCAGTTCCTGACAACTTCAGCATAATTGTTAAGAAGAATCTCAATAGACATAGCATGTTGAATTCGGCCTTTTAGCTCTAGTTGTTGTAGAAGCTTAGGCAGTACATGGAGGACTTCCTCAGGTTCCATTGTTCCACCGTCAGAAGTAAACAGTTTTGATCGCCTCCAGCAGCCTTGGATAGTTGTTACTATTACTTGATTCCAGGATCTAATTGACAAACGGATTGCCTTCAAAACATTTATTGTTTGGAGAGGATTTTGGCCTTTCTCATACTCATCTAGCATTTATTCAAGCCATGTCCGACGATAGTAGGCTTTGAAGGTCCTGATAATGCCTTGATCGAGTGGCTGTGTAGTCGATGTTGAGTTTGGAGGCAGCCAACATACTGTAATATTCGTAAGGTTCTGAACCAGTGGAAGTGCAGCTATATGAGCACTGAAGTTATCCATTACAAGAAGCACTCTTCTGTCGCCAATACGACGTGAGAACCACTGCAGCCATTCTGCCATTATATCTATAGTCATCCAGGCTTTTCCATTGTGCCTCCATATGCAATCAAGTGCTCCAAGGTTAATACCTGCAGATCCAAAGCACCTTGGATTAGCAGCCTTGCCAATAAACCACACTGGAAGCTTGTCACGGCAATCAGCATTATAGCAGAAGTGTGCTGTTATCCGAGCCTTCTCTTTCTTTGTACCTGAGGTCTGCTGTGTAGAAAGGCCTCTTTCAAGTACCATCTTCCAGAAGATTCCAGTTTCATCACAATTGTAAACATCTTGAGGAGGATATTGCCTTGCCAGTTCTTTTACCTGTACAAGCCGCTCTGCGATAGCAGCTTTAATAATACTTCCATCCTCACTAGGCCGAATCCATGATTTGATGTTATACCTCCTCTTGAATAGAGTAAGCCAGCCATTGCTAAATTGAGGCACCTCCGTGACTTGATAAAATGCAAGACGCTGCCAAAAACGAGCTGCCTCCCGGATGAGCAACTAACCATAGATTGAAATGTACGGCTTTTGCTCTTGATACGATCGGAATACAGCTCTGTCCAGCTCCGGCCATTTAAGTGGCTTCTCACGCTGTTGTGTAGGGTGGAAACTCGGGTCTGATTCGTGTAGGTGGCTGTATCTGGCACTGAGGCTCTGGGATATCGTGGGCTGGATGATTTTACGTTGGAATTAGTCCTCAAACAACAATCTGAGCTGTTGTTAAAGAAGTTAAGGGTGTCGTTGAACATGTCTACGAGAGGGCACGCCTTTGTGAGACTGAAATTCTATGCTGTTTTAGCATTTCTATATACCTGTGTAACACGTTAAACTTTCACAGAAGAGAGAAAGCCGAGAAGTCAGAGGTTGCCTGCAAAATTTATCGGATGGAGCTGATTTGATAGCGTTATAGAGGTTTTACTATAGGCGATGCCGGCGTGCTCTGGGGTAGACCGCAAGGGACATTAATTATGGGCCCAGTCGAGCTATCAAGTCGGATCCTTGCAGTGCGTTTAGTGTCAAAGGAGGTGACCAATCGAACAACGTTATCGGGCCAGCCTTGTTCTCTGAGGAGACGCACTAGTCGTCCAGGGAGGATACCGTTGAATGCATCTTTTACATCGAGGGTAAGTACTGAGGCAATGAGCTTGCTGTTTAGTGCGGTCTCAACTTCATGGATCAGACAAGTTGTGAGATCAGTCGCAGAGCGAAGAGGGACGGCACCAAACTGTTGTGTCGCGAGCTGTTACGGGATTACATTAATCCGTGAGGTAATACTTGCTGTGACAGTATTGCAGGGATATTACTAGTACAGTCGTCCCTCTCTAACTCGAGAGTGGGTCCCGGTATAAGTGTTGAAAATATTCATTGAAATTCAACCATTTACATTTGCAATACCTACCCCTGCACACAAAATGGCCTGTAAGGGTAAGTGTTGCAAATATAAAAATCCAAGTTACAATGAATATTTTCAACACTTATACCGGGACCCACTATCGAGTTAGAGAGGGACGACTATACTACAGTATAATCTCGCTATAACAATGTGGGGCAAAACTTAAACAAGGGTTTTAATTGGCCAATTCAATTGAATCCTCCAATCGGAAGCCTTGGTTAAGTTTTGCCCCACATTGTTATAGCGAGATTGTACTGTAGTACGATAAGCGAGGCGAAACCTAGCAGGGGTCAGTGTCCTCGTATACGGACGAGAATAGATCCTGGGTCAGACGGGTCAGAGTACTGTTATACGAACGACTACAGAGTCACACGTTAGGTTCTACGAATGTCGTATGTGTAATCATGTAATTATGTAAGTCTACCACCCTAGATTCCGCCACCCTTCCCCACATGAGACTACATCATCAAATTTACGATAATTATCTAACAGATGGATCTAATGAAAATTCAAAACAATGGTCCTTTAGAGAGGAACCTACACTACTTGCAACAGGAGGATTGGCTTCAAAATGAGCAATTCTGGCCCTTTCTGCAGCATCACGTGCAGATTCTGCCTCTTTCGCCAGGTGAACCTGTTCGAGCCTCGCAAATGTCTGATTTGCATCAATTATTACTCCTCTATGGCCCTTTCGCTTCAGCTGCTCAAACTGTATATTTTTGGAATCATTTTTCTCCTTCTCAAGTTGAAGGTGGAACGAGATCTTATCAATTCCCTAATAAGCTTTTTGGAACAGTAAGCGCTGTGTACGCGAAGAGCTCCAACCATTCTGAGCGGTTCTAAAAAGGTCACGAAATTGGCGTGGGATACATGGCGTGGTTATAAGTTCAGTCTCTGATGGTCGGCGCTTTCTGTTTGGGGGTGTCGGGGGTTGAATTTGTACAGAAATTGGCGTCTCAAGGACAAATCGGGATTGAGCCGCTTTAACGGGATTCCAGGGCTGAATTTCTGCAGCTATCCATCCATTTTTTATACGAGCACCATCTAGACTTTCGTAGCTAGCTTTAGAATATAGTTTGATAAATGTTTGCTTCTTTATATCGCTAGCATCGTCAAATCTGCCAAGCTCAGCGATTTCTGCTCTGTACTTGGCTTTAACCGATGAGAAACACGTCAAATCAAGTGGCTGAAGTATATGACTTGAATGGGGTATCAAGTAGAATATTATAATCTTATTGGTCTAACATTTCCACATGAACTCGTGTGTGGCATGAGATTTATGCCCATCTAGTAAGAGGAGTCGAAATCCCTCAGTTGGCGTTGATGGGATGAAAACCTGCTCTAGCCACTTGAGTGCTATATCATTCGACGTCCAAGCATTTGGAGAAGAGCAATAAGCCCAGTCTGGAGTAGATGTGGCCGGAAACCAGCCAGAACTGAGATTTTTCCCCTTAAATATCACAAGAGGTTTCATCCTCTGTCCAGCGGCTGATATTCCCTCTAGAACTGTCACCCACTCCCTATTTCCAGGCTGCTTGACCACAGTAGTTCTTGAAGATGAAGATCCAACAACTCTACCATTAGATCCAATGCCTAAAGCGAAACCATGCTAATCAGCATTCCACATATCGTCCGACTTGATTGAATGTTTGTCAATCACGGCTTTTAGTCGGTGAAACCATTCCTAAATTCTCTCTTCAGTCACAGAATTTGCTCCCTGTCTTTCTAGCTTTATCCCGATCTTTAATATGATACTGGAATGTCGTTTTATGAACCTGGTCATCCAATTCTTTCCAGGTAAAGCATCTATAGAATTTCCACATCGAATTACAGAGGTCATTGCTTTAACGCTAGCGAATCACGGGGCATGTCCTGCCTGATCTAGATCCATTATCCACTGCACCAACAAATTCTCCGGCTCGTTACTTAAATTTTGTTGGATTTCCGCACTTAATAAATGGGAAACCCCACCGTTTTACCTTTCTCTAAGAGTTGTTCTGGGCACATCTTCTTCTCTCGCGGCCTCACTAAAATTGTTATATTTTCCGATTTTTAGGCCGTCCAATGCAGTTTGAATTCGGATCTCTGAAGATTTCATAATGGTAAGTATGGGTGGGGAGTTATGGTGGATTAAAATTATGGTTTCACTTGGGTGAAGGGTGGCAGAATCTAGGGTGGTAGACCTAGTGAGGCGCTCATCACCTCCAATTCCTAGATTTGGATAATTAACCGTAATTGTTTGGACTTGCTCTGTTGTTATCAACATCAATTGATCTCGCGACACGAGCACCTTCGCGTTTATCGCGACCCAAGAGAGTCACCGAGCAACAAGGCGTTCCAGGCCTTTATCTATGGAAATGGAGACACGTTGTTTCTCAGACTTCATAGTCTTCCATTTCGTCTAGTTTCCCGGCAAGATCTTTTGAATCTTGTAGGTGATAAAGTTGATGCAATTTGTATTATTAGTTGTTATGGGACTGTTAGTGGCTAAGCTTAGCGAAGGCGCTTGTGTGCTTATTCTGGGATATATTCATTTAAATGTCGCCACGACACGTGATATGTGGCTTTATGCTTTTGGCGTAAAATGCTTATATATATATTTAGCTTTCCCCTGTTGAAACTATACGTATAGTTTGGATGTTGTAGACGTGGAATCAATTTCGGCGATTAGACCGATAAACTAAGTTATCTAATGACTTGTAAAGTATGAATAAAGTGAGTATAGATTGATGATAGATTGATAATGTTCGGTAGAATATAACCTAACAAGATAGATAGATTGGTAAAGACTTCGCTTCTATATCTTGTGGCTTAAACCGGTATTTATGTATTATTCTAAGTATATGCCTTTATAGTCTCGTAAACTGTGATCTCAAATATCATAGATTGACTCACAGAGCAAGTCGCGTCGAAAAGTAACAATGTCTGTAACAGCAATATTCTATGACAGACAGTACAAACTGAAGTGTACATTAAGTCGTTAAATGACACAACACAAACAGATAGAGTAACAATACAAATTACATGTAAGAGAATAGGAGATAGTATGTGACAGTATGATATCTGACATATAATAACATAAAGCAAAGTGGTAAACGCGCGCATAGTAGTAAATTGCAACAAGAATATAATGACTCGTCTAGTCGACAATATGACTAGAATGTGAAACCAATATGCTTGGTACTATTTGCAACACAATCAGTATTTTGCAGGGCTATAGTTATGTCATGATTTGATAGTTAGGATGTCAGATTCATGACATTTTTCAACATCCTCATCATGGAAAATTAATCTTACTAATACATTCATTTTTACACTTACCTTTTAACATTACGATTTTACTTTACGCAACATTTTCAACATTACCTAAAGCAGAAAGGGGGCTATTAGGCGGAATGATCGTGGATTAGACTTATCCAATTTGTTAGGCTTGCTTAGCATGACCAAAACGGCTCTTTTGAAACAGGCGGGATGATGTCCCAACTGTAAGCAGCTCTTAAAGAGGCTGAAGACTAAAGACACTTTTTGGGGCCAAGCTTTTTTGAGTATTGCCGTAGGGATCTCGTCTTCGCCGGGCGCTGTATTACCTGCCCCTAGTATTAAGAACTTTACCTCCGGAAGAGTAAGATTAGGGAATGGAAGAGAGGACTGTCCCACTGCGGGTGAGTCAAGCGATACATCATCAGCTTCCGATATGTTTTGGAGGAGATTTCTGTGTAGCACATCACGCTTAGCTTCCAACGAGACCGCAGGAGCAGCGACAGGGTTCAAGGGGTCTTTCAGAGGTGGCGAGCGGAATGATCCAGTCGAACGGTGCCAGTTGACCATCTTAAAGGCGTCTTTGGCTGAAGAAGCTTGATCTAGTAAATTCCGAGAGAACTGCCGTTTAGCCCTGCGAACAGCGGTTCGGAGCTGTTTTGTTGCGGCAGCGCAAGTTGATGGATCCTCCCAATTCCTTCGTGTAGCTCTGTGTGCGCGAGCCGCAACTCTGCTCTCGTCGTTCCACCAAGGCTGCCCAGTCCCTCTCCCGAGGGCTTGCCGAGCAAATCCTCTGAATGCATGCTGAAGGGCGGTACAAAGACTTTCTGCGTATGTGTCGAGAGTATTAGGCTGTGGATTTTCCGGTATGTTAGGTATGCTTAGTGTTCCCTTTTCGAGAAGAGAGAGAAAAAGCCTTCCATCGAGAGATTCGAGTTTGAGTCGGGCCAAAGGTTCTTAGAAACGACTGTCCCATGGTATGATGGTGGCGATTGGTGAATGGTCAGACGTAACGTTGAGTTCAGGTACAATGGCAGACTCTGCGCCCGCGAGGAAAAGTGAGTCAGAGGCAAAGGTAAGATCGAGTACATTTCCCCTGTTGTGAGTTGGAACGTCAGCTTCTGGGATAAATGAGATAGAATTCCTATCTGTCCGCTCCAGTAGAGATTCTGCCGCAGACTGATCAGGGACTGCTGATGCTTGCCATCTGGTATGTTTGAGGTTGAAGTGTCCAGCTAGAAGTATCCACCAACGTAATGTAGAGCGTGGGAGGTCTAGGATTGCTTTTACGGGTTCCCCTTCTGCACTTGAGCCAGCTAGTGCACTGTACACGTTCACTGCTAATATATTAGAGCCGGATGGAGCTCTGATTTCTAGGAAGACGAGATCTTGCGACGTTGGGCTGTTGTGAGGAAAAGATCGGAGTTGGTGCGTTTGAAGGCATGTGCCCTTTCGGACGTAGGCAAGGACCCTTGGGCAGGTTTCCCAGCTGTCAATTAGAGCAAAACACCAGTACGGAGAAATTCGTTTAGTTCTTCGGCGTGACCGGTCGCTAAAAATGAAAAGTTCTTGAATGAAGATAGTATCGTATTTATCTTCGTTTGCAAATTCGAGGGCGATTTCGTGCGATGAGGCTCCTTTACAGAAATTCATTTGGGGGAGGCGTAACGGTTCCTTGCTCTGATGATTTCTACAACTCATTATCTGACTGTACTGATGCGAAAGAATTCCCGGTGTTGACCAGGGAGATTTGATTAGAGGAAGATCGGACCATCTGGATTGAGCTGGGCATGTCTCGTTGCATTTCTGAAGATTGGGAGGAAGGAACCCTAACTAACTGTTTAGAACTGGGTGTATCCAGTCCTCATATGTCTATATTTGGAATGATTATTACATTCTTACAGGAGTTTAAAGGCAGAGTCATGTGGTTAATAATTCTTATCTTGGGGCTCTGTATCAAAATACTCATTCTGAGTTCATTCTTGCGTCTTCCGAGTGCCCAGCTCGGCGACCTCTAGTGCGAGACTATTCCTGCTAGCACTAAGTCGTGAGAGTCGATCAAATTTGAGATTACTGGAGCAGTTATCGATTCCATCACAGTTTGCTTTGAAATAAATCTTGCAATTTTATAAAATATTCGGGAAGAGTTCGACCAGCGTGTTGGGAAAAAGAAGGCCTAGCTAATCAAATCCGTTAAGATGGGTAGGAAAGTGTTTAATCGCGAGGTACAGTACTGTACTCCAACTTCTTAAACTCAAATAGAGCATCTTTGCATTTCGAAGTATGGTCATGCAAGGCCCATTGTCAGCAGCTCCGACGTGTTGTTTCATTGAATATGAAGACAGGGATGATAGTTCTTTTTTTAAATCATTTTTGCCTATGCAGCCTGAGGCTATAACGCATGTGATTGCGGAAGATATGTATATGACGCAGAACAACTCAGTTTGACGTTTGGAACACTCATTATCAGATTTCATTTGCAGATACCACTACGAGAATAACGCCTTAAGACATGTACCCTCTTCCGTGAATACCCACCACGGGGAAAAACGAGAAAAACTCATGGTTATTTGAGTATGCTTTCGTCATCCTCCGGATACATTATCACCGCGAAAGAAGTGGTGTGAGGGTTTTGCTGGATTCGAACCAGCTTTCTCCTGTCTCAAGTGGGGCATGTGTCCAAGCTACCCAGACTCCACTTGGGAGAACAGCCCGGACAGTGTACCACTGCACCATCCGACAAATGGGTGATATTGGAGTACCTGAGATTTTTTAGAGTGCTTCGTCTAATTATATCATAGCCAAAAATTGGCGAATGTTGCTATACCCCGCTGATACTGATAAGTAAGCGAAAGTAAATAAAGCCGTGATTGATCTGCACAGGCTCAGATGAAAAATTTCTAGGAAGAATGAGACGAAATCGATCAAATTCAAGAATGCAGCAAACCTACTTGTGAATTTAGGAGCTCGAGGTGTTATCCAATTCAGCTATGATATTTAACTGATTGTTCCGCTGTATTTTCTACATCCAAGTGTGGAATAACTATGCTTGGAGTCCAAAATATAGATATCACCCCATATGTCATGGCTTCCGCTCGTCATCTTTTTTTGAACTTCTCGTTGTGCCGGTTAGCTCAGCCTGTAAACTAGCTAACCGATGTGCTGGCGCCCCTGAGGGCACAGCATTTTCTATTTGGTCTAAGCCTTTCTATCGGGAACCTTACTACACATAATATTATAAATACGCAAACCTTTCCGCTGTATTGCTTACTATCTGATCAGCAGACATTTTAATCTATATTTTTAAGTGGGAAGAAGAATATGTTGAGCTTTCTGTATTTCCTCGAAGGATGAAATTCTCTTAAGCTCGTCATCGATCGCCGTGAAGCCGGTGGTGGGAAAAAATGTCATGTGAGGACTAAAACGCGTCAAAGAATATACCTATGACGCGTAACCACGCGACATCATCTACAAAATATGGCAAGCAATCGTAACTTAACCCAAGGTGAATCATCGAATAGAGCCGCAAACCAGGTACTTCGCGCCAGTACCTCTGGTAATGAGAGTTACGAACTACCATGGTACTAAATTATTTCTCGTCACTAAAGATGGAGCAAAAGCTGAAAAGAATAGGGTAGAAAAATATCGCCCAATCTTTCTTGATGACATTGTGGGTAATACTGAAACGATTGAACGGTTGAAGATAATAGCTAGAGATGGAAATATGCCACATGTTATAATCTCTGGCATGCCGGGCATTGGAAAGACAACATCAGTGTTATGTCTGGCTCGTCAACTATTGGGAGACTCTTACAAAGAAGCAGTCCTGGAACTCAACGCCAGCGACGAAAGAGGTTGGTGCTCAATGTCGACTTTTAGCTTTAGCTAAGCAAAATTTGAATAGGAATTGATGTTGTAAGAAACCGGATCAAAGGATTTGCTCAAAAGAAAGTGACACTCCCTCCAGGCCGCCACAAGCTAGTGATACTTGATGAGGCAGATAGTATGACTTCCGGGGCTCAGCAAGCCCTTCGACGGACTATGGAAATATATTCATCTACTACTCGGTTTGCGTTTGCTTGTAATCAATCAAACAAGATAATTGAGCCCCTACAGTCTCGTTGTGCTATCCTTCGATATTCACGCTTGACCGATGCACAAGTAGTTAAAAGACTACTACAAATCATTGAGACCGAGAAGGTCGAATACAGTGATGATGGACTTGCTGCTCTGATTTTTAGTGCTGAAGGAGATATGAGACAGGCAATCAATAATTTACAATCAACGGCTGCCGGATTCGGGCTTGTAAGTGGTGATAATGTCTTTAAAGTCGTTGATTCACCTCATCCAATAAAAGTCCAAGCCATGATCAAGGCCTGCTACGAAGGTAAAGTGGACGCCGCCCTAGATACATTGAAGGAGTTGTGGGACTTGGGATATTCCAGTCATGATATCATTACTACTATGTTCCGAGTCACAAAGACTATCCCTACTTTGAGCGAGCACTCAAAACTAGAATTTGTCAAAGAAATCGGATTTACTCATATGAAAATCCTTGAGGGAGTCCAAACGTTTCTTCAACTTGCAGGATGTGTGGCAAGGATAGCTAAGTTGAATATGGATCCAAAGCTATTCGTCGCCCCTAAGCAATAAAAAATGGATAGTAAAATCTTATACAAAGATCTAAGTACTTACTCGAAATATTAGTTTATGGTCAATACTGTTATAAAAAGCTATTCTCTACTATGTGTACATAGATAAGTAAAGAATTCTTCATCACTGTTATTTTGTCTTTGGGTTATCCAGTTCTTCATAATCTTCGTTATCTGGATTCCACAAGGCTCGATCTCTCGCCAGACGCTTGTACATTCGAACCTTTGCCTCATATTCTCGAATTCGATGATCGGCCTCCAAACAGGAACCCAGAATCATACCTTTTTGTATTAGCGATCTCGGTTGTTAAACTGTCACACATGTAGCAAGTATACCCGACATTTGAAGGAACCTTGCGGAGAAGTGAGTGATAGGGTTCTCCTGATGACGACATGTACTTACACCTTAAACTGAATAGTTAGTCCCCGATAAATAGGTGATATGAAGTAACCTAAACCCCCTAAAGCTGCAGAGCAAAGACCCCACTTTAAAAATTTGGGTTAGCTTGAAAATACAGGGAGTTATTGAATTCTCAGAATACCTTTGTCGCACCTACTGCTGCGCCGATGCCTCCTTGCCATGCCGCCTCATTCGCTTCGGTGGAGCTTAAACCACCAGTCCTATGCATGTCGTGTTGATTTCCACGTTATATGCAATACGTACAGAATGAACCAAGCTCCCCATGTGAAGACCGTGTGTGACAGAATCTCACCGCTCGGCGGCTTGAAGATGTGACTCAGCATCCCCGCACGATCCTTCAACTCCAACTTCGCTGCAGCTGGCAAAGACGGACACTCAGCCTTCACGCGGTGCCGGCTGTATATGGTCGCTACGTTCGCTGCATAGTTGACATAGCCAAAAGTCGCATTCGATCAGAGGTAGAGACCCGCAAGCAGCCTCAATTAAAATCTCCACAGGTCAAGCATTATTTGAATCAGAACCCGAATTCAATCTCAACTACATCTCTGCCACCTCTATAACTTGGGACTTCTTTTTGACGAGGACTAGGCCTGACAAAGTCGACACAACTATTGAACCTTTACGACCCTTACATATCCACCCCCAATGTCATGCATACCCGACGGAGGAACAGGTCGCGGGGCATAAATTTGGGAAGGGAAACAGCTCGTGTCAATCGATGAAGGTTACAATGCTACTAGGATTGTACGAGAAATGGAAGGGCTAGTAACAAGGATGCAGAAAGAAGATAAGGTGTCTTGAAAGGGGATTTTTGAATGGGACATCCCAATTTAGGGCAGCTTTGTGCGTGTATAAAGACTCGGTTAGACTCTATGCTGGCACCTCCTTTTAAACTGGCTGCGCTCTCTTTTGGACGCGAGACATTTGACTCCGGTTGTGACAACAGTATCCAGCGCAAGTTGGTATACTGTTGGGAAATCTTTTTGATCCATGAACGTTCGCGGCGCAGAAGGAGGGGAAGATTTAGTGCGCCAAAACTCTGGCATTTGTTTCTATTTGCTTTTTTAGGCAGACTGGCTAGCTATAATCAGAAAATGTAGGTAGTATTGAGCTTTAGGGACCGGCTACACATATCACGCCTCTTGGTTGCAGGACTTGTACCTGGTACGACACAAATCTATCAATAAATCGATCAATTCATCCCCGCTGCCAAAATCCACGAAACAAATACTGTTAGTAATCACCCAGGACATATTGTAGTGTCAATCATAAATCAGGAACACTAAAATCCGGATTTCATTTGCTGATACCGTCGAAAGCCGGGCGCTATGATACGTTCATTGGTTTGCGCTCCACTCAACTACGAGCTCTTAGAAAAGGTTGTGACGAGATAAGCTTCTTGGCGGTCCCAGATTTGCTTCATGATACACCACAAAAGTAGAATTTTAGTAATCTGCGGCTAATGTTCTCATTGGACTCGAACATATGATCTCCCGTCTTAAACAGGGCTTTTACTAGTACCTAGACTCGGCTTGAAAGAAAAATAAAGCTGCACGTTTGATCAACACAACTGAAGTGTTACAGGCTGTTGCCATGTTTAGTTGTAACCGGAGTTTATCCGGTTCGGTTAAACCTCTAGCCCTCAAGTGCACCTTTCGGCGAGGCTAGCAAAACGTGTGAGGGAAGCCGCTTATGTAAACACTATACTAGTGACGCGAGATGCAGCATACGGTACATGTACTTAGTTGTAGAGATCACGTAGGCTTCTTCCTTCACACAGAATATAAACCCCCTTTGGACATACATTAGCGAACAGCTACCGTAGCACCTCCTCTTACATGAAGTCATTAATTAACAGCGATCCTGGAATTGGTAGTTTTGTCGAGTCGAACTTCACTTCCCAGCTTGATCTAGATCTAGACTTTTAGAAAGAGCTAATGCTGAAGAAGTGCGCAGATCTTGGCTCTTCACGGTATTACTCTCAATTCACAACATCTTGTGATCACAACGTCGTCTTGAAAATCCGCCAGTACTACTAGCAATCAGTACCAGTAAAAGGTCATCATCTCACAGACTGATCATCTATAGGATATGAAATAAAAATTTTCGCCCCTCACACTGATGCTTGAAAAAACCGCCATTTTGCTTAATACTTAGAGTACATCTATTTTAATATCGAAAATTTTGAGACCGATTGTCGCCTCCATCTTCATCCTCATTGTAGCAATTTGGAAAAAAATTATCGGTTCCATTATTTCCCGATTCCATGCATCACATCATGGGTTCAGCAGTCTATAGCTCATCAATATGCTTACCTTTCCAGGTCGTCGAAAAGTAACTTGTCAGATCGTTCTCTCGGTGTTTCTGTATGATGTGAATAACCATCAGCTTCAAATCTAACTATTTCAGAGTTCGACCTCAGTGCCATCGTCTTGCCCTGATTTCTATGTTTTCTAACGCTAATCCTCGCGAATTTCTGGATCTCCCAACAGGACTAGAAGAATATGTAATCGTTCGTGGTTTCACTCTTATTTTTGTGTCGGCTCGAATCCGTTTCATCAACCGCTAGTACAGCCGTAGTCAACTGTGCTTATAACAAAAGAAGTGTTTACAGTTGTGATTGTAAGAAGTCCAGTTTTCATGATCTAATGCCCACTGCGACCGAGCTTGCCTGTGGGCTTTTGAAAACTTTTGTTTTTTCACTCTTTTTACAGTCGTCAAACCCTGTTCTCTCAAAGCTCTTCTGACAGTGATGGGTGAAACTTTGTCTCCTCTTTCCAAATTTATCGTCTTCGACGCTTCTACTGCCGTTTTTATTCTACCATTAGACACCAAATGATCCAGACCTCGCGTGTCTCGAGACGTTAACTTCCGTGGTCATCCTTGCACAAATTTTAATGTAAGGTTCGATGATTATCTCCGATACCTGGCTACCGTAGATCGATGATAACCTAATATTTCTCTGACTCCTAGTAACCTTCTACCATCATTGTGTAGGGTAGAGATAGTTGATATCTGATGTCGTGAAATTTTTCTCATCATGAAAATACCAGAAAAGAATGGTATCAAGTAGTGTAGGAATGATGTGGAAGCATATCAACTACTTACATTGGCCGAATAATAAAAGTTTTCTGCAAAGTTGTGTATTAATACAGGTTCTAACTCGAGATGAAATGATGCGTTCAAAAGTGCGCACTAGACAGCAGAGACATTGGCCCCTGTAATTAATCATTATTTTCACAAGAAAATATATCACGGCTAACGAGAAATAGCTGAGAACTTATTTGAATCTAGAATTTTCAGAATCATGCAGTCTTTGTAGAGTTATTGTAAGATTTATCCAGCACGGCGGTATTGTTGCGCATTCTTAATTCCAAATGTATATATTCACTCCAGAAGATGGTAATTATGAGAAGTAGATGGTCTGATGTTGCGTCGAGATGATATACGATACATCAATTGTGTTAGATCAGCAAGGGACCTGACCCTAGTTCGGGATCAGGAATGTTATGTGTTGCTTTATCTTGGGGTGAGTATAAGTTTAATTTGTTATCATCTACCCATTCCACGAATTTCTCTGCCCCTGGTGTGGGGCTATGTAATAGGGAAGGCTGCCAGTGAGTATGAAGGTTGAAATCGACTTGCAGGAGGCAACTGCCTTAGAAGTAAGACTGAGGGAGTGTGTAGAGTGTATGAATGGTACCTGTGATTATTGGTCTATATGGTTCGTTATGTATATTGTAAATATAGAGAATTTTTCCGGTGGGTGACTGAAATCGCAGGATTAATATGTCACTGGAGATTATATTTATCTGAGCAAAGTGAATACTGAGCCCTTTTCAGATGTATGAGATGACACGCGGCCAGGTTACTGTCCGAACTACATCAGAGTAAATATACGTGTAGCTTAGGTATTTAAAACGAACATGGCCGATTAAAAGCTCTTGCATGAATATGATATTAATTGAGGAGTGGTTGCATTAGTTGAAAACAATCTCATGATTTTGTGCATCGCGACCAACGTTGAGTGAGAGTACTGTGACAGATTCTTCATTCGTTTGGTGTTCCGGTGAGGTGACTAACTGTTTGCAGTTCCATTCGTTTACTATTCTATTATTTTCCATTGTCTAGGATTTCAAAGGAGTTGGTAGATTTGTTTTTCTTGAGCAAATGGGTGATTGCTAATTAGTTGTCATCTGCAGTTTTTTCTTGGCGAAGGATTCTATGTTAGTGGAAGTACATAGTTACTTATTGGTAGAGTTTGAGTGTTCACTAGTCAAAGAGAATTTTGTAATACAGCCAGTCTTAGATCGACAATTTCCATGTTTTTTGTTACAGATTTGACGGGTGGCAGTTATCCGAGATTTTGTCCTTCCAAAGCCACAAGGCTTTGGCCAAAGTTTGTATTTATTGTTGTCAGCGGCATAGGGACCATGGCAGTGTCTACAACGTGCGGGACATATGTGATCAAATGGGGCTCCATATACATCAAGGTGGCCTAATTCCGTGTGCTGGGAGGAGCCTCACAGGCGGCATCAAAAGTTGGAAGAGTATAAGCGGTTATTCTACCAGAGCCAACATTGTTCGTACTGAGATTCTTACGGGCACTGCAGGAGGACCCGGGTGTTTTTCTGAAGCCAAAGAGAAAGGGCACGCGTACAAGTGGGTTGTGGTTCTCTTCAAAGCGGACTACGCAAGATCTGTTTAGTGAGTTTGGGGTTGCGTCGTTTTCTTTTGAATGAGCTACGAAGATAGTAGAGGCACTGACTGCTGAAATGAGTGCTTCAGTGATCACTTCAGCTGTGACATTTTCCATTTTGAGCTGAAATAATTCATTCGTGGTGCCGTATTTTCGCGGGACGTTAGTGACACAATATATCATCCATCAAGACGCCTTCTCGGTGCACTTGCCATTCAAGATGTAAATGGAGGCTAGTTTTTTCAGCTAGAGTATCAGATTTTTTGGGCTTGGGTAGACCGCAGGCCCAGATTTAGTTGCCCATCAGCTCCTAGCTTTGATTTGATGAGTATTTGCAGGGCGTGACCAGATAATTTTCGGAGTGTATCTTCCTCGGGAAAATGTAGAAACAATCTTTCATATGATCTGTACTTTTTAGGAATTTTTGATGGTGGATAGCATTTGATACTGGATTGTTCCTGGTTTGTAGCCTCGTATAGTTGATTTGCAGTGCTTGCATATCTTGACTGAGGGTTTATTTCTTGAGCGATTTTGCTTTGTGTGAATACTTGTTAGCCTTAGCATCCCAGAGTTGTCGGCACAATGGATACGCCTCTTACGAATGCCTTGAAATTACATCGGGCTAAAGATGCAAGATCTTCGCACAATATTTTGGGAGTCTTGATGTGCGCAACTTGTTGTTGGAGGTAGATCGTACAGGGGAATGCTCGAGCGACCGGAGAGTGAAGAATGACAGTCGAACAAAGAAGCGGGTGAATAGAGCTTTAGATGATAGGTAGGCACAAAGTTGGGAAAGATATAGCCTTCAGAAATTCTCAGTTCATTGCGTTAATGAATGTCCATGGAGGCTACATTCATACCCACTTCGTGTCTACCTGCCATCTAAAGCTCTATTCACCCGATCTTTTGTTCGAGTGTCATTCTTCACTCTCCCGTCGCTTGAGCATTCCCCTGTACGATTTTTTTTTTGAATCATTTTTGCGTATGCAGCCTGAGGCTATAACGCATATGATTGCGGAAGATATGTATATGACGCAGAACAACTCAGTTTGACGTTTGGAACACTCATTATCAGATTTCATTTGTAGATACCACTACGAGAATAACGCCTTAAGACATGTACCCTCTTCCGTGAATACCCACCACGGGGAAAAACGAGAAAAACTCATGGTTATTTGAGTATGCTTTCGTCATCCTCCGGATACATTATCACCGCGAAAGAAGTGGTGTGAGGGTTTTGTTGGATTCGAACCAGCTTTCTCCTGTCTCAAGTGGGGCAAGTGTCCAAGCTACCCAGACTCTACTTGGGAAACGGCCCGGATAGTGTACCACTGCACCATCCGACCCTCCCCTGTACGATCTACGTCCAACAACACAGTTAGCCTCTCCGGGCTTGTTGTTTGGCATTTATGGTCAAGGATGCTGGATACCCGACCTAAAATACTATTAGCCTTTAAGACTCTTTGAGATGTGGACTCGGTGCTGGTCTTCAGGGCATCCTTGAAAGGACTGGGCGGTCGAGGAAAGTCGTAAGAGAGAGAATCGGGTCGTGTTTTCCGGTGGAACAAGGATCGTCCATTTCGAGAAAGGCGAGGCAAAAACTTTTAAATGTACTGCTAGTATTATGGGTATCCTCTAGATGCATTGTCTTGTATTCTGCCTGAGCTCGTGGAGAGCTTTTTTAAAGGAGAGCTGACTCTTCAGCTGTAAGATTCATTCGATCGTGCTTGAGCACGACGTTATGAAGCGTAAAGCAAGACAAGAACTGAAGATTTAAAAATCAATAATACTGAAGGACAATGCTCTGTCTACAAATGTTTTATTTAAAAATGTGTGCTGAACTGGGCAAATAACAAAGGTTGCATTGTGAATACTTTTATTACGCTGAATCTCTGAGAATATCATTATACAGCTCCAACTGTAGGCAGTAGACCTGTCATTTATTACACGGTATTATTTCTTAATGAGTCTGAACTTGCCTCAAGTACTCTTCCTAAAGCTTCATTTTTATGGAATGCTCCTGTTGAAGAAAGGCCGGCCGAGCTGATTTACTGATGAAGCGATGCTTATTTGTCACTGCTTTCGGTTTCTGTTTCGAGATGCGGATACTGGTGTTCGTTGGTTCAGGGGAGAAGTGAACACCTGGATTTTGATGGTGCCATTTTGCTTTGGAAAAATCGGTTAGCCTTCTAGAAATGTGAGTTAGTTCGTTCCTGTAGCTTCGGGCCGTGAATTTGCGGTTTGAACTCCAGCACTAGGAAAGTAATTGTTAAGTCCCTAGTTCTCTATTTTGATTAAATCATCGCCCATAAGGCGTGGGCTTAATAATACCACGTTGATGCCATGTTACAAAAATGGGGTGCTGACATAACATGCAGGGCCACTGCCAGTATGTTGACCATTCACATTTAGAGCTCGAGAAGTCCATTCTACAGGATCACTGTTGATTGATTGGTTGATTGAATTCATTACGTATCAAGCACAAGCCCTGCACCAAAGAGGCGTGATACGGGTAGACGATCCCTAAAGACTCTGAACTACCTAATTCCCTGACTATTACAAGCCGGTATATGCTAAAAAAAAAAACACAAAGTGCCAAAGGATTGACGCCCTGCATCTCCCCTTTCCTTTCCGCCGCGAACGTCCACGTAACAAAAAGATTTCCCAACAGTACACCAGCTCGCGCCGAGTACCGTCGTCACGACCGAAGCCGCATGTCTCGCCTCCAAAAAGGAAGCGCAACCAGTTTTAAAAGTGGTGGCAGCACTTAACCGAACCAAAAAAACCTTGGCACACACAACACTCCCAAAGTCAAAAATTCCACCGCAAAATCATGAGTCCGCCCTCTAAAAACCATCTTATCCTTTCCTTGCCAAATTCTATGACTCTCCCTTTCTCGTAGATTCCCACCATTACCTGGCCTTCTACAGCCATAACAACCTCTCCATCTTTGTGCACTGCGACTTTATTCCTCCGTCGGGTATTCGTATCATCGTTGGTCTGTAGATGGAGGCGCGCCGAAGCAACGCAGAAGATCGTGACAGTCCGGTCGTCGAAGTAATTGGCGGGGTTCGTAGTTCGATACTTCGGGAGGTGGAAGACGGCGGATTGGTGAAAGTGGCTTCTTCGGATTGGATTTAATGATGCTTTGGTGAAATTTGACTGAGGTTGATGGAGCGTGTACGTTAGGTCGGAATCCGATTGCGACTCTTCTTGGCTATCCCAAATGTGCGACCATACTGGGCGTCTATAGCTGGCACCGCGAGAAGGTGAAGAGTTCGTCTTTGCCAGCCAGGATCACTGTTGAATTGTTGTTTGTTTGATTGTTTGTTTCCTATTTTTCGTCCGTCGGGGCGCCAAGCCTTGGCTTGGGCCCCTACTACCTACTAAACTAGAGGCATGGACGCCAGTACTTACTGCCCTGTTGACTTCGCCATTGCTACTTCCTAACTTGGGGCGCAAGGCATTTTACTAATTATAATTGATAGCGTGCAGCGTATCGCGTACACCTTTACTTTCTGGTTACAGATAGCTATCACTCCTTTGATAATAATACACCCATTCCCAGGGCAATACCAAGAGATCTATTCAGAAATTCCAGAACGTCCGTTTACCAATCTGTTCGTCCATATAACCAGGCCCCTAAATGAGGTTGAGGTTAAGATATGTTTATTCCTTGCCTATAATTTTTAGGACAGATCCTCGTGTAAATCACTGTTGAATTGATTGCTATGATGAAATTAGAACTTCCAGCTTTACATGAGATAGTCATGTGCAATCAGGATGATCTCCACATACTATTCATCACATAAGTGGTGAGGTTGGTAAACACGCTAAAACATTTTAATACAAATCACCAGATTTCTTTATTCTTTAGATAGTTCTTGTATAGTAATCTGTGTCTAATTTGTGAGTCGTGATACAACCCCCCCCCCCCCCTTGAAAAACCTGCAGTCGTCCCTCTCTAACTCGATAGTGGGTCCCGGTATAAGTATTGAAAATATTCATTGTAACTTGGACTTTTATATTTGCAAACTTACCCTTACAGGTCATTTTTGGCGCAGGGGTAAGTATTGCAAATGTAAATGGTTGAATTTCAATGAGTATTTTCAACACTTATACCGAGACCCACTATCGAGCTGGAGAGGGACGACTGTATTCTGCCTGGAAATATGAATTTATTGATTAGCCCCACAACATTTACGAAAAAACTGTCTAATTGTAGCTATACCTGGTTTCTGGTAATCGGAGTAACAGTTGTTCCGCCCGCTCACATGGGCTTGACGCGCAGGCGTATAGATAGATAGAGAGTGTAACCGATATAGACAACGTCAACTTTACTCAACCAGCAGTCTTTGCTTCTACTATTCACGTACGTGATATACTACCCATCCAACACTGATCGGTGGTTGCTTGGCTAGATAAGTCCCGCCTAGCAATCACAGACCAGCAAGGTCGGAAGAGATACTTCTACAATTGACCCAGTTTGTCTCGCTCAATTGAAGAAGTGTGCTATTTGAGGTTGTTACGATTGTCTCTGGTTTGTCCCTGCCCAGCGATTAAGAGTCCCTAGCGTGCAGACAACTACAGCCGTACAACAACAGTCGAAACCGTCGTCTCGAGAAGTCCCTGCCCAGTGACTCAGAGTCCCTAGCGCGCAGACTTCTACGCCGATTAAGATTTGCGTCCTACACGCCTAGTCAATCAAGATATCTGCATTGAGCCCCATTAACAATTGTTGATATCTATCAACTGCTAACGATCTTTTCATCTGTATTACTAACTCACTCCTACTGCCTAACAATCCTTGTATTATAAGCAAGATGGCCGATGATGAATCCACCCACATTTCCGAGGAAAACTCCTCCGAGATATCTCCTTCAATTCAAGCGCGGATGAGAGGAAGTGGATTGCCTACCCAATTATGGCATCTTATTGATCTTGATTTTTGGTACAAAGCTGCCGACAGGAAATCTACAGTGGAACATCTCCTGACAAGAATTGCCCGTGCAACTGTTGGGTATAAGGACTATGATGATGGCGATTCTATCCAAGCTTTTCAAGAGGACTTTGAAGGATGGACCATAGACATGTTTGACAAACTACCTTCGGAGGCACGCAAATACTTTCGAGACTTTATTCGTGCCAAAGGCGTTTACACCGGAGCCAAGTGTGGCAAGGTGTCTCAGCAGCTTGTTAAGCTGTTTGAGCTCGACCCTGATAACTTGCCTGAGTGGAATGATGACCTTCTCAGGGAGACTGAGATCATCAACTCTAAGTCAAAAGCATACAAGAAACGGCAAGAACTATTGTCCCATGGCCACCAACTCAAGCAAGATGCACCGCAGGTCCAGAAAGTGAAATTTAAAACAGAACCTCAAACCCAGCCGCCATCGTCATTCGAAGCTACCCCTGCCGCTAATCAGCCTCAACTACCTGGCTCACAGGCTTTTTCCTCACTCCGCAATGATCAAAAATCAACTCTGCCACTCCTGGAAACTACCTTGCCTTAAGATCGTACAGTTTCAAAACCGTCCTATGATTACCACTACGATCCTTACAGCACTCTTCCCCCTATTGACTTCCCCAACCACCGGCTTGACCCTGCCAAGTCAACTCAGTTCGTCAGGATGTACGATAAAGGAAGCAAATATACCGGTGAACCATATGATCTTCTAGATGATAAGATGAAAATATTTCTGAATGTATACTTTCACATTGATATTGAGCCAAGTCAATTCCATGCCGTGTTTCCCCGCATCCTTACAGGTAGAGCCGAACACTTCTACCTACAATTTGTCAACCGCGACGAAACGTTTGCAATGGCTTATACAAAGATCAAACGCCATTTTGACACAGAAGTTAACCACAGCCATTACTATACAGATTGGACCACTACTTCATTCAATCGCACCCGTGTGGAGAATCCTGACAAGAAGCTTCACGAAACTCTGCAAATAACGCTCGACAAACTTCAACTTTGCCAAAGAGCACTTGGCACCAACTATACTGGCCAGATCGCCCTTCGTACTGCATTTATAAATGCCTGCCGTGGTGCCCCTGAGTTGGAAATGGCCCTTTTCAAGCCCGCCCTCGAGTGTGAAGCACTCTTCTCGGATCTACGCTCGTCAGTAGAGACATACACTAACCGAGAAACTTCACACAAGTTCCTCGCTGCTGCCGATACCATAGACAATCAGTTTTATATTGATCGTCGCTATCGTGTCAATGACAAAGAAACCCCACGAGGACGAGCAACTCGTGGTCAATTTAGCAACAACCGGGGCCTGCCTCACAGCAGTAATCGTCGCCAGTGGAGGAAGAAATGTTTTGTCTGTAACCGTGAAGGTTGCTGGTCTACCAAACATACCCAGGAGGAGCGACGCCAAGCCCGATTGCAATATATCACTCACTGTGAGTTTACAGGTGAAGACCCAGGAGGCTTTGCGACATACCTTGCCGAGTACGAAGGTCACGAACTCGACCAAGAAGACTGCTACAACGATAATTCTGATGAAGGCGAGATCAATGGTGCCTCCACTACGCATTACCTCATGGATCAAGCATTCCTGCACCGTATCACTGGTGAGGATATCTACAACGTTGCTCCTGAGACGGCAGCCGACCAATTCACCCTTACGTATCGCTATTCAAAGATGAAATTTCAGGGTATCCTTCCTGACACCGGAGCTGCCCAGGTATCTACAGCCGGCCACGAGCAGTTTTGTGCTCTGAAGATGGAAGACCCATTCCTGCAACTAGATACTGCCGAAGCTGGTAAAGCTATTGTGAGGTTCGGCAAAGGCACAAGCGTTGCCTCCATTGGATCCGTAAAGTTGAAGACCCCAATTGGCACTATTTACTTTCATATTCTCAATACCCCTACCCCCTTCCTTCTTTGTCTAGCAGATATGGATCGACTTGGTGTGTATTTCGACAACACCACCAATCAGCTGATCAACAGATAAACAAAAATTGCTATACCCGTGGTCCGAAAGTGGGGACACCCGTGTTTCTTCCTAAGCCCCAAAGAGGCTGCTGGAATATTCCTGACAGAAGCTGAGTTACGCCGCTTACACCGCCGCTTCGGTCACCCGGCTACAGATCGTCTGCATACCCTTCTGACGAGGGCTGGTCACGAGGATGTTGATAGCTTGGTCTTGAAAGAAATTGAGAAGTTCTGCCATAGCTGTCAAATGAATAGTCAATCTCCCCGCCGATTCAAGTTTACTCTCCGCGAAGATTGCGAGTTCAACTACGAAATCATGGTCGACATTATGTATCTCAGTAATCGACCAGTTCTACACGTGGTTGACGTCGCTACAGCGTTCCAAGCCGGAAAATTCTTGCCTTTGGTTTCAGCGAAGCAAACATGGGAAGCCTTGCGATTTCTATGGATCGATACGTATCAAGGCCCGCCAGATATAGTTACCCATGATGCTGGCACCAACTTTGCTTCTCTTGAGTTCCGCAACGAAGCTAAAATGATGGGAATCACTTGCAAGCAGATACCCATCGAAGCTCATTAGTCTATTGGCAAGCTAGGGCGATATCATGCACCTCTACGCCGAGCTTACGAGGTAATCAACTCTGAATTGAACGCCATGGTGTCACAAGATGCGATTCTACAGATGGCATTCAAAGCCGTCAATAATACAGTAGGTCCTAATGGCCTGGTGCCAACTTTGCTTGTCTTCGGCACCTATCCGAGAATCAATTACGATTCGCCACCGTCGCCATCCACACTCAAACGAGCCGACGCCATTCAGAAAGCCATGAATTCACTGCGAAAAGCGCAAGCTAAGCGGCAAATCAACGATGCTATCAATACACGCAATGGCCCTTCCTCAGCTGAAATTCAGGCACTCCCCATTCAAAGTGAGGTTCGCGTTTGGCGCGAGAAAGATGGGTGGCAAGGTCCGTTCAAGATTATCGCAACTGACCGTCAAAATGTTACTGTCGATATGGTAAATGGTCCAGTCACCTTCAGGTCTACGGTTGTGAAGCCTTACTATCGTAATCCTGATACATTATTCGACCCGCCACCGCTTAACCAAGATGAAGATGACTCGATTGTGGCTAATGTTCATCTTGCTCTCCTGGCTATTCAACCTCGAAGACGTGGCCGTCCTCTCGGAGCCAAAAACAAGCCCAAGCCACCCGTGGATGTGTTCATTACCAAGAAAGAAAAATCTGCATATGAATTATCACTCAAGCTCCGAGCTGAAGGAATCATCACAGCCCCAGGTGCCCCATTTGAAGAATCTGATGCCCGCGAGATCGACGACCTTATCGGCCGAGGTGTATTCCAATTTGAGCAATATGATATGACTAAACATGCCGGAAACAGACTGTTCAAGTCCCGTATGGTCCGTGAAATCAAAGGGATTAGCGAAAAGCCGTACGAAAAGTCCCGACTCGTGATACAAGGACATAGCGATAGCGAGAAGGAAACTATTCTCACCCAGTCCCCAACCATTCAGAGAATGAGTCAACGACTGATCCTCGCTATTGCCCCTGCACTCTATCAGCAAAAATTCACGATCGCTCTCCGTGACAACACTCAGGCTTACCCACAGTCGCAAAGCAAACTTTCTCGTACAATTCTTAGCGCCCTTCCTATTGAGTTGAAGAACAAGTATCCTGAAAATACAATAATTAGGATTATTAAACCACTGTACGGAATCGCCGAAGCTGGAGTCCACTGGTATGTAACGTACCAGAAACACCACATCAACGAGCTTGATATGAGGACTTCCACATACGACCCTTGCTTATTGATTGCAACAGACCATGACGCATTTGGCATCGTCGGACTACAAACTGACGATACGCTCATGTTGGCTTCAGCTGCTTTCTCTGAAAAAGAAGAAGTAGAGTTGCAAAAAGCGCAATTCCCCGCAAAGCCTAAGACTCAACTGTCACCAAGTACGTCACTCGACTTCAATGGTGTTAAACTTACGACCCGTGACGACGATATTCTTCTCCAGCAGAAAGGACAAGGCAATCGTCTCGAAATCATCAACATTGCTGCTGCCGATTATGCCCAAAAATATGCCGAACAACACGCTCGTGGAGCCTATCTAGCATCAATATGCCGAACAACACGCTCGGGGAGCCTATCTAGCATCAATATGCCAGCCCGAAGCCTCATTTGATTTGTCAGTTGCTGCACAAATTCAGCAACCAGACTCCGATGCTTGCAAGAAGTTGAACACCTGCATTCATTGGCAAATCGACAATGTGCAACGCGGCCTACGCTATGTTAGTTTGAATCTCGCTACCGCCAAACTGTTCGTCTTTGCTGATGGCTCATTTGCCAACAACAAAGATCTATGCTCCCAATTAGGGTACGTTGTCATCCTGGCAAATGAAACCTGCCAAGAAGAAAAATTCACGCTCCAAGGAAATCTTATCCATTGGAACTCAACGAAGTGCAAGCGCGTCACAAGAAGTGTCCTGGCGTCAGAAATTTATGAAATGGTCAATGGATTTGACATTGGCATCTACTTGTCTACTACGCTCAAGCTGATCACTGACCAATTGGATTTGTCATGTATCCCCTTGGTGATCTGCACAGACTCATATTCACTATACGAGTGCCTTGTGAAGCTGAGAACGACTAAAGAAAACGCCTGATGATAGACATTATGGCCTTGCGCGAATCATATGAGCGCCGAGAGATTACGGAGGTCCGTTGGGTTCATGGGGATGATAATCCTGCAGATGCGATGACAAAGTCATCTCCAAACTCTGCACTAAAGCGATTCATTGATGGGAACAGATTATCAATCAGAGTAAAAGGCCATGTTGACCGTAGGATGACCCAAAATGAAGAATAAACGATGATCTCTATGTTCAGTGTAAATTGAGACTGTTTTCTCAAAGAGAAAGATTGCCAGTGTAGCTATACCTGGTTTCTGGTAATCGGAGTAACAGTTGTTCCGCCCGCTCACATGGGCTTGACGCGCAGGCGTATAGATAGATAGAGAGTGTAACCGATATAGACAACGTCAACTTTACTCAACCAGCAGTCTTTGCTTCTACTATTCACGTACGTGATATACTACCCATCCAACACTAATTAAAAACTGTAAACAAATACTGAACGCACGTACGGAGGTACAGCCCATAAGTATTATTCCATGTCGACCAGGGGGGGGGCTTGGCCACCACAACGCTTTCCTTAATTAGGCAACATCGCGAGAATGCACCTCGCACCCATCCCTACTGTGTTTTGTATGTATTCCGATGACAACAACATCAACGCAATGGATTGTTTACTAAGTATTAGTTATTATAAGAATAGGAATTATTTTGCATTTTGTATTATGAGTTGGGAATCATTGAACCAATGCTTTGATCATTAGAACTCATACAAAACACAGTAGGAATGGGTGCGAGGTGCATTCTCGCGATGTTGCCTAATTAAGGAAAGCGTTGTGGTGGCCAAGCCCACCCCCCTGGTCGACATGGAATAATACTTATGGGCTGTACCTCCGTACAAGCACATGTGTGCTTAATTATTTTTTGTACATCTTTGATGAACAACATCTCAAAATATTACAGCCTATATATTACCTCAGGGTTTTTGGACAATGTACGGAGTAAATTTCATTTGGGAAAAAATTAAATCAGTTACTCTATCAACTTGGTAAATCTACTACACATATGAACTCTTCGGGTATTTAGTATCATTTACATCTATTTCCTGGTGAAAGTTCGATTCAATTACACAAAACATTTTCGCCCCGTAGTATCGTTTCAATTTAATGTGAGGAATATCCCTAATTATTAGGCCATTAACTACGAATATGGCTAGTTGCCTTACATCCTTGATATCTTGTTTTAATTTATCCGAGCTCAACACAAGCTGTGCAACATCGTAAAACCTTTGGCATGGTGTCGTGTTGAGAAAGGCTCAACCGGCTGCCTATCATGCGCCCTAGTACGTATGTAGTTGTGTTTATTCGTGCTATCTTGAGTCTAAGATTATCATAAGACTAGGGCTCCTATCTGGCGTTAAATCTAAAAGAACAGTTGGTATTTTGCGTTAATCTACGTCGTTCCCTACCTGTCTCATCCACTTCGCTGTGAAACATTCTACTTTTCTTGTAGGCTGGGAGTTTCTTCGCCATTTTCTTTATTCTAAATTGCTGGCTTGTCCAGCAGACGTAGCGTGATTTTGGACCGCCTCATACAATTTTTTAATAGATAAGTAAGATCCGGGTTGATTCCATTCTAACGAAGTAATTCTGCCATTACTAGTTTTAGAGCTGGAAGTCGATTGCGCTCAAATTGATATAGATGTACGTGGATACAGTTAAAAGAAGAATCAGTAATGAAGGATTACTAGATAGAACATTTGAAATTGAGAGACTGTGGAATAAGTAACTGGCCTGAAGTACATGTGTTTTGTGAGTTTAGTAAATTTTTTATTTCTTGATTCATCTTGCAATCAGCCTGTAAGTTACGACAAGTGTTTGAAGAGTTGAAAGAAGCCAGAAATGCTTCGCCGGTTTCGATGTAAGCGATTGTTAATTACAATTTGAACATTATTTTACTGGACGTGATTACGTCTGCTGCTGTAGCGACGCGGATATCAAACTAAGTTTAATTAGTAATCCAATTTGCGTTCACCGCTCGACGGATTCAGCATCAAAAAACTGTTGGAACAAAATTTCAAGGGGGGTTGTATTACGACTCTAATTTGTGCAGTAATCAACAATTCCACAACTTACGATTAACAGACTCTTCATCTCTCAAACTGATCCGTAACGTGATAAGTGCAAGTCCAGTTCTAACAAACTGTTGCTAACTACTCCACACTTATTTACAATCACTCCCGCAGTAAAAAATCCGACATCCTTCAGGCACGAATCAAAAATGTTCGCTGTGGGAGAGCCTTTAACACGTTCAGCCAAAATAGCTCGCCAAACGAATGAAACACGAATTTCTCTCGCACTAAATCTTGACGGTGGAAATTTTCCGAGAGATCTAGATGAAGGCGTACTCGTTACACTGGAACAGCATGCTACTCAAACCTCCAAGAGTCAGGTTATTGCCATAAATTCCGGGATAGGATTTTTAGATCACATGCTACACGCTCTAGCGAAGCATGCTGGATGGAGCCTAGTGCTTCATTGTACCGGAGATTTACATGGTAAGTTAAGATATAACCAAAGAGGAATAAATATTTAGGAGGTTTAATAGTCGACGATCATCACACCGCCGAAGATGTATGTCTGGCGCTAGGTGAGGCATTTCACACTGCACTCGGCCCTAAGACCGGTATTTTACGATTTGGATCAGCCTATGCACCCCTCGATGAGTCACTATCAAGAGCCGTAGTTGATATTTCAAATCGCCCATACACTGTCATAAATTTGGGGCTAAAACGAGAAAAGATTGGGGACCTGAGTTGTGAAATGATACCGCATTGCATGCAAAGCTTTGCTCAGAATGCGCGAATCACATTACACGTTCACTGTCTACACGGAGAAAATGACCATCATCGATCAGAATCAGCCTTTAAAGCCCTTGCTTTGGCTTTGCGGGCCGCTACAAGTAAAGTTCCTGGCCGGGAGGGGGAGGTACCAAGTACCAAAGGGACTTTAAGTGCGTGAGATATGTTTCAAAATACTTCGACAAGAATAAGACTGGCTGCTATCAAGATATCATATCGACGTACTTCGAAATTTAAAAGGTCCCAAGGAATAGTAATGATGATTTGAGGCTACACCAAGGCTCTGTTGAAGCTGAGACGAGTGGGTATCTGGCGTCGATGTTGCATAGCAATCAAAGTCGAGCTTTTCTAGTTAAGTCTCGGCGCGCCACATAAATCAATCTGCAGTGACCCAGGTATAAAAATATTACAGTTTTCCAGCTGAGTGATAGGGCCGTATTACATCTCTATTCTGGAGCTCTTTTACCTTGGATTAGGGGCTTGTAGTAGTGGCACTATCGTCACTCATCAAATTGCAATTGATTAGGGGCCCTTGGTTTTTTAAGTTTCTATAATATTTTGCATGGCCTGTTCCTTGATGGAAAATAGCGAGCATCCATTCTACCCCCACAGCAGAGTCATCAAATATTTGACGGTCAGTAAGAACCTTTGTTCACTCCGTAACTGCAAGAACTCCGATTTGAACGAAATTCATGTGTCACACAGCGGAGGTGTGAGGGGGTTACAAGATAATACGGAGGGAGTATTCAGATAAGATTGTGCGGGAAAGTCGGGGATAAATGTTTACCTTAGATTGTGGTCAAAACAGGATAGTAATTAACAAGACGTTGCGCGACATTCCTAGGAAGGTCGATAGCAACTAGTAAATAGGAACCTTTTATCCCCCTGGACTAGCTCCCACCTAAATACTACCGAGGTCCCACAAGTAAAAGATAACGGCGGTCTAGTCTTCGAGCGGCCGCGCCTTCACGGCTAGCCCTTTAGCCTGTCCAACAATCTACAACAATGAATAACGAGGCAACACCGGCCATACTGTTACTATATGTGGCTTTATTTGTTGCGGAGAAATTTCTCTACAGTGATCGCAGAAAATGACACATCGTACTTGGTCTGATCTCACGATTTGCTGGTGACTGGCATTAAATTTTCTTTTTAAGAGAAGGTACTCAGCCGTCCGTGCAGGGCGCTCGAATGGCGTGCCCTCTCAGCACAATGGTAAAGGTCGGATGGCTCAGTGGTACCCAATCCGGCCCGTTTTCTCAAGTAGATTCTGGAGGGCTTCGACACATGCCCCACTTGAGACAGGTGAAGGCTAGTTCGAATCCAGCAAGACCCTCACACCACTTCTCTCGCGGTGATATTGTATTCGTGGGATGATGAAAGCATGCTCAGATAACCATAGGTTTTTCTCGCCTTTCCCTATGGTGGGTATTTCACGGAAGAGGGTACATGTCGTAAGGCGTTGTTCTTGTAGTGGTATCTGCAAATGAAATCTGAGTATGAGTGTTCTAACCATCAAACTGACTTAATCTGCGTGATATGCATGTCTTTCGTAATCATTCGTGTCAGAGCCTCAGACTACATACGCATAAATTATTAAAAAACCCCTAATTTGGGAGCGTTATAAAAAAAGAATATTGAACATTTTGGATACTGAGCGAGATCCTATCAACAGACAGATTAACTTCTAAAACCGGGATCACGAATGAACAGATAAATGTAAATTGACAAAATATATGTGTAATTGAGACGGGCCATTAAACCAGCTTCTAACCTCTATTCCACAGTGACCCCTGATTCCAAAAGGGACCACATCTTCTTTTCATCAGATAACGTACATGGCATTGCTCATGTATGACTTAGGCACATCGGGTCTACAGCATAGCGCCACGGCATAATCTTACCCATCCGAATAAGGGCTGTATGTTTCGCTATCGTACCTGTATCAGTGAGGGGTAAACAATAAAAAAAGTAAATTTTAACCCTAAGATCGCGATGGCAAGTTGGGGTTTGCCTTCGCTGTGGATCTTTCTGTCCCAAAAATGATCAAGGTTGAGATCCGCTTCTTTCAGCAGAGGATGTTGACGATGTAGTCAAGTCATCTTCTCAAAATCGTCAGATGGCTTAATTCAAGCTTGAATATAATACTTTTCCGCATTGAGGTGTAGGTGACAAGGTGATACAGTAGCGGACGTGCTAAACGGACAGTCCCAAATGCTCGCTGGACGTCCCTGCAAGTAGATTGCGCTTCCACGCTAACCAAATCTGCATTGATCAGCGATCTCGTCGAATATTTTTTGCGCTACTCCAAATTTGGTCACTATCGTTACAAGTATAGTAGTTACCATGACAACTTAGAGCCCGTGTTTAACAAACATAACATAAAGATACCATTTAGAAATATTGGTCCTGGAATTGCCTTAATAACTTTTCCAAATCGTCCAATTCTATATTCCAATTTCATCTTCCTCACATCCAACTTCGCCTCACTTATTGAACTCCAAATTACAATGGCTGAACTGAACTTTAATGCGCTATCAGCATCAATCAACATATCTCAAGATACTAATGAAGGAGGTATTTTTCCCTTTCTTTCTACTAAAATACAGATTGGCTGATTTCTCCAGGAATGGTTACCGGAAGTGCTCTTTTAGAGGCCCATGATGGGCATCAAAGTATACCAAATAATTAGGATACCCGTATGCTAAGCTCCCTAAAACTAATTCATTTATGGAAAAATTTCCACTAATACGCAATTTCTTCAGTCGAGACCCAGTGCGGAAGTATGGAAGAAATAATTGGTGTCCGGATCGACCAAATGGAGGACTGTAAGAGAGCTGTCTAGCACCTAGCTAACGAAAATGGATTTGCGACAGTCTTCCATTTGGTCGATCCGGACACCAATTATTTCTTCCATACTTCCGCACTGGGTCTCGACTGAAGAAATTGCGTATTAGTGGAAATTTTGCCATAAATGAATTAGTTTTAGGGAGCTTAGCATACGGGTATCCTAATTATTTGGTATACTTTGATGCCCATCATGGGCCTCTAAAAGAGCACTTCCGGTAACCATTCCTGGAGAAATCAGCCAATATGTATTTTAGTAGAAAGAAAGGGAAAAATACCTCCTTCATTAGTATCTTGAGATATGTTGATTGATGCTGATAGCGCATTAAAGTTCAGTTCAGCCATTGTAATTTGGAGTTCAATAAGTGAGGCGAAGTTGGATGTGAGGAAGATGAAATTGGAATATAGAATTGGACGATTTGGAAAAGTTATTAAGGCAATTCCAGGACCAATATTTCTAAATGGTATCTTTATGTTATGTTTGTTAAACACGGGCTCTAAGTTGTCATGGTAACTACTATACTTGTAACGATAGTGACCAAATTTGGAGTAGCGCAAAAAATATTCGACGAGATCGCTGATCAATGCAGATTTGGTTAGCGTGGAAGCGCAATCTACTTGCAGGGACGTCCAGCGAGCATTTGGGACTGTCCGTTTAGCACGCCCGTACAGTAGAACCCCTCTTAGCTAATAGTGAGTCCCGGTATAATTACCGAAGAGATTCATATAAATTTTACCGTTTATATTTGCAATACTTACCCCTGCGCGCAAAATTACCTGTAAGGGTAAGTGTTGCAAATATAAAAGTCCAAGTTACAATGAATCTTTTCAACATTTATACCAGGACCCACTATTAGCTAAGAGGGGCTCTACTGTAATGAGCAAGCTCCAGTAACGGGGTTACAGGCGCCATCTATTACGGGATAACCCCGTAAGACTAGTTATGGCTGCGCCAGAACATTAATGCACTTACTACTAGTACACATAGCTAGTAGTTGCGAGGCTGAGGATAGTAATACCCGCGAGGCTGGTATTACACATTGCCAAGGCTAATTGCCGTGAGGCTGACATGACGAAACCCGCGAGGCTGGATGTTCACCTGGTGGAGACTTATATTACATTCGTGGGGCTAGTATTCGAAGGAATGCAGAGTTACGAGCAGGCTTGGGGCAAGACAACGAACATGTATACACGAGGACTTACATGCTTCTTAAAGTTCTTCCGGTAGATTAGAATTATTCACTGATTTTACCTTTGGACTTGCTCTTGTTGAAATTAGTTCTACTAATTGGTAGGGTATGCTAGGAATGTTAACGGTTGAGCCGTCATAGCTCGGTTAACATTCTGCGCTATACCTATTGTATGTCAAATAACACGCTAGTTTGTATTGACACACATTTACCAATTAATTTTATTAGATAGTTTTTTGTACATAGAAAAGGTGCTATAGTTTGGGGTGGGAGTAATTAACAACTCCCACTTGATCCCTTCTACAGCCTCCAATTGTCCCATAAGTCTGATCATCTGTGAACATAAGCTTAACAAGCTTTAAGAACATTCCATTGGAGCGCATACCATTATAACAGCTCTGTTTACCACCATCAATTGATCCCGCAACACCATCTAGCACCGCGGAAGCCGGAAATCCTACCGACGACGAGAAGGAGTTATAAAAAATGAGCTGAAGCGCTCATTTACTGAACTCCTGATAAGTAGATGTCTGTCCCTTGATCGGATGAATCTAGGACTATAGATGGCGAACAATCTCGACACTGGATTACTTGGAAGGTTGGCATTCTATTGTTCAGCCTAGGAAACTCTATTTACTTCAAACGGTATAAAGATAAATGAAATTCCCAACTTCTCTTGCATCGTTGAGATAATGAAGGAGAGAGCTTGTTGGATATTTTAGGGCTCTTTGGCACGGCTTGGGAGAGGTCTATGTCTTTTTTGGGAGAAAGACTGGGGAAGTATTAAATCTACCAGTTACTATGAGAATAAAACACCTCTTCTACATGACTTGATTATATTATGACTGTTGTAATTAAGGCAGTACATCACTGCATCTCCTCCATTATCCCTGATATACTAGTACTATCATATCATACTACTATATCACGATATTAGTAACGACTACAACAAGGGAGGACCTTGTACTCGCTTACAGGATTATTAATCATTTATTGATTACTAATAATCCTACATCTAATTCCATAACCTTCCAATAGGTTATGAGCCCGGGTTGGCGCTCGTTTACAAAAGACCAGTACTAAACTATTAAAAGATTAAATCCAAAAATCGAAACCTACCATGTCTGCTCCGATCATCTCAATTAAGGATTTGAAGGCAGGACTTCCGATACTCGCCGGCCAATCAAACTATCGGACCTGGTACAACTCTTGGCACGTTTCGTTACGAGGAGCTGGTCTTTGGGCATATGTGACTGACGGAGACAAGAAAAAGACTCGCCCGACAAAAGTTAACGACAGTAAAGAATCTTTGTCTGACCTGCAAGAGAAGTATGATGCCTATAACGATGTGGCTCACGGAACATTGGTTTGCGCTGTGTCCCCTGAGCTGCAAGATGTTGTAAGTTCCGTCGCAGACGAACCGGAATCGGCAAGGGTGGCTATGAGATTATTGAAGTCCAAATTCGACCATGAAACCACAACATCGACTCTGTGTTTATTTTCTGAGTTTTTCGATCTCAAAATGACTGAAGGGGATGATTTATCTTCTCATCTGTCGAATTTCGATGTCGCTTTTCAGCACATAATCTCACGATGTAGCGCTTCAAAACGACCCGAAGCCAAGGCTTTAAAGAATTTCCTCTGCGCGGACGGTGTTCGAACCATGTGTCTCTTCCGTTCTCTCCCTTCATCTTTCGACAATGTTGTCGACAATCTTTCTACAAAAGATAACTTAACCTATGAAGATGCACATTCTCATTTGTTGGATATTCTGAAGAAGAAAGAGTTGCAAAAATCCGAATCCAAAGCCTATTTTACAGCTAATGATACTAAGAAAGGAACGCTAAGAGAGAGTTCTGTGCCAGAATGCTCCTGGTGTAGAAAACGGGGGTTTAATTTCAAAGGACACACCCACCGCAACTGTTATAAGATAGCATCAGACAAGAAAAAATCGAAAGCCAAGGGAAAGTAAAAAGAAAAGAATAAAGATTCTGCAAACGCTGCCAAATTTAAGTTTAATGATTCAGATGAGGAATCAGCTGACTTCGGAAAAGCCTTTGCCGTGTCCACCTCCCATTCTCCTACCCACTGGATTCTGGATTCTGGGTGTACAACACACATGACCTCCAGAAAAGATCTTCTCACTTCCCTCTTGAATAAGAAAGGAACCGTGACAATCGCGAGTGGTGTTCAAATACCAGTACTTGGTGTTGGAGAAATTCACCTTGATCTATTGACTAGTTCCAAAAAAAGGTAACCGCAATCATCAAGGATGTATTATATGTACCAGATCTAAAAGGAGGAAACTTAATTTCCGAAAGTAGGTTAGAACGTGAAGGGTATGAAATCACGTCTAAGCATGGGGAGCGGCGTTTGATCAAGGAGGGTATGGAGTACTTGTGGGCGTCTTTGGATGAAACTGGCCAGTATATTATTAAGCTAGCCAGTAATTAAGCATCTTTTGCCTCTTATATGGACGCGCACAAGTGTTATGGCCATTCAGGTCAAAGTGCCATGCAATATCCGAGACAACTAGATGTTAAATCAGCATTTCTATACGGAAAACTTGATCGTGAAATATACATGCAAATTCCAGACGGTTACAAATTACCAGGAAAATGTTATCTGTTACGGAAAAGCATCTATGGTCTGAAACAATCTACTCTAGTTTGGTATAGCACTTTATCTGCTGTACTCGAAAAAGACGGCTTTGTTGCAGCAAACTTTGACCCATGCGTCTTCAATAATCTCAAGACAGAAACCTACCTTGCCATCTATGTTGACGACATTTTAATGTTCGGATCCAATAACAAGAACTTAGACAATATCCAAAATACTCTACAGTCAAAATTTGAATGTACTAATCTTGGAAATGTTCACTATATTCTTGGTATTCAGATCGAAATTAAAGAGCAATATCTCTCATTAGGCCAGCAATCATACGTATTAAAGATCCTAGAACGATTTGGGATGGTCGATTGTCATCCGGTTGGCACACCTCTTGACCCTGGAACGCAGCTTCAAAAAGGAAAACCAGAAGAGCAGCTTGATGATCCAACTGTCAACCAATCTATAATCGGCTCTTTAATGTATGCCTGTGTCGCTACACGACCTGATCTTGCCCATGCGGTTACCTTACCTTCTCAATTCTCTTCATGTCCCAATAATTCGCATCTTGCAGCAGCCAAACGAGTGCTTCGATACCTCAAAGGGACAGCTGATTGGAAACTTTACTACCCTCGCACTAATGACCTTATCCTTCACGGGTTTACTGACTCTTCGTATGGCAATTTTTATGATGACAGAAAATCTTGTTCTGGATACGTCTTCCGCCTTGGGGAAGCAAGTATCAGCTGGTGTTCTAAGAAACAAAAGACGGTCGCCCTATCAACCACAGAAGCTGAATATATGGCTATGTCTGATGCTGCACGTCATATGATCTGGACACAAAATGCCCTATTGGAACTCAAGCAGCACTACGAATCGATCCTCCATGCGGACTCGAACGGAGGTATAGATCTATCGCGAAACCATCGAATATCTCAACGGTAAAAGCACATCGATATTAGGTATCATTTCATCCGATCCCATGTCGACAACACTTTTAAGCTTGACTATGTTCAGTCTGGTGATAACTTGGCAGATCTATTCACTTAACAACTACCAAAGCTCACTCATCAACGTTTATCAGACCTTGTGAGATGCAGCGCTGAGGGGAAGTATTGTAATTAAGGCAGTACATCACTGCATCTCCTCCATTATCCCTGATATACTAGTACTATCATATCATACTACTATATCACGATATTAGTAACGACTACAACAAGGGAGGACCTTGTACTCGCTTACAGGATTATTAATCATTTATTAATTACTAATAATCCTATATCTAATTCCATAACCTTCCAATAATGACCTCAACTTTCTCTTCAATAGGATAAAGGTTCTTCCTATAGTGCGGTCACAAGTATGAAGTTTTCCAGGAGACATTCATCACCCTATGCTTTGGACTCCTAACTCTTCTGACCTCGACCTTATTGAGCATGTCATGAAGATAACTAAAACCCAATCTGTACCCGAGTACTCCTTACAAGATAAGGAGTAGACGGCGATCGCCATGTAAAATTCGTGAAATTGTGAAAGAGATGTGGATGAATAGGGTTAAGGGTGAATCGGATGTACTCGACAATCAATACCAACAGAGAATTAAAATTGTTACATGAGGCCCAACAAGAGTCAGCGTCTCTCTACATATATTTACAACATATTCTCGTTCGACGTTGTTTACAACGCTTTCCTCTTTACCCATGCGTATTCGCGGATACCTCGTTCGGCTCCCTCAAACTCCGGGGTATTTTGGCACAGCCCCGTGGAGGGGCGATCGACTAACTCACGGGTATCCGTGGACAGTGTCTCAACCCTAAAGATTGTTAGTGGCTGATGTTGGTTCTGTGTGTCTATACCTTCTAGTTACTTATCTTAACATACAAAACTAACATGAGCCACTAATAATCTTTAGAGCTGAGACACTGTACTTTTTATATACAGCCGATCCGCTTCAGCCTTATTGTATTCTAAGATCAGGCTGGTCCCTATGACCAGCTAAATTTCTGGGCACAGCCCTTAACAATAGGTTGCTGTAAATTCGCTCCAAAGATTAGTTTATCTTCATCAGCAGTATGCATCATCGATTCCTGGTTGTGTTAAAGACTGATAGAGGGCTAAAAATGTTAGTAAATATTACAGACGTTGCTATGATAGACTTTACGATTATTTGCGCTAACGCTCGGGGAAGCTGTTACAGGCTGTGCCTTACTTTGTCACTAGTTTGTACTAATTTATTTATTTATTTAAGTGTTTTTTATGTCTACCGGGCACCAGTTATACTAAAGCCCCATCCCTGAGGGGACATGGTGACTGCGATACATGATACGGAAAAAGGTGTGCTCTGGCAGCGAGGCCATTAAATTAGGTATGGGTACAGCGGGTGCTATGCAGCAAATTCCTCACATAAATACATCATCTGTTGTGGATGGGACAGATTTCTGACAGGAAACTGGCCTTCTCCAAAATAGTGGCGAAACGATTGGCTCCGTGAGAGGTGCCGAGGAGAACGTCAAGTGGGCCCAGGCTTCGTCGAAAACCAGCCGAAGCAAGTCTCTCTCGCACGAGGGGGCAGAAAACTAGGTGTGTGATCGACTTGTTGGCCCCGCAGGAACAAGTCAGGAGGGCGTCTTTATGATGAAACCTTTCGTGATAAGAACGAAAGTCGCCGTGTCCAGTACGACATTGGATCAAATACCCCAGATAGCGGCGAGGAAGACGTAGTTCTTTTGGGGGTTTCTTGGGAAATGGCATACCCAGTTCAGAATAGGTGGGGGGAGCATGAGATTGCCACCATGCTGAGGTCATGTCCCATATCTGCCTTTGTATCCTTGCGCGGACTCCGACAAGGGAAGCGCTAGAGGGGGCTGGTTGTCGAGCAGCCTCTCCTGCCAAATTTTCGGCCAACTCATTACCTGGAATGCCCATGTGGCCGGGAGACCACATTACTTGGACCTTGCCAGGAGATGCGATGGGAAGAATCCTCCTCGCAGGTCAGCGAGAAGCGAGATCCCGAAATTCCAAAATCTCCATTTGCGAGGACTTGGAGGGTGAGGAATCGAGAAGGCGATGTGCGGCCTCTTGGTTGTCGAGGATTACATTAATATTGGTTGCAAGATGTGTTGAAGGAGCTGCTATAGCAGCCCTAAGGCCTGCGAGAGCGCCGATGATCTAGGAGTCGTAGACCTCAAAGTCGGGACCAAGGGGCACTTTCACTTCAGCCACAGTGATATCTCTGTGCAGAACTACGGCACCTGCCCACGCGGAACCATTTGCCTGCTTTGAGCCATCCGAGAAGACAAGAATATCCCATGGTGGCAGCTCTCCAATACGCTCAGCAAATTCTTGGGCCGAGAAGTCTGCTCGAGACTGATTGCGAGGAGATTTATAGGAGGGGGGTAAAAGCTGAGGTCGAGAGATGGGAGGAATAAGCTTTAGTTTTTTGGTAAGGCGGGTGTGTGGACGGGAGACGATGGATCTTCGAGCCACAGGGTGAAAACTGTCCGCGGCGGCCAGTCTAACAGCAGAGCGGAGGCGGATCTCCTGAAGTAATATATGCGCAGGCTTGAGGCAAACCTCCCTTAGGAGTGCTGGAGAGGGCGTGGTCTTATACACCGGTAGAATTGCTCGGGCCAGGTTAATTAGCGCTCGAGAGATCATATCTACAAGATGTTGAGATCGGGTGGAAGTTGGACGTCCTCGACAAAGATAGGAGTGACCGCGCCACCAGACCTCAGCACCGTATAAGAAGACAGGTAGAGCCGCTGCCAGTGCTGCGTTGCGGAGGAAGGCAGTGGGTACGCCACGATTGGTGTTGCCAAGCTGCCGTATATGGGCACTGATCCGTTGTGTCTTAGCACTCCATTCCTGGACATGTCCTTTGAAGGAAAGCTTGGTATCAAGGAGAACACCAAGCCACTTTATGGATGGGCTAGCATTCCCTAAAACGCCGTTAATGGTCAGGGAAGGGGGGAGCTGACGGGATCTATGAAGATGCAGGATCTCCATCTTGTTCTCAGCTAACGAGAGGCCATTTTTATTGCACCAGTGGGTGACGGTATCAATCCTGACGGCAGTCAGACGCGAAGATTCGACCAGAGACTTGGCCGCCGAAAGAATCGCCACGTCATCAACGTAGCCATATGTGGGAAAGCCTTGTTTAAATAAAGGCTCAAGAAAAAGGAGGAATAGAATGGGTGAGGCAGGAGATCCTTGGGGCAAACCATGCGGTATCTCCAAGAACTCTCCAACGAAATCGTCTACCCGAAGGCGAGCTCTCCTGCTAGAAGCAAAAGAAGCAGCCCAATTTACATGAGGAATAGGCCATCCCTGTTCGCGCAAGCGGGCAGAGAGACGACCAGGCTGGATGCTGCCAAAAGCGCTTTCTACGTCGAGGGTAGCGAGAGTGCACACTTGCTTTGCGTCCCACGCTTTCTTGACATCGTGGACAAGACTCTCTACGAGGTCCATGGCCGATCTTCCAGGCAGTGCCCCCAGTTGCGTTTGGGAGATAATCCGGCTTGACAAGGCCCAGAAGGCGAAGCGTCTAGCAAATAAGCGTTCCAGCCCTTTCCCTAGGACCGGAAGAAGTGAGATTGGTCGCCAGTTCGAAGGGTTAGTAAGATCATCCTTATGAGGTTTAGGTATTATTGAGACTTGTAGATGGATAGGGAGAGACGTCACCTTGTGAAGAATACCGTGTAGAGAAGGCTTTCAGCAGACAAGAATATGATGATCTAAGGCTGTAAGGTAAATTGATTATTCTAAATCATCTGCTTTTACATCCGCTTGGGAGGGCCCTAATATATACACGAAAATCCACCCTTGTTGTAATCAGTGCTTCCATGATAGCCATAGAATATAAGAGAAACTGATAGAGGGTCTACAATACAGCGTAGGCATTGTGGATGTTGCTAGAAAGTGCTAGAATATAGGAGACTACAACTGTTAAACTCTAAGTGACTTTAAGCGACTTTAGGGGTACTAAGCAATGACTAGGCTACCCCCTGTTACTGATGCAGTTATGGACCCACTAATTACAACAGGTATTACCACAACTTCAGCACGGCGGAAAATACTTGGGTGATGACCGTATATCAGACAGAGACTGTATAAGTGTACGATCCATGTGCGCCATGCTTCCACTTCCCAGATGAGGCGGAGAGCAGAAACCGAAAGATGGTCGTGGCCTGGAGTAGTGGACGATGTACTGAGTAGACAATGTCGTACTTCGTCTTCGTCTACGGAAAGAGGTGCTGGGATCGCTCGGGATGGACATGTAGGGGAGTACATGGATACACCAGGATCCCTGCTTACGCGAGCGAGCTTTGTGCGGAAAAAGATGTCGGCGCGCTCAGTTGGGGTACTGTACGTGACGCCTTTATATTGAATCGGAGGGGGACCAAAGCGACTGGAGAACTTTCGCCATCCAACCACTTTATGGGCCTCCGTTATTGAAGACACGCTATCCAAAATTGCGCGCTTATGCTCACGTTTGGCTCGCTTAATAGTTTTGCAGAAGCTTCGGTGCGCCTCACTGATAAGATAAGGATCACCACTTCTCCGCGCATCAGCATACCGTCGGCGTTGGTCAGAGCATTCCTGACTCCAATAATCCTTACACGGCAAACATGCGGGTCTCGGGGGATTGGCTGTAAGTAGAATAGCTGATAGGGTAGAAATACCAGAGGATGTCACCGCATCTATGAGTTGGGAGGTGGGTTCCTCAAAGTGCAGGCTAGGAGGAGCGGTAGTTGTTAGGGCTTGACGGAATATCTCTGAAGTATCTGCGTCAAACTTGGGCAACTTCATTGACGGAAAGCGCCTTTGGACTGAAGAGAGCTGCACTACGCCAGATATCGTTTCATGATCGGACGTTGTGTGAGCCATTGGATCCACCCGTGTCAAAAGTCCTTCCATGTTAGCCAGAACAAGGTCGAGGACGTGGCCAGCGCGATGAGTAGGAACTCCATAAGGTAAAGCCGACCTTACCGAATGGTCATCAATCCAGTCGACAAAGTGTCCGACTCCAGTCGAACGAGACATATTAGGCTCCCATAGTTCGTGGTGAAGATTAAAATCTCCCACAAATATGGAGTTGGGCTTCACCGGCCAATTAAGAAGAGGGCTGATACAATCAGGCATAGGCGCTCCAGGTTGCCGGTAAAAGTTAATGGCCTCTACAGACGGAGAGCACTGAAGGAGGAGCGCGACGATATCGGGTGACGAACCACTGTCTAACTGAATCGGACGGAGGTTAGAACGTTTTCGTACGTACGTGAGAGCGCGAGGGCGGGCTAGCTTCCAATCACGATTGAGAGGAGTGAAGATAACGTAGGCCGGGTGGGACTTTGTTACATTCTTGAAATTAATAATTTTAGTCCAGGGCTCCTGAACAAAGATCACATCATAGTTGCCTTGGAAAGCGGCTTGCAAAAGTATGAGGTGAGAGGATCCACCACGTCCGACGTTAGCCTGGAGGAAACGAAGACGAGGCGGGGGGTGGCTCCTAAAATAAGCTCTATTATTCATAGAGGTTTGGAGTGTTATTGGACGCTTGCCCGTCTGAATCTATTTCCATAGATCCATGCGAGGCGTTCTCAAGGGCGGTAAACCTATTTTGGGTAGCGGAAGGAGCGTGTGTAGAAGGATCGCTGGAGTTCCCGGAGGGAGGCGACTGATCATTTAAGTTGTCGGAGTTGGAGGTAGTAGTGGCAGCACCAGCGGCGGCAGCAGCAGCAGCCCGACGGGACTTGCGAAGCTTGTTACGGTTGCCCGAACGAATTTCGGTAACCTCTTTCATCGAGAGTTGAATAAGTTTGCCCTTGTGAGGGCGAGGACGGAGGGAGCAATTAAGGTCGTCTACAGGGTGAGGGCCCAAGCAGTTGATGCACTGTCGAAGATGAGAACATTCTCCTTGGTGGCGGAGGGTGCCGCAAGAGGCGCACAAAGCTTGGATCCGGCAGCGAGAGGATTGATGGAACCCGAAACAAGCTTCGCACTGAACTACCTTCGGGTTAGGGATGTAGCGCCGGGATGGGGCACTGTCAACTATCCGAAAGGTCGGAACCTCCTTTGGGAAGAATATAATTGCAGTACGGAAGGGGTCATGACCATTCTCATGCTGCGACCAGCGGGCGCTAGATGGGGCCACACCTGTCTGCGCTTGAGCGATGCTCTTGACGTCATCCAGCGTAGAGGAAGCCAGACTTGATACCGGATTCCAAATGGTGCGTGGAATGCGTTTGACGACGTATCCAATACGCTCCTCCACTTGATGTAAAGCTCCTGAAAGAGAGGCCTTGATGGAGTCGGCGTGTTCCAATGCAAGATTCAGCAATTCCTCGGACGAGAAGGTTATGCTGAATCCGGTTGAGTTGCGGGAAACGGAGGCGATACCCTCCTTGAGGCCAGGGACGATTTTAATAAGAGCAACTTTAACTGATGTCGCATCTGCTCTAAAGAGAGGAGCGTCTTCTGTAAGGCGAAAGATGGCTTTAGGGCCCCTGCATATTACGGTAGGTTTTTGCGCAGTTGCGCGAGGAGGTCGATTTTTGGTGCTGGGCTGAGCGGCAGCCGGGGGAAGAGAGGCAGATGGGCATGCGGCAATTGCTGCCCAACTTTGGGGTTGATAAGCTTGAGGAACGAAAGGTCGGGAGGGAATGTTTTGGCTGGGCTTTGGTAGGGAGCTCGCCGGCTTGGGCTGTCTCGGAGAGTCATGTCGCTTAGGATGCCCTGAAGCAACCGCGAAAAGAAACGCGTCTATTTGTTCGCGCACGAAGGATTTAATGAGAGGGTCTGCCTCTTCAACAGATGTCCAAAACTTGTTGTGGAAGTTCTGAACCCAAGTAGCCCGGCCTTTTGCAACGCGCTGTACAAGCTCGAGTTCATCAGCGACGCGCTGGGCCAAGGGAGGAGGTTGCTGTGATTTGGCCATCACTGGCTGGATAACCAAGTAGTAAGAGGCAATGTAGATTGATTTAAGAGGGACTGTCTGTGAAGAATAGGGTCGGCGCGATTGTGAATCGTTGATGTCTTTTAGTTTGTACTAATAGCGATAGAGGCGAAAGCAAGTTGGGAACTGGTCACGTGAATAAAAATAGTTGCTATGACAACTTGAACTTGTGTTGGTAAAACAGCTCCTCTAATGTAACTAAATACTCTTCCACATATGTTTAGAAATAGACAGTATTTTGGCCAGCTTACTTTGTTTACATTGTTTTTGTGACAGACCCTCACAGAAGCTGCTCATAGACTGGTGCCAGCGGGTGTTTGGGAGTTTGGACTAGGTAGAGTATCTGGAAAATGCACTTCAATTTTTTTTTTCATTACTTAGCCTCGAGTCGGCGCTCAGTAACGTTGTCCTGTTGACAAAGTGCCGGTTAGCTCAGCCTGTAATAGCTACACGACGCGCCAGTGTCTACAGGAAACCGTTGCTCACTTCAAGGTTCAGATCTTTTTCTTTAGGACCATTCTTTGTAATTTACTAAGAACAAGAATCTTGTACAAATTTCACCTGGGAATTCAAGAGGTGGGGGTCGAGGCGCACCATGTAGATGCGCACAGATTCGGCCGAGTTGGCACAAAAATGGTCGGGGAGATTTTCCTGTCCACGATTGCTGGTTAAAGGAGTGTTTTCGTACTGAAAACGACGGTGGTAGTCGGCAGGTTCGCCGTGTCCTGATCGAGTGGCGATTGAAGCTGCGTAATTCTGCGGTGATTCTAAAGTTTGCTCCGTTACGAGCTCTCTACAGCGGCGTTGAGCCATGCTTTTAAGTCTCGTTTGGCTCACAATATTAGAGCCAGAGTTGCACAGGCTCTCTTGACGAGGACGTCGGCGGTTTCGCTGACATGAATGCAAACGTGTATAGGGCACCATTGTATGCTTGCTCATCGTAGTTCTGTGAAAGGGTAAATTTAAATTTTTAGCCGTCGCTGATAAACTGAAAACAATACAGTTCACCTGACGAGGACTCAGAGTAAGATAGCCACACAGAGAAGAAGAGAACATGTCTGATTCAATTTTTATCTTCATCGAAGAAAAGTCCCTAGAGTAGACGCCCCAAGTTGCTCGTGTGGATACCCTTCCCAGGATGTGAAACATATATTCATAGCATGCCCGCAATGGTCAACAGGAAGAGTCAAGATGTGGAGGAAAGCCAAAGAAAGATCCTTCAAGGCCATGATGATGAATAGCCTGGAAGATATTGCCAGAGTAGCCCCAGGGATTCTTGAAGATAGGTGGCTAGAGCAATTCCGCCATGGGAAAGACGTTAGAGCCATCGTAGAAGTAATGAAAAATAAGCCGGAAGAAGAGAAGTAGAGCGAAGGGAGTGGGAAGGAAGAGCATGTGCGACTAAGCGGGATTCATCACGCTTCCTCCAGATGAATCTTTGACTAATTTACGAACCTAAAAACAGGACAGACAAACAGTGGTGGTTTTTATAGAAACGTCATCTCCTGTGTAAACGAGCAGTTGAGAGATTCCTCCGTGGTCCATTTGTGGCGCTAAATCAGGCTAATGAAATTAAATTCAAAATAAAATATAGTAGAGCCTGTCTAAGTCGATCGTAAATCTCGCTTTAATTGTTGTTACTAACAGTTGCAACAATATAAAAACGTAAAAAATAAAAATAAAATAAAATCGATGAATCTTAACAATAATTACAGTGGGATCCACTTTCAACTTAGACAGGTTCTGTAGGGTATCAGGGGCAATTAGCTTTACTTACATATGGTATTGCGGCTCTAAATATTTTTACTAAACAGCGCTAATTTTGTCTAATTAGTAACAATATTTAGAGCTGCAATATCATATGCAAGTACACTACCCTTAGGGTAGTAATTTTGTAGTGGGTCTAAGACAGGGTTTTTGTGTGGGTATGCTAGGCCTAATTTGGTATGGTCTTTAAACAAATGGAGTTTAGCCCCTGTATTTATGAAAGTTTATGAAATTCCCTTAAACTTTTTGTATGACAATTTTCTCTGACAGAAGAATCTTGCAGTGGGTCTCCCTTGCCGCTAAGCTCAATTTGTATAATGATTGACTGCATAGAATTGTGCATTGAAGCTAAATTTATCTACCTAACTACCAAATCCACGAGTAAGGAAATTAGACTCCAAATTTACATGAAGACAACAAGCAAAAGCAGACAACTATCAGGACTACTTTAGACATCACTGAGAATCAATATTTAGTTGGTCCTCCATCAGCTTCCAACACAGCTCGATATATTTTCGGCATACTTTCTATCAGATCATCAAGATATTCATCAGGCACAGAATTTTATGCTTCTTGTACGATAGCCCGCAACTCGTCGTGGGTACGCTGCTTCCCCCGACCCAAGCTTGGATATCTCTCTTGGACATAATCTTTCATTTTATCCCAAACTGCTTCAATCGGATTCAAATCTGGCGAATAGGGTGACCAGTCGATAGGATCTATATGTCTCTCCTGGAACTCTTTTATCGTTCTTTCAGAAGCGTGAGCAGGAGCATTATCCTGCATCAAAAAGAGCCAAGGTCTCATCGAGACCATACCGTCAGTTAAAGGTAGTATCTCAGAGCAGTACTTTTCGGAGTCGATAGTCATCCACACCTTTTCCCAGAACAAGCTAGGACCTTTCTCTGACCCTGCAAAGGATCCCCAGAACATCCAACCGTTTTTCTTTCTTATCTTATCACCAACACACGTGATATGAAATTCCTGGTTGGTCTATGTCAACTTATTAGAGAGAGAAAGTCTTTCAAACCAAAAAGCATTGTACTGACCGTCCTTGTGATCCAGCCTCTAGTGTGTTGACCGTCTTTAACCCAGGTTTTGTCCGTCGAAAGAATCGATCTCCAGTCTTCTACGGTCAAGTCAATGTGAGCTAAAGCCCATTCTCTGCGGCTCCTTCCAGTTAGTTCGGCGACAGCAGGCTTGTTGTGGGTAGGATGACGCCTGTAACCCCTCTTCTATAATTCGCTTTTGATGACGCGCTCGCTGACATCCAGGTGACTGAATGGCCCCAAAGCAAGTTCCATGTAGCTCATCCTTCGATTTTCATAAGATTCATTAATGGACTTCTCAATTCCGTCGACAGCTTCAGTTGAGAGTTTCGGTAGACCTTTCCTCTTTTTCGGTGTGACAGAGCCGCGGCGTAGCAAATAATAAACCTGTCCCCTAGAAATCCCAAGTTGAGCCGGAATTTGGGATTGGTTTTTACCGCCTTCATAGAGAGCCATTATTTAAAGTATTAGCTAAATATCAGTCAAATTCTTCCCTAATTTTACACTTACTTGCAGGCATTGGTCTCTTGACAAGCGTTTGCGTCTAGGTGTCGAAGGTGGAGATTGAGGCGGTTGTGATGATTCTATGTCTAGTGTAAATTTAGTAGCTATTTAAGTCACTGTCTTCCGAATTAAATACCTTGGCTGAGCTAAGGAGAAAGTTTATTTAAAAAAGCTGAGGATACCTAATACCCAATAGCTAATTATGATAATATTATGTAATATGAAATAGATTAGAGCATCAAGTCTCTCGCTTGATGATGACAGTATCAATAATAACAGTAATAGTTAAATAAGCCGTTGAGTGTGGAAACAAGTACAGTAGAGCCATACCGGGACCATAAACTCGATACCAAGACGAACCACATCGATATATCTATCTTCTCGAACCCAAAACGCCTACAAAATAATCATTCACCCAATCAAACAACAATGGCCCCGCAGTTCTCCAACAGGACTGCCCGGCGGCCATCCTCATCTCCCCACGAAAGAGTGGCATCCCCGGATGTCATGATGGTCGACGCTCGACCAAGCCATCCAATTCAAACCAACCCAAACAACGCGTTTGGTACCAGCCGACCGCAGAGCTCTTTCGAATAGAGCCTAACTGTTGTGCCTAGGAGCATAGTGGACATGGCAAGGCTGCATAAGCAGCAGATGAGGTGACACCACCAAGGCTAGGATGAAGTGGTGGGACTAGTTAGGCGAGGTGTGGGTCCCACGAGTCTAGATGTTTGCATTGTTTGCTCTTTTAGCGCACGGATGATTCTGGCAGTATAAGTGGGCCTAGATTCGCCACTTTGTAACATATCATCTTCATCATCTTTATATTACACAATATCAAGTACCTCTACTTCACGCATTTGTTTCCCATAAATCAATCTTAGCTGCCTTCACACAAGTATGTTCCCAATCATATTCCTGGTAAAACAGGTTATGAGCCCGGCGCTGTACTGTGCATGTAAGGACATATGCTAACGATATGTTTAGGAAATATTTACAAACATGTCATCAAGCACACACAATTCATCCAGGGTAATCTTGTCAGCAGGTGTCTCGATGACGAAATGGAAGACCGGACTCCAGGCAAAACTAGCCAAGAATAACGTGATTGGACACGTGTTCCATAACTACCCAGGGATCCGACCAATCAACAAACCTGCCGACCCTACATAGGGTAAGGCGCAAACGGACCCAGACTTTGAGATGGTCCTGCAAGCTCACCTGCGTGACTTGGAAGTCTGGACTCTTGGTGAGATATCCGCCAAGAACATAATTATTAACCGTCTTGAGAGTAGCATGTGCCCACGCACACACGATCATATGACGGCGAAAGAATTATATGACGGAATTGCCAATACTCGGAAGGAAACTGCGACGGCGCCATATGCGCTCGCATTGGAGACTTTCCTCCGAACAAGGTTTGGCTTGCACGCAGATGATTACATTAACAGGTTCCAGGCCAATTTGCAGAGCCTGAATGAAGCTGCGGATAATCTGCATGCCTCTACAGGCACAGAGTATCATGTGACAAAAGGACAGGCTGCAGCCATCTTTGTTTTGGGTACTAAGCATGTACCATGGTTAAGTACTTGGAGAGACTTAAGAGCATGTACGGATGAAAATTCGTACACTTCACTAGAGTCGATGATGTCAACTCTCCGAGTAGTCAATGGGCATAGGGCATTCCTACCCATTCACGGTAATCCATCTGATAATTCTAATCAAGCCATGGCAATGCATGCCAGCTACGGTAAAGAAGGACCTAATAATGACTGTAAGCGATGCAAGCATTGCCATAAAAACAGTCAATGTTTCAAACAGCATCCCGAGTTAGCTGTTGGCCCAGCAGGTGAAAGATGGTTAGCTCGGAGAGCATTAGGGAGAAGTGGAGGAAATGAAGGAAGAGTGAACACTGTGAACGGCAACAATACCGACAGTGATTCTGATATAGGGTTGAACGATGTAGTCATAGCTGCCACTGCAGCTGCTCATAATGAAACCATTGCTATTTATGATACTGGTGCTTCGCACCATTTTGTTCCGCGTGAATCTATGTTCAGTGAATTACTCACCAAAAGTAAACCCATCAAGTTTGATCAGGCTGTGGGAGATACAGTATTAACTCGACAAGGCACTGCACGTGTCACCATAGGTCAAGTCACATTTGAGTTACGGGATTCCCTCCACTCCCCCAGGTCATCATGCATAATCTTCTCTGCCGGAAGGTTACAAAGACTTGGAGGTATTGTACCCGACAAGAATATGACAACATTAATCAGGAAGAGACCTGACAATCAAGACATTGCCCTTGCAAGATTGACTCGGAAGAACAATGTTTACTACATTCTCCCAATCTCTCATTCCTTAAACTTAACCCACATCGCAGCCCCAGGCATTGCCAGGGTCCCCAAGACAACCTGCGCTCAACGTTGGCACCAGCGACTCGGCCACACAGGGCAAAAGATTTTGAAGAAAACTGCACAATGTTCCAAAGGCATGGAAGGCTTAGACACTGGTGAGTTAACAACCTGTGAGACCTGCCACCTTAGCAAAGCACAACGATACGTCTCACGTGAACCCAGACCAACGCCATTCGAGCCGCTCGATGAGGTGTTTATTGACACTGTTGGAAAGCTAACAACAGCATGCAACGGCCATCAATATGCTGTTATTGTCACCGACGCAAAGTCACGCATGAGATGGGCTATCACTGTGTGCACCAAAGACCAGATTGCACCTGAGCTCGTAAAATGGGCTGAACATCAACATCATCAATACGGTAAAAGAGTCCGCACCATTTTCAAAGACAGAGGCTCAGAATTCTCCCGCATAAAATCTTACTGTGACCAGCATGGGATCAGAACGGATGTCTCTGCCCCATACACACCAGAGCAAAATGGCGCTTCAGAAGCATCTAATAAAGTCATCCTGGGAAGAGCCAGATCCATGCTCATTGATGCCAAAATGCCCGCATGCTACTGGCCATGGGCTATCGAACATGCTTGTTTTATCACTAATCGCCTGTTGTCAGAACTTGTCAGGCCCCGGTACTTTCAAATTGAATATCTCCTTGCTGGACCCTGAAGATCTGTTATGCCGATCTATTTTAGGACCGACGCATTAATAGTAATCTTGGCAACAAGCTTTATTTAGATATTCTATTTTCGTCTCGTTATTTTTAACTTGCTTGGGTTGAATAATTTATGGCAAATCTTCAGGATAATGGTTCTAGGAATTTGGATTCTACTGTACATAAGGAGTTGTAGCCTTCCCTTCTTCTCTCTTCACGCTTTGTCTTTTCTGTCATCCTATCACTACCTTAGAAATCAACCACCTTAGAAATCAACCACCTTAGAAATCAACCACCTTAGAAATCAACCACCTTAGAAATCAACCACCTTAGAAATCAACCACCTTAGAAATCAACCACCTTAGAAATCAACCACCTTAGAAATCAACCACCTTAGAAATCAACTACCTTAGAAGTCTACCACCTTAGATACCACTTATCTCAGTCCACATTTCTTCTCACTTTGCCTTGTCACTTTCTTTATTCTCTACTCCTCTATCTCCCATAACATTCCCAACAGCACGGGTATCTGAAAGTCACAATATCCACCCACCAACGTGACACCTGTACTGCTTACGTACCAAATCTGTACCATTGTTAAGCTTTCTTCAAGAACTAAAACAGCCCCATCCAAGCCAAGTCGATTTCACCAGTCTCCCTCGATTTGGATGTCGTGCATATAAGCTCATCGACCCAAAACCAGGAAAATTCGAGCCAAGAGCAAGTATGGGTTGGTTTGTAGGGTTTCAGAAAAACACCAACAAGAACTTTCTCATATATTACCCTCATTGGACTCCAGTTCATGGCTGGAAATGGCTAGAAGGGGTCACACCCCACGCAAACTTTAATTAAGATATAGTTTTTGGTGACGAGCTGAACTCGACAGAACGGCAACATACAACCAGTTACTGGTCAAACCTCGACTCCATCTTCTCAGAGTCGCCCTCTCCTCAGCCGCCGCACCCAGCTTTTAGCAATGGCCCATCACCACGACCTGAAGAGCACAATACTAATACACCTGCATTTTATCAGACTCATCCAGACAGTCAGAGGGAGCATCATCCCTCCATACCTAATCACTCAATAATTAACATGCAATCAGAAGAGACATATGGCACAGCTCCATCCTCTCCAATCATAATCCCAGAATCAGAACCACATGATGTTCACACTGTGCCCAACTCGCCATCTTCAACTCTTACACCTTCAAGTTCAAGGGATCTGCAAGTCCTATCACATAATCACGGCCTTGCCGATCAGAGGGAGATAACTAATGAGGAAAGATCAGACGAAGAAGCAGAACTGACCGAAGATGATCACTATGACCAAGTTATGACTGGCTGGGATCCAATACAACCAGTGGTCGGAGTCAAGCGTCCGCACTCACCAGAAAATGGCATGACCAGGTCACAACGCGGTAGAGCAGTCAAGCGTGTTGACTATTATCGACTACACCATGGCATGACAGCACAAGCATCAACGGATCCACAAACATGGGACGAAGCAATGACCAGCCCAGAAGCCTCGCATTGGAAAAGAGCAGCTGAAGAAGAATTCCAATCTCTGAAGCAGAAGGGAGCCATACAGATAATCCCACACTCGCAACTACCCAAAGGCCGCAAGCCCATGAAATGCAAGTGGGTATTTAAAAAGAAGTTTCTCGCAAACGGAGACATAGAAAAATACAAGGCTCGCTGCACAGCGAAGGGCTTTACTCAGCGACAAGGCATTGACTACCACGAAACCTTCGCTCCTACACCTAGACCTGAAACGGGACGAATCATTCTCGTTCTTGCACATCAACTAGGCTGGCATAGAAAACAAGGTGACGTACCAACTGCATTCCTTAACCCTGACCTCAATATTGACTTGTTTTTGGAACTTCCAAAAGGATACGAGAAAGATAGCCATGTCATCCGACTCTGCAAAAGCCTTTATGGACTCAAACAAGCAGCGGCATTGTGGTATGATGACGCCAAGTCAACACTCGCACAGCTGGGTTTACTCCCCACTACATCTGACATCTGTCTCTAGACTAACAGTGAAAAGGATGTCTTTGTACTCATGCATGTTGATGATTTTCAAGTAGTAAGTCCACATCAGTCAAAGATAGACCTACTAATGAGTGCATTATATCGCAAATATAACCTCAAGACTGTTAGTACGGATCTTTTCCTCGGCATAGAGATCACCCATCCAGCCCCTGAGACTCTCAAACTCTCTCAAGGCCAATATGCGCGCACACTGCTGAACAGACATGGTCTCAAAGACTGCAAGACAGCAAACACGCCAATGGAGCGCATGATGGAACCAAACAATGAGCTATGCATGTCGCATGAAAAGACAGAGTACAACTCATGCATTGGAGGATTGCAATACCTCTCAAACAACACGAGACCAGACATTGCATTTGCAGTCAATCATCTTGCAAGATTCCTAGTTAACCCATCTAATGAACACATGCAGGCCGCACGTCAAGTACTCCGGTACATTGCTAAGGACCCTGATCAAGGCATAACATTCAACAGAAGTAACAATCAGGCAACTCTCGAAGCATACACAGACGCAGACTTCGCGGCCGATCCATCAACTAGCCGGTCAACATCTGGAATGCTAATCAGATTATCATCAGGCCCCATCAGCTGGAAATCGCATCTGCAACGAAAGGTCGTCCTGTCTACTACTGAGGCAGAGTACTTGGCAGCTACTGAAACCTGCCGCCAGCTCCAGTGGGTCAAGTCGCTAATCCAAGAGCTAGGTCTCACTAGCCGCATTAACGGGGCAGCATGCACCAACCTTCACGTGGAAAATCAATCAGCAATCTCGCTAATCAAAAACCACGACAACCATAAGCGGTCCAAGCATATAGCGCTCAGGAACTTCTATTGTCGTGAACAGCATCAGAATGGCAAGATAACTGTTACCTACGTTCCGTCCAACCTTCAGCTTGCTGACGCACTAACAAAGGTCAAATCGCCAGTGCCAATCCACTAACCAGGCTAGACGGGGGTCGTTACCGACAGAGGGAGTGTTGTGCCTAGGAGCATAGTGGACATGGCAAGGCTGTATAAGCAGCAGATGAGGTGACACCACCGAGGCTAGGATGAAGTGGTGGGACTAGTTAGGCGAGGTGTGGGTCTGTTGATCATGATTTCCTTTTGTTTAATTGGTTAAATGCTACTCCTTAAAAGTCTAAATATTTTATGCATATATGTACTATATTTAGCTCCTTTTCTAAGTGTCGGTTAAGCGGCTTTCGCGTAAGCTCGGTATCGGGCTCACCGAGCAGTTAGGAAAGGGGGTCGGAATAACCGAAGTTCGAGCAATCATCGGGAATACCGAGGTTAGAGGCTTGACGTCACTGACTCTTGAGATGTAGTCGGCTTCACCAAAGTACTGATAGCAGAGTTGTTCTAGAACGAAGAAAAGGAGAAGGAAAAAGGATTGGCAAAGTTTAATGTCTACATAAAAGGCTAGATAGATCCAGAAAGAAAGGACCGCACTTCTGAAATAAAAAAAAAAAACATTGACTGAAATCTTTCCGATTGACAGTTATCAGCACCATTTGCAGCAAAAGCACCAGCAAAAGCACCAGCACATCAGCTCACCCAATCCCTATTCCAACTCCTATTCTAATCCCCAACTCAATCTCATTTTTAGACTAAACATCACCCTCATCTTGATTTAACTCTTCATCACATTTATATATTTCAACACTTATTATGCATCAAATTCATCAAAACTCCGAGGAAATCTCCTCCAAAAAGATATATTTGGTTGATCATTCAACCTGGCTGCCATGAATAAACATTATCAAGGCAAAAGCGTTGAGAGGATGCATCGAAGACGTTTGGCAATATATTGACCCGAATAAACCATCTCAGCCAGAACTTCCAGCAATACCTGATGAGCCGCAACCAGAAGATGTGAAACCTGGCGCTAATACAATTATGGATCTTGACTCGAATCAGTTTGCAAGGCTTCAATATCTAGAGAAACGCCACTCCATTAAAGTCAATCAAAACAATCAAATCCTGAAATCCATTCGAGAAATAGACAGCTATATTATGGGAAGTATTCAGTTTGACAATGAGCTTTGGACCCGTAATGCCACCTCAACTTGGGCTCTGCTTAGAGCACTTCAAAAAAGACTTGCCCCAACTGATCACTCTACTAAACTGGAAGTTATCAGATCTTACAACGCTATCAAAGCATACGATAAAAATCAGACTGTAGAGAGATATTTATACGAATGGGAAAGGATTTATGGCATTGCCACGTCAATCAACCTTCCAGATGTGATGGAAGAGCGACCGCTATATGATTTCGCCCTTGCTGTAGAAAGTATCGATCAGTCCTACGCAACCAATCTCGAATTAAGAATAGATGAAAACGTTAAGCAGCGGACCATGAATAATTCAGTGAGACTTATCCAACTTGAGGATATCATTGAAGAATTCAGAAATTATTACAATAGGCATAAGCTATCCCGCCATAATCTAATCCCTGCATCATTTGCAACTTCTCATAATGAGCCAAAATCGGATTCAAGGACATGCGTTTGTGGAAACTATCACTTGTTTAAGGACTGCTATTACTTGAACCCTGATCTAAGGCCTTCAGGTTGGTACGGAAAAGAGTTAATATATCATAAAATCAATCAGGCGCTCGCAGATCCTCGCAGAGAAAAAATTATAATTTTAATATCCAAAAGATTCAAATATGACGGTGAATTTAAAGGAACTGGCAGCACAGACTTAGGTCCTAAGCGAAAAAATGAGATATCAGCAAACGCTATTACTGAAATCCATGAGACAGAAGAACTTCAGAATATTTATAGAAATGATCATTTAAATTTTGCAACACTTGCTGCGACAGATTCTAAAAATCCCCTCAAGGACGCTTGGATTTTAGATGGAGGATCGGACATTCATGTTTGTAACGACGCCAATAAATGGAAATTCGAATTATCAAAACCAGCGAGAAAGGGGGAGATGATAAGAGCCGGCAATTCTACAATTCCAATCGAAGCCTATGGAACAGTTCGAGTCGGAGTTGACACGCCCACCGGAAAAAAACACATCACGCTAAAGCATGTAGGTTTAGCTCATGGGTTTCTGACCAATATTGTTTCAATGCAGTTGTTGAACGAAGCTGGATTTCATTGGAATAGTAGAACCCCGACTAAACTAGAATGTGAAGATCAGTCCATTGCTTGTACGTTGTATCAAAACGGGGGACATATACTTTTCAACAACCCGCGAAACGCAAATTGTCACGATGTAGCCCTCATGGCCAAAGTGAATTATGATCCGGTCCTCCGTACCATAACTGAGGCCAATCTACATAAAATATTATCGCATGCGAATTCAGAAGTTTTGTCGCACATCAACGGACCAGATTATAAAATAAACATAGATAAATCTGACCCAACGCCAGAAAGCAAAAAATGTGTATCATGTTCTCTAGCCAAGTCAAAAAGATTAATTTCAAGAAGACCAGGCTCAGAAATTCCACGCACTGGAACTCCTTTTCAAACACTTTGTTGGGACGCAATAATAATGGAAGAAGCCTACAACGGTGATAGATATATTAGTCATTTTTACTGTCCTGATAGTCACTTTAATTTTGTTTTTACTTGCAGGATGAAAACAGAATTCAAACTCACAATACGAACTGTCCTTCAAATCATCAAGACGCAATGGAAATACGAAGTACATTCATTCCGCTTAGACGGCGAAACCTCTCTCATTCAAGAATGCAAGAATCTCGTCACCGAGCACGGAATTATTTGTCAAATTTCAGCTGCCGATACCCCGGAACAGAATGGTGCTGCTGAGCGCTCTGGAGGAGTGATAGTAGTCAAGGCTCGAGCGATAAGCTTAGAGGCCTCATTGCCAACGAGCCTCTGGCCGGAAACTGTGAAGTATGCAGGTTTCATTGCAAATCGGACCCCAATTCGACAACTTCAGTGGAAAACACCATTCGAAATGATACACAAGGTTAAACCGAGTTACGCACACTTGCATATCTTTGGTTGTCGAGCTTATGCCCTGGATAAACATATACCAAAGTCAAAGAAGTTAAGCCCAAGAGCGCACATTGGGCATCTTGTAGGATATGACTCGACTAACATATTTAAGATTTGGATTCCAAGCAAGAGCAAGACGATAAGGACTAGAGACGTCACGTTTGATGACACGAAATTCTATGATCCCAGGGAGCTTGATCTAGGGTCAGTAGTGTGGGAGTCCGCCGAAAACTTAATCAATGTAATTGAAATGCCAGAATGGAAAGACGTGAGCCTGGAAGTAGAATCAGAAAATAACAATATCATCGTGGATGTACCACTCAACCCCGGAGGAAGCGATAAATCAAAATCGATGAAAATAAAGTTAGACAATATTCCAGAGTTACTCCCAGTAACACGCCCCGACGATTATATGAAAACAGCTGAAAGCCCGAAAAACATCAACAGTGATATAAGCGAGAACAACATTATTCAAGGGAAAAGAAAGCGCAAGCAAGCAAATTTTACTGCGTTTCACAACGCGTTTGCAGCAGGAAAGAAAGTTGTTGAGTCAAATAAAATCCATCGAAATAACTTACCTCGGCCTCCAAAAAGTCATCAAGAAGTACTTAGACATGAATACTCAGCTGGATTCAAGGCAGCGGAAATAAAAGAATTCAATACACTGTTTGAGAAAGAGCTGTGTAAAAAAGTCAGCCAAGAGGAAATAGGGATTATGGAAGCACGCGGAAGTTTAGAACTAGGCAAAAAGCCTTTGCCGTTAATGTGGGTATATACCTACAAATTTGACGCTGATGGCTATTTGCTATCGTTCAAAGCAAGACTTGTAGCCAGAGGAGACTTACAAAAGACGAATGAGGAAACTTATGCAACAACCTTGGCTGCGCAAGTATTCAGAGCATCAATGGCAATTTCCGCTGTTTACGAGTACAAGATACGCCAGTACGATGTCGTTGCAGCATACACTAACGCTACACTCCCAAAACCATTAGTTGCTTACCTACCTGACGGTTTTCGAGCAAGTGGATTTTTCCTATTGATAAAAAAGGCATTATACGGTTTACCCGAGTCAGCGTTACTTTGGCAAAGCCATCTTCAGTCGACACTTATGAGTATAGGCCTTGCCCCAGTGCCTGGTGTCAACTGTCTGTTTGTTGGTAAAAATCTCATCACATTATTCTATGTGGATGATATTATCGTCATCTATCACGAACGTGATATTGCAGATGTGAATTATTTCGAAGAACAGTTGATGAGAAAATATCAAACTAAGCCTCTAGGACAAATTAATCACTTCCTGGGTATTAGAGTGGTTAGAAATGAATCAACACGAAAGATATGGCTTGTTCAGGATGCTTACCTGGAAAATTTAGCAAAAGAATTCAACATAGACGAAAAAGGAGTGAAACCCCCGACAACGCCTCTACCGATATCTCCGTTATACCCTAACTCAGGACAAGCTACAGCCAGAGAAATACACAGTTTTCAACAGCGTGTTGGAAAGTTAAATTACGCAGCTGTTGTAACTAGGCCGGACATCGCCCATGTAGTATCAAAACTCTCAGAATTCCTGCAAAATCCATCGAGAGAACACATAGAAGCTGCAGACCATGTGATTAGATATTTATGTGGAACTAAGTATAGGGGCATCGAATACGGCGGGAACGTAACTGACACTTCATGTCGAACCTTTGTCGCATCGAGCGATGCATCATTCGCAGATGATCCAGAAACTAGATACAGCTCCAACGGATTCTGCCTTCAATTATTTAATGGAATGATACATTGGAAGGCGACGAAGCAAAAATCCGTTACGACATCGAGCACAGAAGCTGAGCTGCTGGCGCTTACAGTCACAGCGAAAGAGTACATTTGGTGGATACGTCTCTTTCAGAATCTGCATTTGGACATTCAATCACCGGTAATCTTCTGCGATAATCAACAAACGCTTAGATTGCTGAAAAAAGAAACTCCGAAGCTAGCAACTCGCTTAAAGCATGTCGACATCCATCAATGCTGGCTCAGACAAGAGGTACAGGAAGGTAGAATAAACGTCGAATGGATCGAATCCAACAAAATGATTGCTGATGGTTTTACGAAAATACTCCCAGCTCAGAAACACCAAATCTTTGTCAAACAAATGAATTTGGTTGATGTGGAAATTACTAATTATAATAAACACTGTGCAATAACGGACTCAGATTCGGGTGGCGAATAATTTCACACTTTTTTGGATAACATTATCTGAGTACAGTTCAGTTTTGTGTCTTTATCATCAAAACTGGGGGGGGTGTGTTGATCATGATTTCCTTTTGTTTAATTGGTTAAATGCTACTCCTTAAAAGTCTAAATATTTTATGCATATATGTACTATATTTAGCTCCTTTTCTACTCTGATACTACGGTATTAATCGTGTATAGGCGCTAAAATTCGACTTTTACAGGGTATATAGGCTTTTACTAACTTGAATTAGCATGACGATAAGTAGATCTCCCCACCTAAACTTTAAATTTGTATGGCAAAAATTTCACAACGAAATATTCGTTGGTTTTGCTTTTTTGGTCCATTATAGCCCTCTATTCACTTTTTAATTCATTAATACATTTCATAAATAAATTATACTTCTATCTAGCTAATAATTTACATATCCGCCTTCAGCTTCGTAAACGGCTCTGATTCTTCGGGGCATCGAATCTATCAGTTTCTCCAAGTCATCCCCATTAAACCCCAGATCCCACGCCTCGTTCACTATTTGACGAAGATGCCCTTGACTCCGCTGCCCCCCTTGATCCAACGCTGGATAAAGACGCTCCATGTACGCTTTCATATAACTCCACAAAGTTTCTATCGGATTTAAATCAGGAGAATATGGCGGCCACTCCATTAGAGAAATATTCCTCCTTTCAAACTCACGCATAGTTTGCCTCGACTTGTGAGGAAGGGCGTTGTCCTGCATCACATCTAGTCCTGGTTCCCGAAAGACCGCACTCTCTATGAGAGGCACTATCCTCTCGCAGTAACTGGCCGCAGTGATATGGCCCCACTCCTTCTCCCAAATCAGGCAAGGCCCCTTTTGTCGTCCAAAGAAAGATCCCCAGAACATCCACCCAACTCTCCTCCGCGTCTTGGCTAGGACACAAGTATCTTCGTACTCTTCCCCAATCTTTGACTTAAACTTAGCTCAAGGGAACTCTAAATCTTAGGAGCCTTTAAGGGACTACTGACCTTTCTTGTGACCCAACGATCACTTTGCCGACCATTCATAGCCCAAGTCTCGTCGGACCAGAGGACTCTCATCCAATGTTCCTTCCGCCAGTGGAGATGTATTCTGGCAAACTCATATCTCTTCAGTTTGTTGACTGAAGAGATAGGAGGTTTTAATCGTGCAATCCTGCGTGCATATCCCCTCTTTGCCAGTTCACGTCGGATCACATTCTCGCTCACACCAAAGTGCCGAAATATAAAATGTGCAAGTTGGAAAAATGACATCCGACGATTTTCCGATGATAAACAGACGAAAAATTCTATTTCATCGACCTGGGAACTACTTAGAATAGGTGGCCTACCACTGGAGTACTGAGGCTCGGTATTTTCAACGCTCATGGTGTATTGTACCTGTCGCCATGTAATCCCAAGGCGTTGAGAGATTTTGACGTAACTGTGTCCCTCACTGGCCAAGGTTCTAACCTGCACATGTTACTCTCTTAACCTTATCAATTTGTAGATTTCAGACTTACTTGAATACGTTGAGTTTGTGTTAGGCGTTTTGCATAAGTAGGAGATGCTGATGATGGAGAAGGTTGTTGAGGTGAATCCATCTTTGCGGCAATCTAGTACAGTAAATTAAAATCTTCTAAAGTAGTTGACTTAAGGTTCAGATGCACTCACATGAAGTAAAAATTAGATAGATGAATGAAATAAAAGTATGCCGTTGAGCAAAATAATAGTAAATAGCTGACAATGATTTAAACGAAACGACCTCAGGTGTGCGCGAGTGAAGAAAGGTGCAGGCATGAAGGTGGGCGTTGGACTTCATATACAGATGCATATCTCTTATGCCTTAGGCCATAAGATTTTAAAATTTGAAGCTAACAGGGATACTGTGGATCTATCGTGAGGTAACCTGGAATATCACCACTTTATCTCCACTTTATCCCCGCTTTAACCCCTGTACCCTATAAGAAGCGGATCAACGAACAATACCCTATCATGAGAGTAGACACCAGAGCCACACGAGGTGCGTATCCCCATCTGTATCTACCTAATACCCCATAGTCCAGATATCCTCCTTATACCGACGCTACCAGCGCTCAGGTAGCGGTGCTCTTTCATCGGGAGACAGTATAATGCCAGAATATCTGTAAACAGTGAGAATTCATCTTGGTAAAAAGGGCCAACTTAGTCTGATCCATCACCACCATAACGGGAGCTGGGTACGCCCCGGAAACTCGTGTGGGTGACATTTCCTCCGTGACCAAGTAATGCGTGTTTCTGTTGGCTCCGAAGATAAACTTCAGGTTCGTAGGGGCCACCACGTACAGGTAGAAACGCCGTCTTCGTCCCCCGGTATGTAATTTAACAAGCCAGTGTGTTTTGACAACGGATCAAAATTCGATCTGAAGATCGCAAGGGAATTATGCATTATGTTCCACATGCTACGTACTATTACGAGCCTTGAGGTGTAAGTAAGCGAGTGTAGACTTGTGTCCCTTGAATATCAGATATCTCAATCTAAGTTTTCTCGTATTTTTCCTCAGAAAGAGTAAGTCAAGTACCTGTGTCGCTCGCATCTACACACTTCTTCTCTTACAAGAACCTTCGTAAACATAAACCTTCAGCTTCATATAATATTTCTCCGTTCCAAAATGGAAATCTACTCAATGCTGTTCGGAATGTAAATCTTTCCGCGTTGTAAATGAATTTCACGAGAACGAGGAGAAAAATTTGGTGTAAGACTATCAAAGACATCAGGAAAAATTGCAGGAACCGAGTCTGACGTGCTGCTACTACAGTGTATAAGTTGAAAAATATAGACGACTCTGATACAAGCCAAGACAGGCGGAGTCCTTAGACAAAGTTTTGTGTGAAATAAGCCGGGACGAGATGGTGCAGTGGTACACCGTCCAGGCCGCTCTCCAAAGTAAAATCTGGGTAGTTTGGACACATGTCTCATTTGTGATAGGAGAGAGTTGGTTCGATACTAGTTAGACCCACACACCACATTCTCCTGCAGTGATACCGTATTCTCGGAATGATGAAAGCGTACATAGATAACAAAAAGGGGGTTCTCGCTTTTCCCGGTGATGGGTCTTCAGGGAAGAAGTGATATGCCGTGAGAGTTCACTTCGTAGTGGTACGTGCAAATAAAATCTGAGTGTGAATGTTCTAAAGGTCAAACTGAGTTGTTAAGTGGACAAAAGGTATCTCCCGAGGTTATCTGCAGGGGCCAATAAGGTGCCAAATCAGATTAAATGTAATCAAATACAAATTAAGAGCGTGATGAACGAAAATGCCGCTGTAGAAGCTCGACCTTTCTCATCTATTATAGAGCACGCCGCGTCAATCACTCCAAGGGTGAGACGATACCAAGCTCCGAATCTATGTAAAATGGATGGCAATTTCAGAAGAATCTTAAAAAAATAAAAGTATTCCTGGTGTGGTGCGCCAAAGTCCTGTGTGCTCAAGGGCTATATAGCCAAGATGTGTCGAGAAGATAGTAAGAGTATGAAACCAGTATACTCGTTAAGTTGTATATTTCTTAGGGCCATAGTTTATCATTATTTGACTGTCAAAACAAAGTAGTGTCATGTTTCAACTTAATTAAGTGAGAATTAGAGCTGCACAATCCAGACATACGAAACCATTAGCAAAACCCAACTGATCGAGAGCGCTTAGAAATAAATTTATTTTATTCAGATTTCTACTTTTGTTTCTATACATCAAGATATACATTAAGTGATTGATGTTTGCATTAGTCTATACAATCAGATTTATTCTAGCTGACAAAAATTAGGCATATTTAATTCAAACTGAAGTGGAAATACTAAAGCTGACTATGACTACTCATGACATGATTAAATCAAGTGAATGAAATTCAACTTACAGTCGTTGATCGAGTTGTTAAATTTTTCTTCCGTCATCGACATTAGTAATGAGACTATTCGACATGTCTCAACATCATCCGTATCGATATGACCAAGACTTACTCATGTATAAATGTTTTTATCTTTAATGGTTGTTGGATCTGAATCTAGGTAATCACTAGTATCAACTCGCCGATACTTGAAAATAAGTCTCGAAAGCTGGCATGTCATACATGCGCTCAAACTTCATAGACATCAACCCGAACATCAAAGGTCCAGCCTGTAAATTTTTGTTTCTTTGAAATCAAAGATGACCAGGGCCGTGTCACCACAGTTTGGTTATAATCATGTTGAGGTCGTGACGATCGCTCTTTTGGTCAAGGTTTAGGGTGAATCGTGTGCAGGATCTCTTAAGAGCGGTCTTTCTTCGTCCGCAACTCCATGATTTGCTGGCTTGGATTTTGTGAGGGCTGACCAGAGTGTACTTGCTACAACGATAGCTCCGCCAATCATACTCCAGGTATCCGGTAGAACCCCCCATACGGCCCAATCTAGTAAAATTGCAAAAATAATTTGTGAGTATAGCATACTTGTAGCTTTATTGCTAGAGTCTAGCTGCAAACCCTTGGTCAACAGAAATTGTAGCACGAAGCCTAGGAGGCCTATGGAAAGCAGGAGAAGCCACTCGATGCCATGTGGAGTAGTGAACCCAATTTCGGGAACCAGTAGTAACAAGAAAAAGGATGCAATAGTGCACAGAAATGCAAAGTAGTTTACAGAGAGAAGTGCATGAGCACGCTTTCCGACCATACGGATCGCAGTATAGGCCCCTGAAGCGCCAATAATTCCCACTATCGCGACCAGAACTGCGATGAGGCGCTGCTTAGGTGTAACCGGGGTTGTCTCATTCGATTTTTTGGATAAATAATGGATCAAGGAAACATTGAAGCCTTTAGAGGTCATATGGCCGAAAATAAAAGCCGGATGTGCTACTATAATTATCCCGATGAGAGCAACGATTCCGGCAAGAAATTCGCTGCGGGTGAAGGGTTGATGCAGGAGAACAGAGCAGGCAAAGGCGGTCATCAGAGGAACAACAAAGCGAAAGATTGTTGATTCAGCGAGGGTCAAATAATGAACCGAATCTGCGCAAGGTTAGAACATATACTTCTCCTGTGACTCGAAAGTCCTATTTACAGTAGAGACAGAATAAGCCAAGGAAACCAAAAAGAGCTCTTAGAAGTAACCATGGTCTAGCACTTGGAATGCCTAGAGGAAAATCCGGAATTTTCATCCACCACATGTAGGCAGAACTGAGAATAAAAGTCGCGCCCATACGAGCAAAGATGACCTGCGTAAGCTTGCGTAAGTGCCATACATCTTTGTATTATGTATCTGAGGAGCTGAAGATTGGCTCACCTGGAATGGATGCATGCTTCCTTCTCCTTGCTGAAGATATCGTGCCATCGCATCCATGCAAGAGGCGCAAGCTTGAGCAAAAACGATCAAGAATGCGCCTTGATTGTTTCGCCATATTCTCGTCCAGAATCCCGCAATGTGTTCTGGGCCATCGTCTCTCTCACGATTAGGTGATTCGCTGTTTGGAGGTGTCATCGTGGATTTATTACTACTTGAACCGAACTGTGTTATCCACAGAAATCGATCAAGACGGTGTTGTAAGGTGCACTCAATAAGTCGTATCTTCGTCAAATATCAATCTTCGAAAAAAAAAATACTTAGTCATTCTGATCTTCATCATCTGACGTAACAACTGTTCCACTGCTGTATCCACGAGCCCTACCTTTGGTTGTGTATGGACCGAGAAAGAACAGCATCCATTTGTTTCCCAGGAAGTTCCCTTCTTCCGGCGGAGATTTCCGTTATTTGAGCCGGGCCGGGATTGTGGGAAGAATATCTTTGAAGATCCGATGGGTAAATTTTCATGATGAGTCAATTTTCATGATGAGTCGTCAACATTGTGCATACTGATAATGAATGAGTCTTGATAAACCATGTCGGCATACAATACAGTCAACTTCTTTTCAGGAACAGTGAATCTTGTTGTAATGATTGTTATGATTTGCGAAAGTTTTACAGCCTCTGTTTGCATTACTAAGCAGCTTATAATATTTTTCAAGCAGGAGTATACAGGGGGACAAGGGTAAGTTAACAAAGGTTAGGCAGTAAATTCTGTTTATTCCAATAGTATAAACATATTAATATAGTGCACATAACGTATTTTCTTACCTTCGTTAACTTACCCTTGTCCCCCTGTATATTGCAAATATGTCTTGTCAACCTTGTATCAATATCAACAATAATTACGGTGGGCCTATACTTCTAAAAGAGAGGTTCAATTATGTACCCTATTTCACTGTCGAGATAAAACAGCGAATCACAGCAGGACAAAAAGAAATACTAGCGGGAAAGACAGGGATAACATCGCCCATGCAACAGTGCTAGTTGCGTATCTTAGGGGTGAAAATTGTTGTAATATGGGTCCTATAAGGCTGAAATTTCCGTGAGCGCCAATTATAATTACCTAGATTGGCTTGATCTCCCCGTGAAGCAGTAGTTTTGTACAGTTCAGGGTATCAGGGGCAATTAGTTTTACCCTCTCCTTAGGGTAGTAATTTTGCAGTGGGGAAATATGGTTCTGCATGTCGCTTCAGGGGTTATACCCCTACTAGTCTCATGATCTGCAAATGTCTACTATTTTGGACTTAGTAATCGGGCCATTATCTGCATAAGTCGATTTCTCCTCAGAAACATAAATCTCTTCCTTCACACGTCTAATTTCTTCACACTCAACGGCTTTTTTTTTTTTTAATAATTATTACGCGACAGGCCGTTTTCTATCCCTACACTCCTGGGGAGGAGTCCGACGCGAGTGGGGCCGGGTTGGATCAGGTTGGCTACCAGAACCTCGTCCCACTTTAATGACCGGAAACTACAAGACTACTACTACAAAACATGTGTTGAACATGGCGAGCTTGATTTCCAAGAAAACAAAAGAAAGTTTTTTGCCCCTGGGCTTTGCTTATCGCTCTGCTGCGCCTCGGCCACCACGCACCCGAGTCTAAAATTTTTAATTTTTAATTTTTAATTTTTAATTTTTAATTTTTAATTTTTAATTTTTAATTTTTAATTTTTAATTTTTAATTTTTAATTTTTAATTTTTAATTTTTAATTTTTAATTTTTAATTTTTAATTTTTAATTTTTAATTTTTAATTTTTAATTTTTAATTTTTTTTTTTTAATTTTAATTTTAATTTTTTGGTTTTTGATTTTTGATTTTTAATTTTTAATTTTTAATTTTTAATTTTTAAATTTTAAATTTTAATTTTTAATTTTTAATTTTTATTTTAATTTTTAATTTTTAATTTTTAATTTTTAATTTTTAATTTTTAATTTTTAATTTTTAATTTTTAATTTTTAATTTTTAATTTTTAATTTTTAATTTTTAATTTTTAATTTTTAATTTTTAATTTTTAATTTTTAATTTTTAATTTTTAATTTTTAATTTTTAATTTTTAATTTTTAATTTTTAATTTTTAATTTTTAATTTTTAATTTTTAATTTTTAATTTTTAATTTTTTTTACCCTCTCCTCCGTGGGCTTACAGTTTGGCCATCTAAGTTTTCACCTCCTAGCCGATTCCTGTCGTGCCTATGCTTGAGTTTTTGTATATCCCGCTGGCTATCACGTATTCTGCAAACGTTTTCCAGCCTCCTTCGCCAAGCAGCTCGTGTAGAGCCGGTGCTCTCCGGCGTCCGCTGATGATGCGCCAATTGGCCAGGGCCCTCCGGCACTCGGCTAAATGTCCTACTGATGTTTCTCTCCCGCATGGGCAGACGAGTGTTACGGATTCGTGGTTCTAGCGGCGGTGATATGCCGCGAAATCTCCATGGCCCGTTCGGGCGGCTAGCAGGCGGGCGTAGAGTGCTCTGGGCAGAGCGAGTTCTGGGGGCTTTTTTCCGTCTCATTCGTAGCTCTAATTCGGCGTATCTGGTTGTTCGGGCTGATGTCCACCACTCCGTTGTCAGTTGGTCTGAGCTATTGCGTGCCATCCGCTTGATTGAAGCTAGCGTCACCAGCCCCGAGTTGGTCGCAGGAGCCGTGTGGGCCTCGAGGGCTGCCTTGGCGAGTCGGTCTGCTGCTTCGTTGCCTCGAATGCCTTGGTGCCCAGGAACCCATCGGACTTGTACTCACGTCGTGATCTGTCGAGTCATGTGTTGGAAGCTTTGTACACGCCACGCTGACGAGGTGGTGATCCCCGTCCGTAGAGCGTGAACAGCTTCTAGGTTATCCAACAGAACATATATCGTCGTTCTATCGAGGCATCCTTTGGAGGCTATGATGGCCTTTAGGGCTGCCATGGCTCCGTGGATTTCGGCGTCGTATACTTGTGCGCCACTGAGCGTGCCTGAGTTGTGTGACTCGGGGGATTCTGACGTGCCGCTTGGGTAGGTAACGAAGCCCCACCCGGCTTTTGCGCTGGAAGAGAGCGATCCATCGCTATAGGCGCACAAAGTGTCTGCGGCTGGGTCGGCCAGCCACTCTGTGGTTTCTCTTGCTGCCCTTTCTTTATCCAAGTGTGGTAGTCTAGGAGGGCTGGGTCCTGGCCCTTGGAGCGGGGGTGGATCTTCAGACTCGGGGAGCAGCCGGTATGATCGCTGGTTGCGTGAGTCGTGAATGTGATCCGTTGTGCGCCGGCCTCTATTTGAAGTGCGTAGTCCGAGTCTGCGACGTGCATCCTCAGTACTCTCCCTGGCTCGGAGGCGGAGAGGGAGGTTGATATCGAGGCGTCGGATTCTGGCGCTGTTAGCGAGACGTTTTTCTTCTAGGAGAACATGCGCCGGGGGTATTCCGGTCTCTCTTCGTAAGGCCACTGTTGACATAGTCCTCCATGTGGGAATGGCTGCTCGAATGCCTGTCATGATAGCATTGTCTATGGCAGCGAGTTGCTTCCCGCAGGAGTTTCTGGTTTCACCTGTATTTGTAGCGCGGGTGCGATCGGGCGACCAAACTTCCGCGCCGTGGAGAACGGTTGGTAGTATTACCGTGCGAACGATTGTTGTCATTGGGCCTGGGGCGGTCCTATAGTGCACGACGCGATGCGTCGAAGGTACTGGGCGAGTCTGACTCCTTTGGATGCCCACTCGGCGGCGTGGCGGCGAAAGTTGAGACCTTTGTCAAAGAAGATGCCCAGCCAGCGGATCTCCTCGCTTGCTTGGATCGTGTGGTTACCCATTCTAATTTCGGGAAGTGTTGTGTGTCTGGAGCGCTTGCCGAGGAAGTATACGGCTTCGGCCTTCGTGGGGTCAAAAGTGACTGCATCTTCGTTAGCCCATCCTAATACTCTGTCCACCTCTTCTTGGGCCATCGCCACTGCGTCTGCCGGGGTGGGGCCTATTCCGAGGATTGCCACATCGTCTGCATAGCCGAATCTCCAGTTGCTGCCCGTTACTAGTTCTGCCATATAGAAGATGAAGAGGATTGGTGACAGTGGTGATCCTTGTGGTAGGCCACACTCTAGTTGTCTTGGCTCCGTGATGCCCGAGTCGAAACGTACCTGGGCGGAATCGGCCTCGAAGGAAGGATCTTGTCTATTCAATTGTGTACTCGGGCTATCCCATCTTCCTCATCCTCTTGAGGAGTCTCTCAAAAAGTACTGCGTCGAAGGCGCCTTGGATGTCTAATGTTGCCAACACTGCCTTTTGCCGCATGGTGAGGGTGTGTTCGATATCGTGGATGACGCATACTGCCAGGTCGTTGGCGGATCTTTTGGGAAGCGCATCAAACAGCTGTCTAGGTATGACTTGTATTTCTAGTGCCGTGTGGGCCAATCTCTTAGATACTAATCTCTCTAAACCCTTTCCCAAGCAGGAGAGCAGGGCTATAGGCCGCCAGCCTTTTGCCATGCTATGGTCTCGGCCGGGCTTCGGAAGCAGGATGACGTCTGCTAATTTGAAAATGTCTGGGAAGTATTTACTTTGAAGCGACCCTTCGTACAGAGCTCTGACCGAGAGGCCTATTGTAAGAAGACTGTTTCTTAGATGTCATGAAAGAGGATAATTGTTACTGTTACTGTTTGATCTAAGTTTGGTTTAATCTTGTCTTGCTAGAGTGGGAATAATCTCTACGTTTCGTTCATGTCTTCACTGATCAGCACACCCCCAGGTTTCGCGTTCTCTCACACCTGATGCGGCTAGTCTTATTTGTATATTCCGAGTCATGACAATGAGCGATGTATATAGTTAGTAGGAGCGCTGGGTATTAGGCTTCTCACGCTTTGTCTTCTGTCAAAATCTAAACCCTTGAACTACCCGTCGTGCCCGCTAGCCTCCACTAGCATCCGCACTATCCTCATCCCACTTGTCGTACCTGCGTCCTCCCGGAACCGCGTCTACCCCCCTCCGCCCCTAGCGAACCGCGTAACCGAGATCACCCCGACCCGCCTTACAATTGTGCCGGACACAATTGTGACACCTATCGATAGCCATGCGGCTCGGAGTAGTCGCGTTGTGATTCCGTCAGCGCCTGGTGCTTTATCTTTGCACGCAGTTGCGGCCCATCTTGCTTCTGATTCCGTGACCTCAGTGTTCCATCGGCGGGAAGTTTTCGGGGGCTCCTTCGTCGTTGATATCATTCTCGTTCGTGAAACAACCTAGTAACATGTCCCTAAGGAGGTAAGCCCGACGTTCTGGGTCGGTCTCTACGCCGTTGGCTGTTCTGAGGGGGGTATTTCTGATCTGTTGTCCTCCTTTGGCCCCTCGAGCTAGCCTGTACATGTCTGTATCGGATTCAGCCTCGACAAATTTGCGTCGCCAGAATTGTTGTTTTGCTGAGGCGACTGCTCTCCGGAAAGCCTTCCTGCTCTCTGGGTCCCTGTGTGTTCGAAAATTATTTCGTGGTTCGCGGCATTCCTGTGTCCACTATGGTGCGCTGCTCCCTGGTCTGGGAGAAGCCCTCCTTCCTGTTGCCCTGATGGCATCCCCAATTATACGTACCAGATTGTCTGCCAGTTCGTCCACTCCCTGTGCTGACTGTGGGCTCTGTTGTGTTAGTCCTCTGCTCCACTCGGCCATGGTGGTTTGGAATTCTTCGAGTGCCTCATCGTGGACACAGATCGGTCTAGAGATTTGAATTACGGCTGATGCACGCGGGTTTGTCTTTGGAACATCCCCTACTAGAGTTCGGTGGTCTGACGTAGTTTCCATCCACGGTGCCACGTCGGCAAGAGCTCCCGTGTTTGACCATACCAAGTCCAGAGTGTTGCCCTGGTCGTGTGTGGGCAGGCCGGATCGTGATGCGAGTGATATGCTATTTTCTTGCATCCACTCTACGATGGTCTACCCATCGCCATGTAGTCGATCCGCGAGGGGTTGCCATTCGGGGTGGACCGCGTTGAAATCCCCCGCAACAATAGAAGGTTCAGAGGGTGTCCAGCTGAGAAGAGGTGTGATATCTGAGCCCAGGACCCGGTATATTGAGGCAAAGGTTATGCCCTCGACCGTTACTGCGACAGCGTCGGGCGAGATCCCGCAGATAAAGTTTTGTCGGCCGTTTCTGCCTTTGCGGGTGTAAACTAGGGACCTTGGTCGTGCTGATTCCTGGCCTGTGGAAGCTGGCACAAATTTGTCAAAACCCGGGTGAGATTTTGTGAGCCATGTGCCGTCTTTCTGTGAAGCCCATGGCTCTTGTAGTAGCAGTACCTCTGTGCCTTCTTCCCAAGCAGCCTGTAGAATGATGTCCGTAGCAGGACCGCTTTTGCGCAGAGAAAGGAGATTGTCGAGGAGTATGTCTGTGTGGAGCTCTCTATTGGGGGCCTTACTGACATGTGGGGGTCGTAGTTGGTGGGTTCATTGCAGTAGCTGCTTCGGCCGACTTTTCCGCTTCTTTTCTATGTATCAAGGCTTTCCGGTCTCGTTGCCCGTGCTGTTGGATTACCTCGAGTTGCTCGCGTGTCTTCTGGGTGGTCTGTCCGTTGCGGCGTGATGGGCGTGCCATGCAGCGTAGCTCATCCGCTGCATGGGGGCCGTGGCAGTTGGAGCATCGCATAATGGCCACGGGGCAATTTTCGCCTTTGTGCTCTAGGGAACCACACTTCCTGCATCTTTCGCCTCTTGAGCAGACACGGGTTGGGTGGTAGCCCCAGCATCGGTTGCATTGGGTTATTTTTGTTTGGCGCTGAAATTCCGACAAATGGCCACTTGTCTCAAAAAGCTGCTCGCCCAGTTTAGGTTTGCCTGTCGGAAAGTGTATAATCCAATCCGTTGCTGGTCGTTCTTTGCTAGTTGCGAGAGCCCGTGCTGAAATCGGGGCCATGCCAGTCTTGAGCGTGGCTTCTTTGATAATCATTTCCGTCGTTACTGGAACTATTACTAGCTGGACCCTTGTCCTTGTGCCTGATTCCTCTAGCTCAGGAAGGTCCTCGAGCGTTTGTAGGTAGTCGGGGACATTTGGGGCAAGTACTGATGTCCACTTTGATGCGGCTTCCAGCTTGAGGTCTTCCTTGGGTGCCCCTTCCACCTCATTTTCTTCCCTTTGCAGGCGATAAACCTCCTCAAGAAGGCGGTTTCTGGCTGCTTCGTTAGCAGCTGTGATTGCAAACCCTGAATTAACCACCGTCACCTGTTGGATGGCTGAGTTGGCAACTCTGAGTTTGGCAGCCAGGCTGAGTTTCACGAAGTAGGGTGACATTGATCGCCACGGATGTCCTTCCTTAATTCTAAGGAATAGCCTTTCATCGGGCCGTGGCGTAGGAAGCTTCTTTGCCTTGGGGGCAGGCTGGGGTTGAGGTAGTTTGGTCCTGGCTGGCTGAGCTGCCTGTGCCAATGGAGCCTTGGAGGGCTTTCTTCGTGATACCTTTATCCAGGGGCCTTCTATCAGTGGAGGTCCAGACATGGTGGGTGGCGCAGTTTTCTGGGCTGTGCTTGGGTGTAGTTGGGCATTAGCCTGTCTTTCGGCTGGTGGTTGAGAAGGTGGTTGTGTGCCCGTTGGCCTTCGCTGGGCGTGAGCTCCGGAGACCTGGGGTACGGCAGGCGCTGTTTTCTGGACCTTGTTGCGATCAGCCCTTTGTGAGATTGGTGGTCGGCTGTCCAGGGTCTGGTTGGTAGCCCGGCCTGACAGGATGTTTGTGATCTGGTCTCTGAGGCCAGCGGCTGCGATTTCCGTGTATCTGCGGATTTCGACATCGTCATTATCATCCAGCAGGATGCAGAACCTGCTTAGGACTAGTTTGGCTTGGGCCACACGCTTGTGGAAATTCTGAACTTCCGCGTCTATGTGGTCGGTTAGTGTTTTAGCAGGAATATGATTGGGAACATACTTGTGTGAAGGCAGCTAAGATTGATTTATGGGAAACAAATGCGTGAAGTAGAGGTACTTGATATTGTGTAATATAAAGATGATGAAGATGATATGTTACAAAGTGGCGAATCTAGGCCTACTTATACTGCCAGAATCATCCGTGCGCTAACAGAGCAAACAATGCAAACATCTAGACTCGTGGGACCTTGTCAATCGGAAAGATTTCAGTCAATGTTTTTTTTTTTATTTCAGAAGTGCGGTCCTTTCTTTCTGGATCTATCTAGCCTTTTATGTAGACATTAAACTTTGCCAATCCTTTTTCCTTCTCCTTTTCTTTGTTCTAGAACAACTCTGCTATCAGTACTTTGGTGAAGCCGACTACATCTCAAGAGTCAGTGACGTCAAGCCTCTAACCTCGGTATTCCCGATGATTGCTCGAACTTCGGTAATTCCGACCCCCTTTCCTAACTGCTCGGTGAGCCCGATACCGAGCTTACGCGAAAGCCGCTTAACCGACACTTACTCTCATGATAGGGTATTGTTCGTTGATCCGCTTCTTATAGGGTACAGGGGTTAAAGCGGGGATAAAGTGGAGATAAAGTGGTGATATTCCAGGTTACCTCACGATAGATCCACAGTATCCCTGTTAGCTTCAAATTTTAAAATCTTATGGCCTAAGGCATAAGAGATATGCATCTGTATATGAAGTCCAACGCCCACCTTCATGCCTGCACCTTTCTTCACTCGCGCACACCTGAGGTTGTTTCGTTTAAATCATTGTCAGCTATTTACTATTATTTTGCTCAACGGCATACTTTTATTTCATTCATCTATCTAATTTTTACTTCATGTGAGTGCATCTGAACCTTAAGTCAACTACTTTAGAAGATTTTAATTTACTGTACTAGATTGCCGCAAAGATGGATTCACCTCAACAACCTTCTCCATCATCAGCATCTCCTACTTATGCAAAACGCCTAACACAAACTCAACGTATTCAAGTAAGTCTGAAATCTACAAATTGATAAGGTTAAGAGAGTAACATGTGCAGGTTAGAACCTTGGCCAGTGAGGGACACAGTTACGTCAAAATCTCTCAACGCCTTGGGATTACATGGCGACAGGTACAATACACCATGAGCGTTGAAAATACCGAGCCTCAGTACTCCAGTGGTAGGCCACCTATTCTAAGTAGTTCCCAGGTCGATGAAATAGAATTTTTCGTCTGTTTATCATCGGAAAATCGTCGGATGTCATTTTTCCAACTTGCACATTTTATATTTCGGCACTTTGGTGTGAGCGAGAATGTGATCCGACGTGAACTGGCAAAGAGGGGATATGCACGCAGGATTGCACGATTAAAACCTCCTATCTCTTCAGTCAACAAACTGAAGAGATATGAGTTTGCCAGAATACATCTCCACTGGCGGAAGGAACATTGGATGAGAGTCCTCTGGTCCGACGAGACTTGGGCTATGAATGGTCGGCAAAGTGATCGTTGGGTCACAAGAAAGGTCAGTAGTCCCTTAAAGGCTCCTAAGATTTAGAGTTCCCTTGAGCTAAGTTTAAGTCAAAGATTGGGGAAGAGTACGAAGATACTTGTGTCCTAGCCAAGACGCGGAGGAGAGTTGGGTGGATGTTCTGGGGATCTTTCTTTGGACGACAAAAGGGGCCTTGCCTGATTTGGGAGAAGGAGTGGGGCCATATCACTGCGGCCAGTTACTGCGAGAGGATAGTGCCTCTCATAGAGAGTGCGGTCTTTCGGGAACCAGGACTAGATGTGATGCAGGACAACGCCCCTCCTCACAAGTCGAGGCAAACTATGCGTGAGTTTGAAAGGAGGAATATTTCTCTAATGGAGTGGCCGCCATATTCTCCTGATTTAAATCCGATAGAAACTTTGTGGAGTTATATGAAAGCGTACATGGAGCGTCTTTATCCAGCGTTGGATCAAGGGGGGCAGCGGAGTCAAGGGCATCTTCGTCAAATAGTGAACGAGGCGTGGGATCTGGGGTTTAATGGGGATGACTTGGAGAAACTGATAGATTCGATGCCCCGAAGAATCAGAGCCGTTTACGAAGCTGAAGGCGGATATGTAAATTATTAGCTAGATAGAAGTATAATTTATTTATGAAATGTATTAATGAATTAAAAAGTGAATAGAGGGCTATAATGGACCAAAAAAGCAAAACCAACGAATATTTCGTTGTGAAATTTTTGCCATACAAATTTAAAGTTTAGGTGGGGAGATCTACTTATCGTCATGCTAATTCAAGTTAGTAAAAGCCTATATACCCTGTAAAAGTCGAATTTTAGCGCCTATACACGATTAATACCGTAGTATCAGAGTAGGCCTCGCCTGGCTGGAGTTGCAGGTTTTTTGAGACTTTTTCCCGCGTACCGGTTTCCATGGCTGCTCTTTTTCAATTTTTTTTGAGCAGAAGGTTTTGTAGAAAAGGTGGTTGAATTCTACGGGTAAATACTGAGCTAAATGGCTACTCGTCATGGGTCAATGTATCAATGACCTTAGGTTCGAGGTAAAAGGGGATAGGAGCACTGTAAAAGGTGTGGCCTGGGTCAGAGAGGAGCCCTAGTGTTATAATAGTCTTGGACTCTATATAGCACGAATAAACAAAACTACTATTACTACTATTAAATTACACACCTGCAAAGGGGCGAAAGAACTGTGTCTTTAAGTAAATAAGTAAATTGACTACAGGGGCTTATGAGAGTGTGGGCTCTCTGATTTTGTATACAGATTTATTCAATACAAGGGTATACTCTTAGCCCCTAGCACCTACTAGTGCGTTCCTACCCGAACTTACCAGAGTAGTACAGGGGGACAAAAGTAAGTTAACGAAGGTTGGAGAATAAGTTATGTGCACTATATTTATATGTTTATACTATCGGAATAAACAGAATTTACTGCCTAACCATCGTTAACTTACCTTTGTCCCCCTGTACCTTCACAACACCAAGCAACTCAAGCTCCAATCAAGGCTAGTAAAGACGAACTATCCACCTTCATGCGATGCCAGATGTAAACGCCTAGTGTTTTCACATATCTGGGATAGCCAAGAAGAGTCGTAATCGGATCGCAACCAATATATTTGCTTCATCTTCCTCAGTCAAGGTTCATTGAGCCGTTTATTAATCCAAGTCGAAGAGACTACTTTTGCTAATCCGCCGCCGTCCACCTGCTGAAGTATCGAACTACAAACCCTACCAGTAACTTCGTCAACCGGCCTATCATGATCATTAGCGTTGCTGCGGTGCGCCTCTGTTTATAGACCCACGATGCCGCGAATACCTGACGGAGGAAGAAAGGCCGAGGGCACAAAGATGGAGAGGTTGTACTGGCTTTAGGGGGTCAGGCTACGGTGGGAATGTATGAGAAACGGAGGGAAAGGGAGCTCTGTAAGTAAAAGGATAAGATGGTTTTTAGGGGGTGGATTTATGATTTTGCGGCGCAATATTTGACTTTGGGAGTGTTGTGTGTGCCAAGGTTTTCGGTTCAATTAAGTGCTGCCACCACTTTGTCAACTGGCAAAGCTTCCTTCATGGAGGCGAGGAATGCGGCTTCGGTCGTGACAACGGTTCTCGGCGCGAGTCGGTGTACTGTTGGGAAATCTCTTTGAAGCGTGGACGTTTGCGACGGAGAAAAAGGGTGAGATGCAGGGCGTCAAACATTTGGCACTTCAATGCAGTTTTTTATTCTAATTTTTTTTTAAGCATCTACTTGCTAGCAATAGTGAGGGGGTTATTGTGACGCTAATTAGATCTACGGATAACATGCAGCCACGCACCCTTAAGTTCCCTATTGGGACGCAAGACCCCAGAAAGCGTACGCTATCTTCAGTCCCTAGAACTAAAATAATACATTCTTGACGAAGAACACTAATATTGTGGAGGCATTCGCCGGCACCACTACAGGGTTACACATGTTGAGACTTACGCCCATATCTCCCCTCAACAGTGAGTACCTATCCAAGAAAAAAATAAAAAATCTCAGACTCTTTAGTATGCTTCGTTATCCCGTCCTTCGCAACCACGCGAAATGTGATCTCACAACGTCCTCGTATCTCGTCGTAGCGGGTGTTCAGGCCACAGGACTTTCAACTCAGACATGATCTAGATAGCGGACCACAACACCATCTTTTGTTGATAGGGCCTTGGCGCGCACAAAGCTCTCGGAGTCGAAACATCCCCTCAAATTTCACTTTCAAAAGCACTATCCTCTGTCCACATCCTGCTTACTTGTCCTTCCGTCTCTCATAAATTCCCCACTAGAACCGTATCCTTCCTCGATTGTCACGAGCAATCTGCCTTAGCAAATTTGTGCCCTGCGACTTTCATCCCCCGTAAGGTATCCATATCATCGAGGGCGTAAACCTGGGGATCCCGACAAGGTAAGAGCTGCGCCAATTTCATCGTGGATAGTCCGAAGTAGGAAGATAATATTTAGGTTGTAAAGTTGGCAGAGATGTATGTGAGGTTGAAGTCAAGTTATTTCAGAGAGCTCTTTACGTGTTGAGAGCCCTTCGACTGAGAATGCTTGTGGACCTCTGACCCTGATCGTATGCGACTCCTCTTGGCTACCTCAAATATGCAGCGAACTTAGTGAGCGTTTACAGCCGGCACCGCGTGAAGGTAAAGAGTTCGACTTTGCCATCCTGTAGGGGATTAGGTGGTTTAGAGTATCTCGGGATCGGCTACCCGTATCTCGCCTCTTAGGTGCAGGGCTTGTGCCTGATAGGTTAAAAATTCAATCAATTGGTTGATCAAGCTTAAATCAAACCAATCAAAAAAGTGATGGTGAATTACGAATAACTTTCCTCAACGTCACGTTAAGGTTCCGCGTCCTTAAAATGATCTTAGCTCTTGGCGTACCGCATCACAACATAGTGGGAGAAGCCTGGGTAGAGTTGATAGATCATTAAGTGTTGTGCACTCTATTTAAATCTGAGGGAAGTATGATCCTAATTATATGCACTAAAGCGGTGAGATATTGCCGTTCTCAGGATCCACAACATAGCTCAGGAATTAGCTTAATCAGCAGGGAAATTGTGGTCCAGGAGTTGAAAAGTGGAGTGTGTAGCGAAGATTACACTTCAAGTACAAATATAGTCGTCCTTCTCTAACTCGATAGTGGGTCCCGGTATAAGTGTTGAAAATATTCATTCGAATTCAAGCATTTACATTTGCAATACTTACCCCTGCACTCAAAATGACCTGCAAGGGTAAGTATTGCAAATATAAAAATCCAAGTTACAATGAATATTTTCAACACTTATACCGGGACCCACTATCGAGTTAGAGAAGGACGACTGTACAGTCAATACCCTATTATTTAGTAAAGGGACGGACACTATTATTGTTAAGATATATACTGGGCTCATTGATTTTACATGTAATACTTATCCCTTCTTGCAAAATGTTAAGCTGGGGTAAATGAAGTACTCTACCCCCAGGATAAGTTTTCACCAGTGGATCCAATTTGTGGGGCGAAATCGGTTCCTTTAAGCCTAGTTAGGTAGCATTTTTTCTGAGATAAGGTTTTCAGACATTCTGACAGGGATTATTTGTATGGTGTTTTTGCCTGACAGAGATTTTCACCACTAGCACTACAGTAGAACCCCTCTTAGCTAATAGTGGGTCCCAGTATAATCACTGAAGAGATTCATAGAAATTTTACCGTTTATTTTTGCAATACTTACCCCTGCGCGCAAAATTACCTGTAAGGGTAAGTGTTGCAAATATAAAAGTCCAAGTTACAATGAATCTTTTCAACATTTATACCAGGATCCACTATTAGCTAAGAGGGGTTCTAATGTAGTTCACAAGCTTAACTAAAATTGGTAACATTTTTTGAATTTGATCGATTTCAGATAAACAAGTACATGCAAATTTACTTTACATGGCAGATCTAGTATTTTACAGGCCCGCCTTGAGCAAGTATGACTGTCTCACATCTCGTGGGCATGCTTCTGATAAGCTTCTCAAGCTTATCCGGCTTAGTCGCGTCATTCCATGCTTCTTTCATTATTCCTCGAAGTTCATCGTAGGATCGCCGCCTTCCCCTTTCCAATCTCGGGTAATGATACTGTATGCAATCTTTCAAACTATGACATACGTGCTCAATTGGATTCAGGTCGGGAGAATACGGAGGCCAGTCCATCGGAGTAATGAACCTCTCCCGGAACTCTTCGATTGTTCCCGCTGCGCTGTGTGAAGGAGCATTGTCCTGCATCACAGAAACCCATGGTCTCATGCTCGCCATTCCATCAATCAGCGGTACAATTCTCTGAGAGTATGATTCTGAGGTAATAGACCCCCATTCCTTCTCCCAGAATAGGCAAGGACCTTCCTCTATCCCTGCGAAATATCCCCAAAACATCCAGCCAAGACTCTTTCTCACCTTTTCCACTACGCAGGTGGCGTTGACTTCTTCACCCATCTTGAACTGAGAGTAAGACCGTTATTTTTTATTAGTTGAGGTACAAAGATACCAAGCTTTCGCGTCACCCATTCTCTCTTATGTTGGCCGTCTGTGGCCCAGGTCTCATCAGTCCAAAGAATCGCCATCCAATCTTCAACAGTCCATTCCTTGTGGGCTTCGACCCACTCCCGACGCATCCTTTTAACCTCTTCAGCGCTGGATGATGTCCTTAACCCCCTTTTTTTTAGCTCGTTTTGAATAACCCTTTCACTCACTCCAAAATCCCGAAAGGGGCCATGGGCAAGTTCAAACCATGACGTTTGACGACCTCCAGAGGATAATGTTATGAAAGCCTCAATCCGGACAACGTCAGAAGAGGTCAGTGTTGGGGGCAGACCTGCAGCTTTCTTGGGTTCAATGTACAGAGTACAAAGGGTGTATCTGACCTGGTTTCGAGATATGCCGAGTTGTTTTGCAATATTTGTCTTATTTATTCCCGAATCGTGGAGAGTTTTGATCTAGACGTGTCACCTCAGATATTTATTTGCCATGAAAATTGGGCTTACCTGGAGACGCTGATCTCTGTTTAATCGTTTGGCGTTGTTTGTGTGAGCTGCTGGTTATACCTGGCTCATCTTTTAAAGGGTAATTGGCCTATGAAATATGCTAAATGTTAAGAGTAACGATTTATTGATTCTCTTAGATGAAAATGCTGATGATAATGATGATTCTGTAGGCAGTAACAGCAACGATGTCTATTGAAGTGCGTAGGTAAGGGAGGGGGAGAAAGTGATCAAAGCAGCAGTTCAGTATAAAGCCTGATCACTCAGGCCAATATTTTCAATTTCTTTTGGTGTGAAGACTAGCAGGGATTATATAAGACTAGTGGGGATAATATTCATAAGCGAGGTTTTAGTGCATGCTTAAAACTTACCCTGGGGGTAGAGTACTGCAAATATAATATGTAAATCTATAATAAATCTCAAAGATACAGTATAGGGGGTCAAGGGTAAGTGAGGTATTCGCTTAATCGGCAGGGGTTGACATGCAGGGTGTTTGCCAGCCTTAAACAGCAGGCGGTGAAGGCACGGTGAAGTCCCTAAAACAGGGCATCCCAGTACTACTACATAATTTTCTGTGCCAAGTTTCATTCCTGCCAAAGTATTCTTATAACTCGTTTCTACCAAATACGAACCTGATCATCTTCGCTGACCTCAATTTTTACTAGACATCTGGATCAATATTTTCCTTCATTACACAAACTTAATCAAATCTTTAGCGCGATAGAAAATCCAATGAGTTTCATGCGTTCAATACAAATATGTAATTTCTAATCAAAGAGATAAATGTACCTCATTGCTAAAAAAAACCTTAGCAGAATGAATACTCAAATTACTCAACCTGTTAGCAGACGCGCGCTCATCTTACTCGAGATCAAAAATTGCAGGTGATTACGGGAATTCAGCTATAAGAAAAATTTTCCTACAAATTAACTACATTTAGATACTCACACCCCACAGAGCCGGACTCTCTAATAGAGAAATAGCAGATCAACTTGAAGTCACAATCCTTCAAGTTTGGAATACGGTCAGATCTGGTCGTGCCTCTCCCCAATCTCGGACAGAACGTCCACAGCTCTTATGCTCAGCCCAAGTTGATGAGCTGGAAGCATTTGTTTGTTCGCGGGAAACTAGGCAAATTTCGTTTCTTGAACTGGCTCTCCACTTTCGTCGTTTGAGTGCCGGAGAATACGCTGTTCGGAATGCGCTCAGAACACGAGGTTACGAGCGGCGAATTCCACGTAGCTCTCCCCCGCTTTCTGAAAATCATCGTGCGGTCCGAATATGGTGAAGCGAACAGCATTTGAATTGGCGTCAAGAGTGGTCACGAGATATTTGGAGTGACGAGACATGGATAAACGATAGCCGAATAATATCTGGATATGTTACCAGAAAGGCTAGTCTAATCTTATTCATTTTCAAAAATATCTCGGACTCTAATATCGTCAAAAGAGGGGCCAAGACTTTGATGACACTTATGTTATCGATCGCTACAAGAAGAACATCTCTTGGATGTTCTAGGGAAGCTTCGCGGGAATCGAACGAGGTCCTTGTGTTTTTTGGGAGCGGGAGTTGTGAAGTATAACCTCTGAAGGATATAGTGAACATATCCTCCCAAGGATAGGTAATTGGATCAGAGAAAAGAGAGAAGAGACGGGCCATGATTATATCTGTATGCACGACAACGCCTCTGTTCATAAAGGACGTCCGGCAAGGGAGATTCTCGATGCCAATGGAGTTGAATCTAGCCCTGGCCTGCTAACTCTCCTGACTTAAATCCGATCGAGAATGTATGGAGTATGATGAAATACTACATACAAGAACGACACCCGGAGTTTGAGCGGACGAAACAGCGCAACAGGGCGGAGATCCGACCCATCGTGCTAGAGGTATGGTATCATAGTACAACAGAGGAAAAAGCTTACACAACTGATTGGGAGTATGACTAGAAGATGTGAGGAAGTATTAAATGCATACGGGGGTCTTATTTCATACTAGGCTTAAATATCTGTATCAACAGCAAACCTGAATTACAAGTTTTAATATGACGTATGAATTCGATTTTTAGGCTTAGTGCGAAACAAAGTGGGGAGAGACAGGCGACTTTACCTTTGTCGACCTCAATTTCTCTCACCTTATTTTGAACTGAGTTTTAGGCTTTACCATATTTGGCCTCGCTGAATTGTAATCATCACGGTAAACTACTATGTTTGGGTAAATATCGGCAAAAAACCCCTGTAAATGACAGGCGACTTTACTTAATCTTGATCCCCTATACAATCTCGCTATAAAAATGTGTGGCAAAACTTAACCAAGGCTCCCGATTGGCAAATTCAATTGAATCCTCCAATCGGGAGCCTTGGTTAAGTCTTGCCCCACATTGTAATAGCGAGGTTGTACTGTAAAGTAAAACTTCTCTAACACGATAGTGGGTCCCGACATAAGTGTTGAAAATATTCATTGAAATTCATTCATTTATATTTGCAATACTTGTCCCTACACCCAAAATGACCTGTAAGGGTAAGTGTTGCAAATATAAAACTGCAAGTTACAATGAATATTTTCAACACTTACGCCGGGACCCACTATCGTGTTAGAGAAGTTTTACTGTATTTATATTGTGATCCACTATTAAATTATCGAGGCCCGACTCCACTTATATTCGGGGCCAAATTTAGCGACCTTAGCGGCGGCGGTTTCTATTTTTTTATCGGCAGATGGTTACAATTCTTTCTTGACGCTTACCTGATAGACTGCACATCATATTCTATCTAGATAGAATAACGAAAAGCTTCAAAAAAACTATGAAATCTTCGCGAACAACCATAGGGAAGAATAAACACGCCGCTAACAATTCAGGCATTCGGAATAGTAAGATAAGTGCCAAATCGCAAAGCGATGGTGTCTCCAAGACTCGAAAGCCTAAAAGCAAGGGACCACCCCCGAAACCGCAAAAAAGTAGCAGTAATCTTGCGACTCTCAAGAAGAAGCGAAAGGTGTACACAGAAAAAGAGCTAGATATTCCAGCTCTCAACATGATTACGCCGATCGGAGTAGAGAAACCAAAGGGCAAGAAGAAAGGCAAAGTCTTCGTTGACGATAGAGTATATATTTATCCAAACAATAAAAATAGAAAACATGCTAACCTGTTACAGGAGAGCATGATGACCATATTTGCATTAGTTAGTGCTGAAAAAAACGGTCAAATAGAGAGTAAAATGATGAAAGCACGACAAATGGAAGAGATAAGAGAAGCTAGGAAAGTCGAAGCAGAAAAGCGAGCTGAACTGAGAAAAGCAAAACTTGATGTAACAAAGGAAAGCTTACGAAAGAAGAGGAGACGATCAGCCCCGTCCGAGCAAAACGCCACACATGGAGAAGTCGCTGCAGATAATCACACGCCAAGAAAGAGAGTCTCTTTCGCGTAGAAATACAAATTTCTTATCATCCAAAATTTAGTTCGATAACGAGGTTGAAACTGCACAAAAAATAAGCTGGTCTGCTAGATCCAATAGATTCGTGTCGCAACTTTTATATACTCAGAATATTCGACTATTAACGCTATCGAAGCTAACAGGGAGCAGCTACATCTTCTATGGAACAATATTACGTTATTTAGTCCATCGATATTAGAACCGATTCTTTTATAAGCTAGGACCAAGGCTTGGAATATGCTTAATATAGAAAATTGGTCAACACACTCGAGATCTACAACTGTTTCAACTTTAGTACCAAGTTCGTACGACAAATATTTAGGAAGATGGTAAATAAATAGGAGATGCCAGCAGTGAAGCAGAATGCAAAATTTATAAAGAGGAAATCCTGTCGAATACCAATGGCGAATTGGCCGCAACTTTTAAACTTCTTTTCATTGGATGATCTAAGTTTCATTTTAAAATTTATCTAACCGACGTTGAAACTTCTTAACAGTGGAACTAGAAGAGGAATCCGAAAATTCTTTCCAGGGGAGAAAAATCGTCCTACAACCTTAAGCCTCTTCTTCTCAGGAGCAATTAGCAGCATACTCTAGTCGTATCCTGAAGCCAGAATGTGGATATTAGTTCGAATCATCCATCTCCAGAATTGCCGGTGCTTAAATGTTGAACATCAGTCTTAAGACTTACTGCTCTAGACTACTCAGGAAAGAAAGCATATCTCAATGATCAAGGACCTAGGCGCACTTTCTTAAAATAGCAACTAACAATCGAAATTCTTCAGAAACTTAGATGTTGCTCTACAAAATAAATGGATATACCGAGTTACTTTTGCGAAGACTAGGCAAACACTCAATATGAACGTCTAGCGCTCTAATTGCCATTCGTCAGTATAAATGTACATATTAATTTGCTGTTTAGAATTTTTCCCGTAGTGCGAGAGTTACTGGGACGAAATGATGCCTCATCTTCTTGACTAGACCACACTTTAATAAAGAAAACTTGGTTTTAATCTATGACAGATCTCTCTATCAAATGAACTTTTTATTTATAAGGAGAATTTCTAAATGAATTCGCCAAGCTTTATACCTAACAGATACGAACGCCGCTCAAGCACATGTAAATATGACCAGTGTTGGGGGACGACGACGACGTTTCTACCTGTACGTGGTGTCCCCTACGAACCTGAAGTTTATCTTCAGAGCCAACAGGAACACGCATTACTTGGTCACGGAGGAAAAGTTATCCAAACGAGTCTCCGGGGCGTACCCAGCTTCCGTTATGGTGGTGATGGATTAGGTTAAGTTGGCCCTTTTTACCGAGATGAATTCTCACTGTCTACAGTTATTCTGGCATTGTACTGTCTCCCGATGAAAGAGCACCGCTACCTGAGCGCTGGTGGTGTTGGTATAAAGAGGATATCTGGACTATGGGATATTAGGGAGATACAGACGGGGATACGCACCTCGTGTGGCTCTGGTGTCTAGGCCTCACCTGGCTGGAGTTGCAGGTTTTTTGAGACTTTTTCCCGCGTACCGGTTTCCATGGCTGCTCTTTTTCAATTTTTTTTGAGCAGAAGGTTTTGTAGAAAAGGTGGTTGAATTCTACGGGTAAATACTGAGCTAAATGGCTACCCGTCATGGGTCAATGTATCAATGATCTTAGGTTCGAGGTAAAAGGGGATAGGAGCACTGTAGAAGGCATGGCCTGGGACAGAGAGGAGCCCTAGTGTTATAATAGTCTTGGACTTTTCACGGCACGAATAAATACAACTTCAAACGCATGACCAGTATTTTCTTTTTGTAGGCACGAGATCCACTTTACAGTAGTCTATTGCAGGGGTAAATAGTGAAGGAAACCCCTGAATGCCAAGATCTGACAGGGATTATACAATATGCCATTGACTGCAATATTTTGACCATACCAAATCCGACAATAGCTGAACCTTATTTGTATGGGAAATTTTGCGTGATAAAAGAAGTTTAGGAGATCCCTGTAACTCGTTGAAATGATGATATTCTATTCAAAAGTGCTAGCTTTTATCAAGTATTAAATACATTTTTACCAATAATTAAGCATCATTAATAAGGAATCGAACCTCCTCTTGCTCTGATGACTGCCTGGCACCTTTCTGGCATGCTCTCTACAAGAGTAGCCAGTTGCTCCTGAGAAATTGACTCCCATGCCTCTAGGACTGCATTATGGAGCACTTCCTCAGATGGATTACCAGAATCAAATTTTGGGTGGTGCTCTTCAATATGGGATTTCATCATATCCCACACTGACTCAATTGGATTCAGGTCTGGGGAATATGACGGCCAGACTATGAAATCTACCCCCCTTGATGACAGCTCTCTTTTCGTACGTTGAGCAGAATGGGCAGGAGCACCATCCTGCATAAAGAGAAGAGGGCCGTGAGAGTCAATTAGTTGTGTTGCCGCGTGGATTAAAGGAACAATCCTCTGACAGTAACTCTCCGCTTTTATAGTCCCCCAATCCCTACTCCAGAAGAGGGCAGGGCCCTTCTGGTTCCCATAAAAGGAGCCCCAGAACATCCAACCACGCTTTCGAGGACCTTTTCGAACCAGGCAAGTGTGATAATATGTCTCCTCGGGCTAAAAAATTAGATTAATGCAGTTGATACATGGCTGAGATCTGGACTCACCTTCCTCGAAACCCATACTCTTGTGTGACGTTCACCAGTGACCCAAGTCTCATCAGACCAAAGAATTTGGGACCACTGTTCAGGTGTCCAAGAAGAGTGTTCTTCCGCCCACTCTAATCTTTTCCTCATATGTGCAGGCGTTAGAGTAGGCTTCGCTTGAGCAATGCAACGCTTGAACCCTCTTCTCTCAAGAGCACTTTTGATTGCGATTTGGCCACAATTCCAGTGGGAAAACTTAGCAGCAAGCTCCAGGTGGCTCATCTGGCGGGCCTCACTTGAAGACGTGACAAACTCTTCAAGCTCAACTTCCTGCTGAGCGTTCAAGGCGTGGGGTCGGCCATTCCGCTTTTTTGGCGTCAGACATTGCCTTGCAAGGGCATATTGTACCCTTCTTTCGGTGATACCGAGTTGATTACCGATGGCGAGATGAGTAAAACCAAGGCCACGTAACGTGTATATCTGGACTCGCTGATCCCTAGAAAGCTGGCTCTGTGATCTTGGAGTTGTGGGAGATGCTGGGGTGCTTATTTTACTTCGCAGTTTATCGTGAGGATATAGGTTATTCGATATGTCGTGTCAACCGATTTAGTGTGGTACGAGGATGCTGTGCAACTATCGAACATAAGAGAGAAGGTTCAAGGAAGAAGGAATGCCTCGGTTGCCTTATTGCCTTAGTCTAGCCATTTTTGTAGCGCTAAAGTCAGAATGTCAGGGATAGCCCATGTAAATTACACAGAATGTGGGGCTACACTTCTTACCCCTGTGATAGAGTATACTCTAGCAATAAAAATGTGGGACAAGACTTAAACAAGACTCCCCACTGGAGGATCTAGTTGAATTGGCCAATCAGAGCCCTTCTTTAAATACTTGCCCCTAATTTTTAAAGCGAGTGTGTACTGTACTCCCTAATTTAGAATGTGAAAGTAAAAATCAATGTAACATACATGGGGACAAGAGTAAGTTGACGAAGGTTAGGCAGTAAATTCTGTTTATTCCGAAAGTATAAACATATCAATATAGTGCACATAACATAATCTCTAATCTTCGTTAAATTACCCTTGTCCCCCTGTACCTATGGGGTCGAATGGTGCTGTAGTACCCCGTCCGAACCGCTCTCCCAAATCGAGTCTGGGCAGCCGAGGCACAATACCCACTTGAGACGAGGCAAGCCGGCTCGAAACTAGCAAGATCCTTTTTATCCTTCTCTTGTGGTCATGTATATGACAATCACGAAGGCACACTGGTTGGTGGTAGATGGCAGAAATGTGTTTCTGCAGGATCACTGTCATACTCGACCTTTTTAGCCTGCTTGAACTGTAAGCAGATAAAGTATGACTGACTAAATTTGACGTAACTTCTAACCTCTCTCTTGCTCTCTCGGTCTAGTCGCCAGTTGCTAGCCTGGTTTATTGTCTTTTTCTCAACGTCCTATTCGAGTAAGAGTACGTCAATCTTGCTAGAAGCTTTCGACAAAAACAAGTGCTATGCACAAAAGAAGCCCCGACAAGCTTGAATGCTCCGGATCAGCTCCTCAGATAGATGAGCGTTAATTGAAATATTTTGGGCCTCAACCTGATAAATCTTGCATTCGGCCGAATGATATTGAGGGCTATGTCTGAACCGAATTGATGTTTGGGAAACAATTCTGAATTTGACAGACCATCGTGTGCGTTTGGTTTGTGCACGGTCAACGCCACTTTAATTGGTCTACAAATAATTGCAGATCAACGTATATATATATATGTCACTGGCATCATCAAATCTATCGAACTCCACATTTTTGCTCTAGACATGTATCTAGCTTAATGAGAATTATATCAAATCGGGTCGCTGACGGAAATCACTTGAATTTGTCATAAATTCAGACTCTTAGTCGTGGAAACTACATCAGAATTTCTGTTGCTTTAAAATCTATTCTTTGTCCATCTAATTTCAACCAATTCCTTGGGCCGAGATGTATGCATCTACTTGAAAATGCGCCAGTTCCGTCCAGAAAAAGCCCTTATCGAATTTCACGTCGAACATATCGGTCATAGTTTTGATCCTACCAAATCAAGGGGCGTATTCTACCTGCTCCAGCAACATATATCCAATTAATTGATATCCCTGCTATCGCTTAGATTTTTTGATACTCTCCATGTAAAATAAAGGATGGAATCATATAGTCTCGTGTGGGGGACAACTGATTGACAAAATGGTCACATGGTTTAGCGACTGAAAAATGCGAGCTTCAAGATTAGATAATAGATTGCGGTCATTCTTTCATAGCCGGAAACACGAATATCCAACTTTTTGATAACACATTACGCGAGATTGATGGCATGCGTTATTGCTTCAACAAGACTATGAGCCAAGCGGTGAGAGGCAGCAACATGATTCTATTGGATGGCAAATCTAGAATCAGAGTTGACAGTACAGGGAATTTTGATGATTGTGTAGATGTAGAATAAACATGAGGTATTTCCAATGCTTGTTCAATGCCAACTTTAGATGGAGCCGTAAATTATCCGGACCCAGAGATAGCCGAAACTCAGCGCTGGAAAGCTCTCAAGCTATGGAAAGAGGAAAGAGAGCTGTAGATATCAGATCTATGAAATTTGTAGAGAAAAGATTTATGTTGTTTTGGGGAATATCTCAATGCAACAAAGTATCGACGTCCTTCGTCGTTTCAACATCCCATTCGAGATAAAATAACTGGGAACCCATTTCACCTAATTGATGTCAATGTATACTATCCAAGCTTCGAAAGCAAAAAAAGGGCCACTTTAAGCTTTTGGTTGAAATCTGGTGTAAGCTCTGGGGTAGACATCTGACAAGTTTGGTGTCTTTCTACTTTTTACTAATATTTTTGCCCTATTTGGTAACGTTACCAACAAAACAATGGAAATCACTGTCTGATCTAGAGAGCTTTAGTGACCAAACAAAATTCCGAACAGAATGATATGCCGTTCTTTGATAAAGAAGAATGAAACAGAAAATACGGAGGAGTAAATTTCATGTTTATCTACAATTTTAGTATCGAACACATGTGGGAAGATTGCTAATAATTGTTCGAGTGAAGGTCTTCAACCAAGAATCCTTATACTAGAAGATTTTTCCGGCTTATCATGTACATTGTTACTACAAGTATACACAAACGAGTCAATCCCTGTAGAGTTTTAACCATCAGGCTTACTGTGGTCTTCCTGATACATCAGGCTGGCAATACATACATATTTATTTCTACCTCGCCCTTTTTGCTCAGTTCAATCAGCGATTTTCATTAATTTCGTGCAGCAGTTGCAACATAATTTCATTGTATGCATAGCAAAATGCACGAATGTAATTTCTGTGATATGCTCCTGAAAAATACATCCATAGGCGCATTAGATAATTGAATATTCACCCAAATAATACTGTTTCAGGGCACACAAAACTGTACCAACAGGGGCAATGATCAGAGAGAGACGTGCGGTGGTATAGGATAGATAAGGCTGGAATCCATGTTGAGAAAGGTGTTTTCACACTTTTTTGAGACAACCTAAGGCAATGTAAGGTTTTGTTGGACGGCCGAGAGGATTTCAACTATAATATTTCCTTGAGTTCAACTACCAAAGTTGATAAATATCTGGATGAGCCCATAAGTTGTCAAGCCGAACCAATTGAGCCCTTAAACTTTTGTCACAAATTAGATTCTCCACAAAGCCACCACCTGGCGAGAAATTTGACAGAAAAATTCCCGTTTTTCTCTTTGAGGCAAATTAGATTCCGGAATTTATTCTGTAGGCCCATGTTTAAATAAATTCTTCAGGGTCAATTATAGAATTCATCGCGATTTCAAGTTTTTTTTAGCGGGTCTGATGCATTTATCTTGAGTTGAAGAAGCAAATACTGCGAGGGTTTTCCACAATATCGTCGTCTAGGCACAATTTGACGCAATCATCCAATAATGAGCAAGTGGGTGCAACATACGCAGAACGACCTCATCCGTGTTTTTGAATATAACTCCAATACAAATCATTATTGGTTTGACTGAAATTATATGTACTGACAGTTAGTATCAATCATATGAGATACTGATCTTCCCAGTATTACGCGAAGATTCAAGGATTTATTCCGATCTTTTCAGCGGATTTCAATGCAAGTGCCATAGTTTTTTGTGCTTCCTCTAATTTCCCGTGTATCTCATAGCAGCGAGCTAGCATACCGTCGGCAACACTCATCCACAGAGGATTAGCACTTTTGGCTGCAGTACGCGATGCTGCTTGTGCAGCATTCTCTGCCTGCGTTCCCAGCACTCCAACGAAAAAGAAGCTGAACATAAGTGTAACAGTCATGGAAAGAAGTTGTGAGTTGTTCTTCTTTTTTGTGCCATTCAACGCTGCACTAAGATGATGTTTAACCTCCATGACGGTCTTGGATGGGTCGGTTTTAACTGTTACCATGATTAAGTTGAACGCGTTAACAATATCCAAGTTGGGGTGTCTAGCACATACAGGCTCAAGTTTGTTGAGCATTGTTGTATTTCTTACTGGATCAACACGATTGGGATGTTGGAGAATCAAAAGTGCATTAAGGTTTGCAAGAATGGCAATATCAAACTCCAGCTGTTCAGCAAAGCTGATATTTTGAGACTTCTCTTTAACAATGTTAAAGCGTTGATCTTTGAAAATTTTGAGGGCGGCGTCCAAATCTCCACTTCCCTGATAGAAAATTCCATTTAGATAAATTAATAGACTTTCGAGATGCCTACTCAGTGGTGTCTCAAGATTCTCAACAGCTTTTTTGAGTCCTTCAATTTGTGCTTTGACCTCAGCCCATTCCGAGTTCAGAGCATGACAAAATGCTAGATAAATTCGGGTATAGCAGACGATATTTATACGCCACTGGGATTTTGATGTGGAATTTGAGAGTAAAATATTGGAAATTCCCTTTGTTGAGCTATACTCATCTATATTGATTTTATTAAAAATGACAAAAGTATGACACGCAGCTAAAGATTGAGCTTACCATCTTTTTCTAGTAATGATAAGCCTTGGTTAAGATATTTGTAAGCCGGGATCCTTTCACTGGCATTTTTCTGCAGAAGAACGATGCCATAAAGGAGACAGCTGGAAACGTCAATTTGAAAATTTAACTCTGATGAACAACTTACGATATGCAATAAGCATCTCTTTGGTCGAATAGTCTCATAACGAGATTATCATTACCATCGTTTCCGATATCTAAGATAATTTTAGTATTATGGCTCACCGCGAAAGTACTGTTTTGAGTTCTTCGAATTGGAATCAAAAGAATATCACTACCGCTCCAGTCTCTATTTCTCATGCTAGTATCCATGGAAAGTCGGGCAGCTTGTAGCTTTGTCATCATATCTTGAGAATCCCCTTCTCTGATGCTACAAGCGAGATCTAAGGAGTATGCTAGGCAAGTAAGGGAGGTTATGCGGCAACTGTCATCCATTTGGTGACTCCATACAGATGCCATTGCTGATTTTAGATTCTGGTTAGCTTCTACGCCTGAAGTCCTCAGGTGCGCTATAGCTTCCATTAGAGAGGCAACTAAATGTATTGGACGATCACCATGCTGTGTTGCAAGAGCTGCAATCGCCCTGAGATTCCGAACAGCAGCATTGTTATCGAGATGAGTACCACATGCCAAAGAATATGAGGCACGAAGGAATCGAAATGCATACACCCAGGAGGTGTTTGTAAAGCTATTATTTATTAGCGGAATTCGATAGAAGATTAAAAATGTCTAACGTCTCAGCCTCTGAAATGTTTGTATCAAGTGTTTTTATGGCTGCTTTTAAATTACTTTTAGCAACACATTGAGCGAGTATAAAGTACATTGCATATTTCAGATCGTAGTAGTGATTCTGTTAGAAAATGAGCAGCAGTCTTCTTATATCTGGGAAGAAATTTGTATACTCTTTCACAAAGCTCGATACCTTTGCTTAATGTAGTTTCCGCTTCCATTGAATTTTCAGTCTTTTCAAAGAGAACACTAGCAAACCTTAGACGGATACGAGCTTCATCTTTAGGATCCAAGCCAGAAATACGTTTAAGAGCAGCTTCAAGGCATCCTAGACCGGTAGCAATCAGTTTCTGGTAATATTCGACGTGGTTATCGGTTAAAATTTGTCCAGACTTCACAAGGTTTTCGGCGGCCTCAAAGTACTCCTCTGCCATGGACATCAAGAGCTTTCCTGTATCTAGTGTTTGTGGTCCAAAGCTTGGAAGCCCGGCCCCCATTTTTGGATAGCTGTTCATGCAGCTGTTGTGAGATGTCTTGTTAGCAGAGGAAGGATCTTCGAGGCGGCGGGGACCATCTGAGGTTAGGTATGCTTGAGGATTGAGCCGCGGCTGAAGTATATGGCGAGTTGACGCTGATTGTGGCCGTTCTAAGAATTGGGAGGGAACTTGAGAGAATGCACCATGGTTCTGGATCGCTGTGTTTGAAGCACATCGCCGTTTATTCGGATTTAGAGAAGATGATTGAGGTATAGCACTTCCGTTTAATGCATCGTAAAATTGTTGTTGATCTCGCACGATGGCATTAGAACCATTAAATCGATATCTATCTTTGGTTATCGGGTCATCTTTTTCTGCCATACTTGGAATTTAGCAAGGCTTTTGGGTACAAGCCTTGAGAGCTCTAATACGCATTTCTGCTGGTGCGTTTCCCCCGGCTAAAGATATAAATTGAACGGCTAAGTATAATAAACGTTTTAATTTCAATTGCCCTTAGCTAATAGAGCTATACTAGTATTTTAAAGCTGTAGCTTATCTACATTTGAACAACTGCCCTCCATTCCGTGTTAAATCGATAACAATACCTATCATTTATCAACTTCTACGACCGATAATGGAGTGGTTTGGTGTCGCTAAGACGTCCTTCACGCATTCCACAGCTCCTTTAAGTTTGAGTAGAAAGGATGGGACGCTAACGGACCTGCTATCGGTTTGTGAAGAGTCCACTCCTTCTTGCGTCTTGAATCCTTTATTTTTCAACGGTCATCTACAAACCATGTGGACTGCAGTTAAGAAAGAAGGACCATCAATACATTACAAGCGGAAAATATTCGAGGCAGAGATGCCAGAATTTAACGGGTCTTTTGCAGTTGACTTTGTAGTCGATGAGCCAACGAGAATAAAGGACGAATCGCTTCCCAACAGAACAAGCTATTACAGCGATAAAGAATTTGAAGAGATGGTGTCACGTGGATCTGACGACCAACGACCAATGCTTGTGGTATTGCATGGTTTGTCAGGTGGCTCTTATGAGATCTATGTGAAGCATGTTTTGCAACTTTTAGTAAACGCTGAGGCTGATCAAAAATGGGAGGCTTGCGTGGTAAACTCGAGGGGTTGTGCCCTTCACAAAGTTACCAGTAGTATTATGTACAATGCGAGAGCTACGTGGGACTGTAGACAAACTGTCTCATGGCTGAAAAAAACTTTTCCAAAAAGACCCCTATTCGGCATAGGCTTTTCGTTGGGTGCAAATATTCTCACCAATGTAAGTCATTCAAATTACTATTATGAGACCTCGATCTGATAGTCGCAGTATCTTGGAGAAGAAGGTGCCACCTGTCTACTTGAAGCTGCTGTTGTCATTTCAAATCCGTGGTCCCTAGAAGTTGGATCTGTAGCTCTTCAAAGAACATGGCTTGGTCGTGAAATCTACAGTAAGACAATGGCTGGAAACATGAAGAAACTACTAGAGCTTCACTATGATCAATTGTCCAAAAATCTGAATTTGGACTTCGACAAGATCCGAAAAATCAATTACCTTCATGAATTTGATAGACTAGTTCAGAGTCCGTTGTGGGGATATCCTACAGAAGGCGCGTACTATCGAGATGCTTCGTCAACAGACTCTTTACTTGCTGTGAAAATACCCCTTTTCGCCATTAACGCTTTGGATGATCCGGTAAGCAAAATAACAAGTAAATGACTGAAATCATGATTGACGGAAATTCAGATAGCAACTAAGGAGGCCATCCCGTACGAAGAGATCAAACAGACGCCATACGTTGTTTTATGTACAACATCACTAGGTGGCCATTTGTCCTGGTATGAAACTAGCGGTTTTCAATGGCATGCTCGACCTGTATGCCATTATCTAAGAGATACAATGGATCCCAACTAATTTATTCATCTAGGCGGCTAATTTCCTAAAAAACATGGCTTTCAACGTAAAATTTGAGAGGCCACATGATTTATCTTCGGAGAAATCACCTAATCAAATTTTTGACCCTATGTGTCGGAAGTGGAAAAGATAGAAAACATGCAATTCTAAGTCTTTCATGATGAAATTGGCTTTAAAGTGGATTCCTGATACCACATGACTCAGCATTTAACACTAAAAATTCTACACGGCACTGGATATACGAAAAATATATATATGAGAGTCGATATATTTATGGACTACTTGGATGTCATCAAATATCTCGCGTGGACCCATCTCTCTCTGTCATACTCATTTTTCATCTCAGCCAAAAAATAACGGTATATGATTGGCTGTCTAGTACAGTGAAGCATGCCAACTCACTGCTAGGCCCACTGTGGTTTTTTTAAATAATAGACTAATGATAAGAGGGAAAGCTTGGGTATGTCTAACTTTAGGCTACCTTCCGGTGAGGAAAATGTCCTGCTGCCATACCTCATAAGCGAGATCTAGCACCCATTAAGAGTCAAGTAGACAGCTCTTTTTACCGAATTGATCAGAGTGTTTACTTCTCTGAACAGTTCTCTTTACCCTTTTCAAAGATAACCCCAATTTGCACAGAGCTCTCATACCAATCAACTTTATCTTGTCAGAATGTTCAAGGAAAGTGTATCTCTTTCTACCCCCCGCCCCTCAATTCCTCATAGAATCTATTCAACATCTGTTTCCAACAAAGAGGGTCGTACCTTTGTTTAGAGCTGTGATGTAAGGCGAATTGATGATGATAGGAATACGAGTATAATCTCGTGATGGGTGAGGTGGCCAGGCTGACAACAGAATAAGAATATGTAGAAGTCTGTGTGAGTATATAAGATATGTGTTCTGTAAACAAAAAGAATTTTATAATTATGTATGTTTCTAGTACTGAGTTCCCCAGGTAACGCGACATCCTCGACAGCAGCTAAGGTCAAAAGATTTTTTTCGGATAATGTTTAAGAATATTGTCTAATGATTCCTCTAGTATTTTTTGTGGAATATATGTAATAATAGAACGCGCATCTCTTCACTAAATGAAATTAAATCTAATTAAATGACTCGGAAACATGGAAATAACTGAAGGTGCGCATAACTCGTAGAGCAGCTGCGCGACTTAATTGATACGGTTCAGGTAAAACTTAGACACTGCAAAGCAATTCTATGAATAGTAAAGCTAATCTAGGTCTATTGTTTCCGCCTTCAGAATTTTGAGCTTGCAAAAATTTCGTGTCCTCTGACTTTGACGCCAACAAAAAATTGCTAGAGAAGACGAAGGAAAGAAATAATTTTTTTACTAAGTGAAGACTTAAGTGACGTTTGGAGTCAAAACTCAAAAGTTATAATCTCAACTTATCTAACAAAATAGCAAAACCTGACGCCAAGTATCAGAACTATCTGATAGAGTTAGATCATGAAATTTCAAGCCATGATACTGCCATAGTATAAGACGATATCTTGATTTATTTGAATGATTGTTAACAATATATGCCTAATATTTTAGGGAGCCTCTTAACTTATACTGGCTTCGCTAGCCTGAGGCAATACTAATTACTGAACTAAGTCCCCGGAGGGGTGACATGTGACTTAGAGGGTGTCAGGGGAAAAAAATCCAGCTTGCATGTAATGTTGCTGCCCTAAATACAATAGCTTACTAAAATGGTGCGACAAATCTATTTTTTTATTACTTACTACGTCGTGACGGCGCACAGCACACGACCCTAAGGATCATTTACCGGTTAGCTCCGCCTATCTATGGCTATCCGACGCGTCAGTCTCCCGAAAGATTCCAACCAAGTAGATGATCCTTCCCCACCCACACCCCATGAGATTCCCCCGAACCAATTCTATCTTACGACCATCTGTCCCGGGTCACTGACCCCGCGGTTTCTCCATTACCAACTGCACTGCTTCACAGCCAATCCAGATGTGACTCTACGACTGGAAAACCCTGAAACAAAATACCGATCGACTGGGGTGGTGCCGTTCCACGAATGTACTGTGCCAGCTGAAAGAGCACCAGCAGTCTAGACCACAGGGCGGGTTAGAAACATCTGATTTATGCCAGAAATTAGAGTGTCGGAAGCCCTTTTCCAAGCGTTGCTCTGGCACACGTACAACACATCACAGTCCAAATTCCTCATGATTCCCTCTCCAAGCCCCTTTTCTTCTTTTCCCGTATCTCAATACCCGTCCACCTTTTTCTTGAAGAGATTCCTCCAGATCTCTTCCCAAAAGTGAACAGTATGTCATGTCTGCCTTCCCAAATTTGTGCTACTCGACTTAAGTCCTCAGTCGGATGTCCACAAATCAGGTGCGTGTATATGGGCGTTTATCCGGTTAGACGATGTTACTGTTTTTCGGATAAACTCCGGAGGAAGGGGGCTTCAGTTGAAAAGACATCTGAGCGTGAGAGATTTAGGGTTGTTTGGGTCCGAGTCTTGTCGAAGAGAATTATTGACAAGCTGAGGAGCCATTGACCGAGAGTACGTTGCGGGCCTCCAGCTTCAAATGAGTTGCGACTCTTCTTGGCTATACCAGATATGCGAACAGAATGAGCGTTCACAGCCGGCCCCGCGTGAAGGTGACTTTGCCAGCCGTATAATAAATAATTACCTTCAACAATTTTAATAACAACACAAAGACATAACGTGATTAGTAAATTTGGAAATTATTATTTGATTTGATTTCAATTAACCCATTCAGGTACCCAATGGGCCCATGCAGGTGTCTAACTTGGAAGTTATTATTATTATTATTATTATTATTATTATTATTATTATTATTATTATTATTATTATTATTATTATTATTATTATTATTATTATTATTATTATTATTATTATTATTATTATTATTATTATTATTATTATTATTATTATTATTATTATTATTATTATTATTATTATTATTATTATTATTATTATTATTATTATTATTATTATTATTATTATTATTATTATTATTATTATTATTATTATTATTATTATTATTATTATTATTATTATTATTATTATTATTATTATTATTATTATTATTATTATTATTATTATTATTATTATTTTTTTTGAATTTGATTTCATTGACCTGATTTGGCGCCTTTAGTGGCCCATGCAGGAATCTATCAACTTCTTATGTACATAGGAGGAAACCTCTCGGTGAAAACCCCCTAACCTGTCTGGTTGGTTTCTTCAGTTCATACTGGGAGGTCTATGGTAAGTGCGCTCTCTCTGTTCCGCCATGTGCGATATCCACCCTTTCTTTAAGTCTTACCCTTTGACGCATCTTCTCTTTCTTTGAGTAGCTTTTCGACGTCTCTCGCGAGTCGGAATTGTTCTAGCCATCCTTCTTTGATTATCCATTCTGTTATCCGGGATATATCTTCCGGGCTTTGCATCATTACTGTGAAAGACTGATTCTTCGCTTTCCTCATCACTTCTGATCGTCCTTTGGCCCACCTGGGGCAGCACATAATCATGTGTTTTGGATTCTGGGATGGGTATCCGCACTGGCATCTCGGGGATTCGACTCCTGGGACTCTCCTTCTATATAAATACGAGTTGAGCCCAATGTGCTCACTCCTTATTTGTGTAGCAACGCTGCTTTGGGCTATTATTATTATTATTATTATTATTATTATTATTATTATTATTATTATTATTATTATTATTATTATTATTATTATTATTATTATTATTATTATTATTATTATTATTATTATTATTATTATTATTATTATTATTATTATTATTATTATTATTATTATTATTATTATTATTATTATTATTATTATTATTATTATTATTATTATTATTATTATTATTATTATTATTATTATTATTATTATTATTATTATTATTATTATTATTATTATTATTATTATTATTATTATTATTATTATTATTATTATTATTATTATTATTATTATTATTATTATTATTATTATTATTATTATTATTATTATTATTATTATTATTATTATTATTATTATTATTATTATTATTAAATTATTAAATTATTACACTATTTAGCTATATAGAGTTATGTAGTGCATCAGTGCATCGTCCCAGAGAAACCTGTTACAGGAAGAACAACCTGGCTCATACAGTTCACGGTCCTTAAAAAAAAAAAAAAAAAAAAAAAAAAAAAACTCGATCTCTAGAATACAAAATTTAAATTTAAAGGATAGAGTCTGAGGGCAGAGAGGGGATGGGAGGTTGTATCCAAAAAGTTATTCGTCGAAAGTGTTGCCATTCTGGAGTAACGCGTTTACCAGCCGAAACTGTTTAAGCCTACGTAATCCCACTATCCATCTTGCAGTTCGTGATACTATTAGAGCTTCGGATAGAAGGCGGAGCATTGCGTTGTTGTCCGACATACCTGGGCTGAGCTAATCTAACAAACTCTGCCTCCGATACGCCTCGGTCGGACAATGCAAGAGCACATGCCTCGCACTTTCTCTCCTAGAATTACAGACGCAGGTATCATTGTCGAATTCTGGCACTCTTGCTCTCTCTAAGAACATCCCTAATCCATTACGTCCCGTGCGAAACTGAATTAGTGTAGAGCTCTCAGCTTTATTTAAATTATTGTGCAGGCGAAGGATATTCCTGTCAGAGGGGCCTACAATCGCATCCCAATTACTCGTGGCTCCGATTGGTTGTTTCATTTCCCACCTTTGTAGCCAAAGTCCGTGGAGATCTGTCTCAGTTTCGATGGGTGCGAGGGGACCTGGGCATGACGTTTGTCCTCGTGACCTTTGCTTTGTTCGTCGCTTGATCCAAGAGCAGCAAAGCTCACGATATCTACGTACTTCAGTGTTTTTGAGACGGCTTTGATAGCCGTCAGCGCGATAGCGGAGATAAAGGTCCAGGGGAGAAATGTGAGTCTCTGATTGAAGCAGATGGATGGGAATGGCTTTGTAAGTGCCGGCGATTGCGCATAGACACTTGGTTTGGATTTTTTCCAGCTTGGCGGCCAGCACAGACGGCTTTGCGTTGGACCAGATAGGAGCGGCGTAAGATAGGCTAAGGCGAATGATCGCAGTGTACAGCTGTCGAGAAGAGGCGAAGGTTGGTCCCCAAGTAGATCTGACGATCCGATCGAAGAGAGCTGCCTGAGCTTTCGCCCGATTGACAGCATATCGTGCATGTGCTGACCAAGAGAGCTTGGGATCGAGTAGAACTCCAAGAACTTTGACCTCAGTCTCTGGGTGCAGCTCGATGTCATCGATACAGATTGCTGCTGAAAGATTGAATCTGAAGCGGGCTCGCGTGAAATGAATTAAATGGAATTTAATTGGAGCAAATATCATTCCGTGGCGCCTGGCCCAAGATCAGCATTCCGAGAAAAATCTCTCCAGTTGTCGGCAATTTGTCTCAGTCGATTTGGAGAAGGTGAGGACATTGAGTTCGTCAGCAAAACCTACGCCGGATATCCCTAGCCGCGAGCCCTCACAAATCCGAACCAGTTCAGTGTTATAAAAGAGAAATAGTATCGGCGATAGAGGAGATCCTTGGGGAACGCCTTGATTTATAGCAAAGGTCTCCGACTCTTTTCCGCTGAAGGCTAGTGAAGTGGTCCGATTCGAGAGAAAAGACGGCACCCAACGAACTAGCCAGATGGGGATGCCATTGCTTCAAAGTATGTGAAGCAGTCGAGTGGGATCGACCGAGTCAAATGCACCAGAAATATCAAGAGAAAGGAGAGAGGCCAAATGTTTTTTCGAGCCCCATGTTGTTTGGATTTGGCTCGTAAGTAGATCGAGAGCTGTGTCCGTTGAGCGGGACGGGCGATTTCCCATCTGAGACGCTGGGAGTAGATGATACAGTGACCAGCAAAACTGTTCGAATGTTTTGTAACTTTCGCTTGTAAGCCTCATAAAATTTTATCTGCTTGATCAATTCACAAAATTTTTACATTAATAAAAAATTCCAATTCTGTGGTTTCTTTTGATATAAATTAGATGATGTGAATCGAAAATTTGGTGGAGTAATCGCGATTGAAAGGGCGTTGGTCATTCGAACAGTTTTGCAGGGGGGGTATGGGGAAATTTTTGAACTGGTAATTTAGTACTTTACATGCCCACCTTTCGCCTTAATCACTGCATCTATGCGCCTAGGAAGACTCTCTATCAGCTTCTGACATTCCTCTGCAGGAATCTTTGCCCATTCATCCTGAACTCTGTCCCAAAGCTCCAGGATCCCATTTGGCGGTTGGGGGTAATCCTTGAGTCTTTTCTTGATGTAATTCCAGAGATGCTCGATGGGATTAAGATCAGGGGAGTTTGCTGGCCAAGGGAGAACGGCGAGAGAATGATCTCTGAGGAATTGTCTGGCCTTCTTCGAGGTATGCTTTGGATCATTGTCCTGCATGAAGATAACGGATTCGGGGGTTTTACCGTATTCCACCAGCGTTTGTAGGAGATCCTCCTCCAATATCTCAGTGTATAGATGCTGGTCCATCAACCCATCAATCTTACACATGTTTCCCGTCCCCTCCCACAGCATACAGCCCCAGATCATAATATGACCGCCACCAAATTTGAGGGTCTCCTCTACCTCTCTCTCTCTATTAACCCTCGTCCTCGGCTTTTCCAGGTCCAAGATCTTCCATCTGACCGCAAGCGATTTATCTTCGTCTCGTCTGGCCAAACTACACGCTTCCAATCATCTGTAGTCCAGTACTTATGGGCCATAGCAAAGTCAAGACGGTCCTTCTTTTGCTTTGCTGTTAGTTTTGGCTTTTTCTTTTTCACAACAGCTTTTAACCCTGCTTTTTTGAGGGTCCGTCGGACTGTATCAACAGAGATAGAGCAATTTTTCATGTCCCTGATGTTTTGGGCAACTTCGGCAGCGGTATCGGCCTTACCGAATGTTATGGTACGGACGGCATGACGAGTGTCATGCTCGCTGAGCAAACAAGGTCGCCCTCCTAAGTTCACCTGAAGATCTGGACGGTGTCTCTTGCGAATACATGAAACGGTAGAAACTGAGACATTGCATTCTCGAGCTGTTGAACGGATGGAAAGTCCATGGTCAAGGTGGTGAAGAATGACATCAATTTTTGATTGAGATAGAGGCCTCGTGATAAAAAAAGATTCGAGTAACAGTAGAAAGTGATTATGTGCTGTAAATGATTACAAACTCAACCTTTCATAAAGACCTACAGTGCTCCTGATGCCTAGTTATACTTTCCCCACATCCTCCCTGCAAAACTGTTCGAATGACCAACGCCCTTTCAATCGCGATTACTCCACCAAATTTTCGATTCACATCATCTAATTTATATCAAAAGAAACCACAGAATTGGAATTTTTTATTAATGTAAAAATTTTGTGAATTGGTCAAGCAGATAAAATTTTATGAGGCTTACAAGCGAAAGTTACAAAACATTCGAACAGTTTTGCTGGTCACTGTAAGTCTCCGCAAGGGAGGCGAGGCGCTTCGCAGTGATTGATTAAATAATTTTCCCCATTGTCGGTAGCAATGTGATTGGACACCAGGCTCCTGGTTCCTCGTAGGAGCCTCTGCCTGGTTTACGGACCACTACTGTGCGAGCCCTCTTGAACCTGTCAGGAAAGTGACCCAGGTTCCAACATCCCTGAGCGATCGCTTTTAGTGAGTTAACAAAAGAGGCCCCAAGCGCGCGAAGGAAGTAGTAAGGTATTTCGTCCTAGCCAGGCGATAAGAATGTGTTATATCTTGAAGTAATGATGTAGAATATTCATTAATATATTTAGGTGCTGAGCAGCAGAGATAAATACATGTACACATACGGCTTTACCTATGGTCTGTGCGGCAATAGCGCCGTGTTACTCAACAGAATGCCTTCTTTAAATTCAGGGCCTGGGGGACTTCTTCGGAAGTTATGGTCGCGGAAACTGAAAGTTAAACAGGCGTTTCTATGGGGTCGAAATTAGCTCGTGGGAAGAGTCTATCCTTCTCTGGAATGTCCTCAAGGTCTGCAGTCGTATGAAGGTAGAATTTTTCACGGAATGCCTGAGCCTTGTCTTGGAACATTAAATAGGAGATACCGTTAGTGCGGAGAGTAGTGTAATGCGCCGGTGTGTTAGGCGAGGTAAGAGGCACTACACACAGGTCGCTAGAGAGGCAGGAGAGAGCACGGACGGTACTCGAGGGTAGTTTAAGCGAGGTTAACGCGGATAGCGTTCAACGGATTGGGGAGCGAAGAGGTGACAGGAGGTCACTAGGATGACGGGACGAATGTGGAGAGGTCTTTAAGTTATTAACCTAATCGGTGGAGACAGAAAACAAAGCGTAGCGACTCTATGCCGACCGGAGTGAACTACTTATACCCGAATTTATACTCCAAAAGAAAACATTAGGCTAGAAGAAAATTCAGAAACAAAAGAAAATATAAGCCCGAGACAATGAATTATGAAATCCTGACATTACCCCCCCCTTTGTTCAGGTCACGAGCTCCTGCGAGCGTGGAGCATTTGGATATGAGTCGTGAAATTCTGCTAGAAGATCCGGACAGCCGTCAAGATGTTCATGAGGTTCCCATGTCGTATCATTGTCCCCTGTCCAGCGAACTAGATACTGTACTTTATTTTGTCGGATTCGCGAATCTAGGATAGCTTCTACTTCATGGACTTCGTGTCCCGAGGGAGAGATCTCCAGTGGTGGTGGTACTGAGGTTTGCTGGGACGGAAATCCAACGTGGGCGGGACGCAGGAGGCTAACGTGGAAGTTATTATCAATTTTGAATTGAAATGGTAGGTCGAGTTTCGCGACAAGCGGAGTTTTCATAGAGATTATTCGCCATGGACCAGCCCGGACATGGTCAAGTTTTTTCGATGGTCTTGCGAGGGCTAAATTCTTGAGAGAGAGGTACACTAAATCATCTACCTTGTATCTTGGGGCAGGAAGACGTCTATCGTTGGCATAGCTTGACTGATAAGCCTGGGCAAGTGTAATGTGTTCTGCACAGTGTTGGACTATGGACTCCATGCGGGCTATGAATTCTGGGGTTCCGCGAGACTCAGAGCATTCTGACTCTGGTCTAAAATCAAGACGAGGGTGATGCCCAAAAGAGGCGAAGAAAGGAGTTACGCCTGTGGATGAATTTACATGATTGTTGCAACAAAATTCGGCTAGCGGCAAATGTTTTACCCAGTCATCCTGGTGGTAGTTTACATAATAGCGTAGGTACACTTCCAAGGTTTTATTTGCTCGCTCGGTCTGACCATCTGTCTCCGGGTGATATGAGGTTGATAATTTGTGTTCAATTTTCAGTCGGCAACAGATTTCTTTCCAAGTCTTGTCAATGAAGGCGCGGCCTTGATCGGAGATGAGGGAGTCAGGTAAACCAGCGAAGCGGATGAAATGATTAAGAAAGGCTTCGGCTGTGTCATAGGCTGACGGTCTTTCTAATGGTATAATCCAGACTCGCTTTGTGAGGCGGTCTACGATTTGCAAGATGAATCGATAAGAAAATCCCCTCACTTGGCATATGGGTAGAGGGCCAACGAAGTCAAGAGTTAGATGGCGGAAAGAAGCTTGAGGAGCTGGTAAAGGTTGTAGGAATCCATGGGGTTTTTGAGTCGCCGGATTGTTCCTTTGACATGCCTGACACCCCCGAGCATACTTAGATGAGTCTTTATGGCACTCGGGCCACCAGTAACGGCGGCTCAACATACCGTAGGGAGCAGCTGCTCCACGATGACCATATAGGGGAGAGTTGCGAAGCTGTTTCAATATATCTTCGCGAATAGCTTGGGGGACATATTCTTTATTGTTGAGAGAAAATGAGTGCTGGGTTAGGGCACAGCTTGCTAATTGAATATCTGTACGTTTCGCCTTGGGGTCCTTTAGTGCAGAGCGAATTTCTTGACAATACTTATCTTGGTCGCATTGCTGCTCCCATTCCTCGATTAGAGGTGCTATACTAGGTGTGAGCTGCTCAACTTCCACGGAGTTAGGATGGTTTAACGGATTGATTTCGAGACGGCGAAGGATTTGCGATGGCTTGAGAAGTGTTTGGAACTGTTGAGAATTGCGAGCGTCGTCGTCACTGGAGGGCTTATCGGCATTGATTCTAGTCAGTGCATCGGGTTTAACCCCAAATTTTCCGGGCCGGAAGACAATTTTAAAATCGAAATCCGCAAGTAGCTCATTCCAACGAACTTGTCTACGATTGAGTTTTTTGGTGGTGGTGAAATACTCCAAGTTTTTATGATCTGTCAAAACAAGCGTGGATGCTTCTACGGAGCCGAGCTCTGAGGTCCAGGTCTCGAAAGCGTTGACGATTGCTAGGAGTTCTTTGTCAAAAATTTCGTAGTTACATTCTGCCGGAAGCATTTTTTTTGACATAAAAGCCACGGGGCGGAGCGTTCCTGAATCATCATACTGGGAAAGGATCGCCGCGGTTACGAAATCAGAAGCATCAGTTTCCATGACGGTCTGGCGACGAGGGTCAAAGTGAGCTAGCATTGTGTCGTCGTTAAATGCCTGTTTTATTTGACAAAATGAAGATTCACATTGGTCATTCCAGGAAAACGGAACATCTTTTTTGGTGAGATTAGTAAGGGGTGCTGCTATGCGAGAAAATTCTGGGATGAACCGTCGATAGAAGTTGGCAAACCCCAGAAAGCATTGAATATCGCGTGGAGTCCGAGGGGTCGGCCATTCTTGAACGCATGCAACTTTCTTTGGATCCATTCGTATACCTTGGGTAGATACTATGAGACCCAGATAGGTGACTTCAGTGGCTTCAAAACTACATTTTGATATATCTACTTGCAACCCATTTTCACGAAGGCGTTGGAGAACCGTTTTTATGTGTCGTCGGTGGTCAGTTAGGTTATCAGAGTATATCAGGATATCATCCATGTAGGCTGTACAAAATTTGTCCAGAAGTCCTCGGAGCGCGTGGTTGATATAGGCCTGAAAAGATGCGGGACCGTTGCAGAGTCCAAAGGGCATGACGAGAGGCTCGAAGAGACCGTAGCGACACGTGAAAGCCGCTTTCCATTCGTCTCCTTCCTTGATCCTGAGTTTATTGAATGCTGAGATAACATCAAGTTTAGTGTAATATCTTGCCCGGGACAGTTGGCTTAGAGTTTCTGATATTAGGGGAAGAGAGTGTCGATTTCGAATAGTTATTGCATTCAATCCACGATAATCGATACAGAACCGAAGATCGCCATTGGATTTCTTCACAAAAAGAACAGGAGCTGCAGCAGGGGAGCGAGAGACGCGAATGAAACCCTTTGACAGCTCTTTTTGGAGATATTCACTGAGGGCCTTGAGCTCGTGTTGGTTCATCGAGTAAGGGCGTGATACCGGAGGCTGCTTCCCTGGGTGGAGGTCTATACCATGATCCCAGGAGCGATGGGGTGGAAGGGAGTTAGCTTTTTGCCTGTCAAAAACATCTAGAAATTCGTGATACTGGGGAGGCAGGAAATCTACAGGGTTTGCATCCTTGAGAACAATCATGGTTGTGTTGCCTACATGCATACTAGGGAGCCGCGAGGGTAGATCTTCTAATATCACATCGAGGTCCCGTAAGCTGAGCGTGAAGGTTTGGCAGTCTGGCTGTTGAGTGGCCATGATAAATGCTCCCGCCGAGAGTTGAGCTGGCTGGGATACAGTAGTCGGAGTTGGCTGAAGAGGAGGTAGTTGGGCTATGGGCTCTTTGATTGATACAAGGGCTTTGTCAGCTTTATTATAGTATGAGATCGTCGTTTCAAAACGACAACAGGCCGAATTTAAACAAGGCTCACCGAAGGTAATCGTGTGTTCCTTCCAATTGATATACGGACAGTGTTTTTCCAACCATGGAAGACTTAGTATGAGATCATGCTTGCTGTTTGGGATGACAAAGGCCGAAGCCAATTCACTGTGATTGCCTAAGATTAAGGGGAAATTTACGGAGTTAGTAACTCGAGAGCTCAATTTTCCTTCAAATCCTAAGATAGCGATGGGTGATTCGAGGGCTAGGGACTTTAGGTGAAGGCGATCACAGAGATTAGTTGAGACAAAAGCAAAACCGGACGCACCAGTATCCACAAGAGCAACTAAGTTTTAATTTCCTACTTTTGCACTTATATACATGTGTCGGGAAGAAACTTCAGAAAACTCAACGTGAACTATGGCAAAAGACTCCAACAAGCGATTTTCTGTTGGAGTTACTCTTTTAACTGCTCCTCACTTTGGGGCTCCATAGCTATATTTTCTATGACGCGCGAGGCGAGATTACAATCTTGAGTCATATGACCAGACTTGTTGCATCGAACGCACCGACCAAGAGTTCGTCGTGCATCTTTCGCGCGTTGAGTTAATCGACCGTTAGGTTGTCGTTGGTGAGAGATCGAATCTAGATCCATGGCAGATCCTCCTTGAGATACTGGAAGTTCGAAGTGGACAGGGGAGGGAACCGCAGTTGTGGCTGATGCTGGGGCGTTGTAAATTGGCGGCATCGAGGGGTTAATCTGTGGCTTTCCCGCGGTAGGGGTAGCGAACGAGGGGGAAGAGTCAATTGCCTCGATCCCTGCATCTTTCCTTCGCAAGTAGCTGATGTACGAGTGGTACTCCGTTGGTACATCACTCGCAGCATTGCACAGGGTGCGCAAACTTTTTGATAGCCGGCGCTCGAGAGTAGGCATCCAATAAGAATTGTCAAGATTGGAGTATGTTGAGTCAGCGACACTATCCTCAAAAAGCGTGATGAAGTCGTGAAACCTCATATTACCCTGGTGTAGGGTCTCAACCGTACGGCTGGCGCGATCGATTAGCGCCGGGTCTTGACAGCGCTGCTTCAAGGCATTGACAAATTCTGCCATAGTAGTGATTTCAGGCTTGACATCGGGATTTTCGAGGCAGCGAAAATGTGAACGCATTTTGGCCAGGGCGCCAGTACCAAGGCACTGGTATGCGTAACGTATCTTGGAAGCTTCGTTAGGGAAAAGTTCATCCTGGCCCTGAAGCTGATTCATTAATTGTGACAAAAATGCGCGCAGGTTCGAAGACTTTCCATCATATGCCGATATGGGCGGAACGGATGGACGGAGAGGAGTTGGAGTTGTGGTATTGCAGGTATTTTGAGAACGAGGTAGAGAGAATGATTGATTGGAGGCAGATGCGTAGACTTCAGCAACGCGCCTTTCATTCATCTGGGTGGCTAAGTTTAATATACCGGGAGCATTTAGATAGGCGACGCTCCAAAGATTTGGGGGGATGTCACGGTTCACTACTGAACGCTTGAGCTGTAGAGTAATGAAAGATAATTTATAATTAACTATAGAGAAGAAAAGCCCATTGAGGGATGATGGTTACTATTATACAGCTTAGCTTACTCTCTGTTACTTGCTAGGCTTCAATACAATTCATCCTGAAACTCCCCTGATCAGACGTGGGATGGTTTCAGTGCACTGAGCTTTGTCTCTAGGATGAAATCAAAGATTGCCACCACCAGTTCTGCGCACTTTGAGTCTCACGTATTTTTGGTTTCGCCTCCACTCCAGCGCCTGCGCTTACCTGCGTAGGCTACAGGGATTACCAGCTTCCCAGCTGTCACAGGGGAGCATCGTTATTTCGAAGTCGGTGTCCATAGGGTCACTGGAACCAGGAATAGATCGGGACATGGTGGAGGAAAGTTTTGATGACTATCAATACAACTATATACAGATCTATAGGTATAAATATGAATATAAAACTAGAATGTTGTTTAATTATTGACGCTTTGTAATGTGATGCGCCAGTGTGTTAGGCGAGGTAAGAGGCACTACACACAGGTTGCTAGAGAGGCAGGAGAGAGCACGGAAGGTACTCGAGGGTAGTTTAAGCGAGGTTAACGCGGATAGCGTTCAACGGATTGGGGAGCGAAGAGGTGACGGGAGGTCACTAGGATGACGGGACGAATGTGGAGAGGTCTTTAAGTTATTAACCTAATCGGTGGAGACAGAAAACAAAGCGTAGCGACTCTATGCTGACCGGAGTGAACTACTTATACCCGAATTTATACTCCAAAAGAAAACATAAAGCTAGAAGAAAATTCAGAAACAAAAGAAAATATAAGCCCGAGACAATGAATTATGAAATCCTGACAAGTAGGTACTATAACGTTGCCTGGAGATTTCACTCGGGCCCAACGAGCAAACTTCAAAATGTCGCCTGAATTGGAGGAATCGTGGACAGCCTGTCGGAATGAAGCTGTTTTGGCTTCACGGACCACTTTATCGCATAATCTAGCTGCGATCCTAGCTTCGTCAAAATTCTCCGGACGTTTAGATTGAATAGCTTTACATCGGGCAGCACGCGCTCTTTTGACGGTGATCCTTACTTGGTCAGTCCACCACGGCACTGCACGATTAGAGGGCTTGCGGAGAGGAACAGTGATTCTCACTATATCCTGGACAATCCAGCATACTTCATCGCAGTAGGCATCAAGCTCAGTTGCGGTACTAAAATCAGGGGCAGACGGGATTCTAGCAGTGGCTTCAGCTTTTGCTGCGAGCCAGTCTGCTTACTTCCAAAACCTGGTCGGGGTCGGCTCAAATTTTTCGACGGAGATGTCGATACTTATCTCAATTGGCAGATGATCTGAGCCGTGGTCGAGCTGACTGACGGTAGAACATCGAGTGAGCTTGTCGAAGATGGCAGAAGTTCCAAATTTAAGATCAATTGTTGTTTCCTGTCCCCGAAAGGAGCGAGTGATGAGGCCCAGGGGCGTAAGTAGCGCGAGATCAAATTGGTTTGCTAGATTGAGAAGATGAGATGCAGCGAGGTGTTGCGTCGGACAAGAAATGCCAGACCATAATGGGTGGTGTAAGTTGAAATCACCCAGCACAAGATGTTGGAATTCCGGCTGGGACGTGAGTATCGCCCGTAAGGAGTCTGTTGGAGTCCAAACGGAGTGTAGTATGTAGTACTACGATAAAAGGGAATTAACAATGCAAAAAGGATTTCATTCAAGTATCGACTGTCTATTCCAACTCCTCACATCAAAGTGTTATATACATGTACTCTCTTTTCTTAGAGTCAAACAAAAATAGAACAAATAATCTCAATACCCTAAGGATGATTCAGATGCTCCAGACCGCAGCTTTTTTGGTGGCAATCATGTATATTGTCAGCCAAGTGGTTAAGGACTATCCAGCTTGCTATATAAATAATAACTAGTATAATTAAACGAGGCGAGGATGCGACCTGTTTCTGGTTCGTGCGCTTAAACGATCCGAGGTGGCGTAAGGTAGTTAAGAAAATATTTCTATCATACAAACAAGAATAGCTGAAACCGTGAGGTATTCCAACAGTGTCTAATTGTTCAGGACACGTTTTCGAGTGATATGAGCCCAGCGGAGGGGAATAGACATTGTGAATGGCAAGGGTATCAGCTGTTGTGCGAAGGTTAAGAGTACAAACATCGTTAGAAGCGAAGGCTATCGACCATGTGTCAGGATCAAGTTTCTTGTTAACAAGAAAGCAAGATCTTCTATAACCCTTCTCGTAGGCGAGGGTAAATGCGGAGGAATTTGGACAATGAGTGGAGCTGGCCTGCCGGTTATACCAGGGCTTCTGGATAGCGAGAATGTCATAATTACGTGTCAATGGATCAGCGAGAAGTTGAGATATAACTTTATTGCTGGCGTGGACGTTGTATTGTAAGGTTTTTAGATTATTCATAACCCAGGGCTCGGGGTGCATCAGGGGTCGATTTATAAATGCTCCCCTGAGTCGCCGGAGCCGATAGTGCTAGCTGTGAAAGGGTGTTGAGCTTGTTTGAGGCTTCCAGGGCTGAGGAGACAGGGTTAGAAGCCGAAAAGTTTATGACTGGGACGGTTGAAGAGGGGAAGCTAATCGGATTCATCTGACGTGCAGCAACTTCAAGCCGTGAGGGTCTTCCTCTTAGTGGCTTTTTGGGGTTTCTGACCTCAGTCCATCCTGGCTCGCTTCCCTGCTTATCAGGGGCTAATGAGGTAGGCGGCTCAATCGAATTACTCTTGTATCTCACCGGGCGAGAAATATAGGCCTGGCCAGCCCGAGTAACCTCCTTAGCTCTTGTCGGGCACTCTTTGGCCCAAGCAATATGGCCTAATTTTCCACATGGATGACAAGCCGAGCCTCTTCCGGACTCCTCAATGGTGCAATCTGCAGTGGCATGAGTCCCGGCGCAATAGCCGCATCTAACAGGTTCACGACAATACTTTGCTGTGGTACGATGATAGCACTGGCAGCGAAAGCAGCGGGTGACTTTGCATTCTTCGTAATAAACTTCACAGGAGTGGATTTCGCCGTCAATGATTAGCCCATGGTGAATTAGAGCGTTTGTTTGGTCTTCTGATGCTAATGTCATAATTAGGGAACCTAATTGGAGACCCAGCCGCTTGACTTTAGAGGGCCATCCCATGCGGAGAAACCTAGTGTCAGAGGGCCATTGTCGGTTTTGGGTCTTGAGGATAGTTGAAGCCGTGAGTAATTCCAATGGGTCGAAAGAAGTTGTGGGAATACCATGTGGAACAACCGGCAGTCCTCGAGAATGAACCGTGCAGTCGGCTCCGAAGAGAGCCCGCAATCGGTTATCATTTTCGTATAGATCTCTTTTGGCCGCGGATGCAAAAGTTAAGTGAACATCGCCGCTCGGCAGTTTGCGCGCCGCGATAACTGAAGGGGTGGAATTTCCGAGGGCTTTGCTTGTTTCGCGAACGATATCTGCACCAGTAGCATTTTCCAGTTCTTTGGTCCCTACGCTGGGCTTAATCGTAATTTCCCTGGTGACGCGGGGGGGACGCTTGCTTCGTTTTGGAGTCTGGCAGGTGTATGCTTGTCGGGAGAAAATTGAGAGATTTTGAGAATGATCCGATCTGCTTGTTCTGTAATCAGTCGGTGGAGATCAAGATGTACAGTGGGCGAAGCGGTCTCTTGGAGAGCTGATTGCATCGCGTCACGTTTGGCTTGAAGAGCGCCTATGGCTAAGGTTATCGCTCGATGAATATCAATGTTCGCCGCATAAGGAGAGAGGTGTGTTTTAAGAATGGATATTGCTCTTTCTGTGGGAATAGCTCGAGTGGAGGCTTGGCTCGGAGGTATGGCAGCCAGTGGAGTTGTACTGGCGGAGGTCGCGACGGTTGTTAGCGGCGCTGGGTCTCTCCCACGTCCGCGGCGAGGCATAGTTCAGCGGGAGTGTGAGCAGATATCTAAAATGAATTTGGAAATTAGGAAAATCATCTATGATCATTTCTCTTTAGAATTGAATTTTTATTTACCAAAAAAATCGAAATTAGTATGTAATATAATCGTCTTGGTATTTCCGATTATTGCACCAATTGTTTGGCCATCATTTTAGTACTTCGTATGACCTCCTTTTGCTTTCAATACAGCCTATACCCTTAATGCCATACTTCGAATTAGTGAGCGACATGTTTCTACATCTATTTCTGACCATACTTCTCTGACTCTTTCTCATAAGCCATGCATGCCTCTCGGGGCCTCTTGATACTCACCAAGTTTTCGATTTGTCAACCCTCAGAGATTTTCAATTGGGTTTAGATTGGGCGATTGAGATAGCCAATTTTTCGTTTGTATAGATGTATTTTTTGGGTCATTGATTTGCTGGAAAATCACGGTATTTGCAGATGATGGCCTAGACTGACCAACGACTTGATCCAGAGTTGGCAGCAGAGAAGTCTCGAATATGTCAATCAACTGCTCTCAGTTCATTCGACCAACAGCACGCTCCATACCACCTACACCAAAACAAGACATGCAGCCTCAAACCATAACACTCTGTGAGAATTACAAGTCCGACCCGCGCATACCCGAAGGAAAAGTATGCCATATAACTGTCATCGGCTAAATGCATAACTGCGATATCTATGATGTCACGGGTTATTGGAGGAGGTTATGTCATACGCTGTGGTTGATAAGGTTGATATAATCGGCCCGAGCTTTAAGCGAGCGAATTACAATCCAATCTCATCTATAGTGATAGTGGGTCCCGGCATAAATGTTAAAAATATTCATTGAAATTCAACCATTTACATTTTCAATACTTGCCCTTGCCCGATATTTTGGGTGCAAGGGTAAGTATTGCAAATGTAAATTGTTTAATTTCGATAAATATTTTCAACATTTATACCGGGACCCACTAACCCTATACAGCAGAGCCCCTCTCAGCCAATAGTGGGTCCCAGTCTAATTACTGAAGAGATTCACAGAAATTTTACCGTTTATTTTTGCAATACTTATCCCTGCACGCCAAATGACTTGTAAGGGTAGGTGTTGCAGATATAAAAATCCAAGTTACGATGAATCTTTTCAACATTTATACCGGGACCCACTACTAGCTAAGAGGGGTTCTACTGTAGATGAGGTTGGACTGTAGGGTATAAATGGAGGGTTTTCTGCCGCACATTGTAGATCATTACCAGATATTACCATATCTTAGTATTCTATCTTATCAGATCAATTAATCAATCATCTACATTAAGATCCATATGAAACTCTAAATACTTAATCATAATCTCCTCTTAGCAACCTTCTCTGCCATACTCGCAAGTCAGGCAAAACTCCAACCAATTTTTCCAACACACTCCCACCTCTAAACTTAAGGGTCTCATCAACAACTTGAAAACAAAGGTTCTTTGGTTCTGCTACCCAGGTATACTTGATGCCATCACTATTCATTCTGTTAACTTGGTCTCATCAGACTAGATGGCCCTTTTCCAGTCATCGATAGTCCATTCCGAATGAGCTAATGCCCAATTTGAGCGAGCTCTTCCATGAGCCGGTGTGAGCCTAGACTTCTTTTTCTTCTTTTTGACAACTCTCAACCCTTGTTCTTTCAAAGCCTTTCGTACTGTTTCCGCTGATACCTTATCTTCTATTTCTTGATTCAACTTTTTTGTAGCCTCTACGGCCGTTTTCGTACCATCATTTAATACCAAGCGTGTAACAGCTCGCTTGTCTCGAGGCGTCAGTTTTTTCGGTCGTCCAAGTTTTGGATTTGGCCACTGATTTGACATCTTCTTACGATATCTACCCACAGTAGTCCTCTCACATCCAAATTTTTTGGCAGTTTCTCTTGTTGATTTCCCCTCATTGATTACAATGTTGGTAGGGGCAATTTGATCTAGCGATAGCTTCTTCCTTTTGAGGGTTAGAAAATAAGTTCTACTTATTGTAATTTTGATCGATAAATCTGTTTTACCATGATGATTTCTAGACGTAAAAAAGAAAAAACTTAAATTTGTATGAAAAGACTCTATAGTTGGAAATGATTGTCTGCATGTGTCGTGTATAGCGGCATTGGATTTGTGCTGTGTAGGTATAAAGCAAGAAGAATAGGCACTTGCATGTACGGATACCCTGTGTCGTACAGGGGCTCAGGGGTAAGTGAAGGCAGTATGACTTTGCAGGGTTTTTAGTTGCCGATTATTATGCTAATATGGCGGTTTCCTTTGTTGATCTTTTCTAAGCGAGGCCATATTAGGATAAGCTCAAAACCTAAATATCAATTTAAGCTGAAAGATTTCTTGGCGGCGAAAGTGAAGGCAGTATGTTACTCTTGGCGGCGAAAGTGAAGGCAGTATGTTACTCTTGGCTAAATATTGAATGGTGTCTTAAGAAATTCACATCAAGGATAATATCAAGGATTTCGATAGTTCTATCTGAAGATTCTAAGATACAAAGTGTTCCTAATATGAAGTTGGGCCCCTTTGAACTCTAACTACCTCTTCACATCTCTTTGACATGCTTAGAATGAGTGATCGAAGCTTATCTTCTGTTATGCAGTTGTACCAGGCCTCTAGTATAATTCGGCAATTCTCTGCTTTACTCCGCTGCCTCCCCCGCTCAAACTCTGGATATACATTTTGAATGTATTGTTTCATCATACCCCACACATTCTCAATTGGATTTAGATCTGGGGAGTATGCTGGCCATGAAACAGGTTGAATTCTATGTACCATGAGATAATCTCTTGCGGTAGGTGCTTTGTGTACTGGCGCATTGTCGTGCATAAATAAATATGCAAAACCTGTCTCTTGCCGTCTATTTCTGTGCCAGTTCACAACAAGGGGAAGGATGTGTTGGCGATAGCCTTCTGAGGTCATCTTGCCCCAGTCGGTTTCCCAAAAAACACAAGGGCCTCTCTCGATTCCGGCGAAACTACCCCAAAACATCCAAGAATTATTCTTACGGTATCGATCAACGACACACGTATTATCACAAGCCTCTCCTTTCTTCTAAGACTGTGAGTAATCAAAAAACTTTTGGATTTAAATAGGAATTGCATTCCTTTCAATTCACATAGCTCGGCATAATAGGTCCGTCATTGATCCAAGTTTCGTCGCTCCAAAGTACTTGCGACTACTCTTGTTTTTGCCATTGAAGGCGTTGTTCTGCCCATACTTTCCGTGCCATCATGTGATTCTCTGATAACGGCGGAGACCTTCTCGGAAGGCATCGAGAGTACCCTCTTCCCTTGAGTGCACTACGGATTGCAATTTCTCCGGCAGCCCATGAGGAGAAATGAACTGACAGTTCTAGATAAGAACATGTTGAAGTATCAGTCACTCAGCCATGGAAGGCATGTGACTTACTTTGTCAGCAGGGCTTAACTAGCGCGTTTGGGAAAATGCCATTAGATGTAGAGCTTAGAGAACAAAAAAAAATATATACATATATACAATTTTTTATGTAGTACAATTAAAGAGATTTACCAGCAGTACAGTTTCAAGTCAAATATACCTTTAATAGAACATTGTCGTGCCTCGCGAGAACTGCAGATGAATTCTTCCAACTGATCGATTTGGTTAAGAGAAAGTTTAGGAGGGCGTCCAGTCCTTAATTTAGGAGATGCACGACCAGATTGAACAGTGTTCTTGACTTGTGAATTTGTTACTCTTAACTGAGTCGCAATTTGTTTGTACGTGAATCCCGTCCGATACAGTGCAAGTATCAGGGGAAAATCAGTTCGTATAAGTGCCTAGTTCAGTACCAGAATTCTACACATACCTCAAGTCTTTGATCTCGACTGAGATATGAAGCACGAGTTTGACCTTGTAAAGTAGCTTGAGTATTCATGATTAGATGAAAGTAATTCTAATAGAGTAAATTCTCGGGAGGCTTGTGCTAAATTGCGAATGGCGTTCGATAACTTTATCTTTGTCTAATATCTGTGAAATTGTTTAATTAACAATGCTGCAGCCGTGGATTTTTACGAATAAATAACAATAGTGGCATCTCCGATGAATTGAAATCGATGTGAAAGATTAGATCATATGATCTCGTCTAACCTAGAAAATTGTAAAGCGTGGCTAGGATATATCCATATTCTAACCCCTGTAAATAAAATTTCCAGCTGCCTTCACTTACCCCTGAGCCCCTGTATGTGCCGAGGATACCGATTCAGATAGACCGAGTCAGGTGATATGAGTCGTAAGACAAAAGGAGACACTGTATGGAAATAACACGAGAAGTAGTCTCCAACTCTATGAATAGATATTAGTAGGCTCGACTCGGTGCTTGGTAGATACCAGACGTAAGTATAGGACCCGGGTAGTAGGGTAACTGTTGGAAAATACCCGGTATAATTAGTATTCGATTACTCTCATGATAGGGTATTGTTCGTTGATCCGCTTCTTATAGGGTACAGGGGTTAAAGCGGGGATAAAGTGGGGATAAAGTGGTGATATTCCAGGTTACCTCACGATAGATCCACAGTATCCCTGTTAGCTTCAAATTTTAAAATCTTATGGCCTAAGGCATAAGAGATATGCATCTGTATATGAAGTCCAACGCCCACCTTCATGCCTGCACCTTTCTTCACTCGCGCACACCTGAGGTTGTTTCGTTTAAATCATTGTCAGCTATTTACTATTATTTTGCTCAACGGCATACTTTTAAATTAAAATTAAATTTTTCTATTATCCTATTTCGGCGCCTGAAGGCCCACGTAGGTATTTTTCGGAAGATACTTATTATTTGTTATAGAACGACTCATTTTGACGTTTGGAACACTCATACTCAGATTTCATTTGCAGATACCACTACGAGAATAACGCCTTACGACATGTACCCTCTTCCGTGAATACCCACCACAGGGAAAAGCGAGAAAAACCTGTGGCTATCTGAGCATGCTTTCGTCATTCTACGAATACAGTATCACCGCGAGAGAAGTGGTGTGAGGGTCTTGCTGGATTCGAACCAGCTTTCTCCTGTCTCAAGTGGAGCATGTGTCCAAGCTACCCAGACTCTACTTGGGAGAACGGCCTGGACGGTGTACCACTGCACCATCCAACCCCGGCATACTTTTATTTCATTCATCTATCTAATTTTTACTTCATGTGAGTGCATCTGAACCTTAAGTCAACTACTTTAGAAGATTTTAATTTACTGTACTAGATTGCCGCAAAGATGGATTCACCTCAACAACCTTCTCCATCATCAGCATCTCCTACTTATGCAAAACGCCTAACACAAACTCAACGTATTCAAGTAAGTCTGAAATCTACAAATTGATAAGGTTAAGAGAGTAACATGTGCAGGTTAGAACCTTGGCCAGTGAGGGACACAGTTACGTCAAAATCTCTCAACGCCTTGGGATTACATGGCGACAGGTACAATACACCATGAGCGTTGAAAATACCGAGCCTCAGTACTCCAGTGGTAGGCCACCTATTCTAAGTAGTTCCCAGGTCGATGAAATAGAATTTTTCGTCTGTTTATCATCGGAAAATCGTCGGATGTCATTTTTCCAACTTGCACATTTTATATTTCGGCACTTTGGTGTGAGCGAGAATGTGATCCGACGTGAACTGGCAAAGAGGGGATATGCACGCAGGATTGCACGATTAAAACCTCCTATCTCTTCAGTCAACAAACTGAAGAGATATGAGTTTGCCAGAATACATCTCCACTGGCGGAAGGAACATTGGATGAGAGTCCTCTGGTCCGACGAGACTTGGGCTATGAATGGTCGGCAAAGTGATCGTTGGGTCACAAGAAAGGTCAGTAGTCCCTTAAAGGCTCCTAAGATTTAGAGTTCCCTTGAGCTAAGTTTAAGTCAAAGATTGGGGAAGAGTACGAAGATACCTGTGTCCTAGCCAAGACGCGGAGGAGAGTTGGGTGGATGTTCTGGGGATCTTTCTTTGGACGACAAAAGGGGCCTTGCCTGATTTGGGAGAAGGAGTGGGGCCATATCACTGCGGCCAGTTACTGCGAGAGGATAGTGCCTCTCATAGAGAGTGCGGTCTTTCGGGAACCAGGACTAGATGTGATGCAGGACAACGCCCCTCCTCACAAGTCGAGGCAAACTATGCGTGAGTTTGAAAGGAGGAATATTTCTCTAATGGAGTGGCCGCCATATTCTCCTGATTTAAATCCGATAGAAACTTTGTGGAGTTATATGAAAGCGTACATGGAGCGTCTTTATCCAGCGTTGGATCAAGGGGGCAGCGGAGTCAAGGGCATCTTCGTCAAATAGTGAACGAGGCGTGGGATCTGGGGTTTAATGGGGATGACTTGGAGAAACTGATAGATTCGATGCCCCGAAGAATCAGAGCCGTTTACGAAGCTGAAGGCGGATATGTAAATTATTAGCTAGATAGAAGTATAATTTATTTATGAAATGTATTAATGAATTAAAAAGTGAATAGAGGGCTATAATGGACCAAAAAAGCAAAACCAACGAATATTTCGTTGTGAAATTTTTGCCATACAAATTTAAAGTTTAGGTGGGGAGATCTACTTATCGTCATGCTAATTCAAGTTAGTAAAAGCCTATATACCCTGTAAAAGTCGAATTTTAGCGCCTATACACGATTAATACCGTAGTATCAGAGTAGACACTCTGAATTACACTAGAACCCCTCTTAGCTAATAGTGGGTCCCGGTATAATTACTGAAGAGATTCATAGAAATTTTACCGTTTATATTTTCAATACTTACCCCTGCATCCAAAATGACCTGTAAGGGTAGGTGTTGCAAATATAAAAGTCCAAGTTACAATGAATATTTTCAACATTTATACCGGGACCCACTATTAGCTAAGAGGGGTTCTACTATATAAGGCAACAGTATCAGCTCCCTGTCTAGTACACCCACTAGTAGGGGTTAACCCCTGAAGCGAGGTCTGGCCCCACTATGACCTTCTTACCCTAGCAGCATAGTATATTCGCGTAATGTTCATGATAATACAGTCGTCCCTCTCTAACTCAATAGTGGGTCCCGGTATAAGTGTTGAAAATATTCATTGTAACTTGGACTTTTATATTTGCAACACCTACCCTTACAGGTCATTTTGGATGCAGGGGTAAGTATTGCAAATATAAAAGTCCAAGTTACAATGAATATTTTCAACACTTATACCGGGACCCACTATCGAGTTAGAGAGTGACGAATGTACACTACTAAATTGATATTCGGCTGTTCGCCTACTCGAGTACATGTAGCAACCGTTGCTGCAGATTTAGTCAGTAATCCAAATGTACCTCTCGTTTAGCATTTCCGGTTCCAAACTCCAAACTGAGCCGGTCAATGAACATTATGCATCTTCTGGAATCATTCGTATTTTGACTTCAGGCTACATACTGTAAATTACAAAAGAGTCAATTGATAAAAATTAGAAATAAAAACGTCACGTATATGAAATTAAATTATCTGATGCTACCCTCTTGTTATCCATACAGCCCTATTGACAACGATCGTTCAGTACTGGTAAACTAATACGCCGACTATTAATACGTCGATTTACTATCGGACTTTACTTAGTAGATCCTCCAGCGCCAACTCCGGTAAAAGGATATACTTTGTTCCTAGTCCCATATAAATTTTAGTGGGATTAGGGATAAAGCACATCCCTGTATCGGAGTAGATGCACGACCCTTGATAGACATGCGGTCCACCTTACTAGTAGTCAAACTCGACACGTTCTCACCATGTTCACCACTAATAATAAGTGCAAGACTCTATATTGGCTTCCCGCAACATGTTTTGGGTCTGTTTGGAATGTAGCGATTGGAGACCCTTTTGGTCCAATACACTCCTTAGACCAGGGAAGAATGGACGTTTTCTTTCATCTCATTATATTTGATACTCTAATTTTTCCTTAACATACAACTACAACAACCCACAGCGGCCACGATCCCCGCCCATTTTGGATCTACTGCCTATCAGGCAATATACCTAACGAAACCACCAGTAATTACAATTACATATTCAGTGCTTTGAACTAGCACTTGACAACCCACAAAGTCTGATTGCAAGATTAATGCGAGAAACAGAGAGCGGGCCTACGCCTGTACATCATACGGAAGAGCAGAAGCTATCAACGAGAAACATTATCTTCATTTACTCGGCCGGCCGTAAGCACATTGGTTACCCGCTTTATAATTTGAAGGTGCCCAATTTTATTTCCCATGCATCTGCAAGCAGGTTTGGAAATTAAAATACATCTTTTATCTTTGAAAAATATTCGGAAGAGGTTGGAAACCCAGTTCTCGTTGAGCTTGTGGCCAAGAGAAAAGGACGATACTGTGTACAGAGTCTAAAGGATGAAAGGGTTAATGCAGTTCGTCCTTGTGGCATTAATTGTGGTCATCAATGGAATGCACCACAAGACTAGATCACAATCTCCACGAGTAGTACAATTTTCGACACAAAGAACTCAAATCTCCTCACATCCAGTAATAAGAGATCGCCTACGAAAGAGAGGGACAGTCCAGTCAAAGTTAGACAACAAGGTAAGATGAGTGAAAGAATTTGGACTGTGAGAACTGACAGTGAAAGGAAACATTATATTTCTTCAATGCAACAATAGGAACACCGGGACAAAGTTTAAGATTACATCTCGATACTGGAAGTAGCGATTTATGGGTCAACACTCCAAGGTCAACGTTGTGTTCCAGCCGATCCAATCCTTGCCGTGTTGGTGGAGTGTATGAAGCTAATTCATCCTCGACATATGCTTATGTCGCAAGTAACTTTAATATTTCATACGTTGATGGATCGGGAGCCCAAGGAGATTATGTGACCGATTCTATAATGATAGGAGCGACCAAAATTGATAAATTACAACTCGGAGTTGGGTATAAATCATCTTCCGCACAAGGGATTCTCGGTATCGGATATGCCATAAATGAAGTACAAGTAGGAAGAGCACGAAAAAAGCCTTACTCTAACTTGCCGATGAGAATGGTCAGCGATGGATTAATCAACTCAAATGCGTACAGCTTGTGGCTGAACGATCTGGATGCGAACATGGGAAGTATTCTTTTTGGCGGTGTCGATACAGCTCAGTATATGGGACCATTACAGACTCTGCCTATTCAGAGGGATGGTGGTAGCTTCTCCGAATTTCTTATCACACTCACTGGTCTTTCTATTGGAGATAAAGTAATCGCCCAAGATACAGCTCAAGCTGTCCTGCTAGACTCAGGCTCCTCGCTTACTTATCTGCCAGATAATATGGCGAAAGCCATATTCAAGGAGATGGATGCCGTCTTTGATGCCAAGGAAGGAGCTGCATACGTCCCCTGTAGCTATGCCAAAAAATCGCTCACAGTAAATTTTATTTTCTCGAAACCGGTGATCAAGGTCGACATGAGCGAACTCGTCATTCCAATCTCTACTTCTAGCGGAGAATCAATCACCTTTTCAGATGGCATTCGGGCTTGCTTATTTGGAATTTCACCTGCTGGGGATGGTACTAGTGTTTTGGGTGACACTTTCTTACGCTCAGCTTACTTGGTCTATGACTTAGATAACAATCAGATCTCGATCGCACAAACAAATTTCAATGCCACAACCTCAAATATTATCGAAATTGGAAAAGGGGCCAACGCCGTCCCCAACGCGAGCTCTGTTCCAAATCCTATTACTGCGACTGCTGGACTCAGTGGCAGTAGTTCTGGATCGACCCTCATCCAGAGAGAGGCAGTCTTTATGAACATGTCGCTTCGTTTTATGCTCACAATTATTTCTGCGGTTGTCAGCGCATTAGTAGTGATCATGTAAAAAAGTAAGGGGCCCGCTGGCATTCCTTGGGTTCAAATTAATAAATTGAATGCAAAAATTTCTTCCTTTTGGTACTTTATTTACATCAAACTCGGCAAAATATGTAACCTATCAGAAGATTAGGGAAAAGTATTGAATTCGGTTCCTACTTTCTGGCATAGGAGTAACAGATTACAATTTTTGGAGCTTCTACTATATACTAGTTTAGAAAATCCGAGTCCATATATACATATTTAATAAAAGTATAGACGTAGAGCAGGAATATCTTGCTGTTAATCTATTAGCGTGATTTCGAGTTCATGCCAACTTTTCAATGATTAAGTTTGTCTTCTACATGGTTCGAATTCCGAGGCTTGCTTTCGTTGAATGCTAATAAATTTTATTGCTCGAACTGACAAGATTAAATTTACTTAATTTTTTATTCAGTGATTTCTGTTTATAGCTTGAAGGAAACAGTCAAAGAGATTCCGTAGACTCAAGTTTAACGAGGCCATCTTGCGGGGTTTTGGCAAATAATACGAATATTTGTAGCGATTTCTCACTCGGAATGAAATTCAATGCATTATCTCTGAAAAACGATTTTCCTTTTACAATACGTAGGCCATTTTTTCAATCGTTCTTGTGCAGGCAGCATTCAGGCTTTAACACTAACAACTCTGGTACGGAACATGAAGCGATGACTCAACATAACATGAAGGGCACTCATATCCGAACATCATACAAAGACATTACTCGAAGTCAAGCGTCTTGTGAAATTTTCTTACCCCATACCTTCAATTTCTTCGAGTCTTATCTTACGTAAAAAGCTAAACTTTTCTACTGTAAAACTATCCGATCTCACCGATCCAAAAAAAAACAAAAATACGATGAGTATAGTCCCAGAAGGCGAAAGCAAAATGGGCAAACATGTCGAAAACAAAGGCAAATTATTCGACACCAGAAAAGAGTTGAAGGCGCTATCATGTCGAAAAGAGATAGGTGTTCCTTAGACTGAAACTGAGTTTATCAATATTGACCTCTTTGGTGAACCATTTAGCACGAGTGATGTCACTTTTTTCCAACTCAACACTAAAACTTTTGAGTTCATGATGAGATATCAGAGCACAGTCGATGCCGAACTTCTTTTTGATTTTCAGGAAGAATTTAGCGAGTGGGATAAGCAAATATATGATGTAGTGTCTCCAGTGTTAAATGAACGTCTCCGAATCTCCATAAGGGAGCATGGTGTTTCTCCTGGATCCCTTAGGGGAGATATTGCTCTACAGGTTAAATCACTTCTTATCGTTGAAACAGTACCATTTGAGATCAGAAGGAATTTAGCGCGATGACGGAGGTACATCCTAACTTCCTGGTATACGAATCTCGACAATGTAATCATCTGCCTCAAGAATCCCCCCTACAACTAGACTGATAACTAAAAGCTCAAGTTTTTCAACAATGTCGCATAATGTATCCGACAACAACCAAATTTCAACAGCTCCAGATCAATGATGAGAGTATAGCGCCGATAATTATTGTGAGCCAAAGAATAGATCCCATAAGCCGTTCTGGTTTAAATCATGTAGCCAACATCCTGGCTTACTAGACAATACCTCTCCTCGTATTTTTAAACGATGAACCAGAACTCAATGCTGTAGCGGCTTTTAGTAAGATTCGAAAAAATAACTATAGCTACAGTGGTGATCCATGTGGCATATTTGATGATGAAATCTGGTGCTTCATGAACAGAGCAAAAATAGCACGAATCAGACCTTCACAGATGCACTCCATCTTTCTTACGATTCTGTCTAAACGAGCACAGAATTGTCTTATATAGAATACGCCTATGTCAGATATATTCACCTCTACATACAAAAAAATTAAGTCACACTTCGATATGGAAGTTAATCATCACTAGTACTATGCTGACTAGACGTCTATAAATTCTGGATAATGGTGGCAGTTCTATCTCAATACAAGAAATCAAAGACTGGAGTGCTGTCAGCTCTTCTAGTTAGACTTCAGTTGTGTCAACACGCCCTTAGTGCAAGCTTTTCAGGGGCTCTATAGCTCGGAATTAACACCGAGCGAGCTTTCACAGTAGCCCCAGAAATCGAGAAAATAATCGAGAACAGCTGCAAGATTGCCGAAACTGGGGTTTTAAGTGTTGAGTTCTCTATAAACCTTGCTGCTAGTCCACAAAACTAGCAATAAATGAACAGCAGCATGCTCGTGGGCAATAAAACCGTACCCAACATCATGAAAGCCGTTAAAGTGGTTCTACGAAATACAGAGCATTCCTAATGAGCTTTAAAGGCAAATCAAAGGACAGTGATAACGACGATAGCCAAATTAGTTCGACGAAAGACAACAACGGTGTAATAAGTAGCGGCATCATATCTACCTCAAATTTCACATCTCTATGTGCTTTCATAAGCAATACGAATTGTTTTGTGTATCAGAAACTCCGTCGAATAATGCTTTTTCGTACTAGGTAGCATCTCACTAGTCGAAGTTTAGAATTCCACTTGATGATTGGGTACAATATTTTGTGCCTGATCGGTATTTGCAGACGTAATTCTGAGGCCTTCCACATATAGGTGCTGCGAAAATTTTAACTGTAGATCTCAATCAATTCTTAGCTTTGCAGCAAAAGATGTCTAGCACATCCTACGATAGTCTTAGACTTATAAAGGATATAAATAGGAAGAAAAAAAAGAGATTTCTAGGTTGATGCCCAACTGAGCATGTAAAGCTAGCGTTTCCGTTCGATTAAGTGCTGAAGAACCGCTCGATTCAACCGAAGCTGTAGTGTTTGACACAAAAATTGGCACAATACGTTTTCACATTACGCCATCAACGACGCCGTTCCTCCTTTGCCTCCAGGATAAGGATAATCCAGGTGTCCATTTAAATAATATTCCCAATACATTGATCACAAAAGATAGTATTTACATACCTATCATTCGAAACGGGGTTACCCATGTTTCTTCCTTTGCTAGGAAGGAACTATGGCAGCGTACTTAACGCAAAATAAGTTATTCTGACCGCATTCTCGCTTTAGACATCCTGCTGTCACACGAGTCAACAAGCCTCTTCACTGATCCGGTCAAAAGGTCTTGGAAATGATATCAAAGTCTTGTCGTCATTGTCAAATTCAAGGTTGCGCACCCCGTCGCGTCAAGCTCACGTTAGGATGATAATGTGTTGACCTCCGAAATTGTAGTACAGGCTCTGTACCTGAATGGCGATTCGGTTCTTCACGTGGTTGATTGGGAAACGGCATATCACGTAGCAAGGTTTTGGGAAAGGATGTCATCAACGCATGAAATAGAAGCGCTGCGAGACTTAAAGCGTCAAACGCGACGCGCGCGTTTGAGTCGCGTATCACTAGGGTCAGTGACTCGAGAGCGCTATTCAATATGAAGCAAGACAAGTATCAGGTATGAGACTCGGGCAGGTACCGATAGACAAATGATAGTGTAGAGCATGCTACACAGAACCGGTCAGAGACATGCTACGAAACTGGAAGGGGTTAGCAGAAGTCTGGAGCCTGACAGACGCTCGTGGAGGAAGTATACATTGAGATCGGGTATCTCGTAGTTGGGGGACATCGCGGATTGACCGGAGGGTCCAGTTTTGTTATTTAGTTACCGTCAGTTTAGTACGGTCATATCAAGATCTTTAGGGCCTAGAGTGCCTAGTCAATTTTATTATCTTATACCTTCATATATTTATCTGCGAGCTTGCTAGATTGTGTTATGATGTCGCTATCCCATGCTGGAAATGTCTGTGCACTGTAATAAATAGGCTATCAGGGATACTTAGTTTTACTTGCATGTAGTATTGCAGCCCTAAATACTGTTACTAACTAGCGCTAATTATGTGGAACTAGTAACAATATTCAGGGCTACAATACTACATGCAAGTAAAACTAATGGCCTCTGATACTCTGTATTAGTTTGGAGTTTTAGCTCGGACCTACGTAAGTACATCCGTACATAAGTGCCTGAGTAGATGTCGATTGAATAGAAGCAAAATGGAGGACTACTTTAGAATATTCTAGAATGAGGGAGGAAGATACTGGTATGGATTGGTAGGTGTATCTAAACATATATCTCTATCCTGTTGTCGAAAACCTCTGTCTGAGGTATCTGTTCACTGCTTGGTCTACTGCAAATTTTAATTCTCAGTATTATCTTGTCCAATACACATCCTCCATCCCAGGTAATAGTCATTCTGCTCACTCTCATACTCTACTTGTAAAAGAGATCGACACCAATCTGATATCCCCGGAAAAAATTCCCGTATAAATTTAGTTCAGCCGAGTTCACAGTAAGCGTCATGTTATGGGTATTACATGCGTCGAGATTCTGGTAGAGTCACATGACTCAATAGGAATAGTTGAACGTCACCATGCCCCTCTCCGACGCGCTTTCGGGACCGTCTCAAATGAACTAGGGAGAGCAGTTTCTCGGCATGTGCGCTGACAAGTTGTGGTCTCGGCGTGTAATCATACAGTCGGCCTGGGTGGCTTCAGACCAATTCTTCTCAAAGATACATTCCTCCGCATGACAAACGATTCATCACCATCTCAAAAGACTTTGCAGTTATGATGGGCAATCACCAAAACAGGTGAAACAACGTAAGCTAGTCGTGAGATAGTTTATCTTCTAGTTGTCACGGAAACAAATTCCATCTGGGTTGAAGAGAATATATACATGTAACTCCGACCTCAGGGAGATTCATATCTGTTGGATCGCAGCCCACCCATGATCCTGAAACAACCATCGACGATTTGTACCCGTCAGATCGACGATCATGCATCACTTGAAAATGCCCATTGACGATTTGTGCGCAGTCAAATTTTGAAGGCGCAGCCTGTAACCGTAGCGCCTGGTGGTAGTGAACAAAGCAATGTGATAGCCAAAAGGAAAGTCGACGATACACTTCATACGTAGAACAGTCCAATTCAAACTGCGACATTACCGATGACCTTGGCAAGAGGTGATGGGGTTCTTGTGTATGGTGAACCAGACAACTGGACAAGTGTTATAACTCCATTGTTTGGTATCATGGTCGATGCTTGTAGATACTCGCTTAACGGAAGCTAAGCACGTGTAAAACTCCATGTGCCATTGAGTTTCTCCCACACGCCTTGAAGGGGTTTGAGAATTGCATGGAATATATTGGAAAAGCATAGAACAACACTGGATCAATTGAAGTAGGGATATTGTATCCATGATAAGGATATGACCTTAAAGTAGAAGCTTCTGGTAGAGTTCTACAGGACGGCTGGGATTTCCGGAGAGTTGACTATAAGAAGGTAGTAGAACTGTATCCGCTTCGTCAGCAGCTCCTTTTGTGTATTCCGTTAATAGAGATAATTCATTGAGACACATCTCTACCATACTTATCCATTCTCTCATGATCTTGTTATAACAATAAGATCGCACCAAGTTCTAGCCACGACAGAAAATGAAAAATGGTCAAACCTGATCACCGACACAGGTGCCGGATGATATCATTCCGGAGAACGTGTTTGGCAAAATACCCGAGACTACCGATGATGAAACAAGGCTACCGTTTGAATAACCGATAGTGAAGCAATCGTCTCGACATGGTCGTCCCCGGAAGATAAGAGCGACATACTTTTCTAAATAAGAAAGTTCAGACGGTGAGCTTGTCATCAAACTACATCTTCAAGGACGTGGTACGACATCTGGAGTTCCCCTCGACGTGGTCGACGACACAGAACTAAAATGCGCTGCGATACTAGCGTTCTCAGGTCGATTCAGTTAGACCAACGTCTCCATGGTAACATACGCATTTTTCAGACGTGCCGGGTAAGTGAAATAAACGGTATGAAGATCGCGTCAAGGGCCGTGCCTGGAAAGTTCGCTGGTCACAGGGACCAAAGCCTTCTGAGAATACGAGTTGGCTGAAGCGGGATCGGTTATAGATCAGGGGTGCACAGATACAGTAGAACCCCTCTTAGCCAATAGTGGGTCCCGGTACAAATGTTGAAAATATTCATTGTAACTTGTACTTTTACATTTGCAACACTTACCCTTACAGTTCATTTTCCTTGCAGGGATAAGTATTGCAAATGTAAATGCTTGAATTTCAATGAATATTTTTAACACTAATACCGGGACCCACTATCGAGTTAAAGAGGGACGACTGTACTCGTAAGTTAGCCGATCGCCGATCTACGAGGTTAAGCGAAAAACCTCCGGAGATTGACGGTGCCGAGTGGGATATAGTCGAGTCGGGATAAGCAGATAGTGGGTCCCAATATAAGTATTGTTAAAATTTATTGACTTAATGGTACTTAGATTTGTCACACTTAATCCTGCACGCCATTTTGCACGCATGGGTATGTTTTGCAAATATAAACGGTAAAATTAGAGTTAATCATTAATTCGGGCCCACCATCGGCTTATTCAGGTTCGACTGTATTGCAAAGAGGAAGGGGGTGTTACGGGCTGAGCCCTGAGTAGATGGCTGGTCGCAGGGACCAGCCGAGTGGCTAGTAGACAAGGCTCCCGGAGGCAGAGAGTCCCACGTAACCTCCGAAGTAAGGCCGACGGCTGTTGGCCCGGAATGGGTCTCCAAGGGAGAAGACTTCGGAAGAGGGTCCCAGTGATCGTCCACAATAAGGATAATAAAGGGGACCAAGAGGAAGGGCTTCACAGGGCGAGACTAACGGAGAGAGGACACCGGACCGGGAGGGAGTTAGGAAGCCGATGACCGGGGCTTGGGTCTCTGGGATCCCAGAAAAAGACAGTCCATAAGTAGCATGCCTCCCTACGTTCGAGAGTTCTTCAAGTTAAATTATTTCAAAAAATCCTTACGACATTGTTTGTTCAAGCTCTTGATTTCTCTAGTCTCTTACAGGGGGAAAGGAGAAATGGTAGAAAGCGATGATGCCAATGAGGAGATTGTTCTTGTAAGTAGAGAGACGCCGACTAGAGTTGGGCCACACGTATAGAATATTCATTCTTCTTTGGTATTTCTATGAAGGAAATGAAGTCACGATAAAGATTGTGATGAATGCGTTTCATAGATGAAAGAATTATACTACGAGTATCGAGAATAACAGAAGATGGACTGTAATCTCCTGTGACGAAAGTTGATGAAGATGAATTGAATTCGAAGGTCGATTGAATCTCTCTATCTCCCTCTTTCCTCCGTATATCCTCCATCTCTTTATCTGTTTTAAGCTTCATTCAGCGCCTGGTAAACTAGTCCAAAGAGAACTCCACCAAATATGAAAATAAAAATACAGGATATCATGGTGGGAAACTTGTCCGTCTGACTTGACCAACTTGAACGATACTTTACATGTAGGGATATGTTACGGTAGAGAGCGAAAGGGAGAGCCTGTATTGATGCTGTTGCTTGATGACCAAACCAATACACAAGTTGTTGATATATTTACGTTGACGCGTCAGGCCAAACGCGTCGCAATGGACATAGCGTATGATGAGAACCGTGACATAGTGGCGTGCTTTTATGCAGAGACGACCTTTTAACCTTGATATGCGACCTTAGCGCGCTAATGATATAAGCGAAAGGGAAAATATATCCCATAGCCGGATGCCTAAAATAGAACAATGTACAGTAATACTTCTCTAACACGATAGTGGGTCCCGGCATAAGTGTTGAAAATATTCATTGTAACTTGCACTTTTATATTTGCAACAGTTACCCTTACAGGTCATTTTGCGTGCAGGGGTAAGTATTGCAAATATAAATGGATGAATTTCAATGAATATTTTCAACACTTATGCCGGGACCCACTATCGTGTTAGAGAAGTTTTACTGTAGTACAGTAGAGCCCCTCTTAGCTAATAGTGGGTCCCGGTATAATTACTGAAGAGATTCATAGAAATTTTACCGTTTATATTTGCAATAGCTACCCCTGCACGAAAAATGATCTGTAAGGGTAACTGTTGCAAATATAAAAGTCCAAGTTACCATGAATATTTTCAACATTTATACCGGGACCCACTATTAGCTGGGGGGGGGCTCTACTGTATAGTGTCTCAGCCCTAAAGATTGTTAGTGGCTGATGTTGGTTTTGTGTGTCTATACCTTGCAGATTCTTAACTTAACATACAAAACTAATATTAGATACCAACAATCTTTAGGGCTGAGACACTGTATAGTCGTACAGTATTGATTTTCAGTAGTATCCGACTCGCCTCTGACCATCTTCACGACGCGCCGTATGAAAAGTCATGTCTACGTATTCCGGGCTCAAATGATATCGACTAGTGTAAAATACTGACATAGTCACCTAGGATACAACAAAATAGCCAGCGTTTGCTTTCCACATTGATATCAGCACTACGACTCTGCAAAAAGCTTATTTAGTAAGTTAGGGTGTAATGCAAGCTCACTCACATCACAGACTACCTGGGAACGACAAATTTCAGTGCACCTACCAATCGATTTGAAAGAGAAGTTTGCAGAAGAAAAGTTTCATATCATTAGACAACTTTACATTATTTCACCATTTGGAGTCCATTGGTCTGCGACCTACCCCACTCACCACATTGAAACTCTGAAAATGGAAGTAACATCATGTGATCCGTGTTTGCTTGTGATTTTGTAAGGGGAATCTTGAAATATGACTGGCCTCCAAACCGACGATACACTTCATCTCGGTACGAAGGAATTTATCAAAAAGAAAGCGTAACAGCTCCAGAAGGCAGGCTTTAAATAAAGACCTCTAAAAGTTATCGAAAATGTCAAGTTTAATTTCAATGGATGTCATGTACTATATGACGTAGGATCAGCCACAGTGGTGCAAAAAGGACAGGCGGACAAGCTCGCAGTTGTCAGACAGGGCAAGGATGAAGCTGACTAGTTCACTGGACAGCGAGTACGTGGAGCATATCTCGCCTCGATATGCCAAATGGAAGTAACTTGATTATTCAGATGAAGTCTAGACTCTGAAGCTCGATGATAACGCTATTGACCAATTGAGTATGTTAATCCACTGGCAAATAGATGAAAAGCACTGGGGCCCAAGTCACATTTTTCTAGGCCAGGAGAAAGCCAGACTTTTGGTCTTTGCTGACGGATTATTTGAAGGCAATAGACATTTGAGTTGGCAAATTGGTAACTTGATTATCCTCATCATCGAGCTTGATAGCTCTGAAGCATCATTTAAAATCAAGGGCAACATCGTGCACTGGCTGTCAACGAACTGCAAGCAGGTGACTCGTAGTATGTTGGCCTGCGAGATCTACGGAATGGTCGGGAGTTTTGGCTTAGGCCACGCAAATAGTACCACCTAGTAAGTGATTAAAACTAAACTTATTCCACCACCTACTCCGGTCACAGTATACACCGAATAATACTTGTTGCATTAATTACTCGCCATGATTTGCAGTACGAATGAAAAGCATTTGATGATTGATACCATGAGGCCACGCCAGTCTTCTGAGCATAGGGTAATTGATGATACCTGCTGGATCCATGATGACATCATCACTCAATTGAGAATTTGGAAACCTTATCTCGAATAACGAGCTGAAAATCCCACTTGTGGGTTTTGTTTGGCAGAGAATATTAGACGACGGAAGAACATGAAAAAAATCTCATTTTTTCATTTCCTGTAAAAAGGAAAGTCCACCTCCAATTTTAGAGAGTTGCCATTGTGGGATAATGATGTCTATATCAGATGACTGATGGCCTAGTCATCTGAACGTATACATATTCAGTTAGCTTGTAAAACAGACGTACTGATAAAAACATCCTATTCCCGAAGTTTACTACTTATAGCTGCTCTCTGAATACGCCTACCAACACTAGTATTTTTATATTTCAAAGTATGAATTGAATTTGATTTCATTGTCCTGATTTGGCACTTTAAACGACCCACGCAGATGTCCATCAAACTCTTTATTGATACAGGAGAAAGTCTTTCAGTGAAGCCCCCTCAAACTACCTGGTAAAATTCTATTGCTTTAAATTTAATCCTCAGGGTCGACTGCTGTTCTGTGTCTCTGAGTTCCCTACCGACCTTGGTATGACCAAAAGTTCGTCCACTCTTGGTAAACGGATACTTTACCGAGTTGTATTTGTCTAAAAACGGTTTCTTCCCCGCTACAGATCTTTGGTCATTCTTCTCTATATCTTACCCGGAGTAGATAGTCATTAACTGCAATTTCTCTGTGATATTGCCTGTTTTTTTTGCAGGACATATCTATGGTTCGTCGAACTGACGAATGGCGAGTGAGCCCGGCGTGCTACACTCTGCTATACCTTAGGTAGATCTCCATTGGCAAGATGGAGCTCTCGCGCTGGCGGACTTGTATGCTCCTACAATCTTTTGTAAGCATTTACTCTGGATAGATCTCAGAGAGTTTTCTATCGTTTTAACGATGTTACCTCTCGTCCCGATCTCGGCCCATTTAAAGTATAATGTTGTTGGTATAAATTCTGGCATATCCATACTCACACACAAAATGCCAGTCTGAATAAATCTAACAAAGAATTAGACTATTATTTTATTAATTGATTAATAGTGATGATGGATATAAAATTAATCATAATACATTGCTTCAGGATGATTTCTAGGAGCCCAAGTCTCCAGCATGATATGACAAATATGACGACGCTCAACTTCTCCCAGCAGGGCTCAATTACTTGCGTTGCTGGACACAGTATTTTCAACGAATTTCGTGTTTTCACTGGTAAAGTGTTCGTCGAAAGTTTCTATTAGATGCCGCATAATGTCTTTGAACTCCAAGATAGTCTGTGTCGCCGGAGGATTATATACTAAAACAACTTGATCTTTATTCTATGATACCTGGCACATTTTAGAGTCATCAGAATCAGATATTGAGTTGATGGCCGATTTTAAACCATACCACGGAGACGCCACTCCGCGGTAAGTTCAATTCTGGACAAAAGATAGGCTTTTGATTAACCCAGAACGAACATGATCTCCGACGTTGTGTCAGATTAAGGAAGTTGATCCGATCTTTTATGTCCTCAAAAAAATGGATTACACGCTTACAATGAAGAAATTGGCCAACAAAAGGTTCACATCCATACGTCTATTTTACCGCATCAGTATGGTATTTAAGGAGGCTTTCTGGATCACTATTTTACTCTCCTATTGTTTCTAATTTTGCTTAAATTTCTTCCTCAGCCCGCAGCCGCCTTTCTGTGATCACCGGTTTAAATGACCTTCATTCGATCGTGTCCTTGCAGAATCAATCGAGATGTTAGTATCCAAATCGGCAAGTCAACACGAGGGCGGATGAGACGATTTAAGAAATAATACTTTATCCTTCGCTAGTGGGACTCAATTATCATCGTTGTCTTAAAAGTTGGAATTTCTTTCGAATTTTATGAACGAGCCCACAGTTTCTACTGCTCAAACTTGTACTGATTTACGAACATACAGGCCCGTAGCCTAAGGTAGTTACGTTGACGTCACCACATTTATATCACCTCAGCACAATCATGATTAATAACCTGAGAACATAAAAAATGCCGTAATGGCCTGGAAAAGTCATGGGCGTTGATATGACGGTTAAAATAGTAAAGATCACATTTCGCTTATCAACACTGGGAGTCTCAAGACGACCGTTGCCCTCAAATACCACATTCCATGACTCGCACTAACAAAAACCAGATCTAAGTATTATACAAGCCTATGTATATGGGCATCTATTGGCAAGATACCTAGGAAATCCCCGAAAGCTTTATTATTTAAGAGCCTCGACATATTTCAAGATCAGGAATCAGAGCTTTATCCCCCCTGGCACATAATGAGCTAAAGGATTCGCTCGGCTGGAGGAATTCAACTTTGTTTCAAAGGCACTTTTCGCGCACAAGATGTAAAGTTGGACCTTAGCAGATGACCAAGCTTGTTTGATCGCATTAATCTGTGATCTATCTTTGTCGCATCCGGCAAAGGAAGAAGTAAGCTCCGATTGATGAAGGGGTCCGAAGAATTGATCCAAGGCCTGAATCATCGTTTCAGGTAACACTGATCTAATTAAAGCAAAATTTTCAACGAATAAATAGGCCACAGGACCTCCAGTCCCGTCAAGCTCAGCAAGGATGACAAATAGATCCATATCTGCATTGATAGTTCCAAATTTTGCATTAGTCGCCACTTTCTCGGTCATTCTGGAGAGCAACCCAACTGAAGCACGAATGTTGATCCTTAAAGCGTGAACTTTGCCTTCAAGGAATGTTTGACGATGGCAATTCTCGCTGAGATCTTCATATGATTTTGTTGCTGATATAATTTGATCATGTTCCCGTTCCAATAACTGTTATTCGCTTACTGCCATTGGTAATAGACTTGATATTGAATTATATGCTCAAAATTGGAAAGGCCTGATGTCAAGAGATTTTGGTAGATCTCCATCGGTGTTTGAGTTCCAACTCATTCATTAACAAATGTTAGAGCATTAGATGGCAGATGGTTATCTTTACACGGCATATGATATTTATGATAAAATTTTACTGCTAGCGTTCAATCATTCAATTGTGGCTTAGCTCTAAGCTTGCTGGCGCATTCAACCCTTTTCTTTTGGTTTCAATGTTGCCTTTTTTAGAGGTATAATTTTGGGACAGAGGGCCATCATTCTTATCCTGAAAAATCTTGTACTGGTAACAAGAGAAGCTGTAGGTTTCACAGGGTACAGTAAACGATACTGAGTATTCAAGTAAAATGTATCTATCTATCTATCTCTATCTAAGTCCAGCCACTGCCTTATAAGAGGCATTACATGGCTGACGAATTAGCCTTGCTTAGTAATAGCGCAATAAGATCAACCTCCCATGCTCCCCTGCTGGAGATAGCATATTAGTAACAACAGAAGCGATATTTTAGATAGTGAGTGGAGTCTATTATCGCTCTTCGGAATTGAAATCCACAGCTTTGTCAAATAAGTTTAACAAGTTAGTTATTTTCCAAATTCAAAACCGTTCAATCATAATTACTTTCCTCTGCTATACATAAATGTAAATCAAATTCAACCAGTAACTAGTCTCGATCAAATAAAAACTTGACATTGATGTACTTAGTTTGCGATTGTTTAAGCCGGTGATTTGCTGCTCTGGAGTATCAAAATTAAGAAATGAAAACCGTACGGCCTTGCTCTAGGTACCAATATCATGGATAAAATCATCCCAATAATCAAATGAAAATAGTTTCCACTTCTTCATATGACAATTTCATGCGTCATTTACCCTTTCTTGTTTGGTTACAAAATAATTATCAATGGTACGCAAGCAGCAGCATTTCGAGCAGAATAGTGTTGAAGAATTTCTCGGGCGAGTGGATGCCTACCCAGAGAAAGTGAAGGATTCGGTGGTTTCGTCAGGATCACGATGGACTGAGAGGTGGTCTAGGTGATTACGCTAAGGGTGGTGATTGGGGTTGAGATGGCGACCACACAGATTAGAAAGATATGGATCCTGAACGCGGCAATATCTCACCGCTTTAGCGCACATAAATTAGGATCGTACTTTCCCATATTTCTGAAGGAAGAATCTACACTTAATGATCTATGAACTCAACCCAGGCTTCTCTCGCTGTGAAGAGACGCTGTAAGCCACGAGTTAAGATCGTCTTGAGGACTCGGAACCTCAAAGACACGGGGAAAGATCGACGTGGCGGGGGTGGTGATCGTGACCAGAGCAAATCAAGTAATATGATTTGCGACCAACGACTTTAGGCATCTAACCTCAGCGGGAAGCCTGTCGTCGTACCTAGAACACACCTTTTGAAAAACTCTCCCAAAACAGACTTCCGAGCGAGATTAATATTTTCTCAGAACAAACTACTCCAGGCGCCAATCCTTATCCTCCCTGGGAACCCATCAGGTTGATAAGTGTGTGCGGCGTAACTTACTGACCTTGTAGTGACTGATGGGCCGGAATGGTAGAGATTTAGCCCCTGAGGTGGTTAGGCTCTTCACAACCTGCACTAGTGCGATAAAGTATTCTAATTCACGAGGGGGGCTGGGTGGTGAAGTGGTACGCCACTCAGGCCGCTCTCCCAAGTATAGTCTGGGTAGCTTGGGTACAGGTCCCCCACTTGAGACCAGCAAAGGTGTGCTTGAATCTAGCAAGACCCTCAAACTATATTCCCTCGCAGTGATACTAGAGTCTTAGAAAGTTGAAAGCTTTCTCAGATAACCAGGAGGCTTTCGCGCTTTATCCCCGTGGTGCGTATTCACGAAAGAAGATACGTGCCGTAAGGGTTTTCGCAATTTTTGCAAATCACATTTGAGTAGGAGTGTTCCACACTTCAAAACAGAGTCATCTACAGAAAAATGCGGATCTTCCGAAATATCTGCATGCGACTACCGGGCGCCAAGTCAGGTTAAAGAAATTAAAATATATGGCCTAAATAGAACAAGACGTACCATACAATCCCCAATTTCGGGATGATGTTTTCCTTATTTACTTTACGTCGCGCCGGCGCACAACACTAGACCACAAGATTCAAGTGCCGGTTAGCTCAGTCTACATATGCTACTCGACGTGCCAACGCCCCCAAAAGAGCCCAGCTATTTTAAAAAACGAGGTCCGGCCTCTGCCCAGTGCCTCAGAGAGCTATGGGAATTGAGAAGATATGGCTGCCTCCGCCAACCTTCTAGGTGATACCCTCCCACTCTTCGGCCGTCTATTTCAAACATTTCCAAAGCTCCCATAGCTCAGCATCTCTCTCATCTTTCTACGAAGATTTTGTTTTCTTCACTGGACATTCATCCCCAGTGTGACGGCTTGTAAGCCTTTTTTTTTTTTCCATTTAGCGTCGTGCCGGCGCACGGCTACGAGTCTTAAAGTGACACGTGCCGGTTAGCTCAGCCTACAATAGCTACCCGACGCGCCAGTGCCCCAAAGGACCCGGCCTCTACTCATAGATCCAGGCCTCTCTGCCTAGGACCTTTCTACCTAAAACAGATATATAGAGAGCACCCTTCCACTGGGTCTCTGAATGGTTTACTTATAGACTGATACGTGTCTAGAATATTTTAGGGGATACCCTGTAACAGGATTAAGTTGAATGACGACGTGAAGGTTACACCTTATAACATAAGAAAAAGAAAATATAGCAAAAACAAAAGAAAATTATGAAAATAGTAGGCTGATAGAACACTGATAGAAGAGTTCTTTATGTCAGCGGGACATGCTAGCGGCGGAGCTGTATTTCATCAAAAAAGGAGGTAGCCTGAAGCCAGTTGTTGAAAGATTTTCCTCCCTCCACTGTGCCTAGTATCCATTGGATTCCGGGGCTCGGGTGTCGAGTGTTGAAATTAGACAGTTCACGACCACATCTTACTTGACTCATTGGTACAAGTGACTAATCTGGTTGTAATGCATATTTGGCGAGGTTAAGCGAGGCCACTATTTTCGCACACAAATACAGGGTTCAGGAGTTTATGGAATTTTATAATAAATTTGAAACACTTCTTTGTATAATAACATAGAATTACAATTCACGTTGCTAAGAACTCATACTCTTCTCTTCTCTGTACTTACTGATACTCCTCCCTATCATCAAAGCATCACAATCGCGTTTCAACCTTACAACAGGTTATGACCCGGATTGCCGCCTCGACTCTAGCTGACACTCTTCCAAAGAGCCAAGCTACACCATTCCACGCCTTTAAAAATCTCAACTCTGCCGCTATCGAAACCATGTCTAGCTCAACTATACCCATCACTGTTGGCAGTCTCAAGGCAAATCTTCCTATCCTTACTGGCCAAGCTAACTTCAGACGTTGGTATAATTCATGGTTCATCGTCCTACGTGGGGCAGAATACTGGCAAGTTGTGAGTGATGGTAAAGACAAGGAAACGCGTCCTGTAGTCGATGATAAAGGACAATCAGAAAAGATTCTAGAACAACAGAAGAACTATGACAGACGCCACAATGCTGCACACGCTGCATTATTGGCTGGAGTATCCGAAGAGCTCCAAGATATAGTCAGCTCCTGTGCAACTGAGGATAAATCTGCTCGAGTAGCCATGCGACTTCTCAAGGAAAAGTTTGACTACGAGACCACAACCTCAACCCTTGAACTCTTCAATAACTTCCTTGAACTGAAGATGGAAGAAGGGGAAGCCATCACAGATCATCTGTCTCGCTTCGAATCTTCGTTTCGTCATATTTACTCAAGATGTGCTGAATCAACTCGCCCCGAAGCAATCGCCCTGAAGTCCTTTCTCTCCGTGGAACAGGTCAAGGTAATGTGTCTCTTTCGATCATTACCAAGATCTTTCGAAAATGTTATCGACTGTCAGGAAAGCCTCTACTGTATATTATATATATATGGAGATTGCCAGTTCATAGTGTTCTATGATTCTGGTCTGGCCTTTTAGCCGAGTGGTGATGCATCTATCTCGTGTATCATGTAGGATGGCAACCTTTAGCCTGACACCCACCTCTTGACCCCTCTCTGTCCCCACGCTGTCTACATGCCGCTTATGACATCGGCAATCTATTAACGAAAGAAAATATCAAGTTTGCGGAAGTTAATAAACGGTTACTTGATCTTCAATCCTCAAAGTCTTTGTTGGTAAATAACTCGTTATCTAAAGCTTACCTTGCAACCAATGATTCTCCTAGCGACAGAAACTCCAACAAAGGAAAGAAGTCAAAGGAATGTAATTGGTGCAAAAAGCTCGGACACCACTATCAAGGCCACATGCACTCAGAATGTCGCAGGTTGAAAGCTCACAAGGAAAAAGAGAAGACAGAAAAGGATAACATATCTAATAAAGCACACACAGTTCTTACCTCGGAAAACTCACATAGCGTCAGTGCACCTGGAGGATACGCCAATGAAAAAGCTTTTACTGCTAATACGACTAGCAATTCACCTTCTCATTGGATTCTAGACTCCGGCTGCTCGGCCCATATGACTTCCCGAAAAGAACTCTTCTCCAACCTCAAGAAACACCAAGGTACTGTTACTGTAGCTAGCGGTATTGAAATCCCAGTTCTCGGTCGGGGAACCATACACCTTAATCTTCGAACCTGTAACAGTGGCCTCAATGCCGTCACACTCGAAGATGTTCTGTATCTCCCTCACTTGAAAGGTGGGAATCTCGTTTCTGAGAGTAAGCTGGATAGGAAAGGTTTCTCTGTCATATCACACGGTGGCTTACGTCGCGTCATTAAAGATGGCAGAGAATGGACATGTGCCAAATTAGATTCATCAGATCAGTTTGTAATCCAGGAACAGAAATTCAAATCTTCGTTCGTCTCCTACCTTGAAGCTCATGAGTGTTTTGGTCACCCTGGTCAGAATGCCATGAATCAATTGAAGAAATGATACCCATATTTAATACCCAGCAAACCAGATCAATTTCATTGTCCCTCTTGCATCCTCTCCAAGTCTACACATATTACTGGAAAATCTAGGGAAAGGCGATCTCAAAAGCCATTCGAAATTATTCACTCTGACCTCTCCGGAAAGTTTTCTGTTAAATCCCTTGGCAAAAAGCAGTATTACATATCATTTGTTGACGATTTTACACGACACGCTTGGATATACTTCCTGCGCAGCAAATCTGATACCTTTGAAGCTATACAAAACTTTGTCAAACGGATCCAGAATCAGTACGAAGTTAATATTAAGAAACTATTCTCCGACAATGGGGGAGAATATATTGATGGCAAAGTTGAACAATTTTTGAATGAAAACAGTATTGATCATGAATTCTCTCCTCCTTACGAACATGAGTCGAACGGGATAGCAGAACGCTTTAATCGAACAATTGTAACTAAAGCCCGAACACTCCTCACCGACTTTCCCAAGTACCTGTGGGCAGAGGCGATCGCCACATCTGTTTACCTATACAACAGGACACCTCATCGGACGATCTCATACCAGTCTCCGATCGAATTACTTGACGGAATCTCATCACCTTTGGTATCACATCTCCACGCTTTTGGCTCTAAAGTCTATGTTCATATACCGGACGAGGCAAGACCAAGCGGATCTAAACTCAATCCCCGAGCGCTGGAAGGAATCTCGTTGGCTATACTGACTCTCCTAAAATCTTTAGGATTTTTATACCAAGTAAACGAACAGTTCAGGTTACTCGACAAGTCATATTCCCAGCTCTCAAGCTAGGGGAAGCCACTTCAGACTTATCAGAACTCTCTTCAAATTTCGACAAGTTCAACATCTCCACTCTTTAGTCAACGAACTCTCGACCAACTTCGTCAACTTCTGAAGAAATATCCGAACGTCCTCGTACGCCAAATTCACCTGTAATACCTGGAACATTCTTTGACTTGCCAAGCTCCTCACAGCCACCTCTACCAGCAGTTCCAGTGTCTAAAATCACCGACAGTGAAAGGGTAACTGGGGAAGTACAACCAACTCGAAAAAGCACTCGACTTCGACGACAGGTAGATCCTGGTCCTTGGATGGTTCCAAACTCCCAAAGGTATCGTGCGAACGCTGTGAAAACGGAACCCAAGACCTATAAACAAGCCATGAAAAATGAAGACTCAGATTTATGGAAAACAGCAATCGAGGAGGAAATGGATGCTCTCAATAGGAACGAAACTTGGGAAGTGGTAGCTCGACCGGAAGATCGTAACGTAGTGGGAAGTAAATGGGTATTCAAAACCAAGCACAAAGCTGATGGATCGATACAACAATACAAAGCTCGCCTCGTCGCCAAGGGTTTCTCTCAACAACCTGGTATGGACTACGATGACACCTACTCTCCCGTCGCACGCTACGATTCATTGCGTCTTCTACTTGCCTTGGCTGCACACGAAGGATGGACTCCAAGACAACTTGACGTTAAATCAGCATTTCTTTACGGAAAATTGGACAAAGAAATTTACATGGAAATTCCTGATGGATATAGAGAAGTAGGTCAATGTTATCGATTACAGAAATGCATCTACGGATTAAAGCAATCATCTCTAGTTTGGTACAGTACTCTCACAGAACTACTCACCAGTTACGGATTCACTGCAACTAATTTCGACCCATGTGTTTTTATAAATCATGAAAAGCAAGCCTATCTCGCCATTTATGTTGACGACATCATGATGTTCGGTCCGGATCACCAATCATTAAATGAAATCGAAGACATTCTACACTCAAAATTCGAATGTACTGATCTTGGTACAGCTCATTTCATTCTTGGCATCCAGGTCGAAATCACTGATCTAGGTATCTCGCTAAGCCAAAAAGCATACATTAATAAACTGCTCGACCGATACGGAATGGCGGATTACCACCCCGTTGGTACTCCTCTCGATCCCAACACTCAGCTCCAAAAAGGAATCCCAGAGGAGGAATTAGATGACCCAACAATATACCAATCTATTGTAGGTTCATTAATGTATGCATGTATTGGCACAAGGCCTGACCTTGCATATTCAGTTACAGCTTTATCATAATTCTCTTCTTGCCCCAATAAATCGCACCTTGCTGCTGCCAAAAGAGTACTTCGTTACTTGAAAGGTACTGTCGACTGGACTTTGAACTATCCTCGAAAGAATGATCACGTTCTTCACGGATTTACTGATTCATCATACGGTAACTTCTTGGATGATCGAAAATCATGTTCTGGATATATATTTCGACTAGGGGAAGCTAGTATTAGCTGGTGCTCACGGAAGCAGAAGACTGTGGCATTGTCAACAACTGAGGCGGAATACATGGCATTATCAGATGCAGCGCGACACATGATTTGGACGCAGAATGCTGTTGCGGAACTTAGGAAAGATTACAGGCCGATTCTTCATGCAGATTCCAACGGAGCAATAGATTTATCCCGGAACAACAAAATTTCTCAGCGTTCAAAACATATAGACATTCGATATCACTTCATCCGATCACATGTCGATACTACCTTCAAGCTGGAATACGTGCCATCTGAGGAAAACCTGGCTGATCTATTGACAAAATCACTAGCCAAGCCAAATCATCAGCGGCTATCAGAAATTGTTAGATGCAGTCCTGAGGGGAAGTGTTGAAATTAGACGGTTCACGACCACATCTTACTTGACTCATTGGTAGAAGTGACTAATCTGGTTGTAATGCATATTTGGCGAGGTTAAGCGAGGCCACTATTTTCGCACACAAATACAGGGTTCAGGAGTTTATGGAATATTATAATAAATTTGAATCACTTCTTTGTATAATAACATAGAATTACAATTCACGTTGCTAAGAACTCATACTCTTCTCTTCTCTGTACTTACTGATACTCCTCCCTATCATCAAAGCATCATAATCGCGTTTCAACTTTACAACATCGAGGTCCGCCCTTTAAGCGAGCGCGGTTTCGGCCTAGTCGGCAGAAAAAGTAGTGATCAGGTGATTTCTCCTGCCCGCAGGTGCAGGTCAGGAGCGCGTTTTGATGTTGGAAACGGCGATGGTATTCTGCGAAGTCTCCATGACCGGAGCAGGCCGCAAGAAGAAAACCAACCGTGCGTCGATCGAAGCTCGCTAGTTCTGGGGAGATTTTTGCATTCGCTTTGATTCTGAGCTCTCTGTATCTATCTGGGGCATTCCTGGACCAGTAGGTGGCTACAGAGGCTTCATATTGTGCTTTGATTTCTCGTTTTGCTCGTGCAATTGATGGGCGAGGGGGGGAGCAGGGGCTTCGCAGGCTAGCTTAGCGAGGGAGTCGGCAGTTTCGTTGCCGAGGATACCGACATGTGCTGGGCACCAGCGTATGTCTACTGTGCCATGTTGTGTGAAGGAGCAGCGATTTCTCGTTGTCTAGGAATCTGAAAGCTCCTGGAAAAGCTTTATAAGTTTCGAGCTGCTTGGTGTAGGAGCGTTAGATTTGAGCCGGAGAGCAGCCTCTTGGTTGTCAAGGCAAACCGTGACGTTTGTAGCAAACCGTGCCATGGGGCTGTGGAGAGCAGCGGCAAGTCCATCAGTGGCCCCCACGTATTTCTGCATTATACACTTCAGCGGAAGTTCCAAGAGGGAGAGCCTTGGTGAATCTGTTGTGTAAGACCCCGGTAGATTGCATACCCGGCACCAGACCGGTTTTCTATTAGCACGCCGTCGGAGAAGACAAATAAATCAAGAGGAGAACAGGTAGCCTGCCACCGTTTAAACTCCTGTTTTCCGATTGTTCTACCTACTGCGCCAATAGATTTTAGGGTTGCTTCTCTACTTGGCATCCGGGGGGGGATTATTGTATCGGTCGAGAGCTCAGGTGACACTCTTTGGCGAACCCAATTCATGTGGGTAGTATTCCAACGTTTACGTAATGGATGTTGGGGATCTGCTGAGGCCACGCGCACCGCAAGTCGATCATGCAGCCGTTCGAGCCAGGCGAGGGCTGTACCCCATCCAACTTCACGCAGAAGTGCTGGAACTGGGGTTGTGCGGTATACTGGGAGAGCTGCCCGTGCGGCATCATTCATTCTAAGCTGTATCTTGGCGATAGTGCTCTTCGAGGTCCCTTTGGAGAACCAAGTTTCAGCTCCATAGAGGAGGGTAGGAAGAGCGGCTCCTTGTAGAGCTTGTCTAAGGAGTAAGGGACTAATCCCACGGGTCGTTGATTGGAGTCTCTTGAGGTGGCTAGTTATGGCTACAGATCTCTCGCAGGCCTTCTTGATGTGATGCCGGAAACGGAGCGAACGATCAAAGAAAACCCCTAACCATCGGGTGAATTCGTTTGGTCTAATTTCGTTTCCTTCGGCAAATAAGCTAGGCTCTGTGGGCGACCTACGCTTTCTATGAAAGTACTGTAGTTAAGTCTTCCAGATTTCAAACACAATTCCATTATTACAACCCCACGTGAAAGTCTCATCTAGTTTAGTCTGAAGCCTTCTGGCGCAGTCAGCGAGACAGGGTGCTGAGGCGAAAATGTTGATGTCATCGGCGTAGCTGAGACGTCCGGGCGAAAGGCGGAGGGCCTCTTCGATTGCTAGGAGAAATAAAATAGGTGAGACTGGAGAGCCCTGCGGGAGACCGCATAGTATCTGAAAAGATGGGGATGTAGTGCCTTCTAAGGAGATTGTGGCCTGGCGTTGCTCCATAAATGAGATCACCCATTTTACTACATTTGAAGGCCAACCTTGGCTACGGAGACGGTGGCTAAGGCATCCCTTTTGTATGCCATCGAAGGCACCCTTAACGTCAACTGTTACCATTCCCGCGACTTTTCTTTCTGCCCAGGCAGATTGGATATCACAGGTGAGTGCAGTGGTTAGGTCAGTAGCGGACCTGCGGGGGACTGCGCTGCACTGATCGCGGGCAATAATTCGGTACTTTAGTGCCAGGTAAGATAGCCGTCGCGCTATTAGCCTCTCTAACCCTTTTCCGAGGCACGAGAGCAGGGCGATTGGTCTGTATGAGTTTGGGAGGGCTGGATTTCGATCTCCGGGCTTCGGAATTATGACTACGTTGGCTTTTTTGAAGGGGAGCGGATGATGCCCGAGCTGGTCACATTGACGGAAAAGCGCAGCGACCCGGGCTCCGATTATTGGCCAGGCCTGTCTTAGAGCAGTAACTGTGATTTCGTCAGGCCCAGGTGCGGAGGAAGTGACCTGACAGCAGGAGCGGTATATTTCATCGTCTGTCAAGGGGGGCCAAGGTAGATTCTGTTTTGGAACAGATGGTACATCGTCGGGTATGTCTTTAAAATCGGAGTGCCTACTTAGGAGGGTGCTGTGAAAAATTTGAGCTTTTGCTTCAGGTGTGACCACAGGACCGTCCGGTCCTTCTAGCGGGGGAGTATTCCAATGTGCCACTTTTTTGTGCCAGCCCGTGATTTTATATGCATCAGGGAGGTTAGATACGCTTTCTATCTTACCGGACCAGTAGTCGCGCTTGGCCTTTTTAACGGCTTTATTAAAAGATCGACGTACCGCCGTTGAACATATGCCAAGACGTCTGGAGCGACAGAGATCTCGATGTGCCTTACCGCAATCTTGGGTCCACCATCTTGCGTCTTTTGATTGTCCACCAGTCCTTGGACAGGCGGCTTGTAGAGCGCCTGTAAGCATGTCAACCAGAAGAGTGGCTTCTACATTCGGGTTAAGCGAGGGAGGATTCGTGAGTTGATCTTTCAGGGAGTTGGAGAAAGCGGTCCAGTCACAAGCTTTATATTTGAGACGTCCTAGGGGGGGGGGCTCAGGGCCTTTGTCCGGGACTCGCGTGTATAATGTCCTATGGTCAGCACCGACATCGAGATCATGCCGAACAGTACAGGAAGAATTCGGGTTGAGCTTGGTGAAAAATAGGTCTAAAGTCGCGCCCGCGTCGTGTGTTGGCACTCCGTAGGGGTTGAGAAGTAGGAGTCCCTTGTCGATTGTAAATGTAAGTAGTGCGTCACCATCAGATGAGTCATTCCTAGCTGTTTGATCCCATGACGAATGATGTATATTGAAGTCACCACAAAGTATATCTGGGCTCTCTGGGAGTGCAAGTAAGTGGCGTAGACCCTCTCCCGGTTCAGAGGAGCCTGCCGGAGCGTTATAGATATTACAACAGTCTATCAAACGCCTGCCCCGTCTTTGAACACAAATCCGAAGTAGGTCACGGGAGTGGGTGCTGGGTTGGAAGGGTGAGAGGCCTCGGCCTTTACGAGTGTATGTCATAACGCGAGGTCGTACAATCCAATTTGAAAAAGGTGCGAAGGTTTGAAAGTTTGGATGAGTTTTCGTTGTTTTTCGGGAGATGTCAGAGAAGATCCAAGGTTCTTGGATCATCACAATATCGGCTTCGGATTGCGCGGCGAGTTCAAGAGCGGCATCGTGGGCTGAGCCCGATTTACCAACATTGACTTGGAAGATGCAGAGGCAGGAGGCTGTCTGCTTTTGGTGTCCACGGCCTCGGACCATTAAAGTTGTTCTTCCGGATTAGGAGGGGAGGGTATTGAGCTGACCTGTGTTGAAATAGGAGTCACACAGGGCTGTATATCAATATTTGAGATTTGCGTGGAGATTTGTTCATTTGATGTCTGAGCTGTAGCTGAAGAGTGTACGGCTAGCCAAGCCTTATGCCCTTGACGGCGGATATGCTGTAGTCTTCCCTTATCAGGGCGTACAAAGACTCCATTCTCCCGCCGAGGTCGAGCGGGGCAGTTCCTCTCATCTGACGAATGAGGGCCAAGGCAGTTCAGGCATTTATGAGGAGTACTACAGGGACCAGTGTGTGATTCGGCGGCACAGAACCTGCAGCGGGGACTACGAGTACATGCATTTATATTGTGGAATCCATAGCACTTAGGCCAGGAGGGGGGTAGTGGCCGATCATTGGCCGGCCTGAGTCTGACAGCTTGGGCAAAAAGACGCACATTGTTGGGGAGACTCTTGATGGCTGAGGCTTTGAGAACTAAGCGTATTGTACCATCACTGCGGGGGGATTCATTGGAACGGCGAGTCCAAGACATGGCGTAAATCGAGTCGGAGGTTATTTTCTCAGCTTCGAGCTCTTGTCGAATTTTATTAGATATAATTATCATCGGCGAAATGCATAACTGCGACATGTAGTATGTCACGTGTAATTGAGGAAAGTTATGTCATGGGCTGTGTTTGGTACGTTTGATATACTTGACCCAAGCCTTAAGCGAGCGAACTAGGGTATAAATAGAGGGCTGTCTGTGTTGAAGTTAGGAAAAATATATTTCATTAAGCATATCAAATCTAAAGAAGTAATTTATTTATCAACAAGATACCAGTGTATATATATATATATATATATATATACATATCTACAAGTGCCAATTCTCAACATTCAGCTTCGCATCTATAACCCCCAAAGTCTCAACCTCCAACCGGATGAATATCAAAAGATTACCCGTAGGACTGTAGACGCATGCTTAAAGAAATCTCGAAGGATTCCGGATGAATGCCGGAATGATCACTAATGGTTAACAATAATATTTGTTAATTATTGTTATATAGGTAAAATAATCGGCTCAGTGATAATCCGATTGGTCCATGCCTGGACGTTAGCGGGTGGAAGGACCGGGTAGTTAGCCGTAGTGAATGACGTCGCTTTTATGCCGAGCGGACGGTGCGGATATTGATCCGGGTAACTAAGTCAGGAGGCGTTCCAAGCGAGTGACCCGGGAGATGTTCCGATCTCGCCTAAATTCAACACTCCTCCTGACCAATTGGATTATCGGTTTGGAGACAAAAAATCCTTTTATTGATAGGATTCAATTTCGAAAAAGGTAATGGCTTAGTGAGGATGTCTGCTAACATGTCGCTGGTTGGAGTGTAGTCAAGCCTAATATCTCCACTAGCTATACACTCCCTTGTGTAGTGATAAGCTACGTCAATATGTTTTGTTTTTGTCGAGTTGGTGCCTTTAGCGAGCGCGAGAGCACTTTGATTGTCGGTCAGAGTGTTAATTCCCCCACACTCGAGAAGTTCTTCAGATGCTCGGAGTTCTTTGACGAACCTATTAAACCAAACAGCTTGTTTCGATGCTTCATAGATTGCGACATATTCGGCTTCAGCCGTGGAAGTTGCCACAGATTTTTGTCTTCTCGACTGCCAACAAACGGGACCTCCACCTAACATGAGGATGAATCCACTCACCGAACGTCGAGTTATTACGTCGGATGCGTAATCTGAATCTGAATAAAGGGTCGCTTTCTTATCAGGCGAGATATTTTGAGATTTTGGGCCGTAGTTGAAGGTAATACAGTGATTTTTGGTCCCTTTGAGGTACCTAAGTATTCTACAAACACTATTCCAGTGTCGCTGGACTGGGGATGAGTTATGACTATATCACGGGCAGTTGGGCAGTAACTTAATCTTCAGGGTAATATATTTGTAGTTGCATAAAAGAGAAACTAGACGGTCTACGGAATCTACATGTACGCGTGCTCGCCTAATCGCCACGCTAGTGGTATCACCATGCCAGCGCTAGTACCCGTGACACTACCCTCTCGCTAAACAAGAGAAACGCTCTTGTATCTTGTAACAGAAAATTAATTTATCTGCGTTTTAGCCATGGTCTTGGTGGGCCTGATTGTGGGTTCGCGTCATGAAATTCCCAGAGTGCGTCATCACATCCTTTTAAATGAGAAGCTGGCTCCCATGAAGAAGAACCATCCGACCATTGTACTTGATAGTACCAGCGTTTGTTTACCATTTGGTTATATCCTGTAATTTTATCAAATCGCCACTCCACCACGTCTTCTTGATTGTCCGTTCTTACAACCACTCTACCATAGTTGGCCCTAATGTCTCCGTCCTGCTGCCCAGGGGCTCGCTCGTGTGGGCGCAATTGTACTTTTGATACGTGAAATGTTGGGAAGATTTTGATATTTTTTGGTAGGTCAACTGTAACAGCGTGCGGTGATACTTTAACCACTCGAAAGGGGCCTTCCCAGCGTGGATTTAGCTTATTAACAGGTCGTCCCATATTCCAGTTTTCCGTGCTAACCATAACCTCATCTCCCACAAAAAATCTTGGCGCATCCGTACGTCGAAAATTTGAATTACTTTCATATCGATCTTGAGCAATTTTTGACATAGTTTTAACATGTTCAAGAACAGTTTTAAACCGATTGGCTATTTCATGGGCTTTAAAGTATTCTTGTTTTTGTGAAGATGATAGTGTGGGTGCTGCGGGCGTCTGAGGCTCAATGCCGAGTCTTGGATTGTAGCCGTAATTTGCAAAGAAGGGGCTTACTCCCGTGGTAGAAGAAACTGAATTATTACCCGCAAATTCGGCAAGTGGAAGCCACAGAGCCCAGTCGTCTTGCGCCCAATTTACGTAAAGTCTCAAAAATTGTTCTGCCTCGGCGTTGATACGTTCGGTTTGACCATTCGTCTCCGGATGATATGCAGAAGAAGGTTTTAGTGTAGTTCCTAATCTTTGTGATAAAGCTCTCCAGAACGCCGAAATAAATTGAGTCCCTCGGTCAGACACAATTCGCTCTGGTGACCCATGTAGAGACCAAACTTTTTCAACAAAAGCTTCTGCTAGTTCTTCAGTCTCCAGAGTTTCGGTTGGAATAAAATGTCGCATTTTAGTCAACCGGTCAACTATGACAGCGATATGTTTAAATCTGCGTTTTCTAACCTCACAATCGGGAAACGGTGTAATATAGTCTATAGATATATCTGTCCATGGTTTAATGGGAAGAGGTAGAGGTTTTAAAAGACCAGAAGGAGACTGTCTGGGTGTTTTTGTCTTTGTGCATAGTAAGCAGCCTTTGCAAAATTTTCTGGCAGCTATTGTCATACCTGGCCACCAATAGGTTCTGTTAATCAGGTCTATGGTTCTTTCTCTACCTGGGTGGCCAGCAGGTCCTGAATTATGTGCTCTGTGAAGTAGCTGAAGCTGGATACTTTCGTCATCTGGCGGAATAAGTAAACGATCCCGGTAGTACACTCGGCCAGCGACAATTCGACACTCGCTAAATGCTATTTTTAGCATTTTTGCTAGGGAAGCTCTCCAGTGCCTTTTCGATTTGTCTGACAAATCGTCCACTATTTCCTGCATTACTAAGGAGTCGTAATATGATTCAGAGATTAAATCATCAATCGGTCGAGAAACATCTATTTGGTATAAAGACATAGAGTTCAAAGAAAAGTATGATGAAATTTAGAAGATGGGATTAATGGAATTCGCCTGGCCGAAAGCCTGTCGTCTAATATATCTCTTGGTGCATCTTGTGGCCTTCGGCTCAAAGCATCCGCCCTTGTATTAACCGAGCCAGGTCGGTAGACTAAGCGGAAATTAAAACGGGAGAGGAAGTCTGCCCATCTCATTTGTCTCTGGTTTAATTCTTTTGTTGTTTGAAATGTCTGAAGGTTTTTATGGTCGGTCAGAATATCAAATTGGTCTTGTAGTCCTTCCAATTCTGGCCGCCATTCTTCCAAAGATTTTATCACACCAAGGAGCTCTTTATCATAGATATCATAATTACATTCTTGTGTCGAATGCTTGGACGAAAAATAAGCTACGGGACGAAGCTCCTCGCCAAAGTATTGAGATAATGTACCCCCGCAAGCCCAATTGCTTGCATCTACTTCCACAACTGTTTATCTTGACCAGTCAAAAACCGCTAGAGATGGCGCTTTCGTGAAGGCCTGTTTTAAATTTTCAAATGATGATGCACAGCCATGTGTCCAAACCCATGCAGCGTCTTTTTTAGTGAGTCCATGAAGTGGTCGGGTAAGCTCAGAGAAATTTTTAACAAATCGACAATAGAAATTTGCAAAACCTAAAAAACGTTGCAATTGTCTTTTTGAAGTCGGTGGTTCCCATTCAAGAATAGCTTTTACCTTATCCGGGTCCATTTCAATTCCCCCTGGCGTGATAATGAGGCCCAGGTATTTAGTTTTCTTGGTGTGAAACTCGCATTTGTTAATGTCAATTTGCAGCCCAGCAGTGCGCAGTCGTTTAAGTACTTCTCTAACATGCTCGATGTGCTCTTCTTCAGAGTTAGAGAAAATTAAGACATCATCCAAGTAAGCTGTAGCATATTTGTCTAAAACGTCATATAATATATCATTAATATAGCGCTGGAATGTCGCCGGGGCACCGCTTAATCCAAATGGGGTGACAAGTTGTTCGTAAAGACCAAAACGTGTAATAAAAGCTGTTAACCACTCATGGCCTTCCGCTACCCTAATTCTATTGAATGTGGAGACAACATCGACTTTAGTAAAGATTTTAGCATTACAGATGAGATCGAGGGTTTCCTTAATAAGAGGTAGAGGGTAACGGTTCTTCATTGATATATTATTAATACCACGAAAATCATGACAAATGCGGATGCCTCCCCCCGGCTTTTTAGCAAGGAGAATTGGACTTGCCACTGGCGATGTTGAAGGTCGAATCCAGCCTTTTCCAAGCTGGTCGTCTAACCAACGCTTAATCACACGAAGTTCTGAGGGCGAACATGGTCGAGCTCGGGACTGTGGAAATTTCTGGTTCCCAGGTAAAAGCTCAATCTTGTGATCGTATGAACGATGAGGAGGGAGATTTGCAGCATCCTGAGGCAAAGCAACATCTGCCACATCATGGTAGACCTGGGGCATTTTTTTTTTTTTTTTAATTTCCTCTATTGTCGGTGGGGGACTATCAACTTTTTTGAAGAACTTTTTCACATCTTCATCTGTAATTTTCATTAGTTTTGCTATATTTTGGCTGAAGAGTGAGTTTATAAAACCATGAAAAGGCTCAGAGAATTGGTCTTTCCACACAGTAGGGTCACCACGACCCAGGAGTAATTCTTGAAAATCAATTTCTGGTAGGAGCGGGACACTGAGGTATCTCTCTTGGACTGAATCTAGCGTTTCCAGATCTTCTGCCATAATTCTCATTACGTGAACATCTTTATCCTTAGATATTTGGAAGAATCCAGGCGCGTCAAGGATTCTGATGTCATTGACGTTTAAATAGTTGTCATTTTTTAAGACGATAATTCTCCAATGGGTGTAGTTTGAGTATATTTTGCTGGGTCTGGTATGGATACAAGGTTAGACGCGTTAGATGGCTGTTTTGCTATATCTCCTGTTATGTGTATTTCGTCCGGTATTTCTACAACAGACGCTGGCTTAAAATTAGAAGTTCGAGGCGTCAGACAGTTTTTTGCGCAGTACTCTTTGTCAAATACAAGGGATTTAGATTGCCAATCTATGGTGGGATTATGAAGCTCCAACCACGGGAAACCTAATATTAGCTCATTCTCGGGACCGAGGGTGGTAACTAGGGCATTAACTTCTTCCATATGGTTCATTACTTTCAGGGAGCCGACGATGCGATGTGTGATCAACTCCGACACGCAGCCATCAGCTAAGTAGAGTGGGCGAGGTTGAGGTAGAGGTATGAAGGACAGACCTTTAGCTTGTGCCCAAGCTTTTCTCACAAACATAAGCTCGGTACTACCAGTGTCAAGAAGTATGGACACTGGAAAGGAAATATTGCGCTGTACAAATGAATTGAAGGTTCCAGATAGTGATATTGACTTTTGGCCTAATTTATTCAATAAGATTGGCTCTCCGAGAGGGATCCCTCGATATTTACATAAGCTTTTACCTGAATCAACACAATTATGTACAGAAACGCCCCGCAAGCGACTTAATGCTGGGGCCCTCCATTTCCCTGGCTACTTCTGCTTGCTGGAAAACGACTATAGTGACCATTATCGGCGTCAACTTCACCGAGTACTTGACCTCGTTCATGGCTAAACTCATCCAAATGAGTTTCCCAAGAGGGTTGTGAACTATATGTAGACCTAGGGTTAAAGTTACTTTCTTCAATCTCTTGAAGACGAAGACGGGTGCGATCACTATTAAATCCACCTCTGTTACTGTTATAATTACCCCTAGGTCTTATATCGTTATTTCTGCCGTAATTATGGGAGGGATAGTTTTGGTACTGGCTTGCTTGAAAAGCATCTTGTCGAGGTCGAAGATCGTGGCCACTGTTGTAGTTTCCACGGTAGCTGCCTTGGATACCCTGTGGACCTGACCTTGACCCTGACTGTAGGTCGCGATCTGTAGTATCAAATCGCCGTTTACTGCGTTTAGCTAACTCCGAAGAACAGTTTCTTGAATAGTGGCCGTCTCCACCGCATCGGTTACAAAGACCATGATCTCTACGATATTGCCACTCGGCTGGCGTCACCGAAACTCGATTGAGTTGCATTCGATCTAAATCCATGGGATCACCGGTTTGAATATTACCGTTATGTCCTTGAAGGTGTGGTCTATCTCCTACACCTAGATTTTCGGAGCTACCCGTAATCTGGCGATCGGCCTCCTGGTTTTTCCAAAATTGATAATATAGTTCGATCCATTCTGTGATCGAATCTTCAGGAGGCGCTGGTATATGGTTTTTGACGGCGATTCGCAAAGGTTCCGAAACTTTTCTTCTAAGATGGTAAACACGCATAGTTGAGCTAAGATCTGCTTTATCGGCGAACTTCTCAAACTCTGATATAAAAGATGGGAAGTCTTTGAATTTACCAACCATTTTCAATTCATTTAAGTTTCCTACTGCGATTGCTTTGATATCCACAGTGAGGTACTTACAATCTAGTTCTTGAAAAAAATCGCCAGAGCTAGCCCAGGGCCAGTTTCTTGGATTTTCATTTGCAGAGAAGAACACACCTATCTTAGATTGGAGGCGCGTATAAGCATCACCATCTAGCCAATTTATTATATCGCAAATTTTTTTGAATTCTGTTTCAAATGCTGTGTGATTTAGATTCCACTTAGTTATCAATTTGAACTTCCAGGCGGTGTACTCATTGTGCCTTTTTACAACGTTCTTTTGATCTCCTGTGAAGGGATTTAATGATGGTGGCCTATCAAGATAAATACTTGTTTGAAGAGGCTGCCCCTGTGAAGTTGTTCCCTGGGGTGCAGGTGCTTGTGGCTGAGGAGCTTGGTTTGCATTTGAAATGGAGGTGAGTTGTCTTTGAAGCGATGTTACTTCAGTATTTTTTCTCTCTATAGAAGATCGAAGCTTCTGGATAGATTTTTCTCTGTCATTTAAAGCAGCTCGCATTTCTTGTAGAGCTTGTCGGTTTGCTGAAGAGTGCTGATTAATAAGGCTGAACATCTCGTGAAAAATTGTTCGGAATTCGACCGGAGCATCAGCCAAGCTTGAAAGGTCTACTCGTTTTTCAAACCCTACACCGTCAAATATCTCTCCCAGCGCTGGGTAATTTCCCATCACTTCAGCTAAGGCTCGCCAAGCTATATCATGTCTACTTGCTAATTGCTGAGTTGGAGCTGGGATGCTACTAGCTTCATTCATTTGTTCTCCCCAGGGATTTTCCATAGTCTCGGCTTCACGGGAACAAGATCTTTATCCTGATCTCAATTACTTGGTTCAAATTCTAGGTAGCTTGGCGACTAGGTTACTCTTTGATTTCGGTACTCGGTGGCTCGGTGTAAAATACAAAAGGGTGTAGATTGAAAGGATCGCGACACGCAACAATATTTTTTTTTTTTTTTTTTTGACTCGGATTGAAAAAGTAACCTGGCGCGCGTGCGATTAAAGAGATGCAACTAACTATCACGGGCAGTTGGGCAGTAACTTAATCTTCAGGGTAATATATTTGTAGTTGCATAAAAGAGAAACTAGACGGTCTACGGAATCTACATGTACGCGTGCTCGCCTAATCGCCACGCTAGTGGTATCACCATGCCAACGCTAGTACCCGTGACAGACTATAGAGTTGAGAAGTGGCAAAAGAAATGTCAGGCCGAGTGCCGTTAGCGGCATAACCTAGACTACCAATCGCACTGGAATATGCTGATTCATCTGCAAGAGGCTCATTTTCATCCGCAGGTAGGACGCCTTTGTAGCCCTCAAGTGGTGACGTGTATGGTTTGGCGTCTTCGAGTCCGAATTATTTTATTTTGTCTATCACATAATGAGTTTGCGATATTTGAAGGACTCGATTTGCCCTATCGCGGCTTATTCTCCAGCCGATTATGGTGCCAATTTCCTTAAGGTCTTTGATGGGAAAACAGTATGACAGCTTTGCTTTTATTTCGTCGACATGTTGGATTTTTTGTCCGCAGATTATCAAGTCATCGACGTAAACACCAATAACAAGTCGCCTAATCTGGTTGATGTAAATACACGAGTCACATTCAGATTTTCTAAAGTTAAGAGAATTAAGTTCTGCGTCGAGTTTCGCATACCAGGTTTTGCCAGATTGTTTCAATCTGTAGAGGGCTTTATTCAAGCGCACATATCTTGTTCCCTTCATGCCTTCAGGTGTTTTCATAAAAATTTCTTCCTGAAGGTCTCCTTCTAGATATGCCGTTTTTACGTCGATCTGGTGGATTTCCCAATCTCTGAAGGCTGCGACGGATAACAGGATTCTTAACGAATCTGCTCGTAAGGTAGGCGAATATGTCTCTAAATAATCTACCCCGTACACTTGGCTAAACCCTTGAGCAACCAGCCTTGCCTTGTACCGCCCGTCTGACTTCATCGAGAATACCCACCTAGACCCGACAGGCTTTCTTCCATGGGGAACGTGAGTGATGAAAGAGAAGACTTTCTTTTCGCTTAGTGATTTAAGTTCCTCGTCAATCGCGACTTTCCAACGCTCGCTATTTGGTCCTTTGATAGCATCTCTATATGATTGGGGGATCGGTATATTTGCGCCGACGTAAAGGACACGAGGAGTGGGTTGCCACGCTGACCGGGGTGGTATCGGTTTTGGTATTCTTTTACTTCGCCGAGGAGTAAGGGGTTCTTCGAGATCTGGCTGGACTTCAGGATTGGGTGGAGAGATATGTGATGAGGGAGAAGATGTAGCTTGGGCTCCTCCTGAGCTCCTAATAGGCCCCAACTCTAATGGTGACGATACGGTTATCGCAGGAATTGGAGATGGTAGAGGAGATGCCGCGGAGGGCGCAGATGTAGAGGCAACAAGAGATGGAGAACTTGGAGCAGTAAAAGATTCTGAAATTCCGGGCTCATCTTCCTCAGTATCTTGGTCTTGGCTTGGGGAATTGATTGATATGTCGGTCGGTTCTTCTTCAGAAAGAGTCTCAATTTCGCCATATTGCTCATGGCTTGATGTGCTCCAGTCCCAGAAAGTGTCCTCAAAGTAACGCACATTGGCGGATACAACGACCTTATTCCTTCCACTTTTAGTGGGCACATATACCCGATACTGCGTTGGTGACTCGCAATATCCAATGAAGATACCTCTGAGTGATGTTGGAGAGAGCTTAAATCTATGTGGGTCGTGTGTGTCAATGAGAACATAGCAAATGCAACCCCATACCCTGAGGTGAGAGACTTTGGGCTCTATGTTATTCATTTTCTCGAATGGAGACTGTTTATTGGGGAGAAGCGGCAATCTATTACGTAAGTAGCATGCGGTAAGAATGGCAGCATCCCAAAACCGGAGTGGGAGACCTGAATGTGCTAGTATGCATCGAGCAATGGTGACTAGAGTTCGGTTCAGCCTCTCGGAAACGCCATTCTGATGTTGGGTATATGGGGCACTAATCTGTTGGATGATACCGCCAAATTTAATCGACTTATATTCTGAACCGCCATCAAAGCGCATAGCCTTGATTTTGCAACCAGTTTGGAGCTCTTTTTTTTCTTTGTATTGAATAAAGCAGTTGTTGACTTCCATAGTACTTTTCAAGAGGAAAATTTCACTTTCGCGGGAAAGATCATCTGTAAATGAGACGAAATATAAGCTACCGAAAATTCCAGGCATTCGACATTTGCCCCACGTATCTGAGTGGATAAGCTCGAGTATTGTAGAAGATCTTGAGACAGGATTTCTGTTGATTTTTTCTACTTGTTTGCAGGAGTTACAAATATCACAAGTACTTAGAGAATCGGTGTTTATCAGAAGGTCTGAGGATTCTCCAGAGGATGATGGGAGATAGAACCTTGATATTTCGAGTTTTTTGAGAAAGTGTGGACCGACGTGACCAAGTCGAGAGTGGAGAAGTTGAGTTACATCTCTATTGGTTCCTTGTGATAGAAGAGCGGGGTTAAACTCTTCAGAGCGAAGGGTTAAGGAATCCATGTTGGAAGTTAGAGTCGGGATTTCGTGAGAAAGCAAGCTGGGAGTGTATCCAGCATGAGTGTCTGCTCTAGGATGTGGTGAGGTGTTAAAGCAGAATAACGCATCTTTCAATCGAGCCGTTGCAAGCGTAGATCCGTTTGGTGATAGGACAGCGATGCCGCTTTCTCGGGAATGAAGTTTGAAACCGCGGGTGAGTAATTGAGATCCCGATACAAGGTTCTTGGTACAAGAGGGAAGGTACCACACATCGTCAAATTGAATGACCTTGAATTTGGAACTATCATTGAGGCTGTATATGCTAAATTTGACGGAGCCTGTGGCAGCGATAGATGCATAGTGTCCCGATGCAGTCTGGACCCTTTTGTTAGTTGGGTAAAAAGATGTGAACAACGAGCGGTCGTGAAAGATGTGATGCGTTGCACCAGTGTCGAGAATAACGTCACAATTCTTACTATGGCCCAATGAAGATAAGGCTTGTTCTTCTACGATCCATATTCCATCATCTGAAGGTACAATATCGGGGCTTGCCGGACTAGCTGGATTATTTTTCGACTTTTGCCGTATTTTTCTTTCAACTTTAATGCGAGGATTGCCTTTTGGGGATTCTTGGCTGCCCATTTAGTGCCATCTGGAGTGTCTAACCAAGCGAAACATGTTTCTCGGGTATGATTTAATCGTTTACAGAAAGCGCAAGTTTTGCCTTTCCGTGAATGGATATCTCTGCTCTCGTTGATGAATGATGCGACGCCAGTGCAGAATCGATTGTCATAACTTGCTTGACTGGCACGGAGAGAGTTAACAGCTCCGGAAAACGAAATTGACTTGTCGTTTCTTAGGACAGTTACGGTACCACTGAAGTATCCATTGCAGCATTTGTCGAAATGGCCTAAGAGACGGCTTTTCATCAGATCATCAGTAGGAGTCTGAGCGATGTCGACAGATGATATCTTAGTTTTGCGGATAATTAGCTGTTCGGAAATTTTATCAACATCAGAACCATCTTCCATCGGAAAACTCCAAAAATCTTGAAGAAGTGTTGCAATGGAATCTTGTGACACGTGCCCGTAATACTGAATGAGGGAGTCCCACATGTCTTTTGATGTTGCTTTTCCATGGATCAGGTAAAAGATTTCCTCGGGAACGAGTTGCGCCAAAGCTGCTTTGATGTTTCCATCTTGATCTTTTATGGAAATATTTTTAGTATCAGTTACACCTTGAATTTCTGGGATGATACTGAAAATGTAATTTTCGACGTATAGGTTGTGGAAGACTTGTTCAACCAAAAACTTCCAACGGATAAAAGACGACTTTTCCAGCCTAGGAGCATGTCTAAGGGCCTTAAGGATTTCAGAAGTAGACATTTTTTCAAATAAGGGAGTAAGGTAAGGGTAGGAATAGGAGTAAAGTGAGGATAAAGTAGGAGTCAAGTGAGTATAAAGTAGGAGTAAGTATAAGAGTAGGAGTAAGTATAAGAGTAGGAGTAAGTATAAGAGTAGAAGTATAAGAGTAGGAGTAAGTATGAAAGTGGGAGTAAGTATAAGAGTAAGAGTAACTCAGATGATTTAGAGATTTGGTCTCATAATCTGTTGAAGTTAGGAAAAATATATTTCATTAAGCATATCAAATCTAAAGAAGTAATTTATTTATCAACAAGATACCAGTGTATATATATATATATATATACATATCTACAAGTGCCAATTCTCAACATTCAGCTTCGCATCTATAACCCCCAAAGTCTCAACCTCCAACCGGATGAATATCAAAAGATTACCCGTAGGACTGTAGACGCATGCTTAAAGAAATCTCGAAGGATTCCGGATGAATGCCGGAATGATCACTAATGGTTAACAATAATATTTGTTAATTATTGTTATATAGGTAAAATAATCGGCTCAGTGATAATCCGATTGGTCCATGCCTGGACGTTAGCGGGTGGAAGGACCGGGTAGTTAGCCGTAGTGAATGACGTCGCTTTTATGCCGAGCGGACGGTGCGGATATTGATCCGGGTAACTAAGTCAGGAGGCGTTCCAAGCGAGTGACCCGGGAGATGTTCCGATCTCGCCTAAATTCAACAGTCTGCCGCACACTGTAGATCATTACCATATCTTACCATTCTCTCTTATGAGATCAATTAATCGACCATCTACATCAGACTGATATCAACTTCAAACAATCTTTGATACCGTCTTCATAATCTTATTCTTCATCCTCAAATCTCAAACACCGAAAAGTTCTGACAAATTTCATCGAGGGAAAGAGCCTCGCGGTTTCCCTGGGCGTTATACCCGTATTTTGGTACCGGGCCAAGCAGGTAGGTCAATCGCTTCTCTTGACGCTCCAATATTGCTTCACCAGTAATTGGTTTTAAGGCCTTGGCTGCCTCTAGCAGGTCATGTGCTTGGGAGGGAGAGGGGGCCACTAAGGCTAACCCTGTTGGCACAATCCGGATGTCTTTGATAAGCTCCGGGCGACTTAGGAGTCGGCGTAGCTTGGTTCTAACAAGAAAGGGGTCTTCGCTGCGCAATGGGTGGTTTGCAGGCAGTCTGACAATGACTCTTGCGTCCGATTTTGGCGTAGTGGGAGGGGGTTTGTTTGCATTTCAGTTCAAACTTGGGGCATGAATACCTCTGTGAGCGGCAGCTGCATATGAGTGGGCCGCAGCAGGCGCACGAGTGTCTCTCCTGTCTTTCTGCGTACCTAGAGAGCGGTGGGATGCGTTAGGGAGGGATTGTTGGTCTTGGGCTCTTGGGTCCGGTATGCTAGCGGCGGCAGTATTCTGGTTCGGAGAGCTCTTCAGAGTGTGAGGCTCGTCGAAGACTGGTAAGCCAGCGATAACGCGCGCAGCGCTTCGAGTGGTAATCGCTCGCAGGTCTGCGGCAATAGCTGGGGGGAGGTTTTTTAGGTGGCTGGCCCCTGCATTCTGCCAAGCGGTCAGCGCTGCAGCGAACTCGTTGATAGTCCTTGAAGGAAGTTGCGAGGTAACCCGCCGTTTGTTCGCGGCTGGCTGGCTTTTAGATGTTCGAGCGTTGGAGGTGGGGCCTCTGATTACAGGGCCTGCATGAATGGAGCTTGCAAGGCTTTGGGAAGCCTGCCCCGGGTTCGGTATTGCCTTGCTCTGTGAATCTTGTGGGTCATGCGACGGTGTAGGAGGACTCAGGTTGTCCGCCATAGTTTCGTCGTCAGGGTTTGATGAGAGTTCAGACTCAGAAACAATATCCATATTCTCTTCATTAAGGGTTTCGTTCGTACTTTCCATCCTGGGCGGGGGCTTAGAGGTCAGGGATTCTCTGGAGGCTTTCGTTTTGGCGTTAGAGTCGCGGTTTTTCACGATTTTAGATCCTGCTGAGGTAGTCGGCTTTAAGGGCTGAGATTTCACTTGGGACTTTTTCTGCCTTGCTGGAGGCATGGTGCTGGGTGAGTGTGATGAGCAAGATGTGTTGATTGTACATGTAATGTGATAAATTTAAGTTGTGATGAGATGGCTTGTAAGCCTTAATGGCCCTGCAGCCGACGATGGTTATCGCAGTCAGCTGATCAATACAGGTTTAATACCACGTGATTATTATTTTGTGACATGGGTAATGCGAATAAGAGGTTTACACACATGTTAACCTCCACCACAACTGATAAATACTACAACACGACATATACTAGGAACATCGAACGTATACTTCTCACCATGGTGGCTGCCCTAAGGACCTCACACCACCTTACTAAGACATCTGCGGCACTCAGCCACCGCAGGTCACACCAAAAACCTCCTATTCTACCCAAACCGGTACCCTCTACACGTGACTCGCACACATTACGGCCTTCAAAGGAAACCGATCAGGTCCAGCAACCTGCGTCGGTCGGTCCCCATTCCAGTTTAGATATGAACTGGGACACTCCTAGCAATAGCCCACCAAACGAGCCGGTGTGGTCACTACAATATGACAATGAACCTCAAGGCAATCTCTTCACGAATTCACCTCCCCTTCCTATAAATAACGCTCTAAAGGAGTGTTTTAATGCACTCGAAACCCGCGCAAAGGAAGCGCAGAGTTTATTCGGTGACATCTCATACATTCTCGACAAACCACTGCATTCCTAACTCTTTACCTCCTAACCAAGCTATGGCTCTAAAGAACTTCAGTAAAGACCTTGCCAAAGTTGCTTCACATCATTTTGAGGCATATATGAGAGGCGCTTCTGCTCCTGAGTTGGACATAGTCTCACATGCAGAGTCTAGCCGCAACAAGGGGACGCCGCGGGAACGTGCTCGACCTGGCATTCGGGTCAGGCCCCCTAGTCCCAATCACCAAGTGCGCTATTGCAACTAATATAGACACGACATCTGATCACGTCACACTTCTTTCCACAGTCAACTGGTCTGGCTACAACGAACCTCTCCAGAAGCTCAGAATAGACACGCTAGACACTGAACTCTTCTACCGTCTACTCTCTACCGCCATCAAAAGTGTCACCTCCCCTTCCCCCTCCCACACACAAGAATCTTTAGACTGCCTGTCCTCGGAAGTGACAGAAGCCATTCACCTTGCATACGCAGGGGCAGCTCGGCGCTCTCTAGGCCATGGTATCGGGAACCCTTGGTGGAATAAAGCTTGCAAGCTTGTCCGCCAAAGATATAAAAGTCGCCTGCGACACCCTATGACCATGGATGAGTTCGATGAAGAGAGAAAAGCATATCGCAAGGCTCTCAAGGGTGCTAAGAAAGCTTTCTATTTGTCTAAGATCGAAGCAGCCAGCACCGGTCAGGATGTTTTCGCTATGAATAAATGGCATAAATCGTCAGGCTCATATCGTTCGAACCCTCTCAAAGACCCCAGGTTTCCGGACAAGCCTCTTTCAACCTCTTCAGATGAAAAAAGGGAGGTCCTTGCCGGCAATCTTCTGGCCAGCCTCGCTCATGTAGAGGATATTCCCATGGATGCTCCATTGGTTCAAGTACGCAAGATTTCGTTTCCTCCGCTAACCTGTCACGAAATACAAGAATCAATTCTCAAAGTCGGGAATAAAGCTCCTGGTAGTGACGAGATATCAACCATCATCCTTCGCCATGCATGGCCCCTGATTGAAGAGCACGTGGCTCTCTTATTCAATGCCTGCCTATCTTTAGGACATCACCCCAAATGCTTCCGCCATGCAGTCTTAGTAATGCTTCAAAAGCTTAACAAGTCGGACCTTTCTTCCCCACGCTCATATCATCCTATCGCACTCCTTTCGGTACTTGGAAAGGGCCTAGAACGACTACTTGCAAGACGTATTGCTTGGATCGCTGTCCAGGAAAAGATATTTGCCAGCCAACAATTTGGAGCTCTCCCAGGAAGATCTGCAGTAGACTTTACAACTAGTCTCACCCACGATGTTGAGAGGACCCTAAACAAAGGGCGTACTGCGAGCATGCTCACATTAGACGTCAAAGGTGCCTTCAACGCAGTCCTTCCAGGCCGACTTGTACGCCGCATGAGGGAACAAGGCTGGCCCGAATATCTCGCCAAATGGGTAGCATCATTCGCTACCAACCGCACTGTTCAAATCCGACTAGATGGTGAAACTGGTCCGCCTCAACAGGTTAACTGCGGACTACCCCAAGGCTCTCCCATATCTCCTATCTTATTCATGCTTTATGTCGCTCCAATTTTTAAGATGGGCTCATCATTAGGCAAGTTTGGCTATGTCGATGACGTGGCACTCATAGAGACTCGGAATCTCTGCAAGAAAATAGCGTCGCTCCAGGAAAATCATTGAAGGAAGTACTAGAATGGGGTCAGGTGGAGGGAATCACTTTCGACCCGGGTAAATCCGAACTACATCATTTCTCTCGTCGCCGCACCGATAAAGATCCAAACTCTACACCCTCCATCAACTATGGAAATTTTTCCGTATCTGAGAATACTATCCGTCCTTATACCAGATGGCTTGGGGTACACTTCGATAAAACCCTATCGCTCAAATGGCATGTCAGAATCCTGGCGAGTAAAGCCTTAAAAGTGGCCAATGTCCTGCGCAGCCTCGGTAATTCTACCCGTGGAGTGAATCCGAAACTATTACGCCAAGCTACTAATGCTTGTATCCTACCCATCGCCTATTATGGTGCCGAAACTTGGTGGCCTGGCCGCACTAAAATTAACCCTCACAACAAAGTCATCTCTAACAGGGTCGAAGGACATATTTCACTTCTCCAAAAGGTTATTCTAACCAGCTGCAGAGCAATTCTGCCTGTTTATCGCACGACACCTGCCCCTGCTTTATTCCGCGAAGCTGGGCTCCTACCCCCTTCAATCAAACTGGACGGGAAGTCACGCCTAGCCGCTTGCCGCGTCCACCGCCTAGACAAAAGACATCCTCTCCGACGAAGGACTGATTGGGTCCTGAAACATCGCAGGCGCGTTTCCCGCTTCTCAGGCTGGATCCTCAGTCTGCCCGAAACAGAGTTCATAGACCCATACATTGACCCCCCTTGGATTGCAAAGGAATGCTGGCATGCCAGTAAAAACCGAGTCACCAAACGACTGGGTCAACTCAACTCCATTCCATTCAATGACATAATCGCATACTCAGATGCCTCCCGTCTTGAGTCAGATCTTTGCACTAAAGTGGGCGGTGGCGTGGTGATATACCAAGCTGGCCGAGTTATTTCTAAGAGTTGTATACCTCTCAGCCCATCCCTGGGTACTTTTGACGCAGAGGCCTTCTCAGCCCTAAAAGCGATTGAGACAGCGCTTCTTCTACCTTCTGCTCGCTTCGCGAATAACATCTGGTTATTTCTCGACAACCTCGACGTCGCAAGTAGGCTTGGCTCCATCCCTGCCTGCTCTTCCCAGGAATTATTCTCGAAATTTGCCACTAGAGCATCTGAATGGCCGCACCGCTTGCGGCTTCCGCACACAATCCCCGGAGAAATTTATATTCGGTGGATTCCTAGTCATGCCGGTATCAAAGGAAATGTTCTGGCAGATAAAGCTGCTAAGAAGCCTTGAATAGTGCACCGCCACTAAATCATCTACTCTCTTTAATCTGTACAAAATCTCGGGTCAAAGCGGCTAGACGGACAGCAATAAAAGACTACTGGGATCAGCACATCCCCCAGAATTATCGGGACCTACTTATAGGATTCCCAGAACAATTTCCTGGTGAGCTTTCGCTCCCAAGACCCCTGCTAGCGCATCTCTACGCCGCACGCTCAGGACACGGCGACTTCGCTCCCTATCATGAGCGTTTTAACCACGAAAAAGCACACACACACTGTAGCTGTGGCGCCCTCAAGACTATGAGACACATCCTCAACTGCCGACTGCGCCCTAACGGACTCCCAAAGGCGCCTAGAACTAACCCAGACACTGCTTCATTTATTTTCGGCACCTATACTGGTGCTGTTCAATTGGTAAAATGGCTGGATGACACAAAGTTCTTCACAGACATATGTCCCAGGTTTCCGGCAACAAACAAATAATTCGCTTGCTAACTTGATCGTTCTTTTACAACTCTAGACCATTTTATTGGTCATTTTATTTTTCCTTTGGCGTTCTATTTGTTTTATGCACACGGTACTGGCGGTGGAATGGCATTTTGTCAAATATCGCTCGCAACGCTTCTTATTCTTGTAATTTCCCTACAAACTTTCGGTAACCGGCTTCCTAAGCCTCGAGTTATTCTCTATTGTAAATCGGTTATATCTCTTATGTTTTGGTAGATAGGCGCCTCAGTATACCAGAACAGTAAGTTCTGGCGTTCTTTACCCACTCGGGTGAAGAAAGCGGGAGCAGGCTGTGGCCAATTCTAGCTTAGACGTAAAATAATAAACAAACAGACAAACAAACAGGGTGGGATGGTGCAGTGGTGCACTATCCGGGCCGTTCTTCCAAGTAGAGTCTGGGTAGCTTGGACACATGCCCCACTTGAGACAGGAGAAAGCTGGTTCGAATCCAGCAAGACCCTCACATCACTTCTCTCGCGGTGATGCTGTATTCGTAGAATGACGAAAGCATGCTCAGATAGCCACAGGTTTTTCTCGCTTTTCCCCTGTGTTGGGTATTCACGGAAGAGGGTACATGTCGTAAGGCGTTATTCTCGTAGTGGTATCTGCAAATGAAATCTGAGTATGAGTGTTCCAAACGTCAAACAGAGTTATTCTGCGTCACATACATATCTTCCGTAATCATTCGCGTCATAGCCTCAGGCTGCATACGCAAAAATTATTTTAAAAAAAAAAACCAACAAACAAACAAACAAACAATTTGAGAAAACTCCCTTAGAGTCACTATATGCCCAATTTCCCCTCCTCTCCTCTTCTCCAATTATCGTAAAACCCTTCTCCACATTTGTGCGCTGCCGCAAGGCTTGACCGACATGCCGGCGGTGAAAAAGAACCAACCTGCAGCAGAGACTGCAAGAGAACGAGCCCGTAGGGCACCCAGAACTCAAGGCCTCGCGCAACATTCTCAAGCTCCCCCTGCGTCAGAGGCCTTTACTCCGGGGAAGTCCTCCTTCCCCAATGATACTGAAATGACTGATGCTGAAAATCTCAGGCTAGTTGGTCAAGGATCCGCATCAGGAACCCCCGCCAACCCTCCCTCAGAGACTACGAATGTCTCCAAGAAAGTACAATCGACACAGGCCGAGCCGACAGGTCCCGCAGTGCGTAAGATACTGAAAGTTTCTCTAGTCGTCCCGAAAAACGCAGCAGGGACAAAAGATACTGTTAAGATCACCAATCGACCGACAAGCAGCACTGTCAACCCAACCAGGGCCGATCAAGTACCTCTCGAACTCCGCTCAATGATTGAGTCCGAAGAGCGCCGAGCAGCACAGACTGCGTCAAAACTTACTTTATGCACTGCTGCCATCAATGGCGTAGAAAACGCCCTCTCTGCTCTGGCCAATTAAGGCAACAGACTGTACATAGACGCGATGAAAGCCCATTTCCGAGCGGCAGTCGCGCAATACATGACAATGGGACCGGGAGTCTCACCCAACTTACCTCCTCGCCCTCCTCGCCCAGCTAGTAACATCACTTTTTGGGAAAATCCCCCGGCTGGTTCTACAAGCAGACAACTTGTACAGATTTTCGAACCGACGACTGCAGAGCCAGGTCCTAAATCATCATGGGCCACAATTACCAAGAGAGGACATCAAAAATCCTCTAGACCTGCAAATTTTGGTCGCGCACCAACTACGCGGCCCTCTCCACCTCGAGTACTAGTGAAGACGGTAGCTCCGCCTCAACAAGATGAGAGACTTTTCCTCCGACTTGGTAAAGATCACGACTGGCGCCAATTCTCCCCGGCAGGCATACGAGAAGCCGTAACCAAACATCTCGGCCTCCCACCTACCACTATCGAGCATGTTTACCGTGTCCCCACTGGTTTCGCAATTAAAGCGAAAGACGAAGAAACGCGCCAGTCTCTATTAGATTCGGCAGAAGCTTTTACTCCTTTGGGAGCGAAGCTGGAAAAAGCGTCTGATCTGGTGGTCCTACGTTTCTCCACGGTCCCTGTTGCTTTAAACACGGCGATGGGCAGAGTCATAGTCACAGAAGAGCTGATCCGAGATGAGATCATAAGGAATACCGATATTACTCCTCTCAAGGTCCGCCCACACGGGAAAAATCGACTAGGAGCACCACAACAATCTTGGCTGGCATACTTTGAAAGGGTTTCTGCGCCCCGACCCGGTTTCCGTCTATTCGACGAATCTGGTGTTGCAGTACGACATCAACCAAAACGCACTGTACAGCAGTGCAAACGATGCCTCGAGTTCCATGGAACTCGTGGATGCTCTCGTGCACCAGCTTGTTGGAACTGTTCATCCAAGATGCACTCCACTCCTGAATGCAAGGCCCACACCAAATGTCGAAACTGCGGAGGACCTCACCGCTCCGACAGCCGTAGTTGTCTAGCACGCCCGACTCGATCTGGTTCGGTCACCAAAGAACAACTGGCAACAATTCGAAAAGCCAGTCAACGCGAGTTTGCCGCGGTAGCTCGAGCAAAAGCCGCTGTTAGGCGCGCCGAGGCCGCCGCTATTGCTGCTGCTGTGCATAAACCAGCAAGCCCACCTGCCCTCTCAACTTCTAATCAGTTCGAAGTTCTCGCAGAAGACTTAACTTTGCCTGACGCAGAAGACTCTGGGGAGAATAACCCCCGAACTCAATTATGAAGGGCACCCCACGAGTCCCTTCCCGCCCCCCACCTACCCTTAATTTTATGTCAATCAATGTAGGAAGAGGAGGAGCAACGCAGGATATCGCGCTTTCCCGAGCTTATGAGCTAGGCGTTGATGTTTTGCTAATTCAGGAGCCTTTGTGGCAAAAGCGCACAAAGACTATAAAGTCACATCCGGGGTACACTTGCCATATACCTTGTGGTGGGATCGATATCAGACCAAGGGCTGTGACTTACACACGAAAATGTGATAGGATATTGTCAGCTACGCAGATATTCCCCTGCGCAATACCAACTGGAGATTACTGCTGGGTAGTAGTCAACGGAATTACACTATTCAATGTATACAAGGCACCAAATAACCCAAATGCTTTTCAACCGATGGTCAACTGGGCACCAACACAGAACTCGCTAATAGCAGGCGACTTCAACTCAGTGCATGAGCCCTGGCAACCCAACACCAGTAGCCCTCATGGACAAGGTGAGCAGATAGAAAGATGGGCAGAAAGGCACCACCTGTTCTGTCTCATTGTCGGTGAGCCGACACACCGAGCAGGAAACACACTGGACCTCGTGTGGACCAATATCAGTGGCGCTCATGCCTGGGTAGACCGCAGCGAGTGTGTGACTAGTGACCACCTCCCACTCCGAGGGTATATACCAGTGAAAAATGCAGCTGTGGACCCAGAGACATCAAAGATCAGGGTTCCAAGAAAGAATTTACCGAGATACGCTCACGCTATTGCACAATGGACTCGCCCGCCTCCCCTGCTGGATTCGATTGAAAAAGTCGAAAATTACGCACAGGATCTCTGTTTCCACCTCTCAAACGCGATCAAGGCTACTGGTACTCGGTCCAATAAAGGAAAAGGGAAAGCCGCAGCTTGGTGGACACATGAATGTAAGATTGTGCATACATAATACCGCGCGGCCATAGATCCAGCATCACGTAGAGTAGCGGGGAAGAAGCTCAGATCTACAATCGCCGATGCTAAAAAGGAGCACATGACTCGAAAAATCGAAGGCATGACTACACCAGACGATATCTTCAAGCTCATGAAAGCATCTTCTCCTCGACAAGCCAGTGTCCCTCCCCCACTCATGTACGAAGGTAGACTAGTCACTGACCAGGCCGAAAGAGCATCGATACTTCGAGATGCCCTCCTCGCACGTCACCAAGCATCTGATGATCTCCCTTCATGCACCCTTCAAAGTGATGATCGCATTCCCTGGAACATCGAGGTCACAGAAGAGGAAGTTCGTGCCTGTACGATTGAGTGCGGAAATACGGCACCTGGGGCAGATGGAGTCTCCGTAGAGCTTTTAGCAACCTGCTGGAACACAATTGGGCCGTATGTGACTGAACTTTTTCGCTCCTGCATTCAACTTGGCACTCACCCAAACTGCTTCAAACTGGCTGAAGTGGCCCTTATAGAGAAACCAAACCGAGATCCCACCACAATTAAAGGTTGGAGACCAATAGCTCTTCTATCTTGTCTTGGAAAAGGACTAGAGAGACTGCTGGCAAAACGAATGGCTCACCTTGCGGTCATACACGATGTCATCGGCAAACAAAAATTTAGTGCATTACCGAAGCGATCGGCAACCGACCTTGTCTCCTTTGTGGTGCACGACATCGAGGAAGCTCGCTCCCAGGGATGGGCAGCAACGTTTGTAACTCTGGATGTACAAGGTGCCTTTGATGCTGTACTCCATAACCGACTAGTAAGAAAGATGCAAACCCAGGGATGGCCTACTTATATTCTTCAATGGACGATTTCATTTCTCTCACATCGAAGGGTCCAAGTGCGACATTCAGGAGAAGTAACCTCTAAGAGAGAACTGGTCTGTGGTGTGCCCCAGGGGTCGCCCATCTCACCACTATTATTCATCCTGTACATGGCAGAACCGATGCGAAGTGGAAACGCTTTATCCAGATTCGGCTATGCCGATGACGTGGGTATTCTTGGAATTGGCCCAACTATTGCTGAATCAGCCGCCGCGGCGCAGAGTGAAATAGATCATCTCCTCGAATGGTCTCGCCAGAATGCTGTCGCTTTTGACACGAATAAGTCTGAGGTGGTTCAATTTCCTGGACGTCGACGTCAAACTGCCGTTAACATTAACATCAACGGGACCCTCATCCAACCGGCCGAACAAATCCGCTGGCTTGGGGTTCATCTAGACGCCCGACTCAACTTCAAACACCATGTTACTACATGGTGTGCCAAGGCATTAAAAGTTGCTCACCACATGCGACGCCTCAACTCGAATTTCCGAGGAGCAGCTCCCGGCGCTCTGGTGAAGGCTATTGATGCATGTATCACACCGGTCGCATCTTTTGGAGCAGATGTCTGGTTGCCAGGCATCAAACGTCCGACACAGAGGGGAATAGTCATGTCGTCCACTACTAACCTTTGCAGCATGATTGACAAGGCTATCCTAACGGGACTAAGGGCTGCCCTTCCGACAATGAGGACTGTATCGACGGCGATGATTCATCGAGAAGGAGGAATCCCGCCTGCTAGAGTACTGCTCGAAGGAAATCGATTGAGACCAGCAAATAGGCTTCAAACTCTTGACAATCGCCATCCTCTGAGGACTCGCGCCGCAGTATGCCCCAACGTGGGCACGCAGAAATACAAGAAAAGATGCAAGCTGTCGAAACAACCGGAAATTCAGATGTCGCGTGTTCAGCGTGCCTATTGACAACTCCCGGAAGCCGAAGCCGCTGGATCGCTACTACCAACAGTCTACTACAAGATTCCAGGCACGAAACAATCCAGACCAAATTTATGGCGACATGCGATAGAAAGTATCCCTGACTCAGTTATCTGCGCCTATCCGGATGGATCCTCACAAGGACACTGACGCTCGTCATGGGGGTTTGTCCTAAAGAGAGGAGGCAAAACATTTCTCAAAGAAAGCGGCGTCGTACACGGAGGAGAAGTGCCAAACGCAGAAATAGTTGCAGCAAGAAAGGCTCTGGAGGCTACACTCCGTGTAGTTAGAGAAAACCACGGAACAATAACAGGATGCGCGCAGCGAATTCATCTCCTGATGGATAGCCAACAAGCGATCAAAGCATTAGAGACAGGTTTCTCTACCACGAGCCTGGAAGACGTGCGACAGTTTCGAGCACTAACGCAAGGAGCTGCAATAGTACTGAAATGGGTACCTGGGCATGCAGGAGTCAAGGGCAACGAAGAAGCAGACGCTGCTGCTCGTGCTGGTCTTAATGATCTGCCCAACCCGGGTACACAACCGGAACAAATTACCCTGGCATACCTTCGTTGCCTTAGGAATTAGCAACTGCAGGGTCTTCTTGATAGCTGGTGGGAGGAAGCATGTCCGTCTCGATATCAGGAGCTTTACTTGCTCATGCGTCGACGCAAGCCACCTGAACTAGCGCTCCCTAGGCGTTTGCTTCGAGAATTGATCGCAGCCCGCACGGGTCACGGCAACTTCGCGGCATATCACCGCCAATTCAACTTTTCAGACTCTCCAATGGAGTGTGCCTGCGGAGAGGAAACATCTCCAAACCATTTTATTCACTGTCGCCTTCATGCTAATGTCACGCGCAGGCTCAGGAGGTCTGTGCCTCATAATGTCTTTGTCAATAAGCTTCTTGGGCCCAAGTGCCTTAAGAGCTTCACAGTATTTGCGCAGGAAACTGGTTGTTTCGAGTGCCAACCTGCTAACATATCTACTGCTCTCAGCAGGGATCTCATTAATTAGCGACTGCTAAAGGCAAGTCAAGAACTAAATCGGAGCGAGGAGTTTCGTTTTATTTTACTAAAATTGGTATTTATTTGAATTAAAGCTTGGGAAGTTGCGGCGGGGGAGCTGGAGTTTGGGGTTTTTGTATATTTAACTAGCTACTACTTTTGTAGCAGTTCACGCGGTGAGACCGAGTTAGGCGTGTTGTAGACATGACCTTAGCCGTGTACACCGGTCCATGACCCCAGAGAGAAAAAGGGCTTAAGCCTGGGACTTAAATAAAAGTAAAAAAAAAAAAAACATGTTAACCTCCTTGCAAGTACCCCTAATTACACACTCTAGAATCACAAAATACACGTGTCAGTTTGGAAATATCTAGAATATTCTAGTCATCGACGACCAGGCTTACAACCCCCTCTGGTAGGACCTATGGTGAAGATTTACTAAGCGATGGTTAATATTCTAGAAATTGTCTGTAAAGTTTGTTAGCAGCCCATTGGTCGTTTTTAGATAGACAGAGAAAATTTTAAACTACCTTTGCTTATATGAATGCCCACGCATCAACACTCGAACTAACACCCAGTAATCCAAGATAGGTGTCCTCCGATCATTCCCCGTCAATAGGTTTAGAAGAGAGAGTTGCGGATCATGTGGTCACTTCTTCGACACTGAACAGAGAGAGATCGAAAGATTGATTAGTGTATCGAAGGGAAGCGCGATACTCTGCGTGACCTACAATCGTCACGACTGATCTTTATTCTTTTTTTCGTGATTTTTGTCGTCGAGAAATCTCTGCAATCTAGAAATTCCAACCAAAAGCAGTCGAGCACCACTCCTGACAAATATCCCCGCTGAGAAAAATTGATTCGGCCATGAGGAGATGACTGAACGTTGGCTCTAAAAGAGTATTATACTCTCAGGTCGGTAGGGGACACCGCTTACAGGTGTCCAGTCTCGTCGCCGAATTCTGGGATGTTTGTTTGCTTGTTTTGTTTATTTGTGTTACTTGACATGATGTCATCATAGAACACGCACTCTAGGATAGATTTTCAGACTGCTCAGTCCAGAGAAACTACCCGACGCGTCGGCGCTCGTATGGACCCAGCATGTGAGAGCCGAGTCCAGATTTTCTGGCAAAGCACTCTGGACTTTAGAATATATCAGAACTGCCCTTCCTTTGGACCTTCTTTTTACACGGTGCTACTGGCAGTCTACAAAGTAAATAAAGAAAAAAGGAAATAGCAAATATATACGCATGCACATTTGTGTAAGTGGATGACTGCGCAAATGGGAAGAGTCCATGCCATTCTGAGGTCCTGGCATGATAATGAGTCTCTGACGGGCTACGCCTAGCACGAAGTTATAGACGAGTATTCATGTTAGTGTCGACACTGGATTTCCTTAAAAATGTTTGTATCTTGAAGCCAGTTTCTAGAGGCAATAGCACCCTTTGACGAGCTTTATATCTACGAAATTCCTGGATTTGAATGACGAGGACCTCCTCAAAGGTGTTCTCGGCTTCGGCTGCGTAGAAAATAGAAGAAGTGGTCGAGAGGATGTTCTTCCCTAAAAGTGCAGGACAAAAGAGCGGACGGGTGCTGGAAGCATCGATGAAAATCGGTTAAGTCTCCGTGCCCCAATCAAGCGGCAAGTGGCCAGCCAGGCGCATATCGATCGAGACTCATGAGTTCCGGTGAGATGCTGGAGTTTTGCTTGATTCCATTATGCTCGTATCTTTCGGGGGCATTTTGTAACCAGTGAATACCCACCACAGATTCATAGCGGGTTATGATATTTCTCTTAGCGCGAGAGATTATCGGTCTGAGTGAAGGAGATGAGGCTGTGTAAGATTTTTTAGCAAGAATATCTGTCGCTTCAATATCTAGGATTCCGACGTTTCATGGGCACCATCTGATTTTGACTGTGCCGGGCTCCGTGAAGTGGCAGCATTCTCCTTCTCCCCATTCTACAGCGAGTTCCCCAAAACCAGTGACATGAAGAGAGATTGTGGGGTTGTGAGTACCTGCCGGTAGCCGAAGGATAGCTTCCTGGTTCTCTAAACAGACAAACACGTTCGTGGCGTAGCGGGATTAAGGGTTCAGAAAAGGCAGTGCTGGTCCTTCAGTTGCCCCAGCTATTTCGACACCGCATACCTCTGCGGAAAGGTGTAATGATCCACGGGATATTGGTGCCTCAGGCTTTGCCATCGCCATGCATCACGTTGCCATAGATACAACCCCGGTCATTCCGTCATCTTCTGTTTGTGTCCGTCGTCTTCAATAAGTTTCTGTTATTTTCTGTTAGTTTCCAAATATAGCGGTGCAGCTGCATTTTTTTTGTAAATATAAGCAGCGACACCTGCCTTATAGATTAGATTCCTCTCTCAAAAATACAATCCAGAGCCGTTTCCTAACGCTCTACGCTCTTGAACCGTGAAGCCTTACAAAAGATCAAGGGACAGAGAGCCCCGACCGACTTTCTGCGAGACACCTCGGTAAACCATGTAAGCAGCACCTGCTTGGCCGCAGATGAAAATCTGTCTGAGGAGACAAACATGTCAAGAGGGGACTGCGTGGAATACCGTTTTGTGAACTCTCGTAGTCCAGCCCTTCTACCAAAACATCATATAGTCTTTAATAAGAATCTATGATCGGCGGCACACGGCGTCAAAGTCGTGTGGATTGATAGTTCAGGGGAGTTTCTATGTCTAATCCGGCACATGTGGAGGAAATTCCACCGTCAGCGAGGAAGGTTTCTTGGGATAGCGGATGCAATCCAGACAGCAAGACAGTCGTATTTTCGATCGAGCCATCCGTTCGCCGGACCACGCTTAGTCTCGCAAAGAAGAGCCGAGATGGGGGAGGTGCGGTGTAGAGGAAGGACTGCTCTAGCAGCGTCGTTAGTTCAACGCTGCGGGCGTGCGACTATCTTTTTTGGAGTGCATTGGGAAAGCCACGTCTTGGCTCCAAAGAAGGTAGCGATAGTAGCTTCATGCAGAGCTTTCCTAAGAAGTGGGGGAGAGGTGCCGCGAGTTGTGCATGAGGAACGTTGGAGGTGGACGATGATGGCTATAGACTTGAGGCCTCGCTGACACAATATCTAAAAAGCCCCTGATTAAAATAGATAGCAAGCCAGCGGGTAAAGTTGTTGGGTGTGATCTCAATCCTGACAGCATGAAGAGAAGGTTCTGCAGGCGCGCCGCGCTTCTGATTGTCACGAAATGGGAAATTTACGACAGGCAAGAACTCAAGGTAAAGATTAAATAAAGCAATAAAGCTAAAGATCTAAGTAAACTCTACAGATAAGTTTATATATGTGGTTTGTGTAAGCGAAATGAGATGTGTTTAGTTATTATAATCTTAACGCCGTTACTCCGTGGGTATCATAACCAAGTCCATTGTCCATATGTGCGCCTTAATACTTGAAACTGATGAAAGTACTGAAGCTCGGTCTTTGAAGCTTCAAATGAAATGCTGTTCTCCCGCCCGCCAGAGAGTGGGCAATTGAGTTGTATTTGAAGAAGTTTGGCGCATCCTGCAAGCGAAGGTGCGGTACAGAGATGAGTGATGTCATCCACATAGCTAAAATGGTCGCTGGACAGTTGGAGCATACTTTTAATAGCTAGGAGAAATAGGATCGGAGATATGGGAGAGCCTTTGAGTAAGCCACAATAGATCCAAATGGGGAGGAATAGTGAGCCATCCTGAGAAATAGAAGCCTTGCGGTCTTCCATGAAAGAGATCACCTTGAGGGCAACCCTGGGCAGGCAACCTTAGCTCCAGAGGCAGAGAGAAAGACGCCCCTAGTGGCTACTGTTGAAGGCATCTTGTACGTCTACAGTGTAACAGTTGGTAAGCTGATTTATTCCTGTAGCCTATGTGGCACATAAGTGTGCACAAACTCTACCGGGATAAAAGTGTAGCGCATGGGGCACGAGGCAAGGGCATAGTATCGTAAAGCAGGAGGGCCACGCTTATCCTGAAACTTTCAGGAACAGAGAAACTAGCTGAGACACGGAGGCAAGCTGAGATTTGAAGACTCCTTAATACACCTGGGCTTTCTATTACAAGGACTCCCTGATAGACGAGGATTTCCAGGAGCCTTCAATCATATTAGCAGGTATAGTCTCCATATGTCACAGTCTAAACAAGAGCGCTTGCGCAGCTAAATAAGTAGAGATAATTAATATTCAAATTTCTATAAGAATTTGAACTATTTCGTTACTCAACAAGCATATATGCAGAATCTCCCCAATTAACCAACTCGCCTTGGCCCTATCTCTTTTTTGGTCCAGGCTGTTACAGTTATGAGCTTACGAAGGGGGATTATCTTTAGAGGTGATATCACAGTTGACTGGACTAAATGTGATACTCTAGATCTGGACGTCAGAATGCTTGATGTAGAGAACTGTATTCTTTCTAGGTTGGCCAGAGCTCAGCTAAATACACTAAGTAATTGCCCGTGCACGTGCCCTAGTAACAAATTGTGAGCCGTAGAAGCTTCTAGTAGCTTCCCACTTATAGCTGATCTACATGAGTTAATATCCAATCCATAATACTACCAAAGCATTGCATCTACGGAATTACCGCTGACCGCCATTCACAACACAGGCTGAATGAATGTCACGAGAAAAAGCTACGGGAAGTTCCGTAGCTGAGCGATGAGAAACTACGCACCACTGGTCCTTGACTAGGATGCAGTACTTAAGATCAATATGTAAAGCCTGCAAGCCATCAACCACTCAAGTCCTTTGTTCAGGCACGTGAAAAGAGATATTTTTCTATGCGAGTTTGGGAAGGAGAAGTTGCAGTTGTCGGCTGTCGATAGTAGAGTCACGTTGGCCTACTTTAAGACAAATGGATGTTTGCCTATTTTTTCGCATTGGCGAAAGAGGCCTGCGATCCTGTAGCCTGTTATAGGCCAAGCTTGATTGAGTGCTTCTGCTGTGACTTCGTCTGGTTCAAGAGCTGAGACTGTCACAGGGCATCATGATCAGAAGATTTCTTCGTCAGAGAGTGGGTGCCAGGAGAGCTTTTCCCGCAGAATAGTCGGCGATTCTAGAGGGATACCTTCCTGGTTCGAGTGGCGGCTAAGAAGCGTATCTCTGAAAAGTTGCGATATTTCGATTGGAGCGACCGCAGGTCAATTTAGTCCAGGCAGAGAGGGGAATGAAAATGAGTCTATTTTAATGCCAGCTGGTGATTTTGTATATCTTAGTAAGTATCAGAGGTAAGGGTGAGCGCGTGGTTTTGCAGCGTCCGTGATTCGATAGGAATCAGAGAAAACAGTGAGGGGGCGACATCTAGGTTGAGGGCAATGACTAAAGCTAAAAGCTTGAGACGACGACTAGTGATTGAACGGAGGCGATCGCAGAACTTAAGTTAACTACTGGACAGAATAATTAGCATAGGAAATGAAAGAGTGCGCGAGGTCTGGACTATGTACAAGGGGACAGAGGAAAAACAAAGTACTCTGGACCTAGCTCAGTTTACCACATGGTTGCCTCGGTCATCCAGATACCTGGATCCTTAACGTGACGTTGCTGACGTTGTCATTCTTTTGCTTGGCTTTTCTGGCGATCTTACTAAAGATACGCTGCTCGGTTGTAGCATTTCTATCGAGGCGTCTGTCTCAATGAAAGTCCCTGTGAGCTTTTGCAAAATCATCAGTCCGCCAACTGGCTCCCCTTGCTTGTTCTTTGGATCTAAGGCAGGCATCACGTATGGCGCATGATAAAACATCAACAAAGAAACTAGCTTCTTTATTTGGGTCTGATAAGGGGGGGGGAGCGAGTCGATCTGAAGCAAACTTAGAGAACGACTCCCAGTTGCAGGTCGGATAGCGAAGCCGACCTAGGATAGGAGCTTCGAGCCCTTTATCTGAGATTTTTGTGAAGAGGGTCCGGTGATCTGAGCCACCGTCGAGTTATTGGCGAACTTGGCAGGAGGAATCTGGGACGGCTTGAGCGAAAAAAAGATCCAGTAATCCACCAGCGTGGTGAGTTGGCGAACCATATGGATTAAGGAGGAGAAAAAATTTTTCGACTGTCCAAACGAGTTGAGATTCTCCTGCCGCTGGGTCATTTCTAGTAGCAGGGTCCCATACCGAATGATAAATGATGAAGTCCTCGGCAAGGATGTCAGGTTTTCTAGAGGGGGTCAGAAGTGGGTGGAGACCTTCCCCTACATCTCTGAGGCTTGTGGGAGCGTTATAGATGTTCCAGCACTTGATCATGTGTCTTCCTCTACGGTATGCGCGGACTTCGAGTAGGTCCTGCGAGTGGGTGGTAGGCTGAAATGGCGAGAGAACACAACCTTTGCGGATATAAATCTTGACTCAGAGGCGGTTAGTCCAGTCCGTACGAAGGACAAAGATTTGAAAGCAAAAGTGTGTTTTCGTAATTTTGCGGGAGATATCTAGGAGAATCCAAGGCTCTTGGATCAGGATCAGGTCGGTATCTAGCTGAGAGGCGAGCACAAGGGCGGCATCATGGGCTGACCTACATTTGCCGATATTGATCTGGATGATGCAGAGGCCAGTGCTTGTCTGCTTTGTGGGACCTCGGCCGCGGACCATTAAAGGTCTTCATCTCTAGTAGTAGGGAGGAAGCTTGAGATACGAGTTGTCACGGAGATGGTGGGAGCGGAGTCGCCGCGCGCAAAATGGTTCATGCAATAGCTTGCCCAGCGGAAGTTAGAGCTGGAGCTGTAGTGTTCAGGACTTTCCACGCTTTTTGGCCTTGAAGACGAATAGCTTGTATCCTTGACTTATTAGGGCGAATAAAGACACAGTTTTCACGGCGTAGTAGGATAGGGCACTTTTCTTAAGATCAATCGCGGGAACTAAGGCATTCAAGGCATCTTGCTGGTGTAGAACAAGATCCTGCGTGGAATTCGGAAGCGCGTAAGCTACAGCGGGGTTGACGAGTGCAGGAATTGACGTTGTGAAACCCGTAACACCTTGGACAAATTGGTAGTCTTTCTTATCGTCAGCGTGCCTGAGTTGTGCCACTCTGGCAAAAAGCCGGACGCTTGTGAAGAGTTTACTAGTTATATTTGTTGATATAACTAGCTACTGGATGCCTTCGTAGTCCGGCGACTCTTCCGAGCAGCGGGTCCATGAAATGGCAAAGATAGACTTGGGTTCAATATTTGCAGAGAATAGCTCTCGACTTATTTCTTCGAATGAGATTGCTTGTTATACTCTTCATGCATCGTTGCCGTGATTCGAGACTGGGCAGAGTAGGAAGTTGGTATGATGTCTTTGCAGCTCCACAGGGGCATCGCCAATTACAATTTGGTGTTTCTTAGACTCCTGCAGGAGATCTTGCGCTTAGGTTGGGGATGGAGCAGCAAGAGTTAGATCAGAGGGAACACTCTGATGTCACAGTTTACGGTATAAAGGCTTAGAGCAACTATATACTCAATGGTAGTTAATTGTCTATATAATGAGAGAAGCTGTGCAGTTCTATACAAATTACATTCATATTAATATGTCCCTTATTTTACGAGGTTATGGTACACTACCCTTGAGGGTACTCTACTCCGGCTCAGGGATTAAGAGTATATTCTTGTAAATGCTGATCTTAAGGCCTACCCCTATCGTTTTTTTTTGGAACAAATTACGCTGATATAATATTTCAAGTGAGTTTGTGCTCCAGGCTCCGTCCTCGGCTGAACTATCAGGTTTTACGTTGTTCGTGAAATTATCACTAGCACTCCATTATAACTATTTCACCCTGCTTCAGTTAACGCAATCAGTTGTATTGTCGTACACGCACAGCCACTAGATACTAGTTTTATCAAATTTACCAAAGCAGGCTGAGATCTTAACTTCTCCCCGTTTACTGATCATCTTCACAGTATGAATCATCAAATCCTAAATGCTCCATCAACGCCTCAAAGATCCCGTAATCTCACGCAAGATCAGAAGCTACAAGTTAGTATCGCTCAAAGTTGAGGGAAAAAAGTTAGTCTAAAAGTTACTGATTCTCACACTTTAACAAGCCGGTAACAATTCAAAATACATCGCAGAGTTTCTCGGGATTACGTTCGCACAAGTCAAATATACCATACGTCGCGGTCGCGTCTCTCCCAAAAGAGCAAAGGCGCTTCTCCAAAACTCAATTATGCGCAAGTAAATGAGTTGGAAGATTTTATTTGTTCTTCTCGTCAGACAAGACAAATGTCACTCCTCGAACTCGCTTCGAACTTTACCGACTGGAATGTGGTTGAAAAAGCCGTCAAGGACGTTCTTACTAAGAGGGGATATTCACGCTGCCTTTCCAGAAACAAGCCCCCAATATTGGAGGAAAATAGGCGTATCCCTAAGGCATGCGCTGAGGCTCATCTTCATTTAACTCAAGAAGACTAGTCGCTCATCCTACGGAGCAATGATACTTGGATCAATGATGGGAAGATTACATTCCAATACATCACTCGGAAGGGCAACCTATTAAATTTACTGTTTTATACAAAAAGACTGACAATATCTAAGATAGGTGAAGAATATGACAATACATGTGTGACAGAAAAGCAAAGGCCAAATAATTTGTGGATGTTTTGGGGCTCCTTTTCTGGATCGCAAAAAGGAGACCATCTATTCTGGGAAAGACAATGGGGAAAGATAACAGCAGAAATCTACACCGAGCACATACTCCCTTAGTTGTGCATTAGGTTAGGAGAAATCCTGGACCTGAAAGTCGCCCTATAAGATACATGCAAGATAACGCACCACCAGACAAAGTCACCCTCTCAATAGCATACCTCGGATCTAACGAAATTGGACTGATCTCCTGGCCGGCTTTCTCTCCGTATCTAAATCTGATAGAGGCTGTATGAAGTATGATATAATCATATATACAGGCCTGATATCCTGAGCTTGGTCAAAGGAGACAGCGTAGTCGGTTACAGGTCCGTGAGTTTGTTGAGTAGTTTTGGGAGTTTATAATGCCGAGACAGCTCTGAACCCTGATTGCGAGCATGCCAGCGAGATTTCAGGCAGTCATAGACGCCGATGGTGATCCAATAGGTTATTAGTCTTTGAATTTGTGATTCTGTAACTAAAGTTTGCACTCGTATTCGTAAAATAAATGATTAATGAAAAATTTAATTGCCTTCAAACCATCAGAAGTTTCCCGTTAAGTACTAGTACAGTAATATCAGAAGAAATTGTAAGTGTATCAAAGCTAGGAAGCCAAGACTTACCCTCACCAAAACCCCAAGTAATGAAAGGTTACTAGTGAGATTCATTACCCAATGCGTCCAAAAAAAATCGATTTGACGCTAAAGTGTGCCACAAATTACGAGTCGTGATACAACCCCCCCCCTTGAAAACCCTATTCTGCCTGGAAATATGGATTTATCGATTAGCCCCACAACATTTACGAAAGAACTGTCCAATTATAAACTGTAAATAAATACTAAACGCCCGTACAAATACAACCGTGCATATTTATTTGTAAGTATTTTTGTTAAAAGAACCTCAAAAATTTACAGCCATTTTATTATATCTAAGGTTTCAGGACATTGTGAGCTAATTTTCATTTGGATGGAATTAAACCATATTCTCTATTAACTTGATAAATCTACTGCACATTTGAGCTGTTTGAGTGTTTGGTATCATTTAAAATTATTTCCTAGTCAAAGTTTGATTTAAGTACACAAAATAATTTCGCTTCTAACGTTTCAATTTGATGAAAGGTATTTCCTTAGGTATTAGGACAATTACTACGAGTATGGCCAGTTGCCCAACTTTCTTGACATCTTGTTCTATCGTGTCCGAGCTCAACACAAGCTGTGCAATGTCGTAAAACTGTTTGCATAGTCTCGTGTCGAGACAGGACACGGCCAGTTTGCGCGACCCGCTGCCAATGATGTGCCCTATTATGAGCTCTGCGTTCAGCCTCAGCATAACGGTGCCGTTGCCTAATGACAGGATCGAGAATAGGAGGATCGGGAATCTTCTGTTCAAATCCAGCCTGCGGATGAACAAAGTGCCAGTGCAGATGAAAATCATTAATTCGTAGGCCTCGGTGTGTAAATCTAGAATTGTCAAACGTGAAAGACTGCGGTTGATACACCTCGATTTTGAGACATCATTTCCTGAATGATGTGCCAGCAGGGCATACCCATTGACTTGTTGAAGGTCCTCGTACATATAGTACTGAGACCATCGCGAGCTCTCTGTTCTTCGTTCCGGGCATACTTGAGCTGCTTACAAACCTCGTACTGGGCAAAGTGAGAAATTCTGCCTAGAACTACATAGAAGAATTCACCTGAGATATATGCGGGTAGCCCATTGAGTGCTCTTACACGTCTGATCTTTGTTTCATTGATCTGATCAGACGGTGCTAATGAAATCTAGATCCATAAAGATGATAGATTTTTGGGGGGCGATCCAATCCATCTCTTCAGTACGGCATGTGCACCCTCAAGTTTCGAAGTAGTCGTTGTGTTCCTGTTAAAGAATTGATTTGTCCAACCAAACACGATGTTGCGGTGATGGGGCTGCAACCATTGTTAAAGCACATACTTGACGGCGTCTTGCTCGAGACTGAAACAGATACTTCTTTCAATATCTTCAGGTAAAGAGTTTGGCTGTAATTTGTACGGCAAGCCTTAGTTATGGTGGAGTTCAGCTTGGAACTCCTCGACCCGATCCAAGTATTCTTCAGGAGTCGTTGAGTGTACGATGTCTGAAAAAAACTTTTCACACTCTTCCCACCGATCTTCAGTTTGAAACCTGGCCTTGCAATTGACCATCGGGTTCTTGCAAATGTGCCAAATGCAGACTAGTCGAGTAGTTTGCGTAGCTGGAAAGTGACGGTCAATTGCGTTCATCAGGGCTAATTCACAATCCGTATCTATCACCGAGGGTCGTCGGTCAAGCTGGTACAAAGAGAGTAGGAGAGTCATCGCTGTGTCGCAATTTGACTCATTCTCGCGATCCAAGAAGCAATATCCAACAGTGAAAGACTGGTTCAATTTGTCAACACCGAGGATATTGATGAAATTAGTGCTTCTAATTGAGATGGCTGAGGAAGATTGTGCAAGGTTGAATCCCCTAATCGCACACGCATTGACCTTAAGCCTAAAGTGTATTATGAGCATCAATACGCTAATCCTTATTAGTAAGATCACTCAATCACTGTTAGTTAGTTTTATTAGTAGATAGCACTCTGTTCGAAGTGGGAGAAAAAAACATCTCCAGACACTACGTTAACAGACTCTTACTTGTTCCAAGTTTACCCTACGATTGATAAGTGATCCTATCCAGTCTAACAACTAAACTTTAAATCTTCCATTTCAATAGATATCCAGTAAGGGCATGCCAAATTTGTTTGTGTTATGAGTACAGTCCATGAGTAAGAAATCCGGACTTTGGTTGAGTAGCTCAACAGACCGAACATCTGCTATGAAGAGGTAGTTTATATGACCGTCGGTATCCTGATTATACTCGAAAAAGACAGTTCCATTAGTCTTTTCATGTGTGAGGTAATTGATAAAACCCTCGGGGGGAGATCTTCCGAGCCGACTTGCACTTGATATCTGAGCATTTAATTTGTGGATATCACGATGGCTTAGCTCAGAGCAAGGGTTGTGATTCTTTAGAAAGGAGACAGTCCTACTAGCTGGTATGCCCATGTTGAAATTACTACGGACTATCGTGATCTCATCGTTGTCAAGGCGGCGATGCTCTGGAAATGCTGATGAATCGGGGGGCCCATGGTTATGAGTGAGACTTTCTGAGTTGATGTCCCCATTTGCGGCCTGCAGGAAGCAGACTTCCTATGTGCCGTCGGTCCTCTCTCGGGCCTTAAATTTGAAAGGACAGTTAGTTTTCTGCGTTAGTCTACGTCGTTTTCTGCATGGCTCATCGCCTTCGCTGTGAAAAGTACCACTTTTCTTACAGGCTAGAAGTTTCATTCTTCGCCCTTTTCTCTTTTCGGAATTGCTGATGGTGATAGCGTATCCAGCAGACCTAGCGTGACTTTAAACCACATCGTACAATTCTTGAAAAGAAACGTAGGATCCGGGTGGAGGAGCGGAAAGAGCTGTGATCGGGGTGGATTCCATTTCAGCGACATAATTATGCCAATGTTAGTTTTACAACTAGACGTCGGTTACGCTCAAATCGATAACATACTTTGTAACAGTTAGAAGAAGAATTGGTATTGGGGGATTACTTGGTAAAGCCTTTAAAATTGAGGGACCATGGAAAATGGAACGGCCTAAAGTGCTTGTGTTTTAAGCGTTGGGTGAATATGGAAAGGATTGAGAGGACGCGATTGTTTATTATAATTTGCACATGATGTTACTAGACGTGATTAAGTCTATTGCTATGGTGACGCGAATATCAAACTCTATTTAATTAGTAATTTAATTTTCGTTCAATGCTCGACGGATTCAGTATCAAAAAGAAGTTGCAAACAAATTTCAGGGGGGGTGAGGGAGTGTATCTCAAAGGGAGGGGTTTGTATCACGACTCCAAATTACCCCGTTTGTATAAAGATTATCAAAAGATCCCTACCTATAACACATGGATATAAAGTTTATGGTTGTGTTACGGGATTGATCCCTTGTTGTGCACTGACTGCGCCAGCGCTACTGTCACGTGTGTGGTTGTGTGGTGGTTGCGTAGCAACACAGTTGTTTTTATTTGTGCTAGTAATTAGCGGAAGGAGCGGGCCTGTGTATCTATATACAGAGTATGCCCATCTTTATTCTTACCATAGTTTTCAATAATCAACTCATTTTATACTGGACTTGCTCTGAGGTTTACCTTCACCAATTGATCCCGCAACAGGTTGAGCCGGAGTAATAGTAGTAGTAGTTTTGTTTATTCGTGCTGTGTAGAGTCCAAGACTATTATAACACTAGGGCTCCTCTCTGACCCAGGCCACACCTTTTACAGTGCTCCTATCCCCTTTTACCTCGAACCTAAGATCATTGATACATTGACCCATGACGGGTAGCCATTTAGCTCAGTAATTACCCGTAGAATTCAACCACCTTTTCTACAAAACCTTCTGCTCAAAAAAAATTGAAAAAGAGCAGCCATGGAAAACGCTACGCGGGAAAAAGTCTCAAAAAACCTGCAACTCCAGCCAGGCGAGGCCTAGACACCAGAGCCACACGAGGTGCGTATCCCCATCTGTATCTCCCTAATATCCCATAGTTCAGATATCCTCCTTATACTGACACCACCAGCGCTCAGGTAGCGGTACTCTTTCCTCGGGAGACAGTATAATGCCAGAATATCTGTAAACAGTGAGAATTCATCTTGGTAAAAAGGGCCAACTTAGTCTGATCCGTCACCACCATAACGGGAGCTGGGTACGCCCCGGAAACTCGTTTGGATGACCTTTCCTCCGTGACCAAGTAATGCGTGTTTCTGATGGCTCTGAAGATAAATTCCAGGTTCGTAGGGGACACTACGTACAGGTAGAAACGCCGTCTTCGTCCCCCTAGAGCCGGAGTAGTGGCTTCCATAGCGTTCTAATACTGCACGGCGGGTCGGATGATGTAATGGTACACTGTCCAGGCTGTTCTCCCAAGTAGAGTCTGGGTATCTTGGACACATGCCCCACTTGAGACAGGAGAAAGCTGGTTCGAATCCAGCAAAACCCTCACACCACTTCTTTCGCGGTGATATTGTATTCATAGGATGACGAAAGTATGCTCAGATAACTACAGGTTTTTCTCGCTTTTCCCTGTTGTGGGTATTCACGGAAGAGGGTACATGTCGTAAGGCGTTATTCTCGTAGTGGTATCTGCAAATGAAATCTGAGTACAGTCGTCCCTCTCTAACTCGATAGTGGGTCCCGGTATAAGTGTTGAAAATATTCATTGTAACTTGGACTTTTATATTTGCAACACTTACCCTTACAGGTCATTTTGCGCGCAGGGGTAAGTATTGCAAATGTAAATGATTGAATTTCAATGAATATTTTCAACACTTATATCGGGACCCACTATCGAGTTAGAGAGGGACGTCTGTAGAGTCATACTGCATCACATACATATCTTTCGTAGTCATTCGCGTCATAGCCTCAGGCTGTATACGCTATGATGATTTAAAAAAAATTCTCGCTACACAAACAATTCTATTCAATATTCACGTGACTAGTACAAACTCAGGTAATCACGTTGTATGTCATATTTGGATCTCGCACACATTATTACACAACACTGTAAAGCCACCAATGACTGCTGTTGTACTCATATTTCTCTAAAACATAATGTGAAATTGGTGATGCCAAGACCCGTAGAGAATGAGCAGTATTCATATCTATATGTTTTCACATAAAATACAATTGACAGTTAAATAACAATTAACTAATTTACAACAGAAAGTCTTATTTTTAAGATCATGTCAAGTTACTGTCAAGAGTATCAGAGTTGGTGATTTATTGGGCCAATTTTGCGGGTTATTGTACACAAGGGCAAAGATGATCGAGCTCTGTCTGCATGAGGATAGAGTTATTACCACCACTTTTATCAACACCCGTGGGAAAGCGTTCCGCATAAATTTTGTCGCAGAATGAAGATTTTTGGATATTGAATTTGTAAAAGCCACAACGTTTTGGAAGATCACAAAAGGCCAGATCATGTACTAGTTGCCCCCCTCCCCATGTCATTTTAGCACCTTTTGGTGATTTCCTCAGCCAAGAATCACTAAAGGACGTCGACATGACATGGAGGGTAGAGCCCGTAAATGATTAGGGCTTCTATTGGTAGGTCATAACGGTACTCTTTTCATTTGGAGATCGAAAATACTTCAAATTAGTTCTTACATTGCGCTATTCTAAAATATTCTCTTGGTACTTCTTGGCAGTAGCAGAGTAAATCCGTTAACTAAATTAGCTGAATTCTCAAACATTTCCTTATATGGGAAGCTTAGAGTTCACTCAAAATTCCTCTGATCTAAGCTTAATGCCCAGCAGCTGATTTATTATCGCATTGATTTGATGGATGACGGCTGAATTCATCGGGCCCGATGGTGGATGTAGCTCAGTCAGGTATCGACTAAAAGCCGTAACGGTGATTCATGTGCAATTTGGATCTTGTCATACCTTTGATTCTTAAATTGAAACCATTTATTTTTGTTCAAGGTGCTGAAGTTCTATTAGTCTAGATATTAGATAAGTTTCAAATTCTTTTTTGGCTGGTACTCTTGTCAGGAGAATACCCAAATAATCATGGAATGACATGATGCGTTTTATTACAAAATCTTAAATGATAATACTTTATGTTTGAGAATGCTTGAAGTTGGTATAATAAATCCTCTGTTTGTCCGAATTATTCTCTTCTTCGACACCGGTCACATTAATTTTTTCTCATCCGCTCCTTTCATCCTCGTCAAGAATTGGCTTTACCAGCTACTCACCTAATTCTTTCCTCCAAATCTTCTGATTCTCTTTCGAGGCCATCTCTGAATTTAAATTCGATCTTTATTCTTATCACGATGAAGACTAATTTCTCTGTTATCAGTGCAGTGGCAATTTGTCTCCTCTGGCCGGTAGCTGCAACTGTAGGTTTTTGTGAGACAGTTTCTTTCGGACTCTTTTAATATTTATCAGTTTGGGCTCGTGGACTTCTTCTTCTCCTCCAGCTTATCAAATGTTGACGATTGGTCCATCTCAAGACAAAAAGATATCTTTCATCAGAATAATCTCGATACCAAGCCATCTTTACACTATCAAAAAAATTTTGATCATACCCTCACACCCAAGAACTCTTCCGCGGTTCGAGCTGATGTGACCGGTCACAAATTTAGAGTGATTGAACTCTTTCCCTCTTTTTGCATCTTCAGCTAAACATTTGCAGCATAACTGTGATACTGCTGCGGCTTCGAGCGATGTGCCTCTGGCTCCTGGTAGAAGCTACAGCTCGACCCAAATTAAGCAGTTCAACAACAGCAAAAGTGCACTGGGTCAGCCAACCATATTTTCGACATTATATCCTAAAAATCAAGCGCCATTGATTGTTAGAAGTGATAGTAACAGAGATGTAGCGACATTTTTCGCTATTAGTGCGGCATTTATTTTCGCAGCAGCACTTGTATGGTAGCACGCACTTTTTTCATTGCCCGAAGGTTTTATGTATAGGCGTAGGTGAGAAAAATTCCAACAATTTTTGTAGGGTTTTGATGCCCGTTTGGACGATGAAAATTTCTATCTCGTTCCAGCCTTTAATATATATATATATATTTATATTCTAATTTGCTTCTAAAATCGCCCATGAGATGACGTTGCTCAGTGGAACAGATAGAGTAAAAGCGACCCTTCAATATTTCTCTCCTATTTTTCTGCCTGACCCGTGTGATGATTTCAAACATTTTTATCAATGGCATTTTTTAACAGGTGTTGAACCCCGTTTAGAAGTAACTGGTTTGAAATTAAGCCCTGTCGGTTTCATCTGAGCTTGTGGAACCTTAACATTCGTTAATACGCTCTTCACCCAATGAGTGATACAAATCGTTGTGCATTCGACTGATTCAAGGTGGGCACTGTCGATAAAATTCCCAGGCACCAAAGGCCTTGGGTGTAGAGCATTTAACTTGAGACTGTGATTTGAGGAAAGTTACGACAATCCTGAAATAAAATGTTCTCTGGATTTGATGACATGTGAGAAGTGATGTCGTCGTATCTCTCAACACGGAAGCGGGTTTAAAGTTGGTCTCGTCAGCTCCACTTAGGCGATGAGGCCGATAGAAGATTCGAAAATATTACCAACTTATTGTACAGTAGGACCTCTCTTAGCTAGTAGTGGGTCCTGGTATAAAAGTTGAAAAGATTCATAAAAACTTGGACTTTTATATTTGCAATACTTACCCTTACAGGTCATTTTGGGTGCAGGGATAAGTATTGCAAATATAAACGGTAAAATTTCTATGAATCTCTTCAGTAATAATACCGGGACCCACTATTAGCTAAGAAGGGTTCTACTGTAATTGATACAGCAGAATTATTGACCTGACGAAACCCATTTGAAGCCCCCTTCCGTACGCTATTCGTGTAGCTCTAGACATTAACGCTATGGTTGCCTGATGATCAAGGATGTTGGCTGGAGAAAATTCGAGATACAGTCGAACCCTTGTTATAACGATGTATTCCGTTCCAAAAAAAAGTTAACGATATTTCGAGTACAGTCGTCCCTCTCTAACTCGATAGTGGGTCCCGGTATAAGTGTTGAAAATATTCATTGAAATTCAACCATTTACATTTTTAATACTTACCCCTGCATGAGAAATGACCTGTAAGGGTAAGTGTTGCAAATGTAAGCGGTTGAATTTCTATGAATATTTTCAACACTTATACCGGGACCCACTATCGAGTTAGAGGGACGACTGTTTATCGGTAAAACAAATTGGATTACATAATAATTTTATTATATAAGTGTATAATCACGTCATCCAATTATCAAGCGTCCTTCGTTCTTTTCCTCCTTCCCATTTATTCCACACTTCAAATTCTAAACCCCATAGATCATTAAGTTATGAGCCAATGTTAGTGCCAAAGGGGTATGAGTTCAATTGGAGTTAAAGATGCTGGAATATTGGGTATGAAAGAAAAATAGATTTAAATCTTTAGTCATAGCTGTTAGGCTGAATACTATATGATTTCAAAAAAAAAAAAACCCTTCGAATGATCTAATGAGAGATTTCCTTGTTCTACACAATTGATTAGTAAATGTAGTGTCTCACATTGTTTTAGCGAGAAACCACTATATTAGCAGCGGAACAACCAAAGTCCTCGCTTATCCAACCCCCGTTATAACGATATTCGGTGATTGGGAGACGATATCGCAAATATCGTAAAACGTGTATAAATTTAATTCGTGCCAGAAAAAAAAAAATATCGGTATAAAATATAACGTTATAACAGGGGTTCGACTGTATACTCAAATCACCTCAGGCAGAAAGTTTCGTAAATCTACAGGGTATCAGGGACAATTAATTTTACTTGCATGTAGTATTGCAGCCCTAAAAATTGTTACTAATTAGACAAAATTAGCGCTGTTTAGCAAAAATATTTAGGCTTGCAATACTACATTTTTGATTTGATTTCAATTAACCCGTTCAGGTACCCAATGGGCCCATGCAGGTTTCTAACTTTGATATATACTCTATTACAGGGGTATGAAGTGTAGCCCCACATTCTGTGTAATTTACATGGGCTATCCCTGACATTCCGACGTAAGCGCTACAAAAAATGGCTAGACTAAGGCAATAAGGCAACCGAGGCATTCCTTCTTCCTTGAACCTTCTCTCTTATGTTCGATAGTTGCACAGCATCCTCGTACCACACTGGACAAAGAGCTGAAAGGGTAAATTTAATCGATGCTCAACATCTTTGTCATAGAAATCAGTTTTTAAATACCACAACTACAACTACAATAGAACGCAGTTTAGATATAAAGTGAGAAGCACCACAACAAATATACTCACTACGCATCCTCCCTCCCCGTATTCACCGACACAGACCATCCAGACGGCGCAATGGCTTCCACCAGCGCTCAGCCATCCACGATGCCCCCAATTTAGGTGAGGGCCTTCACCCCAGTCTCCTCGGCATAGCTGCCGCCATGGAAGAAGCAGAACGCCAAAGAAAGCAAAGAATGGGCCTGGCCCAGGAATTTTTAGGAACCATTGATGCCTGGGCCAAAACCAAGGTAGGAACAGAAGAGGCGTCGTTACTGGCGCCGTTCATTGAAAGGATTGCACCCATCGCAACTGCGTTTGCGATTGGCAATGCACGAATCCCCGAATCACCCTGTAAGAATCCTCACCCTAGAACGAACACGGTAACAACAGCTGGTCCTAGGGTCACAAAACCGGCCGAGGGGCCTAACCTCGCTCTCCCCAAAAAGCCACAAGAAACCAAGTCTCCGTGGGTCACAATCGCCAGAAAAGCGGCAAAGCTACCAACACCACCCAAAGGGCCGACATTTCAAAAGCCTTCTTCACAGAAGAAGCCAGCCGAGCAAGACCCACCAAGAGAAGACAAACGCCTTTTCCTTCGAATGGCCCCAGAACATGATTGGCGCAAGTTATCTCTCGTCACGATCAAAAAGATAATCACTGAGCGGGCTGGAGTAGCGCCCTCAGCTATCTTGGCGGTGTCCCAAGTCAGGTCTGGCTTGGCAATCGAGTGTGCGTCAGACGCGCTCAGAGAATCGATCCTGAGAGTGGCACCAGCCTTAGAAAAAGACAACTTAACCATCGAGGCAGCGTCGAACTGGACGTCCGTGATCGTGCCGCACGTACCCCTGTTTATTAAAACATTAGACTGCAGACTAGCAGTGACAAAAGAAATGGTGATAAAGGAATGTGAATCCGCATGCGGCGTAACACCAGTCCAGGTTCGTCCCAACAACGTGAAGGAAGGCCAGTACTCCACAAGCTGGATCATTCACTTCAAGCAAAAACCAGCAAATCTAAAATTTAGGCTCTTTGAAGAAAGTGGACCGACCATGCCATTCGTACGACGACGGCCCATAGAGCAATGCCAAAAATGCTGGGGTTTCCACGCAACCAGGTCCTGCGTCAAAGGAAGTCGTTGTGGAAGATGCACCGGTGGACATGAGACATCGACCTGCCCAAACAGGGTTCCCAAATGCTCAAATTGTGCCGGGCCACATGAGTCGACTGACCTCAAATGTATGGCTAGACCCAGAAGACAGGATGGCTTTGTGGTACCACGCACTCCTGCCGAACTTCGAGTCATCCGAGAGCGTGGTCATCGCGATTTCAAAGCCGCTTTGGCAGAGTCAGAGACTAAGGGCAAGATTGTTGAGGTACCTCGCACTCAGGAAGTAACAATGGAAAACTCATGAGTAGTATACCTAACTCACGACAACCAACAGGAAGATTGAACACCCTTCTCTTTCACCAAGTGAATGTGGGAAAGGGCGGACCAAACATGGATATCGCACTGCAGCAAGCATGGGATGCAGAGGCACATGTAGTTTTGGTGCAAGAACCGTGGACTATGAAAAAAGATGGGGAGTATATTACTAAAAGTCATCCTGGTTACATATGCCATAAACCAATTGGCGATAGAGGAGCTCGACCCCGGGCAATCACCTTCAGTCGAAAGGATATTCACGCAACTCAAATATTTCCTTCATCACCAGGCAAAACGGGCGACTACTGTTTCGTACAAGTAGCTGGCCTGACGTTTGCGAACGTTTATCGAGCACCCGGACCCAGCGGAACATTGGAGCCTCTACTCGAATGGGTGCCTAGAGGTCCGACAATAGTGGGGGGTGACTTTAACGCTGTGTCAAGACACTGGCAACCTCAGGCATCCCGTCAGTATGGCAATGGCGATCAGATCATGGAGTGGGCCACAGCTCAGGACCTGCATCTAGTTACCACAGCAGGAGTACCAACACATAGAGATGGCAATGTCCTAGATCTAGTGTGGAGTAACACGTCCGCTGAGGCATGGGTTTCAAACGAGGTCGACTGTACATCAGACCACCGGACAATTGCTGGGCTTGTCCAAGTGACGGCAAGGCCAGATATATCGAAAGTGACTCAAGAACTGCGCATCCGCGACCAAGATTTAGAAAAGTTTGCACAATACGTCAAAGCTTGGGTCAAGCCGGGTCCCATAAATAGCGTAAGTGACATTGAAACACAAGTAGCAAGTTTGCTGAAGGTTCTGGGAGACGCTCGTAAGGCTGTGGGGCAAAAACCGTCTAGAGTACGCGGGAGGACAGCACCATGGTGGAACGAGGAATGCAGACTCAAATACAGTGCGTTTATAGAAGCCAGAAAGTCTTCCACACCAGCGGCAGAAGCCCGGAAGGACTTTAGACATGCTGTCAAAAGGGCAAAGAGAGACTACTGGAGAAAGCAAGTCGAGAATGCCACTACAGACGCACAAGTTTTTAAGGTGATGCGGTGGGCTAAACCCAGGGCAGGGCAAAATGCTCCACCCTTAAAAGGTTCAGGAGACAAGTGGTTGACTGACCCTCTTGAGCGAGCTGAGTCCCTCCGAGACAGTCTCATGACCAGATTCAACGCAGCCCAGGACCTTGATACATGGGAAACTGGACAAAATGCATCAATCCCGTGGAATACTTCACTGACACTAGAGGATGTAACAGCAAACACTCTTAGCACAGGCGACAAATCTCCAGGAGCGGACAGAATCACAGTAAGACTACTTAGAGCATGCTGGGAAGCCATAGGAGAACAGGTAAAATGTCTCTTTCAAGCGTGCCTGGAGAACGGACATTTTCCTTCTGCTTTTCGAGTTGCTGAAGTTATTCTGCTTCCCAAACCAGCGCGGGACTTAACAACAGCTAAAGGATGGCGACCGATTTCCCTTCTCTCCTGCCTGGGCAAAGGACTGGAGCGTTTAGTGGCTAAGAGAATGGCTTGGTTAGCAATCAAACATCGAGTTGTGCCTAAGCAGCTTTTCGGTGCTCTCCCGGGACGCTCAGCAGTCGACCTTGTCTCATGTGTTATACACGACGCAGAAGCTGCAATGCGAAACAATAAAGTCACAGCAATGGTGACTCTCGATGTGCAGGGCGCCTTCGACGCTGTCCTCCACAACAGGCTACTACACCGGATGCGTAATCAGGGTTGGCCTAGTTCTCTGTGTCAATGGGTCGAGTCTTTTCTGACCCGACGAATCATACGGGTCCGACACCAAGAAGGAATAACTCAGGACAAAGTCGCCGAGTGCGGAGTCCCGCAGGGCTCGCCGTTGTCACCACTGTTATTTCTTCTCTACATCGCTGTCCTAGTTCAAGACGGAAACAAGGACAACAAGTTTGGGTATGCAGACGACATCGCAGTCTTAAGTATAGGAAGCACAGCTGCCGAAGCGGTGGCAATTGCTCAAGCAGAAGTTGAAACCCTTGTGCGGCTCGCAAATGAGCACAAGATAAGCTTTGACCCGGCCAAATCAGACTTACTGGTAATCGGAGGGGGCCCCAAGAAAAAGATGGATACGGTAGGCCTAGCTGTCCAGATCCAAGGTCATACAATTTTTCCATCTCCACATGTGAGATGGCTAGGGGTATGGATAGACTCCCAACTCAACTTCAAGCAACACGTGCAAGAGTGGTGCGGAAAAGCGCAACGTATAACACAGTTTATACGTCGAATTAACACCGTACAGCGTGGCGCAGACCCAGGGCCAATGATAAAGGCAGTGCAGGCGTGCATTCTGAGTACGGCGTTCTACGGAGCAGAAGCATGGTGGCCAGGGCTGACCCGAATCACCACACAGCGAACCAAGAAGGTGAGCACAGGAGTCGGATGGCACACTGATCTGCTTGACAACACAATCATCAAGGCAGTCCGGGCGGCACTACCTGTATGGCGAACTACTCCAAATAAGGCTCTACACAGGGAGTCAGGCATTCCTCCGGCAACAATCATCCTCCAACAAAAACAGTTGAGGGCCGCGACGCGAATCCAGAAACTAGATACATGGCATCCCCTCTTTATCAGATCTCACGAGGGGCCCAAAGAAACTATTAATCGCCTAGGACTGCGCGCAGGACAGAAAAGCCGTGCGTTCACGAATCCGGAGAGATATCTCACACGACTACAGACCAGCCTACAGACCGTGCCGGCCGCTGTGGAGACCGGTAAACTCTTCAGCCCGAAAGCGGAACGAAACAGCCAGCCAGTGAGACTCGACAAACAGTCTGAAGCTTTGCTGGCCAAACAATGGATAGGGAACCTGTCAACGAACACTGTGTGTGCGTACTCAGATGGCTCGTCCTGTGGCCTGGCGAAATCAGCATGGGGCTACACTCTATTCAGAGAAGGAAAAATGATTGGAAGCGATGCAGGCCCGTTGCGGGGTGCAGAGGCTTACGACGCCGAACTTTTAGGGGCCCAGAAAGCCCTTGAAGCAGCAATAAGGGTGGCTGGAACTAATCCAATCAAGGTGCTCCTGGATAACTCGGATGCGGTCCAGGCTCTGCGTAGCGGCAGGTCGAGGTCCTCCCAAGGAATAGTTGAGAGGTTTGTTTTGGACTGTCAAAGGCACCGATCAGTCGAAATCCGGTGGATACCAGGACACTCAGGAATTGAGGGGAACGTGAAGGCTGATAAGGTTGCGAAAGCAGCTCTAAAGGACCTCCCAGAGGAAGCAACAAATGCGATACACTCCACAGAATTGAATTGCGGTCTAAAGTATACATTTGCATCAGTAAACAGGTTCGCCAGGGAGCGCGCGGACGAATTAGTATCATCATGGTGGCAAGAAAATCGACCCAGGCAGTACATGAAGTTAGATCTCAAGATGACTCGGAAGCGACCTCCAGAGCTTGCTCTACCCAGATGGGCATACCATAGACTGATAGCTGCAAGGACAGGACACGGCGACTTCGCCAAATATCATGAAAGATTCAAACATGAAGGTGTTGATGGCAAGTGCGAATGCGGTCGAGAAAGACGCTCGTGGCACTTTTCAGAATGCCGATCGGCTCTCCAGCGTTGGAGAAGTGCGAAACAGGAACCTCCCCCAAGGGTGAGCGAAATGTTAGCAGAAAATGGATGGAAGGAATTTCTTGAATTCGTGTCTATAACCAGATGTTATGGCGCACAAACTACAGACCGGGAGGCTTAAGAATTTCCCAGGGACAGCGGTTGTTATTTCCTTTAGTTAAGCGTTAGGAAAATATAGGACAAGGCGCAGGGCGTTTTTGTTCGGACACAAAGTTTTTCGTTATTTATTTTCTTTCTATGTCACATAGATTATCTGGCAAGTAAAGCCATGCATATAGGTAGCAGTGAGTCCATATGGATCACACACCCGTATCACGCCTATTGGGTGTAGGGCGTAAGCCTGATACGACATGTAATCAAATCAAACCAAATCAAATCCTCGTACCACACTAAATCGGTTGACACGACATATCGAATAACCTATATCCTCACGATAAACTGCGAAGAAAAATGAGCACCCCAGCATCTCCCACTACTCCAAGATCACGGAGCCAGCTTTCTAGGGATCAGCGAGTCCAGATATACACGTTACGTGGCCTTGGTTTTACTCATCTCGCCATCGGTAATCAACTCGGTATCACCGAAAGAAGGGTACAATATGCCCTTGCAAGGCAATGTCTGACGCCCAAAAAGCGAAATGGTCGACCCCACGCCTTGAACGCTCAGCAGGAAGTTGAGCTTGAAGAGTTTGTCACGTCTTCAAGTGAGGCCCGCCAGATGAGCCACCTGGAGCTTGCTGCTAAGTTTTCCCACTGGAATTGTGGCCAAATCGCAATCAAGAGTGCTCTTGAGAGAAGAGGGTTCAAGCGTTGCATTGCTCAAGCGAAGCCTACTCTAACGCCTGCACATATGAGGAAAAGATTAGAGTGGGCGGAAGAACACTCTTCTTGGACACCTGAACAGTGGTCCCAAATTCTTTGGTCTGATGAGACTTGGGCCACTGGTGAACGACACACAAGAGTATGGGTTTCGAGGAAGGTGAGTCCAGATCTCAGCCATGTATCAACTGCATTAATCTAATTTTTTAGCCCGAGGAGACATATTATCACACTTGCCTGGTTCGAAAAGGTCCTCGAAAGCGTGGTTGGATGTTCTGGGGCTCCTTTTATGGGAACCAGAAGGGCCCTGCCCTCTTCTGGAGTAGGGATTGGGGGACTATAAAAGCGGAGAGTTACTGCCAGAGGATTGTTCCTTTAATCCACGCGGCAACACAACTAATTGACTCTCACGGCCCTCTTCTCTTTATGCAGGATAGTGCTCCTGCCCATTCTGCTCAACGTACGAAAAGAGAGCTGTCATCAAGGGGGGTAGATTTCATAGTCTGGCCGTCATATTCCCCAGACCTGAATCCAATTGAGTCAGTGTGGGATATGATGAAATCCCATATTGAAGAGCACCACCCAGAATTTGATTCTGGTAATCCATCTGAGGAAGTGCTCCGTAATGCAGTCCTAGAGGCATGGGAGTCAATTTCTCAGGAGCAACTGACTACGCTTGTAGAGAGCATGCCAGAAAGGTGCCAGGCAGTCATCAGAGCAAGAGGAGGTTCGATTCCTTATTAATGATGCTTAATTATTGGTAAAAATGTATTTAATACTTGATAAAAGCTAGCACTTTTGAATAGAATATCATCATTTCAACGAGTTACCGGGATCTCCTACACTTCTTTTATCACGCAAAATTTCCCATACAAATAAGGTTCAGCTATTGTCGGATTTGGTATGGTCAAAATATTGCAGCCAATGGCATATTGTATAATCCCTGTCAGATCTTGGCATTCAGGGGTTTCCTTCACTATTTACCCCTGCAATAGAGTACACAGGAGGAAACCTTTCGGTGAAAACCCCCTAAACCTACCTGGTAAGAATCTGCTGGCTTTGAAGCTAACTATCAGGAAGTGCGATGTACTGTTCTGTCCAGTACGGATATCCTCACGTCAAACTCCTACCCCTCGTCTTGTTCTTTTCTCCTCTCGCTCCTTCACCTCTCTTTCCACTTCCCCAGCCAATCGGAACTGTTCTAACCATCCCTGGTCTAAGATCCACTGAGTTATTCTTCCAATATCTTCCGGGTTGTTCATCATTTCTTCGAATGATCGGCTCTTGGACTTTCTCCACACCTCCGCTCTTCCTTTGGCCCATTGGGGGCAGGCCATGATCGCATGTTTGACGTTTTGCGAATGATATCCGCACAGACAGTTTGGACTGTCTACTTCAGGGACTTTTCTTAGGTATAGATAAGATTTGAGCCCGATGTGCTCGCTTCTTATCTGCATGGCTATGCTGCTCTGGGCCCTCTTCAGGCTTTTGTGGATTCGGAAGGGGGTTCCCCTAAGGCTTAATTTCTCACTGCCTGACTTGTCTGTATAAATCTTCGCTGCATTCCAAATCCCGGGATCGGCTGTGGGTCTTTTTCTTAGGTTCACGTTTCGATTTTGGTGTGGCCAGGAGTTTTTCCACTCTCGGAATGCCGCGATCTTTCCCAGCTCTTTCTGTCTCTCAATAGACACTTCTCCGCAGCAGATCCTAGACCACTCCTCTCTATCCCTTTCCTTAGATAGAGATTCTCGACTGCCTTTTCCTTCCGCTTGTTGCCTGACCATCCGGCAGGTCTTTTCTATGGCCACTTGGATCGGTGAGTTGCGAGTGAGCCCGGCGTGCTGCACCCTTCTATTCTTTAGATAGATCTCCATCGGTAGGATGGAGGTCTCGTTGCAATAATACATGCAAGTAAAACTAATTGACCCTGATACTCTATACGTGTACATTTTTACAATTTAATTTTAAGCCAGTCGACCCAGAAGTTGCGGAACCCTAGATATTGCGCACTTGCCTCGCTCCAATAATAGCTGTATCATTATGAACCAATAAAAGGGCATGATTTCCGTTCCAATGTTCCATGTGGAACATGTTCCGTTCCATGGCGTATTGAAAAAAGGCTTGTACTATGGAAATTGCCAAGCCCTAGCTGCATGTTATGGGTGATACCCACAATTTAGTGCTAGGATCCTTGAGGGTCCTAGCTCAACACGTGACTGGTATATACCATACTTGGCATTATAAGCAAAGGATGGCCAATTAAATATCTTTCACCAGCTGGTTGATTAAAGTTGACAACTTTGGGGGCTGGTCACTTACAGATGACCACAGAGGTCAGGATCACTTAGGTATTAGTCTTTAAGTATAAAGAGTAATTGTACTACTTTTGCAGATGGACAAAGAAAAATATAACTTATTTTCTGGTATTGCTTGCGTGCACTGACCGTTCACACTGCAGCACCATGAACCAATGTTTTTAATCGTAAATCAATAGCCATCGAACTGCCATACAAATTTTTGGTTCTCAAATACACGAGATATTACTTCTGCAGAATTATTTTCGATTCATATTTCAGATTCCCTAAATCTATTCTGTCGCTCCAATAGTGTTGGGGCCTGTAGCGCCTCTATGAATGATTCTATATTGGCAAACTTAGTTTAAGGATCAACTTGGACTCTTCTACGGAGCTGTTGTAGATTAGAATGATTCCTAGATTTCAGCCGAGTAATTTCTGACTCAAGATCTGCCGACTCTACCTGGAGAGAATCAATTATGCGACCTGCTTCGCGAAGCTTTTTGATGTAGCTACTTTCCCTCGGAGTATCAACAGACTGATGCCTTCTAAGCATTTGAATTGATTGGGATATTCTACAAGGGCTTGGGGGTCATTCATCCAACGTAGAATTAGATATAGATGGCGGCATTGAAGGTCTTTCTATCGGGTTGAGGGCCTGTGATAAGTTCAGGCCCTTTTCTGGGTTCTACGGGTATACCAGCAGCTTTCCACCCAGAACGAAGTACCCAAGAGTTAAGGGTAGCACTGCGAGCAAGATGATAGCAAAAAAAAACTTTCTTTTTCTTGACGGGGTCCGCATCTTCAAATCATGCTAGATTTGCGAACTGACAGCGATATTTAAATATAAGCTGTCACAGGCTGTGCCTATTTAGGTTGGAACCGGAGTTTATCCGGTTGCCTTGGAAACGGCATTCCTGGTTTGACTGTGATTACCCTCATACATGGGTCGGAATGTCAAAAGGGTATTCCCTGTCCATTGGGCTTTGTACAGGGTTTACCCCTAGTAACATCTACGGGCTAATTTACAGTAATTATCCATTCATCTGACATAACGCCTGTTCCTCATCCAGTCACCCAACAAGAATATATCGCCAACGTCTAGTTTTACACCAGTCAAAAATCCGAGCGACTTACACTGAATCGTTGTTGAAAGTGAGGCATACTTTAAATGACCCTAACGCTATATATCGTACCAATTGTAGCGATAGATGAACAGCGAGGAAACATCTCCTGCGAGGCGTAGCTATTCGAGAAGAGCTTCAGCAGACAAGTGCCTTCAGGTCATTCTTTACTGGATTTGGGAAGATCTCAGCTAAATAACTCCAGGTAATTACTTTACACAATGCTGGCCACGAACGAGGCGAAATTGCATCTATCCTCGACTTGAGCTACAAACAAGTTATTCACATCATCAATAGAGGCACTACCTCTCCCAAAAGAAATCCGGGTGGAAAACGAAAACTGGATCAGGCCCAAGCTGATGAGCTAGAAACTTTTGTGCGACTCTCTCGAAGGAATCGCCAGATAACGTATATAGAGCTTGCCATGGAGTTTAGTTGCTGGGGCGCTGGGGTTTATGCGATCAGAAGTGCGCTCAAAGATAGAGGTTACTCCAGGAGTTTGTCTCGAGCAAAGCCACCTATATCCGAGGTCAACATGATAAAAAGGTTAGAGTGGGCTCTAAATCATCGTCACTGGACCATTGACGATTGGAGTCAGATCCTTTGGAGCGACGAGACATGGGTAACAGATGGTAGACATCGAGATGCCTACATAACGAGAAAGGTTTGTAGCGCGTGTCATCAGCTAGGATTTAGATGGCTAATAATATACAGCCTGGTGACGAGCTTGAATACACCCGCCTCGTCGACAAGACTAGAAAGAGCACAGCCTGGATGTTCTGGGGGAGTTTTCACGGAACTCAGAAAGGGACCTACTTATTCTGGGAAAAAAATTGGGGATCAATAACAGGGCCGAGTTATTGCGAACATATTGTTCCCCATGTGGCTGACTACATGGAGGTGAATCCTGAATTGCAATTCATGCAAGATAATGCACCGCCACATAAAGCGGCCTTCACTCGGGAAAGTTTAAGGGTTAAAAATATTGAGCCCATAAACTGGCCTCCTTACTCCCCAGACCTCAACCCTATTGAGGCTGTGTGGAGCGAGATGAAGGATTATATTGAAAATCAAAATCCTGAACTCGAGGATGGGCGGGAGCGGTCTTCGGCTGAGCTTCGCATTATCATACTGGAAGCATGGGATTCTATAAGTCATAACTCTTTGCAGTATCTCATCGGAAGTATGCCGGCGCGATGTCAGGCGGTGAATGTAGCTGGTGGGGGAGCTACGAGATATTGAAGATTTATTTTTACGGCTAGTCACTAGCCTTAACTTTAGTCGTATTTAGGGCGTAATCTGCTATAAAATTTACCAGATTAAGCTTAGTCTCATGAAAGCTCCAAGGTCCTCCCTTTTGACATTCGCGATTTCGAGTACACGTAATACACACAAATTTTCGAGTATCCCTTCCATAGTGGGCCTAGATAAATATTTTTTATAGAAATTTGTATGGCGAGACCCTGGTCAAAAAGTGGGCTTGACATTCAGCACCCATCAACGAGAGTAGAACAGTCAACACGAACGCGTAACTGCTTATGTAAATATCAAATGCGACGCGCGTATTTAGACAAGTCGATCACTCATCTTTGTATTCCTCTCTTTAGATAGATTTTAGATATTTTCTAGACATACGAAAGCGAGTAGCTACCGTATCAGTCCTGCTACATAAGCAGAATGAAAACACCCGAATCAAGAGGCCGAAGACATGACTTGAGTGGACAGTTAAAATTAGAAGCTCCAAATCATGTTGTCGACAAGTCCATAAAAATTTGGTGCTTGTCTGGCTACGGTGACCATCCATAATTAGGATGCGATGGCTGTGATGGGCTATCACCAAAACAAGAGAAACAAAGTAAGCTGGCCGTAATACAGTCTATTTTCTAACTATCTAGGAAACAGTTTCTAATTAGGCTGAAGAGTATATATACATGCAGCTCTAAACTCGGGGTGATTCTTATCCGTCGGATAGGACATCATTAACACTTCTAAATCCACGTTTTCTCATCGGCGTCTCGTATCCGCCGGATCGGCAGTCACTCATAATCCCAAAAGTATTCATCGGCGATTCGTTTCTATCGGATCGGCAATTATTCATCTTCGGATTAGCGTACATTCGTATTACCGAAAATATACATTGGCGATGTATACGCAGATCCATGTGCGAGTCGCTGCCAGTAACAATGGCCCTCTAACTCTAGCTGGGTTTCTGGAATAGACATGTATTTTAGCCAGTTAATTGCCACACTATTACAAGTCCATCAATTTTCAGCCGTAGTGTATTGCCAGTCTGGAGAGTTGTCAGGAAAACAAGTCGATTGTGGGTTGCTGCCCTTCAAGATTATCAAAGGTCTAATTGTCAACATTGAGACAACGATGGAACAGAATAATCCGAAACTTATTTTGGGAATCAAACAAAAATTAATCATCGTTTCAATATGACCATCGCTAAGCAAGTTACATCGGCTGACAAGATGTTTAAGAAAGGAGCGATGCTTTCCTTTGTATTGTGTAAAGTTCGAAACACCAAGTGTATGGAGATATTCTAGCTATGCGAAACTATGTAAATGGAAGTCCTGCTTGTCGAGAGAAAAGGGTATATAGGACAGAGGTAGCATAGAGAAATAAAGATATACATCATCTTCGTATTACATGTCATTTAATAACTGCACCGGACAGTATTCTCATATCCTGATACTAAAATAGTTACCCGAAGCGCTGATGTTGTCAAGAATTGACACTCATCCCTGCGATTCTGGGGACTTAACATATGAGCATCTTTTCTCAGAGCTAGCAAGAGCCCGTGAAATGGTAATAACTCCAAGGGCGATGCCATGTGCGTCCCTATTCCAGAAATTTCTATGATCTACATTTGTTGTGCCTAGCGAACATAGTGGACATGGCAAGGCTGCATAAGCAGCAGATAAGGTGATACCACCGAGGCTAGGATGAAGTGTTGGGACTAGCTAGGCGAGGTGTGGGTCTCACGGGTCTTGATGTTTGCATTGTTTGCTTCGTTGGCGCACGGATGATTTTGGAAGTATAGATAGGCTTAGATTCGACAATTGTGATAAAATTTCTCTTCTTCATCTTTCAATCCAATCGCACATTCAAGCCATCTGCATACCTGCTTGCTATACTCCACCATCATAACACTGAATTAGTAACTCTTCGCAAGTGTACGTAACCTATCATATACCTATTAAAACAACATTATCTCGACTTTGAAATTCGCGAAATCGTCTGTAAAACTCAGAGAGGATCAGGATGGCTTCCATTGACTCTTGCAGTTTCGATACTTCTTCCTATGCAAGTAGCAACTTGTGGATTGCGACGCATAAAATTTGGCAGCAATTTTTTCCCTGATAGCGTATGTCCAGAATTCTTTCGAAAGATTTGAACTGCCATTTCTCGTGTGCGGGCGTGAGATGTGAGAAATCCTCTTGAGTCCCGTTGAAGTATCCATAGAACAAGGTACTCCTCTTGTTTATTAGACAATCGCCGCAATGACTCGTGACTAACCGTTCGATTTGCGCGACCCCGATGGCAACGCCCCATTGTGGATTCAGGAATGCTATACAAACTAGCAGCAGCCTGAATCGATAAATTTTGGTCCGATTCTAACTTATAAAGAGCAGCTCTAATCATAGATTCACGTTAAAACAATGTATTAATTCGGAGGGTAGGAAATTACTAACAAACTGATCGAGCTGTCATGAAATGAGAGCGCAATCTCTGGGTTCACTAACTTATTATTACCCCGATTTGGTCCCTTGATGTGTCCAAGCAGGTCTTTTGGAAAGATATGTATTTAACGTACAATGATGAAGTTTGACGTGTAGAAAACTCAAAATCAGATTTCATTTGCATATATCACTATAGTGGTTACCCTTACGACATGTAGCTTCTTCCGTGAATACCCACTATAAGAAAGGGCTCAAAAAGCCTGTGGTTATCTGAACACAGTAGCGATCAAAACTGCGCAATAATACCGCCATGCTGGATAAATCTTACAACAACTCTACAAAAACTACATGAAATTTAATTATTCGAAATTGAAATGAGTTCTCAGTCATTTCTCAAAAGCTGTAATATTTTCTTTCTCGTGAAAATAATGATTAATTGTACAATTTGCAGGGGCCATCGCACTTTTGATCGCATCATTTCATCACGAGGTTGAGCCTGTATTAATACACAGCTACATAGTAAATCTTGATTATTTAGGCTACATAATTAAATAATATGCTTCTACATCATTCCATATTTCCATGTATTGTTATCTTGTAAGTCTCCTTTAAGCCAGTGATTTTTTTATTTGTATTTATGGCTTAGCGAATGACTATTACATTATGTTCACATCATTATGTCGCTTAGGCAAATCGGCTAAGCTGCACTACGGTCGAGCCGTACTAGGTCGCCATCGCTGCAATCTTGCCATCAGAAGTATTAATTTGTACCAGTACACAATTATTTAGACATTTGATTCAGTGATTATCGTGATAAAAGGATTTTGTTCGTGTCATCTACACACGGATAGTCGCCCAATTTCCACCTATTCATTACGCTCGTCTGCGAACGCGTATCTTCAAGAATTTCGAAAAAAATTGTCCAATTAAGTCTATAACAATATATAGACATGGAGATCTTCTCTTCCTACAGACTAAAGACACCTATTCTTCGTGTAGTTTGCCTTTTCGAATGTATCTTCAACATTCCCTGTCTGGTTTCACTACTAGATGGCCCGCCTCTGCTGTTAAATTTCTGACCATCAGTATTCGAATACGTTTGATTTTGGTATTTTTGAGCCTTCGTAAAGTCACGGAATGATTAGAACGCTTCTCCTCACAATAGTTCACCTCCCTCAAAATTTTAGCCTCCCATTTGATGCAACTCTGCCTTGATGAAAATTTTTCAATGAGGGTAAAAATATATAAAAAGTGATAGCTGGTTCCATTTGAGATAGCTCATAGCGGTATTTCTCAAACTTGTGAGATCTAACTTATCGTGCTCGTCGGTCAGGTAAGTTCGCCGCTATTTTCGAATCACGACTCATTGGACGGCGAGTAATAGATTACTTCTGGTAGTTTTCCAACTTGCCATCGGAGTAACAAAGAATAAGCTTTGTAATTATCTGTGGCATCGGCAATATTATACATGCTAATAAATTAGCGACTTATAATATACACTTTCACGGATGAATTTGGGAACTAACTACCTGAAAGAATATTTGTTTCAAAGCCCTGCTATTCCTTATCATCTATCTTCCAGGCAATTTTATATCACCAAGCAGATCAAATGATTCACGACTCCAAGGTCCTGTAGATAAAGTTTTCTTAGCCTCGAGTGAGCTACTTGCAGTTACGATAGGATCATCTATTTCACTGATAGGCTCTATCATTCCACCTTCTAAAGGTGACGAGGATAGTGGAGTAAAATTATTCGGATTAAGAGCATCAACAGTGCTTGCCGCAATAGTGAGAAGCGAAATACCTCGTGTTGCGGGATTTGCCAGAATGACCTTTGGTTTTCTTTGTAGGATACTATTTTTATTATTTGTAGCTAGATTAATTCGGGAATCTATTATGTCTCTCTGAGGCACGACTGCATCAATCTCATCATGGATTTTTTGACTGGAAGGTATAATAGTTGGCGATGGCATCGGGGATAGATTTTCTATATCAGAGACCACTCGATCTTCTTCTGAGGGTGTTGGAGTTTGTTCAGGCTGAACATCAACTCTCTCAGGCTTACCAGGTTGGGAAGGTACCTTATCTTCAAATTTTTTTGAGGCCTTTCCTATCCTGTTTATCATAGCCCTAAATCGGCTTGTGGTGGCTTGCATGCCTCCATAGGGTAAACTAGTGACATAAGGCTCGGCTTTTTTTTCGTTATACAATGTTCCTGTAGTTGATACGGCCCGTGATGACTTGTTTTTTATATCCATTCTTAGGTCTTTTTTGACTTCATCGGCTGGTGAATTGTTCACGATAGAATGCATAGTTTCATCGGCAAAGTCTTGCTGTACTACTTGACTTTCATCTAAGAGACTATGACTTATTGGAGAGTTCGTTTTTTCAAAGAAAACTGAAAAGTTATCAATCGGAGATATTCTCTCAGGACTGTCTCCAGCATATCTTCTTAACTCAGATTCACTCAATTCTTTGGATTTTTTGTGTGTGGCCTTGAAAATATCGGTAGTCGAAACTTCTTGTCTGTGCTTAGACTGAAGCTTGGAAGTTCGATCTGAAGGTGATTGATATGTTTTTCGTGAGTTTACTTCGGATACGCGTAGAGATGAGGCTAGGTCATTCAGATTAGTTTCGCTCCTATTTCGAATGACATCTAAAATAGAATTATTTTTGCAAGAAGAAATTAATGAACCAAAATCATGAATTGTATTAGATTCAGTTCGGGTGGCGTGATCGTCAAGCTTAGAAAAATTACTAAAATGCTTTTTTTTAACTAAGACGCGATCTTGATTTGGAGTATGGGTTAGTAAGGCTCCTAGAGACAACATTTTCCGCGGAGGTTTAGACTTAATTCGCAATTTTGGTTTTGAACAAAATGATGTGGAATTAATTGCCGGGGAAGGGGATCGATGACTTGATAGGCCGATACTTTGCTTTGATAATTCTGGAACACTCCGCAAGGTGTTACGTCTTGCACATTTTGGAGAGCTCCTCGATGTAGAAATAGAGATTTCAATCGGCTCAATAGTTCTGGAAGCCTGTTGTCTGATGAGGTTTTCTGTTTGAGAATTTCCAAAGTTTGAGTTCTCACCAGGACTGTTAGAAGATTCCGCATACCTAGGATTCCGGATTGAAGCTGGCATAGTTTTGTTACCTACATTTCCAAGCTTTTGTGAAAATTTTTTATGGGGGGTGGAAAGTGTAAGAGATGTCCCCATTAAATTATTTGCGTACCCAGTTTTTGGCTTGGTAGTGTGGTTTGGATGTATCTTTCGCTGTGTCCTGGTTTTTCTTTCGACAGAATCATCAGCATCTTTTCCTTTTGGCTCCGAGTCGATCAATATTGGATTTTCAAGGTCGATAGTAAGATCAATCGTCGCCGGTGATGACCGTTCTAAGACAGGTTTAACAGTTCCTGGTTCAGATGCTGTCAATACCTTTTCTGGAGACTTAAAAGATGACAGAATATCTCTACGTCCAAAAATATTTCGGATTTGGTCAGTCCTTTTAACTGGAGAAATGTCCAGCTTTCGCCGTTTAGCTGGGTCGTCATACTCGTTGACTTTCTGAGGGACAGTTAAAAATCCTGGTCGCTCTTTTAATGCTGAGCTGTTAAGTAATAATGGAGTTCCACAGCTTTTGGATGATGCAAGCATCACATCCAGTGCTCTTGAACGTAAGTGATTAAATTGATTCGGGTTACTTTGAATGGGGAACTTTGTTGGCCCACTGGCGATTTTTGAAGCCGCTCTCTTCTCTCTCTCTTTTATTCTTTTATCCAAAAGTTCATCAAGGTTTTGATCTCTTTTCCCCAAGTACTCACCAACCTCAACTAGTACCCCATTACGTTCCAGGCTCAGTTCCCTACCTTCTTCCAAGTCACCATCTTCTTGCCAATGAGAGTCTCCTACAAAATTAGATGTCTCATCATGGACAATAATTCTTTTGTTGAATGTGTGAAATTTGAGGCGCCCATCTTGCCATCGTTTATGCTTCCTGTATAGATCCCTTGTAAATAAGCATCGAAAATCTAGGACCGGTGCGGAGTTGCGAACTTGTGAAGCAACAGATGAATTACTCGGTCTGGGAGCTACATGTGGAGTCATTCGCATAAAAAGGTTTGGGAAATTTGGAGATTATTATGTCGTTCTCAATAGAAGAGCTACGACTGGTCTGCTTTCCCGAAGTTAACATCACGTGGCTATATTCACAGATGATATCGAGTGTTAAGGATATTTGCTGTATTTAAGAATAAGGCTACTTGGTAATAACTTTCCAGTTGTAGACCATGTTTACCTAATTCTTTTTGATTGTATTGAAATTAAATATTGTAATAACGTTACAGCTAATTCAAGGTAGAGAGTTTGTTATTAATGAATGCTCAGCCAAGCGAAATTTCAGGACAAAGTAAACATCTGCGTATGATAATCAACTGCTCCGCCACACCTTACCATCATGAAGACTATGAATCGACAGTTTGGCAGGATTATGAGAAGAGGCTCAGCCAATCCTGCCGATACTGCGGTGATGCTTAGTGACTATGAAGAGGTTGACAAGGTCTTGTCGAAGGTCTGTCAAAATCTATTTTTCTTCCGGAAGACTTACAATCTTATTTAATAGATAATAGAAGCCTCTAAATCATGGCGTGATTCTTGGGTTTCAATTCTGTCGACGCAAATTGGGGCTATTACGACTTTTGAAGAAATCTATCATCCCATTATTGGGACTAGTAATGGACATGGCGAAGAACCTGCACCAACGCCTTTAGAAATAATAAAAAGAACATCTAAGCTAAAGCAAATTTATATAGAGCTGAAAAATGATCTAATGGAGGAAGTGAATGTAATGGACGCCAGAGTTATCAAACCGGCCATTGATGCAAAAGAACATATTCAGCCTGCCAAAAAAATAATCAAAAAGAGAGAAAACAAACGACTTGATTTGGAGATGTGTAATGATCGAGTAATTGGATATAACAAAAAGTTTAATCGAACTGATCGGGAGAATATTGCCCTCTCGAAAGCTGAGAATGACATGGCACAAGCCGCCAATGTTTGTTTATCCTTCTTCTCTTAACCTTCTGGCTAATCTTTCAGGCATTTAAACTGGTGGATGATCATCTAAGAGAATATCTTCCTCCAATCGTCTCTGCTGCATTCTCTATTCTACCACACCTTCTGGGGGCTCAGGTAATGATTCAAAATACGATCTTAGCACAATACTACACAGCATTGTATATGTATTGCGAAGAAGCAAATGTTCCAACAACTCCTCCGATTCTCGAAGATGTGATAGCAACTTGGCAGCGAGATTTCAACCCCGTCCAACAACGTACCGAAGTCATTAGTTGTTTAGCTCGTGGTAGAGCTGTAAACCAACCAAAAACATTTCAGAAAAGCTCTTCAGTTATCGGCCTTAATATTCGGAACGGAATTCAGAGTACGCGATCTTCTATTGGCACTATCAGTTCATCCCCAAAAAAATCTTCTACTCTCGACACCCATTCTCAGCGTATGCATTCTGAATCATCTTTAGCTTTAGCCATACCATCAACTCTAGAAAAATCCGATCAAAAACCCAATACCAGTCAACCTAGATCTAAAATCTCGGTCACGTCTCCAGTCTATTCTCCAACAGAATCAGACAAAGATTCGCCCCATCTAAAAGTAACCGTTAAAAAGAAGCCCCCACCTCCACCGCCAAAACGCATCGGCTCTCAGAAACCAGTAATCTATGCTACAGCTCAGTATTCCTTTGAGGGTCAGAACGATGGTGACCTAAGCTTTAGGGAAGGTGATATTATCAGAGTTATCAAAAAGACAAATAGTACGGATGACTGGTGGGAGGGAGAACTTCGAGGAATGACAGGCAGTTTTCCCGCGAACTACTGCAGTATAGCTTGAGAAGGCATTTGAATATTATACTGGAAAAAGTATCCGAAGAAGATTTGGACGAGATCATGATTCATGAAGAAAGGGGACCTCTGATGTTCATTAATTGACAGTCAGCAGAAAGAGTAGGTACTTGCCATTGTCACGATACTAGATTGAATTCTATTTGACAAACGCATGAGATGTTGAAATTATTTTCATCTCTTCAGGGCTTATTACATCTAGCTTGAGGTTAATTCACGACTACAGTAAGACCCTGCCACAAGGGAAAAAAAGATGTCGGTATTTATCAAAAGATGTCCGACGCACTATTAAGTCGATACTGTCCACATGTGGTTCAAAGAGAATTGGAATAGAAAAGAGATCCGCTGCAGGCTTGACATCTCTTAAAACAATGTTCTATACGGTAGTCTCCGACCGTACCTACCCCTATGCCCCAATTCTTCAAATTACAAAATCATGGATGTAGACTGGTAGTCTCGTAGCGCTTTGACTATCATCTGGATATTATGCCCACCATCGTGAACAAATTAGTAAGGTATTAATTCTCGGAGTATGTAACTCACATTTTTTGAGGAGCATCTTTGAGGAGCCATCATGCCTCAAATTTTTATCGACCCCTCTTAAAGGCGCCAACTCATTACGTCGTCTTTGAAGATTAAAACTATGAAAACGTCTTAGGATCAAGGTAATGCATGTAAATCAGTTAAGTCTTGTGTCATACTCATCCCAAGTCAAGGATAAAGACCCGTAATTACATACAAAAATTACACACTTCAGCCTCCATTATCACAGAATGACTAGTAATATTTGCACCAGTCCTAAAAAAGACAAGCATAATAATACATGCCTCACTCCGACTCATATCTCGACACGCAAAATGTTCCAGGTCACCAGCAAGAAGCACTTGTCTGTACAGATCCAATACCATTAATCTCAAGATCTAACATTTGCGAGATGATTGGTGGTTGGGAAAACGATCAATTGGAACAGGCTAATTGTTCTCTAAAATTTCTCTACTGTGATGATTACCTTCCCTGAATTTCACACATCATGTCTAGTAAAAATATAACTTATGTGGACTTACTCAGGGAAATAAAGATCGAAGGTCTAGTCACCACATTATCAGAACTTGGCTAGAGCTGGTCACAGAGATCATCTGCTGAGACTCTTCGTGACAAACGTGAGTTTTCTTTCTCTTGATGGACTTGATTTAAGCCTTCCATCTGCTGTCGAATGGTCCAAGACAAGGCTTCCAGTTGATCTTTGACGATATTCATATAGTCACTGAAGCCGAGCGCAGCCGGAACTAATCACACACATTAGAGCGTCTGACCTGGCGTAATACTTTTTCATGAGCTTGAATTTGACGAGCTTGAGTACTTAGATCCTCATCGTGGAGCCTGTAAAGCTTGTTTACCGGTTTGCATTTTATATCGATAGTGAAAAATTCATCGAGCTTCTTTCAACTTCATTCATCTATTCCTTCCATACGGTGACTTCAGTTAGCATATATGTAGGGGTAGTACGCTATATCAGAATATCACGTGTCATTTTATACAAATAGTTAGATAGCGCACAACAGTATAACCTCTAGCTTTTGTCATCAGTACAGGTTATGGCCCTTACTGCTTTTACTGCGTAAACTGCATCCGTCATTAATCGTACGAAATCGATTCACGTGCTTTCATCTTCGCAATAATTTTTCAAATCATTGCAGCAATTTACGCACTTCTCCGCGATGCCGCCTCCAAGCAATCCATCCGCCTAGTCGAAGCCTTCCGGCGTCAATGACGTTGATGACGAGTTCCAGAATAATGAAATCACAAATTCCGGTATCACTTTTGAGACCGCCGATGACGTGAATAAATCCATTAAAGAATCCAAGAGAAAAACAGAAATCTGGACTCCCACTGATCCATTGAAAGGTATCGATGCAATGACTCCTGTTCCCATACTGCGGAAAAATAATTGGCTTCAATGGTATGAATCCGTTGAAAATCTTCTTTTCCTTTCTCAAACCTCCGCTGCGTTTCTCCCGCAACTACCCCGAAACAAAGCAATTCGAATGTGGTCGGCTTGGTGGATTTCTAAACTCCGTGAGACAGCGCCGCACATCAAAACAGTAATTCGTGACAATCCTCGAACCATTCTGCAAACGATAGTCACCTCATCACAGGCCACAACTCACAATAATTTCCATAGTGTTGTCAGTCGTTTCTGGACCTACCAGCCGGAAAAAGGTACTTCAATCCACACCTATATCAAGGAATATCAGAAGCGCTACCAAGACCTTAGAGAGCATTCATCAATCACTCCAGAAGTCACCTTCCAGATGCATCATCTGCTGTTATTTCACATTAGTAAAATACAGCCAGAATTGGCAAATCGTTGTCAAGATCTCACCTGTGATGAAAAAATTTACCAATGCCTTAGGTCAGCATCTACTTCGTCCAGACCTATTCTCAAACAGCTCACATGTAACTTTTGCAACGCCGCTGGGCACAAGGAGGAAAGCTGTAGAAGGAAAAAGAAGGTTATTTTTGATAAGGCTAGGAAGGGCAAAGACGCTGTAAATCAGAATCAAGTACTATCTGTGGAAGGTTCTTCTAATAACACTGTTTTTCAACTAGATACCGTAGCAGATTTCCACGTAACATCCAATAAAGATGACTTTTCTTCCTATTCTCCTTTATCACAAACTGTCTGCGTAGCTGGAGGAGGCGAAATAGTAACCTCTGGCCAAGGAAATATTAAATTTCCCACCTATGATGGTCATACTGAAATTCTAAAAGGTGCTATTCACCTTCCAAATCAATCTAATTGTGTAATTTCAACTTCACAGCTAGAAAAACAAGGCTTCTCGATAAATTGGCCCCAAAGTATCAAGATATAGAACTCGTACGCCCCAATGGTACAGTCTGTGCGACATTTAGTCGTCAATCTGGAAGATTAATTTGGCAACCTAACACAAGAAATTCTAAATCATCAACAGTGTTCTCAATACACCGAAATTGGCATGCTATTCTTGGGCATCCAGGAGATAAAGCCCAAAACAATTCACTTCATCTTGCCGGAATTAAAGGTTATAAAGCTCAAAAGGACTGTGAAATATGTACTAAATCAAAAATTACAAGGTGTAAAGGTCGGGGCTCTCTTCGATCAGCGACACAATTCGCTTAAACCCTTCATGTGGACCTCGTGGGTGGTCAAAAGTCTCTTTCTCCAACAACGACAGACAAGTCCATTCCCAATGCGACCTGGCTCCTTCTCGTAGTTGACGAGTACTTCTCATTTAAATGGGCGTGGCCCATATATACTAAGAAAGCTGTGCCCGCACAAATCCGGTATTTCCTTGAACACCTTAAAACAAAATTTGGAAAAGTTCCTAAACATATACATACTGATTGTGGGACCGAGTTCTCCAACTCGGAACTTCAACAAGAACTTCTTTCTCGGGGTATTGAATGGCACAAATCTTCCTCACACGCGTCTGAACAAAATGGAATAGTCGAGCGAAATGTCCGTCCAATAACAGAGAAAATGCGAGCTCTTCACTTACAGTCTGGCCTATCGCTACGTCTATGGCCTCTCATTCTTGACGCTGCCACCAATATTCTGAACTTAACCCCAAACAAAATTGCTCCCAACTCACCTTTTCATGCTGTATTCCAACAAAAACCGAATATTCGTAAGCTACATCCCTTTGGATGCCGGGTATTTTGGTTGGAGCCTGACCGGAATAAACTCAACTCAAAGGCTCACGAGGAATATACGTCGGCACAGAGCTCTCAGGAGGATATAAAATCTTAAATCCCAAAACTGATAGAACAGTGTTACGTCGAGATGTCCGCTTCCAAGAGAATTCATTTCCTCTTAAATCAGCTATACTGTCCATGCAATCAAAATCAATTATCAGATCAGCTTTGTCTGGTCCAAGAGCTCAAGAGTGGACCAAAGCAATAGATAAGGAAATGGAAAATATGTCAAAGAAGAATGTCTGGACCCTCGTCCCTCGTTCAGAATCAATGGGCAAAATCATTACAGGAAAATGGACTTTAAAACAAAAATCAGATGGTGAATTAAAAGCAAGGTGGTGCGCTCGAGGGTTCTCAGAACCTTTTGCTGATCATACTTACGCCGAGGTTCTTCCCCCGACGACACTGCGTATGCTTCTTGCCTTTGCAGCTCTGAAAAATCTTCACATCCGTCATGTCGACATCGCAGCCGCATTTCTACACGCTGATATAGATCAGCCTAGATACATTGAACAGCCTCACGGAAGAGAAAAGCCTTGAGATCTCGTCTGCAAACTCCACAAGGCCATCTATGGGTTAAAAACCGCCCCAAGAAGATGGCAAGAAAAACCAAGAAAAATTCTTGACCAAAATGGATTTAAACCATTAAAATACGATACTAACGTGTTCCGGCGTGACGATATCATAATCTCAACTTAAGTCGATGATTTCATGGTAATTTCGAAATCAAAACTCCTTATCCAACAAACCATTGATACTCCAGCCAAAGCTCTACAAGTCAAAGACCTGGGTGAAATGACCAAATTTTTGGGCATCAACATTCATAGAAGTCAAGATGGAATCCGCATCAATTAACAGGACAAGATCGAAGCCTTGTGTCTAGATATGGGCATGGAAGAATGTAAAGGTACAAATACACCAATAGCGGATGACAATCTCCTCGATAAGGACACATCAAATATTTGTACGTCAACTGATGCCGCAAAATATCGGTCAGTTGTGGGATTGCTGCTCCACATAGCAAACATGACACGACCTGATATTCAGTACGCCGTCAACCGAATTTGTCGTTATGTTCGTAATCCGTCCAAAAATTCCTTCTTGCTCTCAAACACTTAGTTCGCTATATGTCGCGCACTAAATCAGCTTCCCTCTTCTTCTCAAGTAAAGGCAAATCTGAACTTGCCGCCTCATCAGATAGTAGCTGGGGAAATGCCACATCACCAAAAGGCACTTCTGGAGTATTATTTCTCATCAACAATTCACCTATAGCTTGGTGGTCAAAGAAACAATCAGTCACAGCACAGATTACCTGCGAAGCGGAATACGCTGCTCTAACACAACTCGCAATTGCTGCACGTTAGTTAAAACCACTGTTTAAAGAACTTTTCGAAATTAGGCATGGTCCAATCTCAACTGAAATTGACAATACAGCAGCCCTGATCACGGCTAATACGACAAAAATATCTGCTCGGAATCGCCACTTTCTCATGAGAGAAGCGACTGTCCGAGAATCTATCCAAAACAAACAAATTGAATTGAAATACATACCTACCGATTTATGCAAAACCGATGGATTATCTAAATCTCTTCAAAGGATCAAGCACACTACTTTCTGTAATCAAATTAACTTAGACTTACGCTTTTCGGCTTTAGGGGGGGTGTAGGTGTAGTACGCTATATCATAATATCACGTGACACTTTATACAAATAGTTAGATAGCGCACTACAATAAAACCTCATGCTTTTGTCATCAGAACATTATAGATAACCAAAATATCACAAAATTTTATCTAGATTCACTTCACAGCTCTGTGTGTAGCTTGCTTCAGGCGGTTGCTGCCATTTTAACCTCGTTCATGATATCATCTTGATAAATGGGCTAGTCACGCAACGACGCGCGACTAATTAATCAAGCGGTGTAAACAGAGTCTAGTATATATAATTCTATTCGAAGAGAAGAGGTAGAGGAAGTGCTCGAAGACACTAATATACTAGTACATTTGATAATATCCCTGAAACGCAAGTGTAGTGATCTACGTGAAGTGTGGATCCGCAACATGGATTCTTATTTCCAAATCTTTTTTTCATATGCGGCCTCAGGCTATGACGCGAATGACTACGGAAAATATGTATTTGACGCAGTATGACTCAGTTTGACCTTTGGAACACTCATACTCAGATTTCATTTGCAGATACCACTACGAGAATAACGTCTTGCGACATGTATCCTCTTCCGTGAATACCCACCACAGGGAAAAGCCAGAAAAACCTGTGGTTATCTGAGCATGCTTTGGTCATCCTGCGAATACATTATCATCGGGGGAGAAGTGGTGTGCGGGTCTTACTGGATTCGAACCAGCTTTCTCTTGTCTCAAGTGGGGCGTGTGTCCAAGCTACCCAGACTCTACTTGGGAGAACGGCCCGGACAGTATACCACTGCACCATCCGACCCGGCATATATTCTTCATTGTTTGGGAAATGGAGTGTCTTAAGGCTAGCTTACTTGGTTCGTATTGTTTTAGTAACAATCTTTGCCATGGTGATTCACGTACTGGTATCTCATGCCAACAGAGCTTGTCTATAATTACCTCGCCCCGAGGTTTAGAACGGTGGATCTAGCCCGACACAGTTTCGATACCTACATCTTCACCTTTTGACGTAGATACTCCATACCCTACCTGCTCATCAGATGATGCTTGAGACTACACCAATCTAATTATTACTTCACGTTAATCCGCTGAATGAAGTCCATAGCCGGTCGGTATTTCACATCAGTTGTGCGGAGAAAAGAAAATGACAAGTGGTATATTATGGAGTTTTATAAGCTTCAGGGCTGTTTTGAAATTTTCTTTGAAGCTGGTTAGTAGGAGAGACATAGGCGTAAATCTCAAGATTTTATACAAGGGATTTCCTTTGTAAGCTGATCTCTTATGAATTTAATCGTAGACAGAAGATGATTTACTCGATGGCAAAGCTTTTATAGGATGTTTCAGAGTAGACATGAGGTATGGATTTCAAGTAGAACATTTTCGTATTTAAGCAGGCACGATCCAGCTGTATTCCTACACTGAATTCCCCTACTTTGAATTCCTAAGCAGGTGCATCTCAGATTTACTGAGTACCCTTGCTTTATATTGTAGTAGGTACATCTCAGCTGATCTGAGCTATCTTGATTGATACTAAACCAGAAAGTATCATCTACCAGGGCTCGTCGTTTCTCGATCAATGATAGAGGTAGATATATTATTTTAGCATGTAAGCCACCGGGTTTCTTTGTTGTGGATTTTCTTTCCATCCTTTCTGGCGATCAGTTGTCTGATCATCATCTTGCGAGCAAGCCATCGGCTTTCACCTGATGGCGTCTGTCTAAGTTGAACGAGCATATTCCGTCAATCTAGGACATGGTTAGAGAAACACAATTAAAATGTAAAAGACAAGAACCAACCGTCATAGTAATCGTCATCATCATCAACTTCAGCTAACTGCTCAAAGTTGACTTTGTACCGAAGGATGCCGCCTATGCCGCCAAAGCCCTTCACGAACTGATTGCCTTCAGAAGAGCGGTCAGAGACGAACTCTAGGTTAGCACCAAAATCCTTATATTTTTCAGCAATCCACTCGAGGAAAGATTCTTGAGATACAACATCCATTTCCTGACCAGTTTCCTTATCCATAAACTGCTCACGGTTCGAACTTTCCGATTGCTTGTTAGTGTGAAGAATATGCTTGTTACCAGAAGCGTCTTTCAACTCCCATCTGGTAATCTCTAAATTTTCGAATACGATCAGCGTCTCAATAGCACCAAGCTCGAGTGCTTTTAAGGTGTCTTCTACACCATAACAAATACGGCCAGAATCCTGAGATATCTCTTCGAAATACTTTCCAATCAGCTTTTTCTCCTGGATAAACTTTACATTACTTAGGGTTTCAGCAGAGAGTTCTATAGCCTGGTTAAAGCCATTTTCTCCTCCGTATGAAACATCGACAACTTTGATAACTTTAGTTTGTAGCCGGTTATCAAAAAGATCAGACTGATTTAAATCATTTTTGAAGTCAGCTGAGCCAGCCAGAATTATACCCGCGACATTAACTTTATCAGCGGTGATAAAATTTTGAACCGCTAATTCGGCAACTTTGCGGACATAGTTGTGACGCTTTTCTTCCCGAAGACGTGCAAAACGGAGGGCAGATTGACCACCGCGACCATGCTTTTTGGGCAAATCGACTGAGAACTTATGAATGACATCACGAGTGTTCCCGCTAAGAGTTCCGAAGAGGGCACCATTTCCATCCATGATGATGAATCCGAATTTCTGGTCTGCCTCTAAAAGCTCGGCAAGAGCTTCGGTGTGAAATTTGTTGTCACAAAGGTACAAGGATGTATTAATAGGCTTGAAGGGCTCGAAGTCAATATTGACTTTTCTCTCTTTTCCTTCGGAGGTCAATATTTCACCACAATAAACAACCAGTCCATTCGGGGGAACTTTATTGTAAAGTTTGAGCCGTTGTTGAGTAGAAGTAATTGCAGATAACACTGATTGGCGATTCACCCGTGATTTGATGTTAGAAGCAGTACCCTTTTCAGAGATCAGTAATGACTGGTACTTGAGCTAAGTAACACCGTACATATTCTTCTGCTAACATCTTTGCTGCACGAGAGACTTGGTCCTTGGGTGCTGTGTATGTTAGACTTGTGTTAAGGTCAGAGGTGAAATACGACTTACGAATAATGAGTGAAATCATGGATGTGCCATTTCCTCGAGCGGCCTCCAGCCGTTTGATTAGCTTTTTGACCTTCCATATCTCTATGTTCTTCTCAGCCTCGTTAGCTTGAGCGGCACTCATGTTGAAGATAAATGACGCCTCTTGCGATATAAGTTATCACAGTCGTAGTATCGCCAAAGTGTTAGATCGGCACCTGAGACTTGTTGCACGTCGTGTATCTATGTCAAATTATTATCAAATTATGCGAGGCGATAATTTAGTGCGTAGAGTACTACACGTGATTTTTCACATGAAATAAGCCTAGCTTGAAGAAAAAGACTCAAGCTAATTAATCCAAGAGTTGGCTGAATTAATGTCAACCATGATAACAGTAAGTTGTTTTCTTCACATTCTCTAGGTGTTGTATCTCAATTCTCTTCATTGTAGATTTGTAGACGAAGAAGTAACAATCATTAGTCTTTTTCCCGGGCACAGTATTAGCCAGTCAAACTTCTTGAATTTCCACTAAAAGTACAGTCCAACCCCGGATAACTTTAGTCATCGGTTACACCACGAAGATAAATTTGGGCGATTTTTTTTTACATCATTCTTGTGTATGCAGCTTTTAGACTGACACTGGTACGGTACATGGAGCGATTACAAAACTTGATATGAGGGGCACTCAGACACGAATATCATTCGAAGACATTACTCAAACTTATGCACCTTACAGCCCTTTCAAACCTCAACCGTTTATGTTTGCCGCAGGAACGCATTTCAGCCACCCACGACTATCTAGTGGCCTTTATTATCGTCACATTCATGAACAGGCGAGAAATGAGGAGTGAGGGGCTTGCCGAATTCGAACCAGCTTCCTCCGGTCGTAAGCGAGGCATGTGCCTCGGCTACTCAGACTCTACTTGTGAGAACGGCCCAGACGGTGTACTACTACACCATCCGACCAAAGTCTGTATGAATAAACCCTGTGGGGTACTATTCTGTGTCATTGTCAGGTCCCAGGCCATGCCCTTTATCCTGTAGGTCTGACACCGGCATAGTCGGTAAGAATCAAGTCTAAGAACTGCCAAATTCGTTTTTTTTAATATTAAATCGTATTGTATTCAGCCTCATAGCTATGACAAAAGATCTAAATAAGCCAAACTCGTTTTCATCGCGCGAATTACTACAAAAATAGTAGTTACTTAAATAATCGTAGAAACTCGAGACTTCAACGGCAGCGGAAACACAGGGGTCCTTGAGATTTGGTCAGGATGTCAAGCTCCCCGTATTCCACTATCTCTGCTGAGAGCAAGAGATTGTCAGGGTTTGCAAGACTCGGCCACGAAAAATACAATAACAAGGGATCAAATACTTCGTAAGATCGGCAACTATACAAGATCAATAACAGCGCAAGATCGACAACAACATTAGGCTAATAGCAGAACAATATAGGTAGTAGCAGATGATTGGCAGATGAGAGAAATACAGTCCTCCCTCTCTAACTCGATAGTGGGTTCCGGTATAAGTGTTGAAAGTATTCATTGTAATTCAACAATTTACATTTGCAATACTTACCCCTGCACGCAAAATGACCTGTAAGGGTAAGTGTTAAAAATATAAAAGTCCAAGTTACAGTGAATATTTTCAACACTTATACCGGGACCCACTATCGAGTTAGAGAGGGATGACTGTACGGAGGTACAGCCCATAAGTATTATTCCATGTCGACCAGGGGGGGCTTGGCCACCACAGCGCTTTCCTTAATTAGGCAACATCGCGAGAATGCACCTCGCACCCATCCCTACTGTGTTTTGTATGTATTCCGATGACAACAACATCAACGCAATGGATTGTCTACTAAGTATTAGTTATTATAAGAATAGGAATTATTTTGCATTTTGTATTATGAGTTGGGAATCATTGAATCAATGCTTTGATCATTAGAACTCATACAAACCACAGTAGGAATGGGTGCGAGGTGCATTCTCGTGATGTTGCCTAATTAAGGAAAGCGTTGTGATGGCCAAGCCCCCCCTAGTCGGCATGGAATAATACTTATGGGCTGTACCTCCGTATACAGTGTTACCACCCTAAGGATTGTTAGTTTGCATAAACGACAGTCATTAAAGTTGTTCTTCTTGAAAATCTTTCGCTTATTAGGAAACGATCGTACCTCTGTGTCGAGATATCCTGGAACCACTTTACCGTATTAGGGTCAATATACCTTGCAAACGCTCTATGGATAGGAAATATTTCTTGGCGCCCAATTTTTGTTAAACCTTGTATGGTGTCGGAACTTTGTTCCCCGCCCTCGGGGTTCATTCAGTCCTCGCTTAATCTATGCGCTAGTGGATGCTAGCGGCTGCACTAGTCCCGATTAGAAGACGCAAGTCTTAATTAGGAAGCATCTTTGATTCCGAATTTCATGGATAATTGCCTATGATACCCCTGTCTGATAGACGCGTCCTGGGACGTGATGTTTCGAGTTTGTCGCGAATTCTCTTGTTCAATCATCATATTATACCTACCTGTCTAAGTACATAGCTACTCACGATAAGTTTTTCAAGCCGTGATATCAGTTACCATCCGTTGCAGAGCTTCCATTACTTGTAACTACCTACACTCGTTAACAACGCAGAATTCATCATGGTATCAAGGGCACGCAAAGTGCATCCGAAGCGTATTCGTCAAGGACAAGACACAAACCGACACGTCAGAACGCAGACAACCACTTCTGAGAGCTCACCTCCTCGCCTTCTAGGCCCAGAAAGTTCAATCATCAGCAGTACTAGAGAAGACTCTGGTGGAGAAACCCTAGGAGAAGAGAATAATGGAGTCTGGTTCTGGGACTCTGACGCCGAAGAATGCAATACGGACACTGAAGTTGAGGACTTGGGTGGAGACTCGGACATGGACCATGAAGGTATGTCTAGTAAATCATGAGTCGCAAGCGGCAAGCCTTGAAAGAAGTCTAACAAGCCGGTGCAGATGACGTTGAGATTGAAACCGAGACGAACACCCAAGGAAAGAGAACACTGTCGTGGGCTGCAGATGCTGACAAGCAGTTGAGGGGAAGTTTTGACAACGAATCTCGCTCAGCTGGGAAGAGAGCTAGAAAACATGCAATGGAATAGCAGTCTGAGGCTGCAAAGTCTTTAAATATCAAAGCATTGTTCAATCGTCAACGTGAGTTGAATTTATCATCTCCCACGATGCATGACGATGTGCCTGTCGAGTCCCACCCTCTCTCTTCATTGCCAAGTGGTGATGCAGTTCCACAATCCGCTCAAGCCATTAAAGAGGAGCGGACACGAGTTGCTTTAGCAGATCTGAAAGTTCTTTTGGTTAAGAAGATAGATCAAGAGAAAGATAAAGTTGTATCGAGAAGGAATTGATTTTGATTCGACAGAGTGGAAACTCAGAACCATGTATCGTAAGCCCTACACAGTTGGGGAGGATAGGTAGTAGCGCGAAGGGCATGTTAATCATGTTCATGGCACAATTTGCCGTTGTCAATCTGTGAGAATTTGAGGTTACACAACCATATTTGGTGCGATCTCATTGGCTGCTCTATGTGGCGTTTGTGGCGCTGGGGGGGTCCAATATTCTTTCCCTCACCAAAATAGGTCCCACTTGTAACAATAAGTCCGCGTCGCTCGCGTTGATTGCTTAATCCCCGCATATATTTATTCACACCAGCTCTTTGTAATTGAAGGCTTGTAGAGGTTGTCGTATTTTTTTTTGAAAATGTGGTGTTTTGACATTTTCATGAGGGCGGGGAACAAAGTTCCGACACCATGTTACTCAGGAATATTCTCATCATTTCGTATCTACAACTAGACAGAGTTGCCATACATTTTAAAATAGGACAAAGTTAATCGTCAAAAATACATCAATATGAAGTAGGTCCTCCTTCTGCTTCTACAACAGCATGACATCTTGCAGGCGTGCTGGCAACAAGTTGACCAAGTTCTTCAGATGAGATTGAGTCCCAGGCTTCTCTTATGGCTCTTTTTAGCGTCTGCTGAGATATTTACCTTCTATTATCAAACTTCGGATATCGAACTTGAATATTGTCCTTCATTGATTTCGATGCAGACTCAATTGGGTTTAAGTCGGGAGAGAGGAGAGGCCACACGATGGTTTCTACTCAGCTTGGAGTGTAGCTTCATATCATTCCGTGCAGAATGGCAGGGAGCGCCATCTTGCATCAGTAAAAGTGATAGATTTACTTCCCGTGCCGTTATCATCCTAGGTAAAAACCACTAGCAGTGGGTCTCCAAGATCAATTTCCCCAAACTTGATTCCCTAACTAGAAAACTACTTTCTTGATTCTTATGGATAGATCCCCAAAAAATCCATTCATTTCTTCGAACCTACCCAGAAGATAAGCACATATCGTCAGCCTCCTTAACAGTTTAGACTTCGTTAGTGGTATGACCACATTATCAATAAGCGAACTGGCCTTTCTGGTGACTCATAAACGTGTGTATTGACTACCATTAATCTAAGATTCGTCGGCCCATTGGACTTGATTGCACTGCTCGACAGTCCAGCTTAAATGAGACCGAGGGAAAAGTAACCGTCGCCTTTTGTGTTCTTCGCTAAGCGGAGGCTTACTCTGGGAGACACAACGCTTATATCCCCTTCTCTCTAGGTTATTCCGAATAGCTTTCTCGCCGGCGTTCCGGTGAGAAAAATGCAAAGTGGCAAGTTTAAAGCTGGTCATAAAGCGACCGGCTCGTGAAATGCAAATAAAATTTTCAAACTGATGAGCTTGAACACCACTCAGGACTGAAGGTCGGGCAGGACTCCTGGCCTCTAAAAGGTCGCCACACTCGCATGCGTACTGAACTTGTCTCAGACTTAACCTCAATTCGTGAGCGATGTCATGATGTGACAGCCCATTCTTTCGAAGTGTCTGGTATACGACCCATTTATCCCGATTAAGGTTCTAGCGACGAGGTCTCTTCGAAGTCTGAAGGATGTAAGAATTCGTTTCAATCGTTTAATGATAGGCTCTTATTTGGAGGAAGACGTAGGGAATGTGGCGGTCAGGAGTTCGTAGCTGCAGAGATTGGAAGGTTAGATTGTAACTGATTTTGGAAACGCGGTAGTTTGCTTAGGTAACGGTTTGTATGTGCACCGCTTGGAACAAAGCGAATAATTTAGACAGAATCTGCTAGCCCTTTTTGGAATTTTAGACCGAAATATACAGGGAAAATGTCTATAATTTCGAGATTTAAGGCTCAACAATCTTTAGGGTTGAAACTAGCGGCGAAAATACCCTGCAACGAGCATTTTCCCCATTTCGCCCAACTGCAAACTAACCACCATGGGTCGGATGGTGCCGTGGTACACTATCCGGGCCGTTCTTCCAAGTAGAGTCTGGGTAGCTTGGACATATGCCCCACTTGGGACTGGTGAAAGCTTGTTCGAATCCAGCAAGACCCTCACATCACTTCTCTCGCGGTGATGCTGTATTCGTAGAATGACGAAAGCATGCTCAGATAGCCACAGGTTTTTCTCGCTTTTCCCCTGTGTTGGGTATTCACGGAAGAGGGTACATGTCGTAAGGCGTTATTCTCGTAGTGGTATCTGCAAATGAAATCTGAGTATGAGTGTTCCAAACGTCAAACAGAGTTATTCTGCGTCACATACATATCTTCCGTAATCATCCGCGTCATAGCCTCAGGCTGCATACGCAAAAATGATTTAAAAAAAAAAAAAAAAAACTAACCACCATGGTAGTAGAGTATAGATACATGACTCAATTGTGAAGTACCTTGAACGTAAGGGTAAGACTTCTTTGTATACAACTCTGAGCTTGGTCTAATAGGCTTCTAAAGTCTAACCTCCGTTGAGTAATACTATCGGTTGCCAGAAAAAATACCTATTGACGAAGGATATTAGTTATTAGAGTCCGATAAATAAACGTTTATCATATATCTGCATTTGCATTACTGCGGCAGATAATTTGGGTTGTATGCTTGCGAAAGCTTTGATCTGTAAAAGGACCAAGTCTTAGCTGAAAAGACAAGGAAGAAAAGAGATGCAAGACCAGCACTGGTACTGTCTTTGACGAGGTACTCGTAGCGCCTTAGATTGAGGCTATTACATTGGCTCCCTGGATCGTAATGGCGATCCAGCCGTGTGAAAGCAAATACTTTTAAATGTAGCTTTAGAGCAAGTTAATCTCGCTGTGAATTGTATAAAACCCCTGTTCTGATGCGGAGCAGCGAAATCACACGCTTGCGCTATGCTCTTAGTTATATCTTCGTCTAAGGGAAATCTCAATAATACCCAGCGCCTTCCCATATGTAAAGAGTAAGAGCGGAACTCGAAGGAGACGCAAAGCGCCCCGGCAGAGTGTGCACGAACAACGCTACAACTTGCAAAAGCACCAACGCAGGCAAGCATTGGCAGTAACCTGGCCAAGAAAGGCAAATACGCAGCAATGGAAGGCAAGGCGCTGGACACAAAGCGGCAGCGAGAGGCTGCCTCTCTTTAGCTCGACGATGGCCTTGCCAATTGGATTTTTCAGTGTCAGGCTCGCCATGTTGCCTTATCCTCGGATCTGATCTAGGCCAGGGCCTTTGCTCGGCTTCTTTAACTCGGGGCCAGTGCGCCGGGGTTCTCAAATAGCTGGTTTATCAAGTTCCAGAAGCGACACGGATTCTGGGCATGGAAGTCGCACGGAAAGAGTAGATTGACAGACGCACAACCCGATCAGCAAAAAGATGCTTAAGCTGCGCCCAAAGCTGGAAACATACCAGCTGAAAGAAATCTACAATGTTGATGAAAAGAGAGTTTTCTACCGCATGGCACCGGATAAGACCATCCCTGGGCGTCAGACGGGAGGATCCAAGAAGGACAAGATTAGAATTATGGTCACGCTCGCGGCCAACGCAGACGGCTCAGGCAAGGTAGAGTCTTTGATTCTAGGATACGCGGTAAGACCATCTGCGTTCAACAAGCGGACGGGCGAGCAATTGGGGTTCTGCTATCCTTACAACACCAAAGCGTGGATGACTAGCCGTCTACTCAGAGAGTGGCTTCGGAAGATTGGCACAGCAATGCGGATTGCTGACAGGAAGGCTCTGCTGACCTTTGAAGTGCGCCTTCACCTGCTCGCGGGGAGTAGGAGCTTAAAAATGCGGAGCTCCTCATGCTGCCATCCAACACCACGTCAAAGATCCAACACATTTATGCTGGTATCATTGCAGAATTTAAGCGTTGATACTGGTGGTACCAGTTTCAGGATGCGCTGGACAAAGAAGACCGCCAGGACGCGGATATCTACCACACGGACTAGCTGATTAGAATGAAGTGGACAAGGGCAGCGTGACGTGAGATCACCCGAGCAACGATAGCAAACTGTTGAAGCATACTGGTCTATTTGGCTCGCTGGAAGACGATGTAGAGGTGAGGGTAGATGTTATAATGAGGGTTTGAAGTTATATTATTACCCTGGCCATTTCTGCTCTCCTTTTTTCTAATTTCTACTTTTGTTCATTTCTATGATTCAGTCATATTCTACAGCATTCAAGTTTCTTCTGGCGTTGGAGTTGGCATATGGTGTGGAAAATTCTGGTATCACGGTGTCTGGTGTATATGCAGCAGACCTCTCGACTTCTTGCCTCTTCAGACTTGTGTCTTGTAATAAATTCCTCGAATTTGGGCAGTGTAAGAGTTAAAGCCTGTTTACACTCTGATTGATTCTCATTTAACTCGTGTTCGGGTCCATAGAGTTGATGAAGGCGCTAGGGTCCGCGCGTATCTCATCTGTTGACCTGACTCTGATTATTATTAGAGTGCTTACACACGGCATTTGATGATAAGGTTGTCACCTCGTGTCTTACAACGGTCGGATTTTCTACGTTTGTGTTTTGCTTGAATCAATTCGTATTTATTTACAGACACAATCTTTAGGGTCATTGTTATCTCTGCTGGTTTGGCTCGAAATGTATACATCTGAGTTCAGAGTCAGAGGGGATTCTTCACCCTTGATCTTGGTCTCTTTTGTCTACATCCGCTTTAATTCAAGTACTTGCCCTTCTTAGATTTCTTAGTCCAAGCTATCTCGCCAGTTTCATTAGTCCCTGCCGTCCTGGCAAAGCCATTGGTTTTCCACACTTATCGGGTGTTCTTCGTAGCTTTTGCATCCCAATACAATTCGGAACACTGCCTGAAAGGTCTGCAATTCGTCTCGTTGAATTTCTGGTCCACGATGTTTAAAGATCGTGGGAGACAAAGCAAGTGTGCGCTCGTGCCACCCTCGATGTCCAAAGTGGTCTCGGTAGTGTTCAGCCTGGCCATTTCTCCGTCCGTCGTCGCGAACAGGTGTGGCCTTTACTACAAGTTAATTGGGCTGCTATCTCTGCTTCTTGCAGGAAAGCTCACCTCAGATTAGATGAATTTTTTGGCGACTTCTTGCAAATTACGCACGACCTGCCTCAAGGACCTCCCACTTTCCCTATACTTTATCTTCTCTTCTTCGAGCCTTGATTCGTACTCGGGTTTACTACATTTGCATACGTTTACGACGTGGCAATCCTTCCGGTTGGAAAAACTCTGGTCCATACATCTCATCTAACCGCTAACAGGTTTGGGAGCATCGCCCGATAGCGCGATGAGAACGAACTCTCTCTGGCAGCAAACAAGACGGAAATACTGCATTTAAATAGATCCCGTCAGCTTCCTAAGGTAACCACTAACGCCGTCTCAAGAACTGTTAACTCAAATTTGAGGTATCTCAGGCTTCGGTAGCCAGGAGCGCAAGCACAAACGAAGCGAGAGGGTAGCGTAACGAGCAAGAGGAGTCACGGGAGCGGAGCGACTGAAGTCACGCGAGAGTATGACCCAAGTCACTAATCATAGGTAAAGGACGCAAGTTTGCAGATCGTACGATCTACGTGGAGGTCTGAGATTTTAGACCGAAAACGAAAGGTGGTGGTGGTTTATGACTATAGAGAGCGAACTAGTTATGCAAACTAAAGCTCGAGCGAAATAAGATATTATTAGCACTTATGTATAAGCCTCAGGCATCTAATTTAGGGAAACCTGACAAGGTAGCTAGGTGTCTTACGTAACATCAAGCTCACTTGGAAAAGAACATTTATAGGTATGAAGCGCCAAGACGCAACGGGGTAGCGCCTACATACGACAGCTCAGAATTACCAACCATGGTATACCAATAACTATTCTGCGCAGTGTAGCCCTAGCTACGGCGCTACTGGTACTTTTGAACAGCGCTTAGATTTGGTGGCATTAACATCCTTATAACCGTCGTGGCCGCTCTACTTGTATCTGGCTTTCAAATCTCGTGACCGTAGTCTTTCTCTCTCATTTTTTTTTTAAATTTTTTTCGTATGCAGCCTGAGGCTGTGACGGGTATTTTTTTTTTTTTATAATTATTGCGTGACAGGCCGTTTTCTAGCCCTACACTCCTGGGGAGGAGTCCGACGCGAGTGGGGCCGGGTTGGAACAGGTTGGCTACCAGAACCTCGTCCCACTTTAATGACCGGAAACTACAAGACTACTTCTACAAAACATGTGTTGAACATGGCGAGCTTGATTTCCAAGAAAACAAAAGAAAATTTTTTGCCCCTGGGCTTTGCTTATCGCTCTGTTACGTCTCAGCCACCACGCACCCGAGTCTAAAATTTTTAATTTTTAATTTTTTTTACCCTCTCCTCCGTGGGCTTACAGTTTGGCCATCTAAGTTTTCACCTCCTAGCCGATTCCTGTCGTGCCTATGCTTGAGTTTTTGTATATCCCGCTGGCTATCACGTATTCTGCAAACGTTTTCCAGCCTCCTTCGCCAAGCAGCTCGTGTAGAGCTGGTGCTCTCCGGCGTCCGCTGATGATGCGCCAATTGGCCAGGGCCCTCCGGCACTCGGCTAAATGTCCTACTGATGTTTCTCTCCCGCATGGGCAGACGAGTGTTGCGGATTCGTGGTTCTAGCGGCGGTGATATGCCGCGAAATCTCCATGGCCCATTCGGGTGGCTAGCAGGCGGGCGTAGAGTGCTCTGGGCAGAGCGAGTTCTGGGGGCTTTTTTCCGTCTCATTCGTAGCTCTAATTCGGCGTATCTGGTCGTTCGGGCTGGTGTCCACCACTCCGTTGTCAGTTGGTCTGAGCTATTGCGTGCCATCCGCTTGATTGAAGCTAGCGTCACCAGCCCCGAGTTGGTCGCAGGAGCCGTGTGGGCCTCGAGGGCTGCCTTGGCGAGTCGGTCTGCTGCTTCGTTGCCTCGAATGCCTTGGTGCCCGGGAACCCATCGGACTTGTACTGATGTCGTGATCTGTCGAGTCATGTGTTGGAAGCTTTGTACACGCCACGCTGACGAGGTGGTGATCCCCGTCCGTAGAGCGTGAACAGCTTCTAGGTTATCCAACAGAACATATATCGTCGTTCTATCGAGGTGTCCTTTGGAGGCTATGATGGCCTTTAGGGCTGCCATGGCTCCGTGGATTTCGGCGTCGTATACTTGTGCGCCACTGAGCGTGCCTGAGTTGTGTGACTCGGGGGATTCTGACGTGCCGCTTGGGTAGGTAACGAAGCCCCACCCGGCTTTTGCGCTGGAAGAGAGCGATCCGTCGCTATAGGCGCACAAAGTGTCTGCGGCTAGGCCGGCCAGCCACTCTGTGGTTTCTCTTGCTGCCCTTTCTTTATCCAAGTGTGGTAGTCTAGGAGGGCTGGGTCCTGGCCCTTGGAGCGGGGGTGGATCTTCAGACTCGGGGAGCAGCCGGTATGATCGCTGGTTGCGCGAGTCGTGAATGTGATCCGTTGTGCGCCGGCCTCTATTTGAAGTGCGTAGTCCGAGTCTGCGACGTGCATCCTCAGTACTCTCCCTGGATCGGAGGCGGAGAGGGTGGTTGATATCGAGGCGTCGGATTCTGGCGCTGTTAGCGAGATGTTTTTCTTCTAGGAGAACATGCGCCGGGGGTATTCCGGTCTCTCTTCGTAAGGCTACTGTTGGCATAGTCCTCCATGTGGGAATGGCTGCTCGAATGCCTGTCATGATAGAATTGTCTATGGCAGCGAGTTGCTTCCCGCAGAAATTTCTGGTTTCACCTGTATTTATAGCGCGGGTGCGATCGGGCGACCAAACTTCCGCGCCGTGCGAACGATTGTTGTCATTGGGCCTGGGGGCGGTCCTGTAGTGCACGACGCGATGCGTCGAAGGTACTGGGCGAGTCTGACTCCTTTGGATGCCCACTCAGCGGCGTGGCGGCGAAAGTTGAGACTTTTGTCAAAGAAGATGCCCAGCCAGCGGATCTCCTCGCTTGCTTGGATCGTGTGGTTACCCATTCTAATTTCGGGAAGTGTTGTGTGTCTGGAGCGCTTGCCGAGGAAGTATACGGCTTCGGCCTTCGTGGGGTCAAAAGTGACTGCATTTTCGTTAGCCCATCCTAATACTCTGTCCACCTCTTCTTGAGCCCTCGCCGCTGCGTCTGCCGGGGTGGGGCCTATTCCGAGGATTGCAACATCGTCTGCATAGCCGAATCTCCAGATGCTGCCCGCTACTAGTTCTGCCATATAGAAGATGAAGAGGATTGGTGACAGTGGTGATCCTTGTGGTAGGCCACACTCTAGTTGTCTTGGCTCCGTGATGCCCGAGTCGAAACGTACCCGGGCGGATCGGCCTCGAAGGAAGGATCTTGTCCATTCAATTATGTACTCGGGTCATCCCATCTTCCTCATCCTCTTGAGGAGTCTCTCGAAAAGTACTGCGTCGAAGGCGCCTTGGACGTCTAATGTTATCAACACTGCCTTTTGCCGCATGGTGAGGGTGTGTTCGATATCGTGGATGACGCATGCTGCCAGGTCGTTGGCGGATCTTTTGGGAACCGCACCAAACAGCTGTCTAGGTATGACTTGTCTTTCTAGTGCCGTGTGGGCCAATCTCTTAAATACTAATCTCTCTAAACCCTTTCCCAAGCAGGAGAGCTGGGCTATAGGCTACCAGCCTTTTGCCGTACTATGGTCTCGGTCGGGCTTCGGAAGCAGGATGACGTCTGCTAACTTGAAAATGTCTGGGAAGTATTTACTTTGAAGCGACCCTTCGTACAGAGCTCTGACCAAGAGGCCTATCGATGGCCATGCGGCTCGGAGTAGTCGCGTTGTGATTCCGTCAGCGCCTGGTGCTTTATCTTTGCACGCAGTTGCGGCCCATCTTGCTTCTGATTCCGTGATCTCGGTGTTCCATGGAAGGTGTTCCATCGGCGGGAAGTTTTCGGGGGCTCCTTCGTCGTCGATGTCATTCTCGTTCGTGAAACGACCTAGTAACATGTCCCTAAGGAGGTAGGCCCGACGTTCTGGGTCGGTCTCTACGCCGTTGGCTGTTCTGAGGGGGGTATTTCTGATCTGTTGTCCTCCTTTGGCCCCTCGAGCTAGCCTGTACATGTCTGTATCGGATTCAGCCTCGGCAAATTTGCGTCGCCAGAATTGTCGTTTTGCTGAGGCGACTGCTCTCCGGGTCCCTGTGTGTTCGAAAATTATTTCGTGCTTCGCGGCATTCCTGTGTCCACCATGGTGCGCTGCTCTCTGGTCTGGGAGAAGCCCTCCTTCCTGTTGCCCTGATGGCATCCCCAATTATACGTACCAGATTGTCTGCCAGTTCGTCCACTCCCTGTGCTGACTGTGGGCTCTGTTGTGTTAGTCCTCTGCTCCACTCGGCCATGGTGGTTTGGAATTCTTCGAGTGCCTCATCGTGGACACAGATCGGTCTAGAGATTTGAATTACGGCTGATGCACGCGGGTTTATCTTTGGAACATCCCCTACTAGAGTTCGGTGGTCTGACGTAGTTTCCATCCACGGTGCCACGTCGACAAGAGCTCCCGTGTTTGACCATACCAAGTCCAGAATGTTGCCCTGGTCGTGTGTGGGCACGCCGGGGCGTGATGCGAGTGACATGCTATTTTCTTGCATCCACTCTACGATGGTCTACCCATCGCCATGTAGTCGATCCACGAGGGGTTGCCATTCGGGGTGGACCGCGTTGAAATCCCCCGCAACTATAGAAGGTCCAGAGGGTGTCCAGCTGAGAAGAGGTGTGATATCTGAGCCCAGGACCCGGTATATTGAGGCGAAGGTTATGTCCTCGACCGTTACTGCGACAGCGTCGGGCGAGATCCTGCAGATAAAGTTTTGTCGGCCGTTTCTGCCTTTGCGGGTGTAAACTAGGGACCTTGGTCGTGCTGATTCCTGGCCTGTGGAAGCTGGCACAAATTTGTCCAAACCCGGGTGAGATTTTGTGAGCCATGTGCCGTCTTTCTGTGAAGCCCATGGCTCTTGTAGTAGCAGTACCTCTGTGCCTTCTTCCCAAGCAGCCTGTAGAATGATGTCCGTAGCAGGACCGCCTTTGCGCAGGTTTGCGCAGAGAAAGGAGATTGTCGAGGAGTATGTCTGTGTGGAGCTCTCTATCGGGGGCCTTACTGACATGTGGGGGTCGTAGTTGGTGGGTTCATTGCAGTAGCTGCTTCGGCCGACTTTTCCGCTTCTTTTCTCTGTATCAAGGCTTTCCGGTCTCGTTGCCCGTGCTGTCGGATTACCTCGAGTTGCTCGCGTGTCTTCTGGGTGGTCTGTCCGTTGCGGCGTGATGGGCGTGCCATGCAGCGTAGCTCATCCGCTGCATGGGGGCCGTGGCAGTTGGAGCATCGCATAATGGCCACGGGGCAATTTTCGCCTTTGTGCTCTAGGGAACCACACTTCCTGCATCTTTCGCCTCTTGAGCAGACACGGGTTGGATGGTAGCCCCAGCATCGGTTGCATTGGGTTATTTTTGGTTGGCGCTGAAATTCCGACAAACGGCCACTTGTCTCAAAAAGCCGCTCGCCCAGTTTAGGTTTGCCCGTCGCAAAGTGTATGATCCAATCCGTTGCTGGTCGTTCTTTGCTAGTTGCGAGAGCCCGTGCTGAAATCGGGGCCATGCCAGTCTTGAGCGTGGCTTCTTCGATAATCATTTCCGTCGTCACTGGAACTGTTACTAGCTGGACCCTTGTCCTTGTGCCTGATTCCCCTAGCTCAGGAAGGTCCTCGAGCGTTTGTAGGTAGTCGGGGACATTTGGGGCAAGTACTGATGTCCACTTTGATGCGGCTTCCAGCTTGAGGTCTTCCTTGGGTGCCCCTTCCACCTCATTTTCTTCCCTTTGCAGGCGATGAACCTCCTCAAGAAGGCGGTTTCTGGCTGATTCGTTAGCAGCTGTGATTGCAAAGCCTGAATTAACCGCCGTCACCTGTTGGATGGCTGAGTTGGCAACTCTGAGTTTGGCAGCCAGGCTGAGTTTCACGAAGTAGGGTGACATTGATCGCCACGGATGTCCTTCCTTAATTCTAAGGAATAGCCTTTCATCGGGCCGTGGCGTAGGAAGCTTCTTTGCCTTGGGGGTAGGCTGGGGTTGAGGTAGTTCGGTCCTGGCTGGCTGAGCTGCCTGTGCCGATGGAGCCTCGGAGGGCTTTCTTCGTGATACCTTTGTCCAGGGGCCTTCTATCAGTGGAGGTCCAGACATGGTGGGTGGCGCAGTTTTCTGGGCTGTGCTTGGGTGTAGTTGGGCATTAGCCTGTCTTTCGGCTGGTGGTTGAGAAGGTGGTTGTGTGCCCGTTGGCCTTCGCTGGGCGTGAGCTCCGGAGACCTGGGGTACGGCAGGCGCTGTTTTCTGGACCTTGTTGCGATCAGCCCTTTGTGAGATTGGTGGTCGGCTGTCCAGGGTCTGGTTGGTAGCCCGGCCTGACAGGATGTTTGTGATCTGGTCTCTGAGGCCAGCGGCTGCGATTTCCGTGTATCTGCGGATTTCGACATCGTCAATATCGTCCAGCAGGATGCAGAACCTGCTTAGGACTAGATTGGCTTGGGCCACACGCTTGTGGAAATTCTGAACTTCCGCGTCTATGCGGTCGGTTAGGCTCTTTTCGAAAGAGCTCTGCGGTCGGCTGGTACCGAACGCGTCGTTTGGGTTGGCTTGAATTGGATGGCTTGGATGGCTTGGTCGAGCGTCGACCATCATGACATCCGGGGATGTCACTCTTTCGTGGGGAGATGGGGGTGGCCGCTGGGCAGTCCCGTTGGAGAACTGCGGGGCCATTGTCGTTTGATTTTTTTTTTAAATCATTTTTGCGTATGCAGCCTGAGGCTATGACGCGAATGATTACGGAAGATATGTATGTGACGCAGAATAACTCTGTTTGACGTTTGGAACACTCATACTCAGATTTCATTTGCAGATACCACTACGAGAATAACGCCTTACGACATGTACCCTCTTCCGTGAATACCCACCACAGGTAAAAGCGAGAAAAACCTGTGGCTATCTGAGCATGCTTTCGTCATTCTACGAATACAGCATCACCGCGAGAGAAGTGGTGTGAGGGTTTTGCTGGATTCGAACAAGCTTTCACCAGTCCCAAGTGGGGCATATGTCCAAGCTACCCAGACTCTACTTGGAAGAACGGCCCGGATAGTGTACCATTGCACCATCCGACCCTCCAATGCTAGCTTGTACTAAACATTTTTCTATTATTGTCTCGTTAGAATCTTCTGTAAATATTTACATGATCATGTTACCATCTACGGGTTGTTAGTTTGTACTGGTATTGTTTGTGTCTGCGGGCTATGGGTTATGGGTTGTAACATTGGCGCTTATCATTTTTTTTCTTCTATGTATGTGTAAAATTAGATGACTGTTGGAAATATGCCAGATATGATTAATCATCTGTCTACGTTGTTGGTCTGCACGGGACCCAAGTTTCTGTACTTAGTTTCTCTCTGTAGCTCGTCAGAATTGATACGCTTTGCAACTCCATGACTGAGGAACTCATTATTTCTCAACTATGACATATTCGGTTTGTAAGACAGCATGGGGAGATTACTTAGTCCAAGGGAGAGGCGTCAACAAGAGACGGAGAACTTGTACTTAAGAATGGGTGAGATCCGTCGAGAAAAGCTAATCAATCCTTCTTCTTTCTTCGAAATTCATCTAGGAATCACTTTAAGTCTTCAGAATCTTTGTTACTTTCGAAAGCATATTTATTCGATTACATGAATTTTACACATTCACGTGACCTTTTTGCTAACCAAATTTCGGGAACTAGACGATGAAAGGCATAAATGATGATGTGCCCTTCGCCGAGGGGCATTTTCTACAGTCAAAGCTTGGATTGTGAGAATGTGTCATCCTAGTCAGAATCCATCGGTATTAGGCGGTGATTAGCATGCACACTGACGACCTGAGTCAGGCGTCAAAAGATCTCATGATCAGCCACGAGGCCGAAAACTAGTAGCTGGCAGGCTCACATTCGTCCCGATTTATTACAAACATTGGGATACTCAAAATCATAACATCAGAGGATTCTCTCTGACTTTATGTCGAGCCGGGAACTCAAGTAGAATGAGAAGTAGCTATCTAGCGATAGAAATTTACGGGGACTCAGTGTATCAGCACCACTGAGATGTACCACTTCGATAGATACTTGATTCAATACATTTGGCTATTCAGCAAACGTCTGATCAATCCGCGTGATATCTTCTACGAAGTTTACACCTTCGTCACAACTCCACATATCGCTAGATATAGACCTGTATATCTACATCAGATAACTTGTATACCGGAAGCCATCCGTCCCATCACACAAGTCAAACAGGTGAAGATTCAACTTCTGCGAAATTCATGCACAGATCACAATATTTGACCCTCATTGACTCGCCAAAATTCCACAACGCTATGCGCGGAGAAAAGTCAAGCGAAGTTCAGTTATCCGAGGCTTGCCGGTCAATGGAGCGAGCCCTCGGCCGGGAGGGTTTCATGCACCAGCACATCCATGTCCTCTATACCGGAGCGCCCTGGCCGCTGCTTCATTTAGGTATGGCGCTCGGCAGATGTCGGTATATCGGGAGTTGTCCCCGGCTCGCCACATCTCACCGCCTCACTCCCGGAACTAAAGTCATCGACCCATTCCACGGACGCCTCTTCTGGAATATCCTTTATCCTTAGTCCCCTGCAAATTTGTCTGGGGCTAGGGATACTGGACAGTCTTGTACCGGGGTACCCGACCTGATCATGTACCGTGTCTCAACCCTCAAGATTGTTACGAATTAGCGTTAATTTCGTCTGTCTTTGCCCTTCTCACTACCGGCTCAATCTGCAGAATGAACGCCGACTGCGAACAATCTGCAGGGCTGCAACACTGTCCGGGTCCGAGTTGCGACCTCGTGTATTTGTAGCGCCGTTGGGTCATGTGTTCTCCCCCCAAAACTACAAAACGGCCATAAATTGAGATGGAAGTTGGCCTGTACATGTACGTACACGGTCTTGCAGGGATCAGACTTGTTGCAAGATGAGGTTTACTTTGCGCGTCAGTGTGAGGCAATGCCGGTGAACAATGTTAATAACTCCTATCAACCTGCGACACGTGTTATCCCTACCGTACAGTATCTGATCATACCTTGTACTTCTGCCATGGGCAACGACTACATGCCGTACATATATGTGCGTGTGCAGGTCATCCCTGAAGCTCTGCGCGCTGAGGGTCCGCTTCATCTCTTCGAACGATTGTTGACACATCAGCGCCATCACGGTCATCCTTCTCGTGATGCTGCAAAAAGATTTACACGCAATCGGAAGAAGTTTTGCAATTCATCGTTGCAGAGACGGTTCTTTTGATTGACCAGTCATACTCCAATTTGTGCATCATCATTGCCCTCGCACATTGTAGATACGTACAATGGGAAAAATTATACCGGTACTCTTTTTCAGAATCAAATTTGTACGAAATCCCTGTCACACTGAGCTATATATATTTGTTATACTGCTAATCAAGATCGACTTGGTGCGAGAATTGATTTGCCATTGTCAGTAATTGATTGAGATCCCTTTTTGGATGTTAACGCAGGTAATTTACAATAAAACCGGGAATTTGACAAGTTCTAGTCCTAGAACCATAATGATAAACAGGGCTTGATCATGTACGGGCCCCCCACCCATGTCCTATCAGCGCCTCTCGGAATTTTTATGTTGAACCATCTACCAGAATGCGCGAAAATGATACGTGGGGTGGGGGCAGTCCGTACGTGATCAGGCCCTGTAAATTGAGGCACACAGCTACTCATACTAGATCGACAGCCTTTCGGGCATGACATAAAGTCGAGCGTGCTCGAGACTGCATTTCATTCCACGATCGCAGGCTGGATTCTATGATGTGAGATTAACGTATAGTATCGCGATTTCTTTTTCCAATTCAAGAGAACGTACAGTCGTCCCTCTCTAACTCGATAGTGGGTCCCGGTATAAGTGTTGAAAATATTCATTGTAACTTGGAGTTTTATATTTGCAACACTTACCCTTACAGGTCATTTTGCGCGCAGGGGTAAGTATTGCAAATGTAAATGATTGAATTTCAATGATTATTTTCAACACTTATACCGGGACCTACTATCGAGTTAGAGAGGAACGACTGTAATTTCAGAAAGTCGAGCGGACCGGTGCGGGTCGGCACTTGTAGATCGTTGTGGCTTGGCGCACAGGGATGTGCGTCACGCCTCGACGTTAGGTGAGGGGACACGTTTGGATCCACACAAGCTTGGCGAAGCTAGGCGGGTCGTGGCGTATCTTGAATAAGTCAATCCCGGGACGATGCGCGCTCTCAAGTCTACATAGCTATCCTGCAGGATAAGGACGGATGTGGTCCTTTATCCTATACACAGTTAGATGGGACTAGAGATAACGTAAATTCTTGTTCTGAAATCGTGTATCAGAGAGAATAGCAGGGGTTACCAGGTCGGATGGTGCAGCGGCACAGCATCTAGACCTTTCTCCCACCTGAGTCAAGATAGCTTGGACACATAGCCCACGTGAGACGGGAAAAAGCGGGTTTGAATCTAGCAATCCACATTCTCTCGCAATGAGTTCGTATTCTCAGATTGATGAATGTATACTCCGATCAGCACTAGGCGGGCTCGCGGTCTTTTCTGTGGTAGGAATTCATGAAGGAAGTCACATGCTGTAGGGGTTCACTATGTCGTGGTCTCCGCAAAATGAAATCAAGTATGAGCGTTCCAATCGTCAAAACTGAGTCGTTCGAGAGATATTACGTATCTTCGAACACGACTGTAAGGATTTGGCAGGACACCAAATCAGGTACACGAAAATAAAGATAAAAGTCAGGGATGAACGACGTTGATGAAGACTGGTTGACTCAACTAGTGACAACATCTAGATCCCCTCCTGCTCCCGTCGACACGACGTCAGTGACGAGCGGGACGTCCCCTACGCGGATACCTAGTCACGCTCTAACCGACAGGGCTATCCATGTAAAGACATGTCCATACCCCCACCCATCCAAGCGCTCAAATCGGCCTCTCACAGCCCGGCGAGAGGACCGTACCGTGTCCCGCTAGATTCAACCTGTAGCGCCCATCAAACGACCCCTCTCGGATAAGACGTCGTCAAACGTGCATCTCCGCGTCCTCCATCGTCATCGTCATTGTCACCATGACCATCACCGCACCCGCCAATGAGAATCCGCGCAGCCAAGTGAGGTGATGCGTGATCCCAAGGGGATTGGCCCAATGGAACACAGGTCATCATCTCGGGTCGAGAAATGGATTCCGTCGCAAGCATGACTCGCGGACGATGGCGTCCGCGTTCAGCGGAGAGTCACTCAGGCTCTCTTATGCACTCGCATCGCGTCGCATCGCATCGTCTCGAGACAATGCGGAATAATGCGCAAATATCCGCGGCTTGTCACTGACCCATTCCTTGGGGCGCAACGGATATGCATCGGATCGGGACATCTACGACTGATGCTCCGATCGAATCAATCGGGACTGATTTTCACCCGTTGATCATCATATATTTGATATACCAAGTCCTGACCTGTGCTATCTCGACGCCTTGTTTGGAATGGTGTTTGTTCGTGCTATGTAGAGTCCAAGACTATTATCACACTAGGGCTCCTCTCTGACCCAGGCCACACCTTCGACAGTGCTCCTATCCCCTTTTACCTCGAGCCTAAGATCATTGATACGTTGACCCATGACGGGTAGCCATTTAGTTCAGTGATTACCCGTAGAATTCAACCACCTTTTCCATTAAGCCTTCTGCTCACAAAAAAATTGAAAAAGAGCAGCCATGGAAAACGCTACGCGGGAAAAAGTCTCAAAAAAACCTGCAACCCCGGCCAGGCGAGACCTAGACACCAGAGCCACACGAGCTGCGTATCCCCATCTGTATCTCCCTATCTCTACGCCTTGGTTAGATAGCTTGTTAGTGTGGATGAGAACTTCTTGCCACTCAACCAGCAAAGTCGTTATTCTTGTCACTTCCACTTTATTACACGCATCTCAACTCATTCCCAACAGTACATGTACTTGCCATGGTAGCCACGCGCTTGTTGACTATGATTCCCACATTTCATGCTCCGGTTACCGCTGTATGTAGCTACATCGTCAAATTCAATAGGATGGTGAGTAAGTCGATATGTGGTTGGGAGGCGATGAAGGGAGGATACTTAAGCCCCATCGGTAGGCGAGTGAAAAAAAAGGAGAGCCACAGTGTTAAGTGCTATACATGAATATTCAAGTTGATGATTACTATCTTTATAACATGATTCATTAGTCATTACCAGTACATGTACATATTATTCCCCAGACTACTCAAGAAACTGCCAACTAATTTAGGTTGATCAAATTTCGTTCTTCTCGTCATAACATGAAGCAGCCAAATCTAAATATTTACCTAGATGCAAGCCCAAAATATTAAAATCTATGAAAGATCACACACTAGCCTAAGCCAACAGGGTTCCCGCCCACGGTCTGTGCATCGCAAAAAGCTTTTTTAGTATATGCAGGATGTGTATATGAGCGTTACAGCCAGCGCTTCTAAAAATGAATATATACCAGAAAGAAATCGAACAGAAGAAAACTCTGATACAAAATTAAGTAGGTTTGTTACAATAGCCAGACAAATAGAAATTTGCCCGTGGCATGGCTCAAGTCATTGGATTCAAAAATGGACTAATTAGCAGCTCTTCTGCAGTTGGTCTTTTGGAGAGCTCAACTTCGAATGCGTTCTTCAAGAATGTCTGAGCCTCACTGCTGGCATGATCTGGGATTTTTGGGCTAACTTTTGCTCCACCAATTTTAAAAATAGCCTGAAGTTGAGAACAATCTGGGTGAGGATGAGTGCCAGTCATCATCTCAACAACGAGACACCCAAGAGACCAGATATCAGCTTTCAGAGTATATGAGGTCTGCTTAACGACCTCGGGGGCCATCCAGAAAACGGATCCTTGGAGCGATGATCGATTTTTGTTATTTCCAGCTGCACTAAGTAGATTTGATGCTTCCATCTTCTTGGAGATACCAAAGTCAGAAATTTTGATTCCACCCTTATTATCGACGAGGATATTTGCGCCTTTGATGTCGCGGTGAATAATTTCGCGGCCGTGCAGATAAGCAAGACCCGTGACAATTTGCCGTACAAAGTTTCGAATCAAAGGCTCCCGGAGCACGCCATAAGAGTTGAGCATAGTTTGTACAGAACCGCCGGGAACGTATTCAAGAAAAATATTTAAATGGTCATTCGATGAACTAGCCCCTAAGTATTGAACGATGTTTGGATGCTGGAGGTCTCGTAGAAGGCTAATTTCGCGTTTTAAGGCATCAATCATGCTCTTTTTCCGTGAATCAGTAGCACTATTTGTTCCTGGCGAAGGAGCCTCCACCTGCTTCACTGCTAATAACTCCCCAGTCACAGCATGGAGGGCTATGTAGACACTACCGAATGATCCCTGTCCGATCAAGGCACCTTTCATCCATTTAGAATCATCCCATGAATCACCGGCAAGAAAACTCTGCAATTCTAAATCTTCCTCCTCATCGTCATCGTTGAGCGCTTGACTGATATCACGCAAGGGACTTCCAGTATCGGTAGACCTATCGTCGGAATAACTGGCTCTACTATGACGATTGCTTCCGCTCATGCCGCCGAATGTATCAGATCCCCAGTCAGACGACGCAAATGATTTGCGTATTGTCTGATCGGATGCTTCTTCCTGAAGAGGCTCGAGCAGGGATGAGGCTGTGGAGTCACGATACCTGGATATATTTGCTCGTGGAAATTCGACAGGTTTGGTAACTTTGGCAACATGACTGTTACCAGCTAGCCACACATCGGCAATTGTTGGCATTGGAGGCGCGTTTTCGATACTCGATGCATAGCTGAAATTACTAGCCACACTAAGCCGGCTATTGACTTTACTGAGACGAGTAGATCTTCGAAGGGAAAGTCGCGCCGTCCGATCAATTTGTTCCCTGGGATGATTCGGGAAATACGTAGAGAGATCAGAAGTTATCAACTCACTCGGGGGCCGCGCACCAAAGAATTGTCGAAAACTGCCTTTCTTCACCTCATCTTTGCCCTCTGGACGAAGAAGATTTGCATCTTTGGATGGCTCTCGTATCAATGGAGCTCGTTCTAGATCTTTGGCTGCATTATTTACATTTCTCTCCCTTTCATTATCAGCAGATTTGTTCGATGAGTATGAGACCGGTTGAAATGAATGTGGCATTCCGTTTCTCCACGCGTCTCCAAGTGCCTTGGAAATCTTCGACTGATTCTTCTTCTCGGGATTAATGTTGGCTCGATTGTGAACCGCGGATGCTTCCTCCATCGCGATTGCTGCTGCTCGTTGAAGCTCAGCGCTTCTTGGTTCTCCCTCATGGATCTTGCGTAGTATTAACCTATTTCTTTCTGATCGCGTTGTATCTTTAATTATCTTCCATAACTCGGATTCTGGCACTTGTCTGCAATGGCTCGGATCAGGATCAAGGCCATCTAAGACGTAAAAATGATAATTTCTGTAGCGGTCTTCTCGGTACCCAAATTTCCGTAGAACCATTCTCATAACTTCGTCATATGAATTGCAGTCGCCCACCCGAAAACTTTTTGAAGCTCCGCCTGAAGTAATTACTCGAATGATATCCGAACCATATGGCAGCTGACCCATCATTGACCCATCAATACTTCCATTACCGCGCGTGTGACTGGTTTGTACAAGCCGCGTAGCGTGAGTGTTTGTCGGATGTAACTCAGGCGTGCTTGGTCTGCGCTGGGCTGATAAGTTCGATGTGCAAGATCCGATTGAAGAAACTGAAGGATTCTCTCTTTTCGTCGATTCGGGAGGACTGGTTGTTGTGTAAGACCTACTTTGCGTCCCTGAAAGCGGTTCGGATGTGAGAGAAGAGATCGATCTTGATTCAGACCTCTTTGAATTGTCAATTCTCACCGAGCCAAAATTCGTCGTGTCAAACTGTTTGGAGTACCTTTTACTTGTGGAGACATTCGAAATAGATCGATTTGCAGTATTTAGGGGGCGTGGTGAATCAGAAGATAAAGGTGTAAATGTGTCATAGCCAGCAACCGACTCCTTTTCGCGCAATTAGTAGAGGAAAAGCATGTGGATACTTAAGCTTCGCTTTGCTTACCCTATTTCTCTTTTTTTGGTTGGCATATGCTTTTGTTCGCAGCTTCTTTATATGTAAGAACAGACGAACTCGATCGCCAATTTTTTCTATGCCAACTTCTTGTAGCACGGCCTTATCCATTTCCAAAAGGTTTTCTCCATTGATATTATTATTACGGAACAGCTTCTCATACTCTCCACAATTGACGCTACGTAACCAATCACACACCCTCTCTTCATCCCATCCCTTTGCATCTTCGGCCTTCTCGGGATCAGACAATTCAGATCCAACTGGACTGATCGGATCTTGAGTTGAATTTTGGGCTTCGGGTATCCTTCGTCGTGTGGCTAGAGAACTCGGAACGGAAGGAATGGTGGAAATCGCGGATGGAGCCAACGGGGCGGGATACGGCGATTTTGATGCAAGCATCGCCATGTCAAGCTGGATAGATAGCTAATTCTGTAGATTTCGGAGGAATCAAAGACCTCTGCTTGGGTCTTAAGTAGCCCTGATGGGTGAGCTTGAGTACAGTGTTGTACTATTGGGAATATGTCACGAACACAACTTATCGATCTTTTTGTGGAGAGAGTTAATACGAAAAATAACTTCGCCGGATAAGACAACTTTTCTTTTCACCGGTCCAAGAATATACTAGCCACAACGTATGGCGCCGCTGAAGTAAGAATACTGTCGTGTTATCGGCCACTAAGATTGCAGACAGTGCATGAGGGTTGAGAGGAATCGAGGAGGGAAGTGGAGGAAGAAATGAGGGAAGCGAAAATGCAATCTCAATGAGATGAGAAGGTCAGTGATAATTGAATTATGATAAATAACTTCTCTTTTCCCGCTCATTTAGATGTCATTTTGAACGATACCTAGAGCGCAAGAGAGGGCAGGCTTTACATGTTGAACAATATTACCTAATATCCTTGTAATACTTCGAGGTAGGCCAGTACCCCCTAGCACACAAAGGCGATGCTAGGCCTTGCCCGTCTGGATCTGAAACGCGCGAAAAGCGCACGAGCATATTTTAGAATTTATACTAGTAAGCGAAGGGACAAGGAAAAAGGTATGCGCTAGCCATGACCGCGGAAACAGGGATCAGTCAGCTAATGACTCAGTGTAAGTCATGTCAAATGTCTGTTCAAAATCTATGGTTATCGCTTTCAATGTTTTTCCCCAACTTGGTCATTCATTTATCCTTGCTACGGTATTCTTTCGTTTAATTTTCGTTGAACTTCCACGAAGTATTTGAGAATTTGCTTATCTCGCGCTAGGTTTGCCCGATCACCTATATGATCGGACGTAAGAGTAGTACTGTGTATGAACATGAAACATCGTTAGTGTGATCCAGGATGAACTTTCTCTGTTTCCCAATGCATAATTATTCATAAAAATGTACTCCTGTTAATCCCTGAATCTACGTGATGAACGTACATTTTGTCCTGCTATACGTGTAAACAGACACACTATATACTTACCACCGAGGTAAACGTCTTTTGCGTTTCTACCACTCTGACTACAGTCGTCCCTCTCTAACTAGATAGTGGGTCCCGGTATAATTGTTGAAAATATTCATTGAAATTCAACCATTTACATTTGCAATACTTACCCCTGCACGCAAAAAGACCTGTAAGGGTAAGTGTTGCAAATATAAAAGTCCAAGTTACAGTGAATATATTCAACACTTATACCGGGACCCATTATCGAGTTAGAGAGGGACGACTGTAAACGATTAAAATTAAGATATTTTTGGGCATAAAGTATATCACGTCTTGTTAGGGGATCACAACAAAGGATTACGCAATTAATTTAAAAGCTATCACAAAATCTGAATTATAAGAATACCCGAAGCATCGAACCGCTTTTCAGCCGCGTAGGTCAGAGTCTTTAACTTCCTTTCCACCAACACCACATAGATCTCGTTTCACGTGTGCCGCATTTCCATTCGTCATCTCAGATTTCTTACCTTTGGCCAACGGTCTTTGCATGACTTGCCATCGGTCATGAGAGGGAAGCGGGAAATATTCTCCCATCAAAGGTGATCTATCCCACACCTCCGAGAACTCTCTCCTTGACACCTTGGAATCGATGGACTCTTATTCATGAATGTCCTTCTGCTTCTCATGTGGCAATCACACCGACTGTGAGTACATCCATCCGTATCATGACCACATTGTGTGAAAGACGAGCCATAGGCTCAGTGAGCGTCTTCACACGGGTCAGGCTTCACACATCCCAACGTGGCCCTTGAACGTATCTTTTCCATGACCCTGGGTAAGAAAATGATCGTATAGCCTTGTTGGGTCTATCCCATTTACATCTCCGCTCTTGTCTCACTTGACCCAGGTGACAATTGGTTTCCGTCGTAAATATAGAGCTCTCGCTGTTCTACATTATTTCTCTCTCTCCATGTCAGTTTTTGTTTGCGCCAGCTGAAATAAGTGGCAGTGCTCTACAAAGATCAGCTCAGGCACCGATGCGGGACGTGACCAGATTTTTCTGGAGCAATCGCCACGACAAATACTCTTTGAAATCTTATCGTTCAGACGTGAAAATTTTGTAGATTTTTTATTTCTTTCTGATGATCGATGAAACACATCTGTTGGACCATGTATATGTCATCGTCGAACTCACGACCTGACCGGGGCACATTGACGCGGACTGACAATTCTCCATGTATTTAAAAACGCTCCTGACTATACCAGGAATTGAGCCGTGGTGGTAAAACTTGGTCGCAGGTGGAAGAATCATTGATGCCATGCCTGTACGTGCCGCTCTGTTGCGACTATCATGAGCTGGTAACATGAAACGTGCTTCGTCAGGATTGATTTTTTCATCGATTGGGTATATTTTTTGCATGTCAACGTACGTCCTATCGAAAGACACCGACTGCAAACTCCGATTGAGCGAAAGCATCGACAATTTCTAAAGCCATGATGCGTGCGCTCGCACGAGAGTGCTTTGGGTTGGTGAGGTGTTGGTTTTGGAATGTGATGGATTAAGTTCGTCGTAGGTTCGGATGGTGCAGTGGTACACCGTCCGGGCCGTTCTCCCAAGTTGAGTTTGGATAACTTGGACACATGCCCCACTTGAGACATGACTTGGATCCAGCAAGACCCTTACGCATCTCTCGCGCTGATGTCATATTTATAGGATGACGAAAGTATATTCAGATAACCATGGGGTTTTTCTCACTTTTCCTTATGCTGGGTATTCACGGAAAAGGGTACATACTGCAAGGTGTTATCCTCGCGGTAGTATCTACAAATGAAATCTAAGTACACTCCAACCTCATCTATAGCGATGTGGGTCCCGGTATAAGTGTTGAAAATATTCATGATGATTCAACCATTTACATTTGCAATACTTACTCCTGCACGCAAAATGACCTCAAAAGGTAAGTGTTGCAACTATAAAAGTCCAAGTTACAATGAATATTTTCAACACTTATACCGTGACCCACTATCGCTATAGATGAGGTTGGACTGTATGAGTGTTCCAAACGTCAAACTTACATATCTTCCGTAATGATTCGCGTCATAGCCTTATGCTGCATGCGCAAGGTTGATGTTTAAAAAAAACAGAGTTCGTCGTAAAGTGACTACCATCTTTCCTGCTGAGCTTAATCACACAGGTCCACTTAGCTCGGAAGTTCTACAACAAATGAAGTTCTCAGTTGACAACTTTTATGGTTGATGAATATGATTGATGACTAATACCGATATCCGACTGGTAGTATGCAGACTCAGTTCTCGGATGAGGACAGTATTTCAGCCCTAAAGTTTGATACATGCTGACGCTAATTTTGTACGTCATCAACATACATAATCTGATTGCGACGTATAAAATTAGCGTCAGCTACTAACAATCTTAAGGACTGAGACACTGTACCTGGACATGCACCACTAGTAATAATACTTCCCTGGAACCCCTATCACGACCAAGATGGCGCAGGTTTCTGTTCGCGGGGGTACTGCGAACATGAATGGGAACATGCAATGCAACCAATGTCTCAACCCTCACGATCTTTAGGGGTTGAAGGTTATTTTGTTTGTCGTGCCATGCAATTACTCGACGCACAAATCAAACTTCGATTCCAACCACTCACAATCTTTATTCCTGTAGTGCTACATCGTACATTTACTCCTCATACACCTGCAAAGCAGAACCGGCTGGCAAAGTCGAACTCTTCACATTCACGCAATGCCAGCGTTGAATGCTTAGTGTGTTGGCATACCTAGGATAGCCATGAAGATTCGCAATTGGATCGCAACCAATGTATACGCTTCATCTTCCTCAGTCAAAGTTCACCGGAGCATCCGTCAATTCAATCCGATAAGACTACTTTTGCCAATCCGCCGCTTTCAACCTCCTGAAGTATCGATCTACAAACCCTACCAACAACCTCGTGGACCGGACTATCACGATCTTCTGCGTTGCTTCGGCGCACCTCCATCTACAGGCTCACGATGCCACGAATGCCTGACGGAAGAACAGAGTCGGAGGGCACAAAGATAGAGAGGTTGTAATGACTTTGAAAGGCCAGGTTACGGTAGGAATCTACGAGAGAAAGAGGGATTAGGATTTTAACAAGTGGAAGGGACGTGATGGTTTTTAGAGAGGATATCTGATTCTGCGTCTGAATTTTTGACTTTGGGAGTGTTGTGGGTGCAAAAGATTTACGGTTCGGATAAGTGCTGTCACCACTTTTGGAATCTGACAACGTTTCCTTTTGGGAGCAAGCAATGCGACTTCGGTCGTGACGACTGTCTCGGCGCAAGTTGTTGTACGAGTGGAATATCTCCTTGTTACGTGGACGCTCCCGGCGAGGTGGAAGGGAGAAATGCTGGGCGGCGCACCTTTGGCACTCGTACGCCTAATTTGCTTTCTTTTTTTTCAGTAATTAGTTGCCAGCAATGGTCAGGGAATTAGGTGGTTTAGGGTCTCTAGGGATCGGCTTCCCGTTTCACGCCCCGTATGTACAGGGCATGTGCCTGATACGTTAACAATTCACTTAAATACATAGCTGAACCCATCCATGTCCATGTAAAATAGCGGTAAAATCCAACCTCATCTATAGCAATCCCCCGAGTAACGATATCTCATTTATAGCGATATATTTACCCCTCACCGTCAGAACCTCACCAAATTATCGCTTCTTCTCCTCTTCAACGATTATACGATATCCCTCCAGACTCCAGGCCAAAATATAGTTATCAATGGCCAAGAGAAACGCCTTCTCGGAGGCTGAGAAGCTGGCTCTTCGGCAGCACAGCCAGCTACACCCTTCCTATACCCAGAAAGAGCTTTGTACATGGTTCGAGGCTACCTTTCATAAGTCTATCAGGCAGAATACAGTGTCAGAGATTCTCAGCAAGCGTTACGAACACCATGACAGCCAAGAAGCAGTGCAGCTACAGTGGAAGAAGCAGCGGAAGCCTACCTACTGTCAGAGCTGCTTTCTAACTGCTCGGATCATCGGTATTTTATGGACCGTTACACTCTACTGTTGATCTTTTATTTCCGACATTAGCAGGGGTCTCATTAGGGTTTATGGGTGCTGATCGGAGTTATCTGGGGTTAAGGTATCATTTAATATTTGGTGAAAGAACAGGGAGTCTTCGGGAGTTCGTTCCTCTTTCTTCAGTGCTAGTCTGTGAGATATGTATAATTAGGTAGCTGCGCAATCCTTTAGAGATTGTGCGACGTCTTCGTTAATAAAATTTATCCCTTCCACGAACCCTCCAAATTTCTTACAATCTTCCCCTATAACTCATCATATTCTAAGATTACGTCGCACCACTATTATCCGGCCCCTCCTTCCACCTCCCATCACAACGTCTTCCGCTAAATCATTTTCAAATTCCGAAGAATTTATAGCTCATCGACAGAAGATTGACGAGGAATCAGGGCATGCCTTGGTCGCCGAATTCTTCAACAGGGGTATCGAACACCATACCCGATCGGAAAAACTTTCGGCCGAACTCTCCTCTGCTCGGCGTAAAATATTTGAAATACAGGCTGTCAATACTGAACTTCGCAACGAAATAGCTGCAAACATATCCTCTTCGTCTGATCTGCTCCAATCTTCAGAAGTAGATAAGTATTTCCCTGCTGAGAACCAAAATCTGATCAAATCTCTCGAGGCTAGGCTTGCTTCTACATCTGAGTCGGGAATTCCTTCAGGGGGTGTCAATAAATCTGAACTATTTCGGATTGACGAGGAGTTCACCGAGTTAGACAAGTCACTCTACCCATCTTTTCAGAGGCAGATCAAAATTGCCTTTGCACAAAATTCTGATAGGTATACCGGGCTGCAGTCGCAGATTTCGCTAATATATAAGAACCTTGGTCCCGGTCCAAAGTCATTTCTCGATCGACACCTCTCTGACTCGGGTAAATTTCAGTTTGAATAATTAATCAGCCGTATGAGACGTGCTTGAAATTTCCTAAAAGAATCTGAATGAGGAAGATGATGCTCGTGAAGCCCTCAACAGTCTTAGGCAGTCGTCCCAGCCGTTCGGTATGTATCTGTCCGAATTTCAACGTCTTCATAATCCCTCTAGAATATCTGACCATAAGACATTGATATCTTGTATGCGAGACGGTATCACACCCGAGCTTCGTTCTTGTGTGAGCCAGTACCAGGACATCCACAAGACATACACATTTGACGAATACGTGAACCTGTGCAAGGATTGTGTAGTCCGTTTGGGACTTAACCGGCCATCGAATACGACGCCGGCAAATCTGACTCCCTCTCGGGTGAATCATCCGACCCTCTCTCAGGGAAACCATCTGACTCCCTCTCGGGGCTTTAATCTGACCCCTCCTAGATCTCATCCAACGCTTAATCCTGTTGCAAGTGGTGCCAACGTTGTACCGTTGGGAGGGGATCCCATGGAGCTAGATCAATACGACATCTCACATTTTGGACAGGATGGTAATATAACTCCGGAGGAACGTCAAAGGCGATTAAAACTAAAGCTTTGCATGAGATGTGGGGGTCCAGGCCACCGAGCTGACAATTGCCGTCCGAAAAATAAAGGCAAGGGCAAAATGATTGCTCTAGCAGAAGTCGACGAGGGAATGAGTTTTGAATATGGTTCATCTGAGTTAAAAGATTAGACTGCAGCTAATGTTACAGTTGTAGTCTATCAAATCTGTACAATAAATCTGAATTAGTTATCTCCTCCTTGCTCAACCCAAATAAATTGAACGCGCTCAAATTAGCCTGTTCTATCGTCAATCACTCTTTAACCTTAAAGAATTGTGCATTCATTGACTCAGGAGGAAACGGTTTCGGCTTTATTGACTCAGATTTTGTGCAAAAATCTAATTTAAAACTAATCTCACTATCATCACCACGAGTGTTCGTGTTGTCGACGGCAGAAAATCAATAGCTGGCATGATTACTCATTTTGTGAAAATTCCTCTTAGTATCGGTAACCATTTTGAAATAGCTGATCTGTTTGTTACACGCTTAGGTCGTTATCCAATAATCTTGGGCCATGGTTGGCTTTCTCATCATAATCCAAATATCGATTGGAGTTCCAATTCTATCCGATTTAATTCGTCCTTTTGCACCACCATCTGTACAAAAACATCTGTTGCTAACCAGTAAATACAATCTCACAAATCAATAATTTAGGGTCTAGATTCATCTAGTCTCGACCACCTTCTAATAATTCCCTTAAAATCTATACCTCTGGATATCAAATTGATAGAGGAGGCTCCATTTAAACTTTTAGTAGGACAAGACTCCAATGATATCTTTACTCTGACAATCCATGCACTTGATCAAGCGCCCTCGAAAGAATCGGAAGTGCTACATGATAAGCTTCCGCCATGGCTTAACCACCAGGCTAAGGCGTTTTCAAAGCTCGAATCTCGCGTCCTGCCCCCACACAGGACCATTGACCATAAGATCGTGCTAAAAGACGGGGCACAACCACCTTTCAGAAAACTATACGGTATGACAAGAGAGGAGCTTCTCGCACTTCGGGAATGGCTTAACGATAGCCTGTCCAAATGGTTTATTCGAGCGAGCTCTTCACCCGCAGCCTCACCAGTTCTGTTCGTCAAGAAGTCGGATGGAACGTTAGGTCTCTGCATGGATTACCGAGATCTCAATTCTATTATAATAAAAAATAGCTAGCCGATCCCATTGATATCGGAAACCCTCGATAGGTTATCAAAAGCCAGGTACTTCACAAAACTTGATGTAATCTCTGCATTAACCGTATCAGAATCGCCAAGGGAGACAAATGGAAAACTGCATTCCGAACCAGTTATGGTCTTTTCGAATCACTAGTTATGCCATTCGGGCTGACCAACGTGCCAAGTACATTTCAAAGTTACATCAACAACACCCTTCAGCAATTCCTTGATGTATTTTGCACAGCATATCTAGATGATGTCCTAGTCTACAGCAATACTAGAGAGGAGCATAGAAATCATGTAAATCTAGTATTAGATAAACTTAGAAATGCAGGTCTGCAGTTAGACATAAAAAAATGCAAATTCGAGGCCACCGAGGTCAAATATCTGGGTCTTGTAATCTCACGAAGAGGCATTGAAATAGACCCAGTTAAAATCGAGTGTGTCAATTCATGGAAGACGCCATCATGTGTTAAAGACATTCAAGCTTTCCTCGGTTTAGCCAACTTCTACCGTCGATTTTTCAGATCATTCTCACTTGTCGTACGCCCCATTACCGAGCTAACCAAAAAAAAGGTTACGTGGGTTTGGTCTTCTGACTACGATCAAGCATTCAACTCTCTTAAATCTGCGTTTATCAGGTCTCCTGTTCTTCGGCACTTTGACCCAGACCGACGCTGTATAGTAGAAGTAGACTCAAGCGAATGGGCACATGGATGCATCCTTTCTCAGTATGACAATGAGGGCATCCTACATCCAGTAGCATACTTCTCAGGTAAACTTAATCCGGCGCAAATTAGTGATGAGATCTACGACAAAGAACTGTTTGCAATCGTAACTGCCTTCGAGCACTGGCGTCCAGAACTCCTGGGTACTGAACAACTCGTATCAGTCGTGTCTGATCATAAAAAACTCTATTATTACATGTCAACAAAAACGCTGAATAGACGCCAAGCAAGATGGTCCGAATTTCTAACTCAATTTAATTTTGTGATTTCTTACCGTCCAGGTAAATTTGGGGGAAAGCCAGACGCACTAACTCGTCGGTCAGAGGACCTCCCGAAAAATAAGGAGGATGATCGCCTCCGCCAACAGTATCAGACAGTAATAAAGCCCCATAATGTTGACCCCAAAATAGTTCTTTGCAAAAAAAAAGACTTTCACTTGGCTCCTTCATCTATGGAAGTCTCTGCTTCCTTAACAAGTTCCATAAAATCTATCAAATCAATGATAGTTAAGGGTTATCGGGAGGACAAGGCTATTCATGGCTATAATAAGGCTCTTCTAGGTCCAGGGACCCATCGGTCTAAACATCTAAACCTTTCTCGTTGCAGCGTGAAGGACTGTAAACTTTAGTTCGATAATTTAATTTACATACCAAATAGCCCTGAACTTAAACTGCATCTGATCAAAAGCTGTCACGATCACCCCAGCGGTGGAAACCACGAAAGTAATAAGGTCTTCTCCATCATCTCCCGCGATTACTGGTGGCCGACATCACAGTCTAGATAAGAGCGCTTGCGCAGCTAAATGAATAGAGGTAGTTTGTAGTCGAACGACAACTACTGGCAAACTGCGGCTAATTGCGGATGACTGCTGAATGTTTCGGAGCCGATCTTGCCCCGAAATCTCAACCAAAATAAACTGCTGAGATTGCTGCCGCCTGAACGACTGGCCGGCTGATGAAACTGCTGAAATGACTGCCGAGTGAACGACTGAACGACTGACTGAACTGCTGGAATGGCTGCCGACTGAACGACTGGCCGACTTGTTAGAAACGAAAACGTATTGTGTCATGGAGTAGAATCATCCGTTTTGTGTTTGATGTTCCCAAGAAAGATGTGCTAGTCGCTGAAGGTGAAACGTGACGTTAGAAAGCTGTTTACAATTTGGTAGTATCGCATGAATTAGGTGTGGCTGTATCTAATACTAATGTAATTAATTTAAGTACCTCGGTATAGACTTGATCAAGAAGTTAAGTGAATAAAAATACTAAATATCTGGATATATTTTTATTCTGTGATTCTGTGAATTCCAACACAACTGACTGAACGGCTGAAATGGCTGACGACAAAACGACTGGCCGACTGACTGAAAAAAAAGGAAGAGATAGAATATATGTCTGCAAATAACTTTATGACTGACTAAAAAATGATCAACAAATGACTGACGAATGACTGAATGAATAACCTAATGAATGGCTAACTGACTGCGAATTATTGTGATTGCGAATGACTACGAATGACTGAATGAATAACTTAATGAATGGCTGACTAACTGCGTATGACTGACGGATGATGGACTGACCAGCGGCTGACTGCCAATATCGACAACTGAACGGCTGAGCTGATCCAACCAAAAGTAACAGGCAAAATGTAGAAGAATCACATCTAATGACAAGCTGTGGTTCACTGTGGCTGACTGTTAAATATTCCGGCTATTTGGTGGCTGCCAGTGGTACCTTGGTTTTTGTTTCGAAAGGCTTGGCCCGCTCTGCAGAGTTATCACTTACTGCATCTAGCTTGTCGAAGCCACTATACTTCGTCTCGGTAGTTGGGCTTGCCGGCAAATCAGTCGCTAGCTTGTCGCTGCTCGGCTCGGCCGACCCAGTGGCTTGCGGCTGTGGGCCGGATCTTTCTGATGTTCTAGTAAACTTGTCAGACCTCTCGCTGCTAGATGTTGCTCTTGCTTCACCCAGGGCTCCGGTTTCAGTCGTCTTTCCGTAGTCAGAAGTGGACCCTGTTGAAGCAGCCTGCCCCATCTCTTCTCTACTCAGTGTAACTAAAGTGTGATCAGGGGCTTACTGTGTTGAATTTCCTGTCCCGCCGGCCAGTGGCGTCACTTCCAGGCTACTCGTGGGTTCCCTACGTTTTTCTTTTTTAGTTTGCTTAACTGAAAGCTTTTTTCCACCTGATGTCGGTCTGCCACCTGATGCCGATGACGCGTCGCCCGAAACTATATTCTCTACTATATCGTCTGATATCGACTTTGCAACACGCTTGACCACATCTAAAAGCTAGCTATAAGTTTGTACTTCAGGTTGAGGCCCCTGCTCGCAACAATTGTATACTTTCAACAAAGCCTCATCTTTGTCTGTAAAGTCAACAGATGATTCTTCGTCTGAGCCAGCCAGGAATGCCAATTTGAGCTTCTGATTTACTAAGTTCTGGCCAAATCCTTTTTCATCAGTTGACTGCTCATTGCTGTCATAGCTGCTAAGGCAGACAGCAATGCTAGTACTGTCAGCTTCTTTGACCTGGAGCTAGATTGATTAATTATACTTATAATTCTGCTAGCCGTTTCCAGCACCTAATTAATGATGTGGTTGTCACCCGCTATGTTTATGACGCTGCCTCTTGAAAATATGTCATATGCGTGATATTTGGAATTTTGAAACTTTGATATGTAAGAGTAGTCTGCCTCGCGCATTAACACGTTTGGATTTTCGGTGCTGTTGCGACTGATGAAGCAGAACTCGGCGTTATCGTTTGGACACGTCACTTCGAATAGCTTACCAAGCATAGCAACGTAAATATAAGCTATGTTTGTGGCTTCATAGACGCTGTGCGGTCTCGATAACGTTAATTCAAAGCCATGCTCGTTGTTTAGCACTAAGAAGGCGTTACTGTAGTTTGAAATGCATGAATGGGTCCCCTCAAAACTCAAGTGTCCCGTATCTATTACTGCAAGGGCCAAATTTTTGCCACACTTATCAGTAATTTTGAAACCGTTAGCCGACCAGTAGTTGAGGCATCTGACTGCTGAGTTACCTGAAGCAATGTTAAGGTGGAGTCTATCCCTATTGATTGGATCACTGTTAGCTAAGTTTTGGAGCCATTGTTCAGCTCTGATGGCGCGTATCACCAAGTATTTTTTTGCCTGCCTGGTTGTTAGCTGTTTGACCATCACTCTTTTTTTGGATATGTTTAGAGTTTTCCGATCAAAGCTACCAAGCTTAGTGTATGGATCGATCTCTCCCTTTAAATAGTTAATTTCACCGTTTTTAAAGAAACTACTGCTCAACATGTTTTGACAGTCTTCTTGAGTACCGCACCCGCGCCTACACATCTTTACAGAACCGATAGCCAGCCAGTCGTAATCACGAACATACCCGGCTGTCTCAGCTTTTCGAATGAAAGAGTCCGTACGCAGGCCCGATTCAGCTAATGATACGGACATTCTTGACCCGGCGTGTTTCCAGGTGGCGACATCTTGACTCCAAATATTTGGCCCAGTGATGCAGCTTGATGCAGCTTGATGCAACTATTATCAGACAATTTGGGACCAACATTGTTCCTTTGGTCAGGCGTCTACAAGTTTATGACGAGCTAGATTTGTTACTCTAGGCTTATGAGTTGACGAATTTTTAAAATTTAATAGAAACGTGTGTTGCCTGCCATGAAATTTTAATTGAGAATTATTAATCAGGGGTGTTCACGTGTTAAGGCAGGGGGTTTATATGTATTTTTAAAATTTGTCAACTCATAAGCCTAGAGTAACAAATCTAGCTCGTCATCAACTTGTAGACGCCTGACCAAAGGAACAATGTTGGTCCCAAATTGTCTGATAATAGTTGCATCAAGCTGCATCAAGCTGCATCACTGGGCCAAATATTTGGAGTCAAGATGTCGCCACCTGGAAACACGCCGGGTCAAGAATGTCCGTATCATTAGCTGAATCGGGCCTGCGTACGGACTCTTTCATTCGAAAAGCTGAGACAGCCGGGTATGTTCGTGATTACGACTGGCTGGCTATCGGTTCTGTAAAGATGTGTAGGCGCGGGTGCGGTACTCAAGAAGACTGTCAAAACATGTTGAGCAGTAGTTTCTTTAAAAACGGTGAAATTAACTATTTAAAGGGAGAGATCGATCCATACACTAAGCTTGGTAGCTTTGATCGGAAAACTCTAAACATATCCAAAAAAAGAGTGATGGTCAAACAGCTAACAACCAGGCAGGCAAAAAAATACTTGGTGATACGCGCCATCAGAGCTGAACAATGGCTCCAAAACTTAGCTAACAGTGATCCAATCAATAGGGATAGACTCCACCTTAACATTGCTTCAGGTAACTCAGCAGTCAGATGCCTCAACTACTGGTCGGCTAACGGTTTCAAAATTACTGATAAGTGTGGCAAAAATTTGGCCCTTGCAGTAATAGATACGGGACACTTGAGTTTTGAGGGGACCCATTCATGCATTTCAAACTACAGTAACGCCTTCTTAGTGCTAAACAACGAGCATGGCTTTGAATTAACGTTATCGAGACCGCACAGCGTCTATGAAGCCACAAACATAGCTTATATTTACGTTGCTATGCTTGGTAAGCTATTCGAAGTGACGTGTCCAAACGATAACGCCGAGTTCTGCTTCATCAGTCGCAACAGCACCGAAAATCCAAACGTGTTAATGCGCGAGGCAGACTACTCTTACATATCAAAGTTTCAAAATTCCAAATATCACGCATATGACATATTTTCAAGAGGCAGCGTCATAAACATAGCGGGTGACAACCACATCATTAATTAGGTGCTGGAAACGGCTAGCAGAATTATAAGTATAATTAATCAATCTAGCTCCAGGTCAAAGAAGCTGACAGTACTAGCATTGCTGTCTGCCTTAGCAGCTATGACAGCAATGAGCAGTCAACTGATGAAAAAGGATTTGGCCAGAACTTAGTAAATCAGAAGCTCAAATTGGCATTCCTGGCTGGCTCAGACGAAGAATCATCTGTTGACTTTACAGACAAAGATGAGGCTTTGTTGAAAGTATACAATTGTTGCGAGCAGGGGCCTCAACCTGAAGTACAAACTTATAGCTAGCTTTTAGATGTGGTCAAGCGTGTTGCAAAGTCGATATCAGACGATATAGTAGAGAATATAGTTTCGGGCGACGCGTCATCGGCATCAGGTGGCAGACCGACATCAGGTGGAAAAAAGCTTTCAGTTAAGCAAACTAAAAGAAAAACGTAGGGAACCCACGAGTAGCCTGGAAGTGACGCCACTGGCCGGCGGGACAGGAAATTCAACACAGTAAGCCCCTGATCACACTTTAGTTACACTGAGTAGAGAAGAGATGGGGCAGGCTGCTTCAACAGGGTCCACTTCTGACTACGGAAAGACGACTGAAACCGGAGCCCTGGGTGAAGCAAGAGCAACATCTAGCAGCGAGAGGTCTGACAAGTTTACTAGAACATCAGAAAGATCCGGCCCACAGCCGCAAGCCACTGGGTCGGCCGAGCCGAGCAGCGACAAGCTAGCGACTGATTTGCCGGCAAGCCCAACTACCGAGACGAAGTATAGTGGCTTCGACAAGCTAGATGCAGTAAGTGATAACTCTGCAGAGCGGGCCAAGCCTTTCGAAACAAAAACCAAGGTACCACTGGCAGCCACCAAATAGCCGGAATATTTAACAGTCAGCCACAGTGAACCACAGCTTGTCATTAGATGTGATTCTTCTACATTTTGCCTGTTACTTTTGGTTGGATCAGCTCAGCCGTTCAGTTGTCGATATTGGCAGTCAGCCGCTGGTCAGTCCATCATCCGTCAGTCATACGCAGTTAGTCAGCCATTCATTAAGTTATTCATTCAGTCATTCGTAGTCATTCGCAATCACAATAATTCGCAGTCAGTTAGCCATTCATTAGGTTATTCATCCAGTCATTCTTAGTCATTCGCAATCACGATAATTCGCAGTTAGTTAGCCATTCATTAAGTTATTCAATCAATCATTTGTCAGTCATTTGTTAGTCATTTTTCAGTCAGTCACAAAGTTATTCGCAGACATATATTCTATCTCTTCCTTTTTTTTCAGTTAGTCGGCCAGCCGTTCAGTCGGCAGCGATCTCGGCATTTAATTTTGGTTGAGATTTCGGGAGATATTGGCTTGGGAACAATTTTTCGCCAGTCCAGTTATGATTTCTGGGCGACAGCGGCTCCGAAATATTCAGTAGTTAGGGCAATTAGCCGGAGTTTGCTAGTAGTTGTGGTTTCACTACAAACTAACTAGATTCATTTAGCTTCGCCAGCGCTCTTGTCTAGACTGTGACAGCCCAACATGTTGCATCTTATTTCGCAATATACTAACAACTGTCATAGATGTAAGTGAATCGCCCCGTCGCGATTAAAATATCAGGAATTACTAAAGCAATTGCCAGAACCTGAACGTCGCTGGCGCGATGTATCCGGAGATTCTATTCGTACATTACCTGAATCTGACGGCTTTGATTGTAATATGGTGGTGGGCTGTAGGCTCACTAAAGCCAGTCATTTTATCCTCTGTAAGACAAGCATTGATGCATTTGGTACTGCAAAGTTATTTTACAAGCATATCTGGAAACATCACGGTTTCCTCGAATCTGTAGTATCCGATAGGGATCCGCAGTTTGTTGCCAAATTCTGGCATGCCATTTGCGAACAGACAAACACAAAAATCTTGCTATCAACTGCGTGGCAATCGGAAATTGATGGTCAAACGGAGCGCTTTAATGCAATACTGGCATGCTACCTTCGTGCGTATTGCAATTTTTAGCAGGACGACTGGGTCGAGAGGCTTCCTTCTGCCGAGTGTAATGCCAACGACGCAGAGTCGGTTACTACTAAAGTTACGCCCTTTTTCGCCAACTCCGCACAACACACGAGATCGGCAATTACACCACCCGAAATCCTAAGCCGCCATCCGTCTCCAAATACCTGCGTACACAACAGAATCTCGCTAATCACTTTGTCAATCAGGTGAAGGATTTGAATACCTTTCTGAGTGAGAATATGAAAACCTCGCAAGCATTTTACGAGAAATACGCAGACCAGAATCGTTCGCCTCCGCCATCTTACAAAGTAGGTGATAAAGTTTTTGTTCACGCAAAAAATTTAAGAACCAGGAGACCCAGTAAGAAGTTGGATTAGAAAAATTTAGGACCGTTCACCGTATTCAAGGCTATCAGCAGTCAGAGCTACCAGCTATCCTTACCCGAAAATCTTAAATCTGTGCACCCGGTATTCCATACCAGTCTGCTCTATCCTGACCCAGATAACCCGATACTAGGCCAGACTAACGAGCAAAATTCCCCGGTAAAAATTGATGATTGTGGTGAAGCATTGTATGAAGTAGATGCAATCGTGGGCGCTAGACGCCTCAAACATCGAGGATTCTAATATCAAGTAAAGTACACGGGCCAATTCCAAACTTCCTAGCAACCATTATCCGATATTGTGATTGGCAATCTTTCAGAACTCCTGGAAGCCTATCATCTCAAACATCCAAGGCGCGTCAGGCCCACAGCGGCAGAAATTTTAGATGCATTAGCGGATGCTATGAATACTCGCGAAGAGCAATTTGCTCAATAGAATACATAAGGCCTGCTGAGGACATCAGGCCTTGAGAGGGAGCTAATGTGAGAGTTGCTTTCTAACTGCTCGGATCATCGGTATTTTATGGACCGTTACACTCTACTGTTGATCTTTTATTTCCGACATTAGCAGGGGTCTCATTAGGGTTTATGGGTGCTGATCGGAGTCATCTGGGGTTAAGGTATCATTTAATATTTGGTGAAAGAACAGGGAGTCTTCGGGAGTTCGTTCCTCTTTCTTCAGTGCTAGTCTGTAAGATATGTATAATTAGGTAGCTGCGCAATCCTTTAGAGATTGTGCGACGTCTTCGTTAATAAAATTTATCCCTTCCACGAACCCTCCAAATTTCTTACAATCTTCCCCTATAACTCATCACATTCTAACACTTACGAAGATCTCGAGCATGCACTGGCGCAGTGGGTAAAGAAGGTGGAGCAGTCTACAGTAATTACAGGCGACACTCTGAGGATCAAAGTACGCTGGTTTTGGCACCGCCTTCCTCAGTATAACGACGTACCTGAGCCAAATTGGAGCAAAAACTGGTTTGATGGATCCAAGAGAAGGCTCAATATCAAGGATGACAGACAACACGGATAATCTGCAGCAGTCAACACTGTGGAAATGGTGGCTCAGCTTGCTACTGTCCAAGCACGGCTTGTGCAATATCCTCAGGATAAGCTGCATAACTGTGATGAGACAGGACTATACTGGAAAGTAGTTCCGGATAGATCACTATCTACTCAGGTCCTACCTGGAAAGAAGAAGGACAAGACAAGGTTTACAATCCACTACTGTGTCAACGCTTCTGGCACTCACAAGCTTCAGCCATGAATTATTGGCAAATACAAGAAGCCACGTTGCTTCGCTGCATCTAGAGTAGATGATGTTGATCGGCTTGGCTGTTGCTACCGCAATAACAATACAGCCTGGATGACTGGCTTGATAATGGTTGCATGGCTGCGCTGATTTGACCGTCAAATGACTGGCCGCAAAGTGATCCTAGTTATGGATAACTTTAGTGCTCATGAGCTTGCAGCAGACGAGTTAGCTGCACAGCCTTCTGATTATGGCCTCCGCAATACAGAGGTAATTTGGTTACTACCGAACACAACGAGCATGTCACAGCCAATGGACCAAGGCATTATTGCAACCATCAAGGCCTACTATCGTCGCAACTGGGTCTTCCATATGGTTGATGAAGTGGACGAGGACCGTGATCCAAGCAAGACAATCAACCAGCTGAAGGCAATGAGGTTTATTTTGCAAGCATGACATGAAGTCACAGCAACTACAATTGCAAACTGCTGGGTGCATTCAATCCTATCTATACAGACAAGCACTCAAGGAAAGCCAACTCAACTTACTGAAGCAATAGTTGACATTGATGAGCAGGTGGAAGGACTGCAACAACAGCAGTATATCCATATCCATAACCGAATGGCTATCCACCAGTTTCTCAACCTGGATGAGGAGCAAGTTATTGATCTTGAAGACGATATAGCTGAGGCTATTGCACAGCAGTTTGAGCCTCCTACACAGGAGTCTGATAACGAGGAGGTTGAAGAGTTGCCGCGGATAAGTGTTGTACAGGCTCTTCAGCTACTACAACAACTCCAACGCCATGAATTGCAATCAGAAGACTGCAATCAAGACTGTCTTCAAAGCCTTAATAGTTATAAGAGGATTGTGTATAGCAGACAGCAGCGCAGCCTGCAGCAGAGGAGGATTTCTGACTTCTTCTGATTCTAGCACGTGACACTCTTAAATAACGATATCTCATCTGTAACGATAGGATTGAGCCTCAACAATGTATCGCTATAGATGAGGTTGGACTGTATTATTTTTTGATTTGATTTCAATTAACCCGTTCAAGTACCCAATGGACCCATGCAGGTGTCTAACTTTAATATATACACAGGAGGAAACCTCGCGGTAAAAACCCCCTAGTCTGCGGTCTTGTGTCTATTGTGTTTTCAGTTTACCTTCAAGAAGTGCCTTATACCGTACAACCAGTGTGTGATCCGTCTCACCCCTTCCCTGCTCTGCACATAATTTCCCGCATTTTCGCCTCGACTTGACTGACAAGCCGAAACTGTTCTAGGTATCCTTCGTCTAGTATCCACTTCGTGATTCTTGCCACATCTTCCGGGCTCTGAATCATGGCCTGATAGAACCTATCTTTTGCTTTTCGCAGGAAATCCCCTCGTCCCCTCGCCCACTGCGGACACGTCATGACCATATGCCTGACGTTCTGTGACGGATACCCACACTGGCATTTTGGGCTGTCAACTCCAGGTACTTTTCTTCTGTACAGATAAGAATTGAGCCCGATATGCTCGCTTCTTATCTGTATGGCGATACTACTTTGGGCCCTGCTAAGGTATTATTATTATTATTATTATTATTATTATTATTATTATTATTATTATTATTATTATTATTATTATTATTATTATTATTATTATTATTATTATTATTATTATTATTATTATTATTATTATTATTATTATTATTATTATTATTATTATTATTATTATTATTATTATTATTATTATTATTATTATTATTATTATTATTATTATTATTATTATTATTATTATTATTATTATTATTATTATTATTATTATTATTATTATTATTATTATTATTATTATTATTATTATTATTATTATTATTATTATTATTATTATTATTATTATTATTATTATTATTATTATTATTATTATTAGATTCATACACTAAACAGCTAAATAGAGCTATGTAGAGTATCAGTGCGTCGTCCCAGGAAAACCTGTTACAGGAAGAAAAACCTGGCTCTTAAAGTCAAAGGCCCCTGGGAAAGGATATCAAGAATGTGAAACTTGTACATGAATTTAGCAGAGAAATTTGGATATGTCCATACTTCAGCGTCTATAAGTCGTCAGCAAAAGATCATCTTCACGCTACATCTCCCGCCAAGAGGAGGTTAACTTTGCGAAATTGCGCTAGTCTCTGGAGGCCAATTATCCATCGGGGTGTACGTTTAGTCAGATCTAGTAGGCCCTTAATTGCCTCCATTGGACTTGCTTCGCCCTCTTTGCTTTGGTATTTGAATTCGGCAGTGAACCCGGATGTTTTTCCTCATTTATTATCAGTAGTCTCTCTAGGAGCGGGGGAGAAATTTCTCTCAGAGGGTTATTGTCTGTAGTGCTGTTTACCCTTTGGTCTGTAAGTGACACCATACTTTCTTCAGAGTCGTAATTGAAGTCAGACGATCCGTGCCCCTCACTAAGCACTCTCTCGATAGCGATACCTTTGCGGGAGGTATCGGGTGTCTTCAAGGGCAGATTTTTCTTCCCGGAAAGTGCACGAGAAGTTTTACCTGACGTAGTTTTTGGTTTCGAGATGCGATTCCCAGCATCTGGAGGATCTGGTTAGAGCGCATGCTTGGGGACCAGTGGCGGCGCGATGCACTTGCCTTGCAGGAGGAAGGTAAGAGTGGAATTTAAGTTGAATATACTTGTTTGCGATCGAATCTGTAGGTACTTCGTGTGGGGTTGGCTGGGATACGATAGTTATCTGTTGTGTGTTTGTTTGTTTGTATTATTTATCGTCTATCTAGCACACGCCGAGGCCTGTATGTTACGGTTTGACCGTTGTACAATAATGAGTGGCTACCTAATTAGTCACGTGATTGTAGACCTATACACGTAATTTAGATTTGTAGATGAGATTTTCTCCTTATACAAATTAATCAATCGACTTTATTATAACCAGCTTTTTGGTTACCGTCACAAAGACGAATTATTGGTTCTTAGGAAAACTCTGACAGAATTATTAGACAAGGGGTACATACGCGCAAGTAGTTCACCTTCAGGAGCACCTGCATTGTTTGTTCGTAAACCAGGCGGAGGACTGCGTTTCTGCGTTGATTATCGAGCTCTAAATGCCATCTCAAAGGCGGACCGTTACCCACTTCCCTTGATAAAGGAGATATTTGCTAAATTAAGCAAAGCCAAATGGTTCACTAAACTTGATGTACGTGCAGCTTTTCATAAACTACGTATCAAAGAAGGAGATGAATGGAAGACCGCTTCCCGAACCAGATTCGGGATTTTTGAGTGGCTTGTCATGCCATTTGGACTAAATGGGGCACCTGCATCTTTTCAAAGATAAATTAATGAAGCACTCCGAGATTATCTGGATGACTTTTGCTCTGCTTATGTTGATGATGTCCTTATCTATACAGACGGAAACGAATGAGAACATAGACGCCAAGTAAATCTAGTTCTGGAGAAACTGAAAAAAGCTAGGTTAGGATTAGACATCGACAAGTGTGAATTTAGTGTAAAGAAGACAAAGTATCTAGGTGTTAGTTAAACTACTAGGTTCTGGGATTCGAATCCGAGGGGTAAAGTAATCAGTATATATATTCTGTGTGTTCTTCTATATAGGTCAAACGAGTACTAATATACAAAACACGATATGCACTTGTTACGTCGTTAGTTCCCTAGCTCCATGTTCACGTGACGCATGTTACAAGAGCATTCATGGCTGTGACACTAGGCTTTATTATCTCATCTGAAGGTGCGACTCCCTCGATTAGAATTGACCCAGAAAAAGTAAAGGCTATCTCAGAATGGGAAGCACCTACGACAACCAAGGGCCTGCGCGGATTCTTGGGCCTCGCCAACTTTTATCGAGGATTTATCGACGGATACTCAAAAATTTGCGCGCCTTTAACATTCTTGACGGGTAAAGGAACCCCTTGGAAATGGGGAATTGAACAACGTGAAGCATGTGAAACCCTGAAAGCAAAATTTATCGCCGAACCTATTCTTGCGCATTGGGATCCAGACCGGAGAACCTTCCTAGAAGTGGATTGCTCGGGTTATGCACTAGGCGGCTGTTTGCTGCAAGGACAAGAGGATGGATTATAGAAACCTGTAGTGTATTACTCTCAAAAGTTAACGGGAGCAGAGATGAACTACGAAATTTATGATAAAGAACTTCTGACAATTGTAGCCTGTATGAAAGGGTGGAATGCAGAACTAAGAGGTCTGGCGGGAAGTTTTACTATACTGACAGATCATATGAATTTGAAGTATTTCCAAACCACAAGGAAATTAACTGAACGGCAAACAAGATGGGCTGAATTTTTATTAATGTTCAGATACAAAATTGTATATAGGAAAGGGGTGGAGAACGAGCGTGCAGATGCACTTTCGCGTAAAGATCAGGACAAGCCAAATGAAGGAGATCCCCGCCTATTAAGCCGCGAAAGAAAAGTTTTGAACCCGATCAATATGAAAAAAAATGCTGTCAGTGATATTGAAATAGCTGAAGGGCGTGAAATGTTTGTTAATGAAGACTTACAAACACTTTGGGATGAAGGAATTCGACTTGACCCCAGTTTTTTGATAATTATGCGTGCAGTCATAAATGAGGAACGTGCGTGGCCTGGTGAGCTGAAAGTACAGACTGAAGGATCAGACGAATCAAAGCCGTTGAAAGCGACGATTGCTGCTTGTGCTTTTGATCAACAAAAAGGGATACTCTATTATCAGGGAAGAGTTTGGGTGCCATTATATGAGCCCCTAACGACAGCGTTAGTACAAAATGTTCATGATTCCACCGTTTCTGGACATCCGGGTAGGGACGCGACACTGGCGCAAGTATCTCGATATTATTTCTGGCCTGGACCAAGCAAAACAATCAAAAGATTTTGCAAAAATTGCCATGTTTGCGGACGATCATCTATATGGCGACATCAGAAACAAGGGCTTCTTAGACCACTTCCTATTCCTGACCGTTTCCATCAGGAGTTGTCTATTGATATCATGGTAGACCTCCCAGAGTCCAACGGAGCAACAAATATTATGGTGATAACAGATCGATTGTTAAAGGCGGTTACACTCAAAGCAATGGATAGGATAGATGCAGAGTCTTGTGCGGAGCATTTTTTGAAATGCCACTGAAGGTTTCATGGGTTCTCCAAAGCTATGACGAGTGATCGTGGTACTAATTGGACCAGTAAATTTTGGAAACGCCTATGTGAATTGGTAAAAATTGACCAGAGACTGAGCACAGCATACCATCCACAAACTGATGGTGCGACCGAGCGGGCGAATCAGGAAGTACAGACATATCTTATGGCATATATTTCCTACTCACAACTTTTTTTTTTAAATCATATTGTATTCAGCCTCATAGCTATGACAAAAGATTTAAATACACTTTTTTTTATTACCCTTTTTCCCTGTATCCCTAACTCCGCCCTCCTTTGGCACTAGTCTTGGCTCATAACTTAATGAAGACTATCCAACATTTGTTTCATCCGGTGGTTGCACTCCAAAGCAAACATTTAGCAATACAAATTTTTTTTTTTTAATAATATTTCTTGATGGAATTGTTGGGCTGTTTTTTGTTACATAGAAAAATAAAATAAATTATGACATAAATCAATTTTAAATAAATAAATAGAGAGATGATGTAGATAAAAATTCAAAAGAAAGCATTATAATTTTGTAACGTGAAGTGATTCATAGAATGTGATTGTGCAATGTGTAAGTTTCGATTTGTGGGTATTTATATTTTGAAATGCACTGACTGGATTGTAAGAATTTCAGAAGACAGAGTCTACCAACTTTGGTATTGAAGAGAATGGCCAGATTTAGTGGTTCAAGTCCATCAAATTCCTTTTTCCTCTCTACATCAAAATAGGTGCAATAACTCACAACATGACTGGTCCGAATGTTTGCCAGCGGCACAACTGGCCATAAACAATCGAGACGTAATGTCCCTAGGCGGTATCAGCCCATTTTTTGCGACAAACGGATATCATGTTGACCCTATACAAACTAATATTGAGCAATCCAAAATAGTTTAATCAATCGAAAAAAATAAAACAAGGCGAACAGAAGAGAGGAACAGAGAATAGATGAGGAGTAATGGGGGGGTACTGTCACGGGTTGCCCGATTAGCCGAGCTTAGGTGGGTACCTAAGCATTGATAAACACTAACGTCACGATGGTCTTCAGCGCGTTGTTTCCTTCAAGAAGACAGAACAAGTTTGGCAAGAACGGTCAGTCATCAGATGTATTTAGTAGTACAGTAAAACTTCTGTAACACGATAGTGGGTCCCGGCATAAGTGTTGAAAATATTCATTGAAATTCATCCATTTACAGTGACCAGCAAAGCTGTTCGAATGTTTTGTAACTTTCGCTTGTAAGCCTCATAAAATTTTATCTGCTTGACCAATTCACAAAATTTTTACATTAATAAAAAATTCCAATTCTGTGGTTTCTTTTGATATAAATTAGATGATGTGAATCGAAAATTTGGTGGAGTAATCGCGATTGAAAGGGCGTTGGTCATTCGAACAGTTTTGCAGGGGGGGTATGGGGAAATTTTTGAACTGGTAATTTAGTACTTTACATGCCCACCTTTCGCCTTAATCACTGCATCTATGCGCCTAGGAAGACTCTCTATCAGCTTCTGACATTCCTCTGCAGGAATCTTTGCCCATTCATCCTGAACTCTGTCCCAAAGCTCCAGGATCCCATTTGGCGGTTGGTGGTAATCCTTGAGTCTTTTCTTGATATAATTCCAGAGATGCTCGATGGGATTAAGATCAGGGGAGTTTGTTGGCCAAGGGAGAACGGCGAGAGAATGATCTCTGAGGAATTGTCTGGCCTTCTTCGAGGTATGCTTTGGATCATTGTCCTGCATGAAGATAACGGATTCGGGGGTTTTACCGTATTCCACCAGCGTTTGTAGGAGATCCTCCTCCAATATCTCAGTGTATAGATGCTGGTCCATCAACCCATCAATCTTACACATGTTTCCCGTCCCCTCCCACAGCATACAGCCCCAGATCATAATATGACCGCCACCAAATTTGAGGGTCTCCTCTACCTCTCTCTCTATCAACCCTCGTCCTCGCCTTTTCCAGGTCCAAGATCTTCCATATGACTGCAAGCGATTTATCTTCGTCTCGTCTGACCAAACTACACGCTTCCAATCATCTGTAGTCCAGTACTTATGGGCCATAGCAAAGTCAAGACGGTCCTTCTTTTGCTTTGCTGTTAGTTTTGGCTTTTTCTTTTTCACAACAGCTTTTAACCCTGCTTTTTTGAGGGTCCGTCGGACTGTATCAACAGAGATAGAGCAATTTTTCATGTCCCTGATGTTTTGGGCAACTTCGGCAGCGGTATCGGCCTTACCGAATGTTATGGTACGGACGGCATGACGAGTGTCATGCTCGCTGAGCAAACAAGGTCGCCCTCCTAAGTTCACCTGAAGATCTGGACGGTGTCTCTTGCGAATACATGAAACGGTAGAAACTGAGACATTGCATTCTCGAGCTGTTGAACGGATGGAAAGTCCATGGTCAAGGTGGTGAAGAATGACATCAATTTTTGATTGAGATAGAGGCCTCATGATAAAAAAAGATTCGAGTAACAGTAGAAAGTGATTATGTGCTGTAAATGATTACAAACTCAACCTCTTATGAAGACCTACAGTGCTCCTGATGCCTAGTTATACTTTCCCCACATCCCCCCTGCAAAACTGTTCGAATGACCAACGCCCTTTCAATCGCGATTACTCCACCAAATTTTCGATTCACATCATCTAATTTATATCAAAAGAAACCACAGAATTGGATTTTTTTATTCATGTAAAAATTTTGTGAATTAGTCAAGCAGATAAAATTTTATGAGGCTTACAAGCGAAAGTTACAAAACATTCGAACAGTTTTGCTGGTCACTGTATACTGTTTCATCTTTGTCCGGGCTCCAGCGAGAGATGCAGCAGGAGGAGTCGGTTGGCGGGCAGCCTCGCCAGCTAACTTATCGGCTAATTCATTACCAGGGATCCCCATATGGCCAGGTGACCACATCACGTGGACTTTACCAGGGGCTGCAATTGGCAGAATTCTCCTTGAGGGCCACTCGGAGGCGAGTTTTCGGAATTCGAATATTTCTTGCTGTGAGGATTTGGAGGGTGTTGCATCGAGAAGGCGTCGCGTTGCCTCTTGATTGTCTAGAATTACATGGATATTAGTTGCCAGGTGGGTAGAGGGACCTGCTATGGCAGCATTAAGCCCTGCGAGAGCACCGACAATCTCAGAGTCGTAGACCTCAAAGTCGGGGCCTAGCGGGACTCTCACTGTTGCTACAGTTATTCCCTTGTGGAGAACGACGGCACCTGCCCCAGCAGATCCATCTTTTTGTTTGGAACCGTCGGAGAAGACGAGGATGTCCCATGGTGGAAGGTTTCTGATACGCCGAGAAGCTTCTTCAGAGGAGAGTTCAGCCCGGGTTAGAGTTTGGGGGGCTCTATACGAGGGCGTTACAAGCCGAGGACGGGGAAAGCGCGGAACGAGCTGAGCCTTTCCAGTTAAGCGGGTATGCGCCCGGGAGTCATTGGATCTTTTGACCAGGGGGTGAAAGTGGTCAGCGGCGGCTATTTTAACAGCAGAGTTGAGGCGCGTCTCTTCGAGTAGAATGTGTGCTGGTTTGAGCCACACCTCCCTTAGGAGTGCTGCAGTGGGAATGGTTTTGTATACTGGTAGGATTGCTCTAGCCAAATTGACCAGAGCTCGAGTGACCATGGATACAAGGTGTTGGGATCGGGTAGAAGTCAAGCGGCCATGCCGGATATAGGTGTTTCCACGCCACCAGACCTCCGCACCGTACAAAAGGACTGGTAGCGCCGCAGCTAGGGCTGCAGGACGCAGAAAAGTTGTTGGTACACCACGGTTGGTATTTCCAAGCTGTCGAATGTGGGCGCTAATCCGTTGCGATTTGGCACTCCATTCCTGCACATGTTGTTTGAAAGAGAGCTTGGTGTCAAGGAAGACGCCTAGCCACCTCAGAGTAGAGTTGGTAGTTCTTAAGACGCCATTAATGGTTACCAGAGGAGGTTGACGGGATCTATGAATATGTAGTATTTCGGTCTTATTTTCTGCCAGAGAGAGTCCGTTCTGATCACACCATCGGGTGATGCTTTCAACACTGTTGGCGGTTAGACGAGAAGTATCGACCAGAGTTTTTGCGACCGAAAGGATCGCTACGTCGTCTACATATCCATAAGTAGGAAACCCTAATTTGAACAAAGGCTCGAGATAGAGGAGGAAAAGTATCGGGGAAGCGGGGGAACCTTGGGGCAAACCATGCGGAATATCCAAGAAGTTACCAAGAAAATCGTCTATTCTGAGGCGAGCTTTCCTGCAACAAGAAAAGGAAGCAGCCCAATTTACGTATGGTAAAGGCCATCCCTGTTCGCGAAGACGAATGCGAAGACGGCCAAGCTGGATGCTATCGAAAGCACTCTGGATATCGAGGGTAGCGAGAGTGCACACTTGCTTTGTTTCCCACGCTTTTTCGACATCGTGAACCAGACATTCTACGAGGTCCATAGCAGATCTTCCAGGCAGAGCTCCGAAATGCGTTGGGGAGATAATGCGGTTTGACAATGCCCAAAAGGCAAAGCGTCTGGCAAGGAGGCGTTCCAGCCCCTTCCCGAGGACTGGGAGAAGCGAAATCGGTCGCCAATTCGCGGGGTTAGTGAGATCGTCCTTGTGTGGTTTAAGAATAACCACCACTTCGGCGCGGCGGAAGATGCTGGGATGGCGACCATATGTGAGGCAGAGGCTGTAAAGTTTAACAATCCACGAGCGCCATGTATCCACTCCCCATACCAAGCGAAGAGCTGAGACAGAAAGGTGGTCGTGTCCCGGAGTGGTTGACGAAACCTCCAGAAGACAGTGGCGCACTTCATCTTCGTCTATAGAGAGAGGTGCGGGGATCGCACGCAGTGGGCAGGTGGGAGTATCCTTGGGTAAATCTGGTTGACCAATTGCGCGGGTAAGCTTAGTTCGAAAGAATATGTCTGCCCGCTCGGTCGGGGTGCTATATGTGACACCTTGGAAGTGGATTGGGGGGGGGCCAAAGCGACTAGATAACTTCCGCCATCCAACAGCTTTATGGGCCTCCAGGATCGAAGACACATTATCCAACTTGGAGCGCTTGTGTTCTCGTTTAGCTCGTCTTACGGATTTTCGGAAACTATTGTGTGCCTCGCTAATGAGATTAGGATCACCGCTATGGCGAGCTTCGAGGTACCGGCGTCGTTGGTCTGAGCATTCGTCATTCCGATAATCTTTGCATGGAACGCATGCAGGCCTCCGAGGGTTAGCTGCCAGCAAAATTGTCGAGAGAGCGGCGATACCCGATGAAGTCACCGCGTCCAGTCGCTGGGTAGTTGGTTCAAAGGAAAGACTAGGAGGAGCGGTGGCGGAGAGGGCTAACCTAAATACTTCAGCGTTCTCATCGTTGAGTTTGGGCAGCTTCCGCGTAGCGTGCCGCCTTTGAGATGACAAGAGTTGGACGAACCCGGATATCGTCTCATGGTCGGAAGTTGAATGTGCCTCCGGATCTACACGAGCAGAAAGTCCTTCCATGTTCGTAAGTACTAGGTCGAGTACATGGCCGGCACGATGAGTGGGGGCACCGTAAGGTACTGCCGACCTCAGAGAATAGCTATCAATCCAATCAACAAAGCTGCTGACGCCAGACGAACGGGAAACGTTAGGCTCCCACAATTCGTGGTGAAGGTTAAAATCTCCCACAATTATGGTATTCGGTTTGATCGGCCAACTTAGGAGTGCGCTGAGACTCTCAGGCATCGGAGCTTGAGGTGGACGGTATACATTTATGACCTCTAAAGAAGGAGAGCACTGAAGACGGAGGATAATGATATCGGGTGAGAAACCACAATCCAGCTGGATAGGACGGAGGTTTGATTTCTTTCGTACATAGGTGATAACGCGCGGGCGCGAATTTTTCCAGTCACGGTTAGGAGGAGTAAAGATGATGTAGGCTGGATGGGACTTGGTTACGTTCTTTAGGTTGATTGTTTGTGTCCAGGGCTCTTGGACAAAGATCACGTCATACTTACCTTGAAATGCGGCTTGTAAAAGGATGAGGTGAGAAGATCCACCACGCCCAACGTTTGCTTGGAGGAAACGGAGGCGAGGCGGGGGGGAACTCCTGAAATAGGCTCTATTGCTCATAGGAAGTGCTATTAGAAGTATTGATGGTGGTTTGCTCATGTAGGTCTACATCCATAGAACTATCCGGGGCAGATGCAAGCGGTGTGAAGCTATTCTGGCTGGCAGAAGGCGTGTGTTTAGAAGGGACAGAGGGGGTTTCCGTCGAGAGAGTCGCTGCACTAGAGCTGCTAGAAGAGGTGGAGGTGGCAGGGGTGGCAGCAGCGGCAGCAGCTGCCTCTGCGCGACGCTCTTTCCTGAGATTATTACGATTCAGTGAACGGAGTTCCGTTATCGCTTTTTCCGAAGGATGAATCAGTTTTCCCTTGAAAGGGCGAGGACGTAAAGGGCAGTTAGGGTCGTCTGCTGAATGAGGCCCCAGGCAGTTGATACACCGACAAAGATGACGGCATTCTCCGTGGTGGCGAAGTGCACCGCAGCGAGCGCACAATGCTTGAGTACGGCAGCGAGAGGATTGGTGAAACCCGAAACAAGCATCACACTGGACTACCTTCGGGTTAGGGATATAGCGTCGGGAAGGGGCGCTGTCAACAATTCGAAAAGTTGACACCTCTTTAGGAAAGAAAATAACTGCCGTATGCAGTGGATCATGGCGATCTTCATGTAAAGACCAGTGGGCGCTAGATGGAGCGACGCCAGTCTGTGCCTGGGCAATGCTCTTGACGTCATCAAGCGTGGTGGGAACCAAATTACAGACCGGATTCCAGATAGTGCGTGGGATACGCTTCACAACATACCCGATGCGGTCCTCAAGTTGAGCAAGGGAACCGGAAAGAGACGCCTTTATGGAGTTGGCGTTGTCCATCGCAATTTTTAGCAATGCATCAGACGAGAAAATGACGTTGAAACCATTTACGTAGCGAGTAACGGAGGCGATTCCGTCCTTAAGGTCGGGCACAATGTGAATGAAAGCAGCCTTGACTGCTGTGGTGTCTGCTCTGAGAAGTGGAGCTTCCTCTGAGAGGCGGAACATAGCCTTGGGGCGCTTGGTGGTTGCAGATTGTTTTGGAACAGGCGCGCGAGAGGGGTGATGTGTTGTGTTGGGTCGCGACGACAACGACGCTGGGGGGATGTTGGCGGGAGGGCCTGCGGCGGTCGCTGCCCAACTTTGAGTTTTCTTCGATTTAGGGGCGGGGGGTCGTGGTGGGATGCTTTGGCTGGGCTTGGGTAAGGAGCCCGACGATTTGGGTTGTATCTGGATGTTGGGTTGCATAGGGTGCCCAGAAGCAACCGCTAAGAGAAACGCGTCCATTTGCTCGCGCACGAAGGACTGAATGAGAGGATCAGCCTCTTTAACGGCTGACCAAAACTTGGTGTGAAAGGATTGAACCCAAGTAGCTCGACCCTTTGCCACGCGCTGGACGAGCTGAAACTCGTCAGCGACGCGCTGGGCCAAGGGAGGTGGTTGTTGTGATTTGGCCATCACGAACGCGATGGCCGAACTAAAATGCACTTCTGTAGGAATCGACTTGTAGGAATCGATTTAGAGGGAATAGCTGGATAGGAATAGGAAGACGTGAGCGGTACGTAAATGTAGTATCGGTATGTCGACATGGAATAATACTTATGGGCTGTACCTCCGTAAGTCTACCTCATCCCGTGACATTACGTGGCACCAATAATTATCAATTATCAATTCCTCCAACCATGTCACAAAACGTCTTCGCCACATATGAGGAATCTATCGAATATATCAATCAGGTTGATGAGGAAGCTCGAGGCTCTCTTATGAAACATCTATTCGATCAAGTAGTGCAGCTTCAAGCTGATAAAAAAATTATATCTGACCAATTATCATCATGCTGCAGGCAGATATTGGAGTTAAATGTCTTGAACACAAAATTTCGAGAAGTATTTGACGCCCAGCGAGCATCTGCCGAACATCTTCAGGCATCTGTGGTGAGTAATTATAAACTTTCCGAATCTGAATGTCGGGTTGAAGAACTTTTATCTGGGAATCTAGACTCATCCGACCCGTACCGGCACACAGGTCAGGGTAAATCCGAACTTTTCCGAATTGATGACAGATTCACTGGTGAAGACATGACACTCTACCCGTCTTTTCAGCGACAATTTCGGATAGCACTGGCTCGAAATAGGGACAGGTATTCGTCACTCCAGTCTCAAATAATATTGATATACTAGAATCTAGGACCGGCGCCTAAGTCCTTGGACCGATACCTCTCCGAAAATGGAGACTTCAAATTCGAGTCCCTTGATGCCGTCTGGGAAGTCCTAGTTATCAGCTACAAAAACGTCAATGAAGAAGAAGAAGCACGCGACGCCTTGAATATTCTAGAGCAGGGCAACAGGTCTTTTAGATGGCTCTTGGCAGAATTTGAGCGACTTTATAATCTGTCTGGTATAACTGGCGAAAAGTATTTAATTTCTTTGATGAGAACTGGCGTCTCTGATGAATTAAGGGCTAGGATAAGCCAACAACAAGTCATCCATAAGAATTATACTTTCGATGAATATGTATCATTATGCAAGGACTGCGTCGTCAGGTTAAATCTTGAGAAATCGAGTAGACCCAAGTCTCAAAATCTGACCACACCATTAACTAATCTGACCCCTCGGGGAACTCATCCGGACCCTCCACGACCGACGGTCAAGTTTCCAGTTGTGCCTAGCGGTGCAAATATGGTACTGTTGGGGGGGATCCCATGGTCTTGGACCAATCCGACATGTCGCACATAGGCCCTGATAGGCATATAACCCCGGAGGAAAGACAGCGTCGTTTCCGTTTAAAACTATGTATGCAATGTGGTAGACCAGGCCATAGAGCCGAAAATTGTAGAATTAAGGGAAAGGGCGCGCAGAAAGCTGTCCAGGAACTATACTTGGACGACAAAGAAATTAACGGAGATCGCTCAGGGGAGGGTTCTTCGTCTTTAAACTCTTGAGTGTGACAGGCTAAGCCCGATATGTTCTGGCTGGGCTGATCTGGATTGCCCATCCTGGTCACGTGATATCTCATAAGGGACGTACGATTACCGACAGCCGATGGCGATCACGGGAGATCTCGATAACCAACTATCTACCAAAGCGGCTGGTACCACGTAGTCCGAATTGGTAATCAAATCGGAATAGATCTTGGTGGCAATTGGCATAGATCGTAGTAACCCGTCCAAACACGTTGGAAATCGAGGTTCATCGGCAGAATAGATAAAGACCGGCTCGCTCGTCATTGGGTAGAACATAGTAAAATATAAATTCATTTCTGGCGGCTTTGCGTGCGTGCATTTTTTTCGCCGAACTCTCAAGCCCTTCACATTGAGCCGTTGTTATAGCCGCAACAATGGTTATAAAAATCTGTATCTAAAATCTAACCTTTTTATTTCGAAATTATCCAATGAACATTTCCAAAGTTCTAAAGCCTTAGTTTTACCTTGTTCCCTCGTTGGAAATAACGTGAATATCGAAACTCACGCCTTCATTGACTATGGAGGAAATGATTTTGGATTCATTGATACAGTATTTGCGCAAAAGAACCGACTACCATTGACCCTATTATCTATGTCCTGCGTGCTTCGAGTAGTCGATGGTAGGAAATCATCATCTGGCATGGTAACCCACACGGTTACGGCAACATTGGTAATTAGGGACCACCAGGAAGTTGGAAAGTTATTCGTAACTAAATTAGGCCAGTACCCGCTAATCCTAGGTTACGGTTGGCTGTCTCGTCATAATCCATCCATCAATTGGTCAAGCAACTTAGTTCGCTTCAACTCTCCCTACTGCCTTGATACATGTCGTAAAACGAGGTTGCATACACTCTCAGTCAATACGCTCGACCAGGCTCTCATGGCCGAAGAATCTCTGGAACTTCTGGGTAAGCTCCCTCACTGGCTTCAAGTCAGAACTTTTGGTGTTTAAGATTTGAGGATGAAGAATAAGATTATGAAGACGGTATCAAAGATTGTATGAAGTTGATATCAGTCTGATGTAGATAGTTGATTAATTGATCTCATAAGAGAGAAATGGTAAGATATGGTAATGATCTACAGTGTGCGGCAGACAGTCCTCTATTGATACCCTAATTCGCTCGCTTAAGGCTTGGGCCAAGTATATCAAACGTACCAAACACAGCCCATGACATAACTTTCCTCAATTACACGTGACATACCACATGTCGCAGTTATGCATTTCGCCGATGATAATTATATCTAATACTTCATCACCAACTTCCTGCCTTCTCTAAACTAGAATCCCGAATTCTGCCCCCTCACCGACCCACTGATCACAGAATTATTCTTAAAAAAGGTGCTCAACCTCCATTTGGTAGGTTGTATGGTATGTCACGGGAGGAGCTGGTAGTTCTCCGGGAATGGCTTCAGGATAACCTTTCGAAAGGTTTCATTCGCCCCAGTTCATCTTCGGCTGCATCTCCTGTCTTATTCGTCAAAAAATCCGATGGAGGACTCCGTTTTTGCATGGACTACCGGGCTTTGAATGCCGTTACTGTAAAAAATCGCTACCCAATACCCCTTATTTCCGAAACCCTGGACAGACTCTCTAAAGCCAAATATTTTACCAAACTTGACGTGATATCTGCCTTTAACTGTATCCAGATTGCGAAAGGAGATGAACGGAAGACCGCCTTCCGTACCGGATATGGTCTTTTCGAATCCCTTGTTATGCCATTTGGTCTGACTAATGCTCCAAGTACATTCCAAAGCTATATCAACAGCACGCTTCAGGAATACCTTGACAATTTCTGTACGGCGTACCTAGACCACGTACTAGTATACAGTGCATCAGAAGAGGAGCACCGCCATCATGTCAATCTTGTTTTGGAGAAACTCCGGGAAGCTGGACTCCAACTTGACATCAACAAGTGTAAATTCGAAGCCTCCGAAGTCAAATATCTTGGCTTAATAATCTCAAGAAAGGGAATCGAAATGGATCCTCAGAAAATTGAATGCGTCAAGTCCTGGAAGACTCCATCTTGTATTAAGGATATCCAGGCCTTTCTAGGATTTGCAAATTTTTACCGACGCTTTATCAAATCCTTCTCCCAAATTGCCCTCCCACTGACTGAACTGACAAAAAAAGAGGTCCCTTGGCTATGGTCACAAAAATGTAATGATGCTTTCTTGTCTCTAAAAAGTTCTTTTATTCGGGCTCCTATTCTCCAACATTTTGACCCCGATCGCCGATGTTATGTCGAGGTTGATTCCAGCGATTGGGCCCACGGCGGCATTTTATCCCAGTATGACGACAACAATATACTTCATCCGATTGCATACTTCTCGGGACGGCTAAGCCCGGCTCAAATCAACTACGAGATTAATGACAAAGAACTTCTGGCCGTCGTAACAGCATTCGAACACTGGCGTCCCGAACTGCAAGGAACAATTGAACCCATATCTGTCATTTCCGACCACAAGAATCTAGAATACTTCATGACAACTAAAACGCTGAATAGAAGGCAAGCACGGTGGTCAGAATTTCTCTCAAGATTTAATTTCGTGATCTCCTACCGCCCAGGAAAATTAGGAGCAAAACCCGACGCACTTACTCGCCGATCAGAAGATCTTCCGTCGGGACAAGAAGATGAGCGTATCCGCCAGCAGTGTCAAATCGTTCTCAAACCCCACAACCTCGATCCAGAAATTGTTCAACGTGTGGGATCATCTCTTAACCTAGCTTCCATGCCCCTCGATACCCCGACAATTTCAGAAATGATCGAGATCCTGATTACTCACGGTTATCAGGAAGACACGGCGCTTCAACATCATATCCGAACCCTCAAAGGGCCTGGCCCATACCGCTCAAAACATCTTGACCTCTCCCGCTGTAGTATCAGGGGTGAGCGCCTCTACTTCGACAATCTAATATACATTCCTGATCTCGCAGAACTTAAGCTCATGTTGATTAAGAATTGTCACGACAGCCCTAGTGGGGGACATCATGACCGCAACAAAGTGTTCGCGGAACTTACTCGGGACTATTGGTGGCCTAGTATGCTGCGAACGATCACGCAATATACTAACAACTGTCATATTTGTAAACGAATAACCCCGTCTCGTTTGAAATACCAGGGATTACTTAAACAACTTCCAGTACCTGAGCGCCGCTGGCGCGACCTCTCTGTGGACTTTATCGGACCATTACCTGAATCAGAGGGCTATGACTGCATCATGGTTGTCTGCTGTAGACTTACTAAGGCCCGACACTTTATTCCCTGTAATACTACTATTGATGCGGCCGGCATGGCCAAGCTGTTTTACCATCACATCTGGAAACACCATGGATTCCCTGAATCAATCATCTCAGACAGGGGGCCACAATTTGTTGCAAAATTCTGGAATGCAATTTGCGAGCGAACGGATACCAAAATATTGTTGTCCACTGCTTGGCATCCTGTTGTAACAGGTATATGATCAGCGGGTACATATAATTGTGGGAGTGGCTGCAAGTGATCACGTTTGTATGACAACGGCAGTTGGTATCTAGATGATCTTAGAATGATAGATTGATATATGAGGATATTAACTTGTGGTGATTATCTACATGATGAAGGGAGGCCCTCTATTTATACTCTAGCAAACCCTTCTTACTAATCATTCAAACAGCACAAACAGAGCAAACAGATGATCACGCGACAGGTTACACCTGGACTGTGCGCTCAGCATCAATGATGTCATCGTCTAGTGAAACCTCTGGAGCCAATGACACAACACATCCGGAAACTGATGGCCAAACGGAACGGTTCAATGGTATTTTGGAATGCTACATTCGTGCTTATTGTAACTATCAGCAAGATGATTGGGTACAATGGTTACCCTCAGCAGAATTTAATTCAAATAACTCAGAATCTGAAACCACAAAGGTTACCCCGTTCTTCGCCAATTCGGCCCAACATCCTAGGACGGCGATAACCCCCCCCCGCGACCAAAATCCACCATGCTTATCTGAATATCTTAATGCGCAACAAGATCTTTCCAATCGTTTTGTCAAGCAAATGAACGATCTGAATGAGTTCCTTCGCGAAAACATGAAGGTTTCTCAGGCCTTTTGCGAAAAGCATGCGAATCGGAATCGGTCTATCCCCCCGGCTTACAAAGTCGGAGATCGAGTGTTCGTTATAGCCAAAAATATTCGAACTAAAAGACCATGTAAAAAATTGGATTGGAAAAATCCAGGTCCGTTCACGGTGACTAAAGTAGTTAGCAGTCACAGTTATCAATTACAGCTGCCTGACGATGTGAAATCTGTTCACCCTGTATTTCACACTAGTCTTCTTCGTCCAGACCCAAACAACCCGATTCCAGGCCAGACTAATGATCCGAACCCTCCTGTGGAAATTAACCATTACGGCGAAGATTTGTATGAAGTCGACGCTATCGTGGGATCGAGGCGTCTCAAGCATCGTGGTTTTGAATACAGGATCAAGTACACCGGCCAATTTGAAACCTCCTGGCAACCCTCATCAGATGTCGTCAGCGGTAATCTCACCGAATCTCTCGAAGCCTATCACAAAAAGTTCCCACATCGCGTTAAGCCTACAGCAAGGGAACTGGAGAGTGCCACAGAAGTTGCGCGAGTCAACTTCATCAATAATCCAGCTGGCGATCTACTCTAGGGCTGATGAGACCTCAGCCTTCAGAAGGGGGAGCTACTGTCACGGTCCCTATCAGCACCGTGTAATTTCCTTTTGTTCATAAGTTATGTTTTGTTTTATTAAATTAATATTATTATTATAATCTATTATTCGACCTTATAAGATCGTCTGAGCATTGTTGAGGTTTTCGGAGTTCTGTTGTTCTGTGTTTGCTTTTGGGTTACAGAATTCTCTGGGGAAGGAATTCGGGAATTCGGGCTTTCAATGATGCGAGTTCCTAGATCTGTGTATAAATAGGTTGTGCTGCGCATGATCAGATGTTCGTGCCACGCCTCATCAATATTTACTCTACCTTGATTAGTAATCAAACACTTATCCACATTTACTCAACTCTCGCCTTAAACCTACCTCATCCCGTGACATTGCAGTTACTCATCTTAACATACAAAACTAACATCAGCCACTAACAATCTTTAGGGCTGAGACACAGTATGCAGTTTGGGGCTATGACGCAAATCATAATGTATTTTTTGCAGAAAGACTCAGTATGACGTTTGAAAAGCTCGTACTCAGATTTAATTTACTGATACCACTACGAGGATAGCGCCTTACGACATGTGCCCTCTTCTGTGAATACCCACCATAGAGATAAGCGAGAAAAACTCATAGTTATCCGAGAATGATTTCATCATCCTGCGAAAATGATATCACCGTGGGAGATGTGATGTGAGGGTCTTGCTGGATTCGAACCAACTTTCTCCGGTCTCAAGTGGGGCAAGTGTCCAAGCTGCTAAGACACTATTTGAAAGAATGGCTCGAATGGTGTACCACTGCACCATCCAGCCCTTCGGCTCATACAGCCAAGCTACAAATTACTCCCCAACGTTATTCTCTCCTTACTTTCAAGGTAGTAGCTCATCCTGCATGCGGTCATAAGTACTCCGGCACAAGCCTAAACTTTATACCTCATCCCATACAAATTTGTATGGGATAAGGTATCAAGTTTATGCATGTACTGGTGTGACAGGCTGTGAGCCCGGTAGCTTCATGTGTTCAGGGCCAATAACTTCAGGATACAATACATCGCAATTTAATCAGGGCAACAGAACATCTATTAACATCTACATGGACATTGTTATCGATAGTCCTGCTTCGATGACGGACAGAAGCCTTACAACCCCTACTCCCCCCGATCCATCCATGCCCTCTCCTACCCCTACCGCGCCGCCACCACCTCCGTCAAACTCAACACCACCGAGCAGCTCGGTGGCCTACAGGCAAATACTTCAGCCTGTTCCTCCTTCCAAAAGGGTAGAAGCAGATGCACCCCCCCCAATCTGAGACCGGTGAAACAGAAACTTTGAACGCGTATCTCCCTCACGAACTAGCAATCATCGTCGAGGAAAGACAACGCCGTGAACAGGCCTGGCATGTGCGGATGATGATTTGTACAAGTGCTATAAGCAGCATCGATAGTCTACTGGCAAAATTTAAAGAAGGAGTTGAGAAAGAGGAAGGTTCAGCTTTTCAAAAATATTTCCGACAAGCTATTTCGCTCTTCGCGGCTTCAGACGCTGCTCTGAACCCTCCACCTGTTCCCACACACTCCCGCCCAGCAAAAGGCGGTAAAGTGAGCAAAGGAAACTTGCCGGATAAACCAGCTGTAGTTACAGAATCACAAGCTGGCTCAGCTTCAACTTCAAACCCAACCCGAGCGCGACAGCAGATGCCAACCAGTGGAATTAGCCTACCCAGGAAGCCAAGCGCAACTGAAAACTCCTGGGCCACAGTTGCTCGTAATGGGCACAAGAAGGCTAGAGCTGCCGCGGCTGAAACTGCCAGTGTCGGGCAAAACAAATCTAGAGAACAATTCAAGGCCTTAGCGCCTAAGAAAGACTCCCACACACCTTCTCGATCACAAGTGAGTGGGCCATTCGGAAAAAAACAACAACCTCCATCCAAAATTCAAGATAAAAGATTATTCCTCCGACTACCCCCGGAGCACGAGTGGAGAAAATTATCGCCCGCAGGGATCCGAGATATCGTCGTAAAAAAAATGGCCATCTCACCCGCTTATATTAGACAGATTAAGCCAGTTCGCTCAGGATTTGCCCTAAGTCCTAGCAACCCCAACGCGCGCGAAGCATTGCTACAGGCCGCAAACGGACTCTTTCTGACAGGGGCAAAACTTGAACCTGCTGAAAACTTGATACCATTTCTTATACCAACAGTCCCTGCCTTTATTTACACCGATACAGGACGTGTTGTGGTGACTCAGGAGTTGCTGGCCGATGAAATCGAGCGTGTCTCTTCGGTGCGTCCAACTTCAGTAAAACTGTTCGGCAGTCTTAATCACGACGCCCCGCATAGAACATGGCTAGGACTGTTCTCAAAAGCACCTCGACCTGGTTTTCGTGTGTTTGATGAATCTGGCCTGGCAAAGGTTTTTAAAAAACAAGATCCCATAGACTTTTGCAAAAGGTGCAACGGCCACCACTCATCAAGAAATTGTTCGAGAGCACCTTCTTGCGGAAACTGTGGCTCGACAATGCACACACAAGATGCATGTCAAGCTCTCACTTGATGTCGGAATTGCGGAGGTCCACACCGCTCTGACAGTCATAGATGCTTAGCTCGGCCAACTCGCAGCGGCCCTCCGACTAAGGAACAGCTAAAAATCTTTCGTCAGGCTGGAGACCGCGAATATCAGGCAGTGGTTCGAGCTAAAGCTGCTGAAGCGAGGGCGTCAACTGCAGAGGAAGCAGCACACGCTGTAAATTGTAGTCAAAATCTCGAGACCGCCAATAATGAAACCCCTGAGCCACCCGCCGATGTGTCGACGGAGGACTCGATGCAGTTATGAAGGGCTCACCTCGAAGCCATTCGTTGCCTCCTCTCAGGTTTATGTCAATAAACGTGGGAAGAGGGAGCGCCGCGCACGATATTGCGCTTTCGCGAGCCTGCGAATTACAGTCAGATGTTTTGCTTGTCCAAGAACCTTGGTGGGCTGGTTGCACCAAGTCACATCCATATTTCAATCGCCACATACCTTATGGAGGCGTTGGCGTTCGTCCTCGTGCAGTCACCTACACTAGGAAAGACAATAGGAATATACATGCAGTTCAGGAATCCCCTTCCTCAAAACTCACAGGGAATTACTGCTGGGTGAAAGTGAATGGAATTACATTTCTCAATGTATACAAAGCACCCCATGATCCCGCAGCAGTAGAACCACTCCTTGAGTGGACTCCGCCTCCTCGGACTATTACCGCGGGTGACTTCAACTCTGTCTATTGGGCCTGGCAACCTAGTGCAACGAGCAACTACGGACAAGGGGAAAAAATAGAAAAATGGGCAGATGAGAATGGCCTCTCGTGTCTAATTCTGGGGGAACCGACGCACCGCGCTGGGAACACTTTGGATCTCGCATGGACAAATATTAGTGGAGCCTCCGCATGGGTAGACCGAGAAGAATGTATAACAAGTGACCATTTTCCGATCTCTGGCATAGTACCTAGCTGTACCCGAGTTATCAAGAAATCTAAAGGTCCACTTAGAGTCCCGAAAGATAAGCTGCCTCAATTTGCACAATTAGTCTCTCGTTGGATGCCTCGTGCTTAGGACCTAAAGTCATAAGGAGATATTGAGCAGTTCGCTCAGGATTTGTGCCGTGCGCTAGTAGATGCCCTGAAAGCAGTGGGTAAAGCTTCTAATGGTAAATCTGGCAGATCGGCGCCGTGGTGGACTCCAGAATGTAAGGCTGCCCGCCTCCGATATCGAACAGCCTCCACGGAGCCAGACCGAAATCAATATGCAAAGGAATATAGGAACACTATTGCGGAGGCAAAAAAGGAGTATTGGAAAAGCCAGGTTGAAGAGATGAAATCTCCGACGGATATCTATAGGCTCATGCGATGGACCAAACCACGGCATACTGAAGTTCCGCCACCTCTTCTTTTTAACGGGCGCCTCGTTGCAGACCAAGCAGAGCGTGCGTTAATTTTACGAGACAATCTTTTGGCGCGGCTAGACGCTACAGACGACCTTCCCATTGCTACAACAAATGCGGCTAATCGTATTCCATGGACGGAGGGGCTCGAAGAAACAGAGGTACGATCGTGCACCATAGGTAGCGGAAATACCTGTCCTGGACCAGACGGAATTTCGGTAGAATTACTCAGTACCTGTTGGGGTACACTCGGTCCTTGCGTCACTCACCTGTTTCGATCCTGTCTTAAGTTTGGCTATCATCCATCTTGCTTTAAGTTGGCAGAGGTTGTTTTCATTCCAAAAGCAGGTCGAGACCCATCTTCCGTGAAAGGGTGGAGACCCATTGCTCTCCTATCGTGCCTCGGAAAGGTATTGGAAAGAATCATCGCCAAACGCATGGCTACTCTAGCTATCACAGCTGAGGTGGTTGGGCATCAACAATTTGGGGCTCTACCGAAACGTTCAGCTACTGATTTAGTCGCTTGTGTCGTGCACGATATTGAAGAGGCTCGCACTCAAAAGTGGACTTCAACGCTCGTAACCCTTGACGTTCAAGGAGCCTTCGACGCGGTCCTCCATAATAGACTACTAATGCGAATGCAAAAACAAGGTTGGCCAGACTCGGTCCTTCGGAGGTCAGCCTCATTTCTACGCAACCGATATGTCCAGGTCCGGTATTCAGGAGGAGTAACGAGTCCTAAAAAGCTGGTCTGTGGTGTTCCGCAAGGATCGCCGGTCTCCCCACTACTTTTTCTTTTGTACATGGCCGAACCCATGCGTAGCGGGAACTCTGGAGCTAGGTTCAGTTATGCAGACGATATTGGGATACTTGACATTGGAAGAACGACTACTGAATCTGCGGCTGCGGCCCAAGGTGAAGTAGATAAATTGCTTGAATGGGCAAGTAATAATGCTGTATCATTCGATTCAGGGAAGTCGGACGTAATTCAATTCCCTGGCCGGCGAGGGGAAAATCCTATCGGAGTGAAAGTAAACAATATATGGATTGAACCGGCTAAGAATATCCGTTGGCTAGGAATACATCTCGACTCTCAACTCTCGTTCAAACATCATGTAACAACATGGTACGGGAAAGCACTTAAAGTTGCTCAACATATGCGGAGGCTCAATCCAGTAACACGTGGGGCAGCTCCTGGACCCCTGATAACTGCCGTTGACACCTGCGTGATCCCTGTAGCCACCTTTGGTGCGGAAGTTTGGTGGCCGGGCTTAAAACGACCAACAATTCGCGGAAATGTGACTCCTCCTACAGCCCACTTCTGTAATCTTATTGATAAAGCAGTTCGTGTAGCGTTGGGAGCCGCACTACCAGTATGGAGAACAACACCCAACGTAGTCCTTCACAGGGAAGGGGGAATTCCACCCGCCCGAATACTCCTAAAAGGTAATCGTCTACGGCTCTCAGCACGAATAAATTCACTAGACAACCGCCATCCTCTCCGCAGCCGAGCGAGCGTATGTCCCAATGTAGGTACGCTTAAGTATAAGACAAAGGCCATATTGTCAAAGCATCCAGAAACGCAGATGTCACGTTTGCAGAGGGCTTTCCAACAGCTACCCCGATCATCCGAGGATGCTGAACCCTTAATTGTACCTCTATATTCTCATACGCAAACAACAAAAGCAGAGGGTATTATAGACCACGAGAATTGGATCCGAACAATTCCATCTTCCGTTATCTGCGCCTACTCCGACGGCTCTTCTGAGGGACATGGAAGATCTTCCTGGGGATTCGTCCTGCAACGCGGGGGCATCACTTTTAAGAAAGATCAAGGGATTCTACACGGGGGAGAAGTTTACGATGCTGAAATCTTTGGGGCTACCATGGCACTCCGAGCTGCGCTCTCCACAAGACGAAGCGGGGAGAAAATTTATGTTCTTTTGGACAACCAAGCTGCAGTCCGGGCCCTCCAGACTGGCAGGACGTCCTCTTGTCTTAGGCTAACTCGGATTTTTCACGATGTTTCCCAAAAAGCCAATTCGGAAGTCAGATGGGTACCAGGACACTCTAAGATACCTGGGAATGAAGAGGCCGACGCAGCCGCGCGAGCTGCACTTCAATCACTCCCCCCTTGCCACATTGAACCAAAATTCATTACGCTTGCCTATGTTCGTCGCCTTATGCAACAGCGTCGCCAGCAGCTAATTGACGATTGGTGGGGTATGTCCGGCTAGGTATAAAGATCTAGACCTACAGATGCGCCGTCGAAAGCCTCCAGTGCTTAAAATGCCGCGGCAGCTTCTGCAAAAGCTTATATCAGCAAGGACCGGGCACGGTGACTTCGCTGCATATCACCGCAGACTAAATCATGAAAACGCAAATTTAGTTTGCATCTGTGGACAAGAGACGTCCCCTACTCACTTCGTACGTTGTCGAGAACACGCCAGCCTAACGCGTAGGTTTAGGAAAGGAAGGACAATGGGCGATCTTATCAACCAACTTCTCGGCCCAAAGTGTGTCAGAGAATTTACAGAATTTGCAAAACTTACAGGCTGTTTTGGCAACCTATTCGCAAGCTCGTCCTCCGCTGAAAGCGAGGACAGCATCTCTTAGAAATCGATGAAGGCAGCGACATCGTGGAAACAGAGCGTGTGAAACGCTATGTTGACACAATAATTCACTTTTGGGTTTATGTTTTTCTTTTTCATTTTACGTTCGGGTCTCTGTCGGAATTTTTGGGGATCATGGAGTACAGGTTCATTTAGGCGTCGTCGCAAATTGTTTATATACGCGTGTACATACTTTAGAGGGTGCGAACGAGTTGGGCATACTCTCGAGTATGATCCCCACCGGCTCCACCGGTCCCGAACCAATTGGACGAAGGGCTCTGCCCGGGACCTAAATATAGAAACAAACAAACAAACTTCAGGATAGATTCCGTGACTATGCCTACTAAATTTCTCTGTCGCCCTACGCTGAGCACAGAACGCCCTAGAACAATACAGAGAACTTGGAATCGGCCCGAACGCCCACATACTTTTTTGAGTTGCCCATTGCATCGACGATCTCGTGGCTCTCTCTGGACACGGCTACTTCGCGAAATATCACCTAGGACTTCATCGCGATAGCGCGCTCCTAACTTGTACGTGCGAGGACGAATAATCTCCCGAAAACTTCTCTTTCTGTCAAGTTAGAAGACAAAGAGGTCATCTTCCAGGTGGACCAAGGCTCTCATCGACTGGAGTCTGATGGGCGTTAGGCTCGACAGATGGCGCTGCTGCATTTGGAAAGTGGATGACATCTACCTTTCTCTTCGACGAAATTCAGCGACGCCACTAACCAATAACTGACCTAGACCACCTACTTTCCTCAAGTTGATGTGAATTGGGCCATATCTTCCCCCATTCTTCGTAGTAGGCCATCCCACTGGAAGTTAAAGTACTACAGTCCAACCTCATCTACAGCGATAGTGGGTCCCAGTATAAATGTTGAAAAGATTCATTGTAACTTGGACTTTTATATTTGCAACACTTACCCTTACATGTCATTTTGCGTGCAGGGGTAAGTATTGCAAATGTAAACGGTTGAATGTTAGTGAATATTTTCAACATTTATACCGGGACCCACTATCGCTAAAGATGAGGTTGGACTGTATATCACTACAATAAAATTCGTCCCGCTGTCGATTAAAAGTGGGCTTTACAGGGTACACAGACTTTTGCAGAGTAGATCAGCTTTCATCTAACTTATTGTGGTGTCATTAGCAAAACACCCATGCGAAAACTCCAAATTTTTACTTGGTAAAAAGCTCAGGACGATGAAATTGTTTTTTAAATCATTTTGTGTTCAGCCTAATAGCTATAGGGGGTCAAGGTTAAGTAAAGTCGCCTGTCATTTACAGGGGTTTTTTTGCCGATATTTACCCAAACATAGTAATTTACTGTAATGATTACGATTAAGCGAGGCTGAATATGGTAAAGCTTCAAACTCAGTTCAAAAATTAGGTGAGAGAAATTGAGATCGACAAATGTGAAGTCGCCTGTCTCTCCCCACTTTATTTCGCACTAAACCTAAAAAATCGAGTTCATACGTCATATTAAATATTGCAATTCAGGTTTGCTGTTGATACAGATTTTGAAGACTGCAGCCGTCCCTCTCTAACTCAATAGTGGGTCCCAGTATAAATGTTGAAAAGATTCATTGTGACTTGGACGTTTATATTTGCAACACTTACCCTTATGTCATTTTGAGTGCAGGGATAAGTGTTGCAAATGTAAATGGTTGGATTTAAATGAATCTCTTCAGTAATTATACCGGGAACCACTATTAGCTAAGAGGGATTCTACTGTATTGAACTAACGAAGCTTATTGTATTTTCTATATCGCACTAAAGATTTGGTAAAGTTTGTGTAATGAAGGAAAATATTGATCCAGATGTCTAGTGAAAATTGAGTTCAGCGAATATGAACAGATCCGGATTTGTTAGACACGAGTCAAAAGGATACTTCGGAGGAAATGAAACTTGGCACAGAAAATTATGTAATAGTACTGGGATGCCCTGTTTTAGGGACTTCACCGTGCCTTTACCGCCTGCTGTTTAAGGCTGAAAACATCCCTGTATGCCAACCCATGTCGATTAAGCGAAGACTTCACTTACCTTTGACCCCCTGTATGACAAGGGATGATGAAATCGTCTCCCTGTCTGCAATCATTGTAAATTTCTATTTTTGAACATTATGAAATGCATCATATTGATTAATTACAACTGTGCAACTGATTAAAAAGCCCTTCATTTTTTACATGTCCGTGACCAGCATCATGTACAACCTTAATTCTCTGCGGCATTGAATCGACGAGATTTCTCAAGTCATCCTTATTTACCACCTTGTCTCAGGCTTCCTTGAAAATAAGTCGTCTTCGCACCTCTATCCGCTGCCTTTCTTCAATCAATTCTAGATATTGTATCGAATATTATTTTCTATCAAATTCCAGATATTTTCTATCGGATTAAGATCCAGGGAAAACGCTGGCCATTCGAGAGGAACAACACTTCTTTCGCTTAGTTTTCGCTTCGTTCGAGCCGCCAAATCGGAGGGAGCGTTGTCCTGGATCACTACTAAACCAGGTCTCAATGACACCATAACGTGGCTGAGAGATAATATCCTCTCGCTGTAGAGTTCAGCGGTTATTGAACCCAATTCTTCCTCCCGGAACAAGCAAGGTCCTTTCTTACTCCCAAAAACGATCCCCAAACATCGATCCAATTCGCCTTCGAAGATTGCGAACTCATGTGTTGTCGTAGACCTCATTTAGCTAAGTCAAGGGAATAGACTAAGAATTTAAATTCAGAGGAAACTTGAAGGCAATACTAACCTTTCTTGAATCCAATATCTGGTGTGCCTACCATCGGTCACCCAGCTTTCATCGGTCCAGAGTACTCGCATCCAATCTTCTTTTTCCCAGTGGAGATGATTTCTAACGAATTCATATCGCTTTCTCATATTTTCTGAGGAAAGAGGAGGGTTCGAAGCGGCGATTCTACGAGTATTACCCCTCTTCTTCATTTCCCATTCACATAAATTATCATTCACACCAACGTGCGGGAAGACTGGATTCGCAACCTCAAAAAAGGGCACTTGACTGCTTTCAAGGGAGGAAGTTATGTAGGCTTCCACTTCGTCGATTTTTGAACTGCTGAGTAAAGGGATCAGCCCACTAAACCTTTGAGGGCTGAGCTTAGGAGTGTTCATAGCATATCAAACTTGCCTATGAGTGATTTCGAGTCGTTCTACCATCATATTGTCCAAAAGACTCTCCTGGGCTATTGTTCTCACCTGACATTTCTTAAAATGGTATGAAAGCAATTATTTAGAGTTAAACTCACTTGTACACGTTTTTCTTGAGTCAAACGTGGCGCATATTTAAGAGATTTTGGTGATTGTGGAGGTCTCTGGTTGATTCATTTTTACAATAATCTAATCGGTTTAATACTTTGTCTTCAGGATTAGTAACCTTGTTCTGCTTCTACTCATAAGTGAAGTAAAAGTAACGAGGTTAAAAGATAATCGTATCCTGCCGAAGTATGTAATAGTAATGATTATGATAGATGAGCGTCGGTGGGCTGGTATGGTCAGTATGAACTTACAGTGACCAGCAAAACTGTTCGAATGTTTTGTAACTTTCGCTTGTAAGCCTCATAAAATCTTATCTGCTTGACTAATTCACAAAATTTTTACATGAATAAAAAAATCCAATTCTGTGGTTTCTTTTGATATAAATTAGATGATGTGAATCGAAAATTTGGTGGAGTAATCGCGATTGAAAGGGCGTTGGTCATTCGAACAGTTTTGCAGGGGGGATGTGGGGAAAGTATAACTAGGCATCAGGAGCACTGTAGGTCTTCATAAGAGGTTGAGTTTGTAATCATTTACAGCACATAATCACTTTCTACTGTTACTCGAATCTTTTTTTATCATGAGGCCTCTATCTCAATCAAAAATTGATGTCATTCTTCACCACCTTGACCATGGACTTTCCATCCGTTCAACAGCTCGAGAATGCAATGTCTCAGTTTCTACCGTTTCATGTATTCGCAAGAGACACCGTCCAGATCTTCAGGTGAACTTAGGAGGGCGACCTTGTTTGCTCAGCGAGCATGACACTCGTCATGCCGTCCGTACCATAACATTCGGTAAGGCCGATACCGCTGCCGAAGTTGCCCAAAACATCAGGGACATGAAAAATTGCTCTATCTCTGTTGATACAGTCCGACGGACCCTCAAAAAAGCAGGGTTAAAAGCTGTTGTGAAAAGAAAAAGCCAAAACTAACAGCAAAGCAAAAGAAGGACCGTCTTGACTTTGCTATGGCCCATAAGTACTGGACTACAGATGATTGGAAGCGTGTAGTTTGGTCAGACGAGACGAAGATAAATCGCTTGCAGTCATATGGAAGATCTTGGACCTGGAAAAGGCGAGGACGAGGGTTGATAGAGAGAGAGGTAGAGGAGACCCTCAAATTTGGTGGCGGTCATATTATGATCTGGGGCTGTATGCTGTGGGAGGGGACGGGAAACATGTGTAAGATTGATGGGTTGATGGACCAGCATCTATACACTGAGATATTGGAGGAGGATCTCCTACAAACGCTGGTGGAATACGGTAAAACCCCCGAATCCGTTATCTTCATGCAGGACAATGATCCAAAGCATACCTCGAAGAAGGCCAGACAATTCCTCAGAGATCATTCTCTCGCCGTTCTCCCTTGGCCAGCAAACTCCCCTGATCTTAATCCCATCGAGCATCTCTGGAATTATATCAAGAAAAGACTCAAGGATTACCACCAACCGCCAAATGGGATCCTGGAGCTTTGGGACAGAGTTCAGGATGAATGGGCAAAGATTCCTGCAGAGGAATGTCAGAAGCTGATAGAGAGTCTTCCTAGGCGCATAGATGCAGTGATTAAGGCGAAAGGTGGGCATGTAAAGTACTAAATTACCAGTTCAAAAATTTCCCCATACCCCCCCTGCAAAACTGTTCGAATGACCAACGCCCTTTCAATCGCGATTACTCCACCAAATTTTCGATTCACATCATCTAATTTACATCAAAAGAAACCACAGAATTGGAATTTTTTATTAATGTAAAAATTTTGTGAATTGGTCAAGCAGATAAAATTTTATGAGGCTTACAAGCGAAAGTTACAAAACATTCGAACAGTTTTGCTGGTCACTGTATATGGGACCTGACTTCCGCATGGTGGCAAAGCCATGCTCCTTCCACCTACTGTGAATTAGGGATGCCATTTTCCAAGAAGCCCCCCGAGGAGCTTCGACTCCCCCGCCGTAATCTTGGGTACCTTATTCAATGCCGAACCGGTCATGGAGACTTTCGCGCTTATCACGACCGATTCCGTCACACAGATGCATACTTGACTTGTTCCTGCGGGGGTGACAAGTCAATTACCCACCTAGTTTTCTGCCCCCTAGTTCGAGAGAGACTAGCCTCAACTGGTCACCGAAGAAGCCTAGGGACACTAAATTTGCTTCTCGGCACCTCCCGTGGTGCCAAGCGATTTTTCTCTGTTTTGGAGAAGACAATTCCTATCGGAAATCTGCCCGATCCGTCCCGTCTGACTTATGTCTATGTGAGAGTCCCGCTGTACAGCGCTCACTACACTTTCACGAATTCAGTTTCCAAGGCCTTTTGGCTCCCCATTTATTGTTAATTAATTTAGTACATATTTGTCACCATATCCCCCCAGGGACGGGGCCCTAGGCGTAGCTGAAGCCCGGTAGACTTGTAAAAATAAATAAATAAAAATAAATAAATTATTCCATGTCGACCAGGGGGAGGCTTGGCCACCACAATGCTTTCCTTAATTAGGCAACATCGCGAGAATGCACCTCGCACCCATTCCTACTGTGTTTTGTATGAGTTCTAATGATCAAAGGATTGATTCAATGATTCCCAACTCATAATACTAAATGCAAAATAATTCCTATTCTTATAATAACTAATACTTAGTAAACAATCCATTGCGTTGATGTTGTTGTCATCGGAATACATACAAAACACAGTAGGGATGGGTGCGAGGTGCATTCTCGCGATGTTGCCTAATTAAGGAAAGCGTTGTGGTGGCCAAGCCCCCCCTGGTCGACATGGAATAATACTTATGGGCTGTACCTCCGTAAGGCGAGAGTTGAGTAAATGTGGATAAGTGTTTGATTACTAATCAAGGTAGAGTAAATATTGATATGACGTGGCATGAATCTTGGTCATGCGCAGCACAACCTATTTATACACAGATCTAGGAACTCGCATCATTGAAAGCCCGAATTCCCGAATTCCTTCCCCGGAGAATTCTATAACCCAAAAGCAAACACAACACAACAGAACTCCGAAAACCTCAACAATGCTCAGACGATCTTATAAGGTCGAATAATAGATTATAATAATAATATTAATTTAACAAAACAAAACATAACTTATGAACAAAAGGAAATTACACGGTCCTGATAAGGACCGTGACATGCAAGGTATAGACACACAAAACCAACATCAGCCACTAACAATATTTATGGCTGAGACACTGTGCACAGGATTGATGTAAAAAAGAGACCATAGGGTACCGAATCAGGTTAACAAAAATAATCTACAATAGAACCTGTCCAAACCCATAGTGGGTCTCAGGCTTAATTATTGTTAGGATTAACTGAATTGCTGACGCTTAATTTTACAACACTCACTTCTATTTCTTATTTTGCGTGCAGGGATAAGTATTGCAAATATAACTTGTAAAATTCTGATGGATCTTTTCAACAACTCTACCGGGACCCGCTATGGGTCTGGACAGGCTCTGCTGTACTCTCATGATAGGGTATTGTTCGTTGATCCGCTTCTTATAGGTTACAGGGGTTAAAGCGGGGATAAAGTGGAGATAAAGTGGTGATATTCCAGGTTACCTCACGATAGATCCACAGTATCCCTGTTAGCTTCAAATTTTAAAATCTTATGGCCTAAGGCATAAGAGATATGCATCTGTATATGAAGTCCAACGCCCACCTTCATGCCTGCACCTTTCTTCACTCGCGCACACCTGAGGTCGTTTCGTTTAAATCATTGTCAGCTATTTACTATTATTTTGCTCAACGGCATACTTTTATTTCATTCATCTATCTAATTTTTACTTCATTTGAGTGCATCTGAACCTTAAGTCAACTACTTTAGAAGATTTTAATTTACTGTACTAGATTGCCGCAAAGATGGATTCACCTCAACAACCTTCTCCATCATCAGCATCTCCTACTTATGCAAAACGCCTAACACAAACTCAACGTATTCAAGTAAGTCTGAAATCTACAAATTGATAAGGTTAAGAGAGTAACATGTGCAGGTTAGAACCTTGGCCAGTGAGGGACACAGTTACGTCAAAATCTCTCAACGCCTTGGGATTACATGGCGACAGGTACAATACACCATGAGCGTTGAAAATACCGAGCCTCAGTACTCCAGTGGTAGGCCACCTATTCTAAGTAGTTCCCAGGTCGATGAAATAGAATTTTTCGTCTGTTTATCATCGGAAAATCGTCGGATGTCATTTTTCCAACTTGCACATTTTATATTTCGGCACTTTGGTGTGAGCGAGAATGTGATCCGACGTGAACTGGCAACGAGGGGATATGCACGCAGGATTGCACGATTAAAACCTCCTATCTCTTCAGTCAACAAACTGAAGAGATATGAGTTTGCCAGAATACATCTCCACTGGCGGAAGGAACATTGGATGAGAGTCCTCTGGTCCGACGAGACTTGGGCTATGAATGGTCGGCAAAGTGATCGTTGGGTCACAAGAAAGGTCAGTAGTCCCTTAAAGGCTCCTAAGATTTAGAGTTCCCTTGAGCTAAGTTTAAGTCAAAGATTGGGGAAGAGTACGAAGATACCTGTGTCCTAGCCAAGACGCGGAGGAGAGTTGGGTGGATGTTCTGGGGATCTTTCTTTGGACGACAGAAGGGGCCTTGCCTGATTTGGGAGAAGGAGTGGGCCATATCACTGCGGCCAGTTACTGCGAGAGGATAGTGCCTCTCATAGAGAGTGCGGTCTTTCGGGAACCAGGACTAGATGTGATGCAGGACAACGCCCCTCCTCACAAGTCGAGGCAAACTATGCGTGAGTTTGAAAGGAGGAATATTTCTCTAATGGAGTGGCCGCCATATTCTACTGATTTAAATCCGATAGAAACTTTGTGGAGTTATATGAAAGCGTACATGGAGCGTCTATATCCAGCGTTGGATCAAGGGGGCAGCGGAGTCAAGGGCATCTTCGTCAAATAGTGAACGAGGCGTGGGATCTGGGGTTTAATGGGGATGACTTGGAGAAACTGATAGATTCGATGCCCCGAAGAATCAGAGCCGTTTACGAAGCTGAAGGCGGATATGTAAATTATTAGCTAGATAGAAGTATAATTTATTTATGAAATGTATTAATGAATTAAAAAGTGAATAGAGGGCTATAATGGACCAAAAAAGCAAAACCAACGAATATTTCGTTGTGAAATTTTTGCCATACAAATTTAAAGTTTAGGTGGGGAGATCTACTTATCGTCATGCTAATTCAAGTTAGTAAAAGCCTATATACCCTGTAAAAGTCGAATTTTAGCGCCTATACACGATTAATACCGTAGTATCAGAGTATGTGCGCCCCACGCGTTGGTGATTATTAATCATTCCTGACAAGCAGGTCTACTCCCACACAAGGATGCACTTTACCCCTACAGTAGAACCTGTCATAACCCATACTCCTCGGTGGACAAAATAGTTATGGGTTATGACAGGTTATGGGTCATGGAAGTATTCTAATTTTAGGTTTAAGTGTCGTTTGGCTTCGCTTAAATTTACGTATCACATGTTACCACTACAGCGAATGGCACTAGCCATATTCAGTTACACGTAAATATATAGGTGCATGTACAAAAACGAACGCCTGTAATTGTAATTAAATTATCTGCAAGGCTTGAAGTTCATTTGAATGTTCTAAATTAAATTCATTTGCATTTTTCCCTTCTACTTGGAGGGAATAAACTACTGAAATAGCAATCGTCGAGGGATGTGGAGACATGATGTTGAATAGCATGAGAGGAGTAGCTTTTTGTTGCGACGACATAGAATGAATGCTTAAATCAAAATGGAATGAGTAGTTGAATCCGAATAATTGGCATACCAAGGATAATATGGGAAACTAGTAGATCTTTGTACATACTAGTACTAGTACCGGTACATTTACAGTGTCTCAGCCCTAAAGATTGTTAGTGGCTGATGTTGATTTTGTGTATCTAAGCCATGCAGTCACACATCGAGGGTCGGATGGTTCAGTGGTACACTATCCGGGCCGTTCTTCCAAGTAGAGTCTGGGTAGCTTGGACACATGCCCCACTTGAGACAGGAGAAAGCTGGTTCGAATCCAGCAAGACCCTCACACCACTTCTCTCGCGGTGATACTGTATTCGTAGAATGACGAAAGCATGCTCAGATAGCCACAGGTTTTTCTCGCTTTTCCCTGTGGTGGGTATTCACGGAAGAGGGTACATGTCGTAAGGCGTTATTCTCGTAGTGGTATCTGCAAATGAAATCTGAGTATGAGTGTTCCAAACGTCAAACAGAGTTATTCTGCGTCACATACATATCTTCCGTAATCATTCGCGTCATAGCCTCAGGCTGCATACGCAAAAATGATTTAAAAAAAAAAAAAGTCACACATCGTAACATACAAAACTAACATCAGCCACTAACAATCTTTATGGCTGAGACACTGTATATTAACACCAGGATGGGTTTTGTCACCAGTCCCATGTAATTTAGTATGAGACTGGGGACAAAACGTATTTCAATCTCGGGGTACTGTTAAGGGTTAAAGCAAAACGGTCACTGCACGAAAGCAATACCACAAAATAAGTTTATATTGAATCTATGGAGAGGAAAGTGATGACCGCTGCAAGCGCCGCTATTTATAAGATCCCTCTAATATCTAGAAGGTTCCATTCCTTCCTTTTACTCCCTGATGCTCCTTAACCCAGAATCAACCAGAATGCTCCTCTAGAACCTTCTCAAGAGTTCTAGTAGTGATAGTAAGGATCCCCTGTATATCACTGATTATGCTTGTCGCACTATTTATGCATGCATAACATATGCCACACGACTGCGCCACATAACGTGACTCGGATGGGCCAAGTAAATTAGCCCAGCCACAGTTAGCCGGGCATAGCCCGTTACATCACCCCCTCCTTTACCATCCTGGATCGTAGTTTCCGAGGTCCTTGCCTTGCTCCTTCATTGACTCCTACGCCATCACCCAGCCCAAATTCTTTTTCGAACTTGTCTAAGGCCTCAACGTCTTCTAATTCTGAACGATCTTCCCAGTTTGGTTCGGCGAACCCCTTCCATTTCACTAAAACTCGTCTTACCCAGCCCCGCCCCCGACGGACACGTTCGGCCCTCAGAATGCGTTCAACTGTTTGCTCCGGCTCGGCATTTTGCCCCTCTGCAAAGGTTGGGTCGGGCTGGGAATCGTCCTGAACTTGCGATGGCAGAGGGTCGCTACTTGCCTTTCGTAGCAAATCCACATGGAATCTATGGAAGATTTGCGATGGGACGTCCAGCTCCACTACATGCGGCGAAATCACTCTAGTGACCGAGTATTTGGCGTTTACCCAAGCCAGCTTTTTCTTTGGCTGAGGGGTCTGTATATTTTTGAGGTTCAACCATACCTTGTCCCCTACCCGAAGCACAGGGGCTGAACTTCGCTTCTTATTAGCATTTTCCTCCATCAATTGTTGAGCTGTTGCCATAGCTGCCGCGGCGTATTCTTGTGCTTCTCGTATTCTGGCTACAAAATTTTCGGCTCTCTTAATTGGTGTAGTTAATGCCTTCTTATCGATTAGGGATACTTGTTGAACTGGCTCTACGTGATACCCATGTTCCAAGAAGAAAGGACTTAGCCCCACACTGGCACAATCTCTATTATTAATTGCCAACTGGGCTGAAGGCAACATTTCCGACCATTCCCATTGAGCAAATGAAATAAAAGCTCGTAAGTATGCCAATACCTCCTGATTCATTCTCTCAGTCGAACCATCGGTTTCGGGATGAAATGCGGTTGACAGCCTTTGTTCAATGTTGACTAATTTGCACAAGTGTCTCCAGAAATCTCCAACCCAGTTTGACCCTCTATCTGATGTAAGTGCTTGAGGAAAACCATGAAAGCGGTAGTGACATTGTAGAAAACGCTCTGCACACGCTTCGGCATTCATGGAATTCATAGCTTCAAGAGTGACGCTTTTTAATAGGCGGTCCGTAATAACCATCAAATAACATGGATCCGACTTCCCCTTTGCTGGCAGGTCAGTCATAAAGTCGATAGAGAGCTCACTGTGAAATCTATCGGGGACTGGCAAGGGCAATAATAAGCCTTGTTTTCTTGAGCGCCAAACGTGCGACCTGCCACACACATCACAATTTCTGCAAAATTGTCGTACCATAGTACTCATGCCCGGCCAGTAAAAGTTGCGAGCCAAGATAGACAGAGTACTATTACGCCCCGGATGCCCGGTTATGTGAGAGTCGTGCACCTCTTGAATCAGTGCGGTTCTCAACGGCTCATAATTTGGAACCCAAAGCCGCTTGCGGAAACAGAGCGCTCCTCGCAGGTCGAGTTCACATTCAGCTCGATTTACTCTCAGCTGCAGGTGTGTTGGAAATTGGTCCTTATCATTCCACATGACCTGGTACAATTCCTGAAATTGAATTTTATCCTCTTCTAAAGCACGATCCCAGAGTTGCTGCAACTCCTCCTCTTCGAACAACTGATCTCCCCGGGGAACTGCGTTTATCACCGTAGCGGTCAAGAGCTCCTGCCCCTCCTCCTCTTCATGATCGGGTTTGATTAGCCAAGCGTCTTTAATTAGCTTAAATTCCCTTTCTTTCAATCGAGGATCTTCTAAAGACTTGGGCACGTCCTGTGCTCTTCGCGATAGAGCGTCAGGACGATCCCCATGCTTACCAGCTCTAAATTTCAGCTTAAAATTGAATTGCGACAAAAATTGTGCCCATCTCACTTGGCGTTCCGTCAACCGTCTAGAGGTCATAAAGTATTTTAAATTCTTGTGGTCCGTCAGAATTTGAAAAGGTTCTTTAAGCCCGATTAGTTCGCTTCGCCACTCCTTTAGGCATCTGACTATGGCCAGCAATTCCTTGTCGTGAATATCATAATTACATTCGGCCGGCGAAAGTTTCTTTGAATAGTAAGCCATGGGCTGGAGCTTCCCTCCTGGCCTTATCTGAGATAGACATCCACCCGTAGCCCACCCTGATGCGTCCGTTTCTAACACAGTTTCGAGTTCCCCATCCCATAAAGCCAGCACTGGTGCTGTTATAAACATCGACTTTAGTTTATCAAATGCTTCTTGATGCTGCTTGTTCCAATGAAACACTGTCCCCTTTTTTGTCAAGTTTTGCAATGGGGCACTGATTTTTGCAAAATTTTCGCCGAATCCTCGATAGAAATTTGCAAATCCAAGGAAACTTCGTACCCCCTTCACGTTTGATGGTGTTTCCCAAGACTTTATCGCTTCTACTTTCCCCGGATCTACCTTAACACCTTCTTCAACGTTGACAATAAAGCCCAAATACCTGATTTCTTTCTTTGCAAATTCACATTTTTGGGGATCAAGTTTCAGGCCTGCTTTATTGAGTCTCTCTAATACCTGGTTAACCTTGTTCCAATGGTCATCTAGCTCTCCGTTGGAGAATATAACCACATCATCCACATACGCAGAACAGATGTTGCCCAAGAGATCCCCCAACTCCTGATTAATCCATCTTTGAAAAGCCGATGGAGCTCCTGCCAACCCAAATGGAGTTACTAACCACTCGTATGATCCAAATCGGGTTCTAAACGCAGTTTTCCACTCGTCCCCCTCGGCTATACGTAGTCTATGAAATGCGGAACGAACATCAACTTTAGATAACCATTTCGACTTAGCCAGCATCTGCATTGTTTCTTTTATCAGGGGAAGCGGGTACCGATCTCGTTCAGTGATGGCGTTAAGGGCTCGATAGTCGACACAAAATCTGAGCCCGCCTCCTGGCTTTTTGATAAATAGTACGGGGGCCCCTCCTGGCGAGCTGCTTGCCCTAATCCAGTTTTTATCAAGTAATTCCGTCAGAGTTTTTCTCAGTACCAAGAGTTCCTCGCGCGACATGCCGTATAATGGTCCCCAAGGCACCTCCGATTCTCTTCCCGAGTCATCTTTAACCAGTTTTATTTTGGTATCTACTCCGGGCCGATGTGGAGGGAGAGCAGTTCCGTCCGTTAAATTGTCGTCCAAGAACAAGCTGGTATATTTTCGAGCTTCTTTCGGTAATCTTTCCCTTATCTCCTCATGGGATAATGATTTCTTCGGCTCAAGTGCCCGAGTAATATCATGCATCGAGACAGCTCCGATCATGAACTTGGCTTTGCTAGATCTCCGATCACCCATCTTTGACCAACCCGCAGGTGAAATTTGAGTCAGTCGGTTTCTTGTAACTGATGCCACACGGCTTCTAATTCTTTCTGGTGCGTCTCTATCATACCATCCGCTGGCACGCACGATCATTCCGTGTTTTCGACTCACCTATACGTAGGACTTTTCGCTTGGCTAAATAGACGACATCATTAAACTCCATCCAAGGTTTACCTAGTATAATCGGGAAAGACAAATTTGGCATTACATAGCCCCAAACCTGCTCCGCTCTACCATCGATATCCAAAATTAACCGTGCCATTTCTGTAATCTGAATTGTTCTACTTCCGTCGGCTAGCCTTAAGCTGCGTGAAGGAATCTTTTCAGAGTATATGTTATGTTTGCGCACAAGACCTTCATTAACAATGGAAAAACACAGGCAGCCTGTGTCAATCATTGCTTGGGTGTAAAAGGAATTGTTAACTAAGCAATCTATTAGCAAAGGTTGACCATTCCTGCTATCTAAATTTTTATGTGCATTAATTACAACCCCAGAAGTCTTGCTTTTACCCCTGAGTGCGACTTTACTCAGGCTTCCTCGTTTCCCGAAATGGAACTGTCTTCCTCAACCCCTTCCTCTCGAGTCACGTTCGCTGAGCATACTTCGGATCCAGGGCGCCTGGCCCGACCAAATTTCCTACAATACTGCCCTACATGTCCTGGCCGAGTACAACGAACACACACTCCTTTCCTCACCAGCTGATCAAATTCCTTTTTCGATCTCCAAGGAGCGGGTGGTTTTCGTGAAGAGTTAGGCTCAGGTTGAAAATCTCCCTTGGTAGGGCGGGAATTGACACTGGCCACCGAGCTATTCTGGCGATCCTGTAGTAAATGTGATACGGCCGCAAGAATTGAATCTACATCTCTCATAATAGTGTCTCCATCTTGATCTTTAACCGATTCCCCACTTCTCGCGAGAACACTTCCTGATTTTGGAGGCCCTAGTCTGGTAGATGTCTTCGTAGAACCTTTTGGTCGGTATTCTGGCAAGGCTTCAAGCTTATCCGCCACTTCTTTAACTTCCGCCACCCACGCAGAATAGTTTTCATCCGAAGGCAACTTGACTGATACTAGCGATTTCCGGAGAGAATGGTTAATGGCTGCATTGAGTAAATTGACCCTTGAGCTGGGGGTCCACGTCCGACTACCCCCACTTATCGCCACTTGGTATTCGAAATCCTTGATAAAGTCACCGAAGTATTGGTGGTCGTTCTGCTCCATCCGAAGGAGCTTTTCGGATGCGGCTAACCTAGCTTGCTTGTCCTCGAATTCGTTCCTGAAGTGTTGAATAAATTCTCGCCAGTTAAAGCTTTTCTTTTCCGATCTCTCAGTGAACCAGCTCGCAACTCGAGACTTTTTTTCTGCTGGAAGCGAATTCACCATATCCAAACAAATAGCTCTGTCCGATAAAACTCCGTCCATTTCCTCTTCAATTCTCGCCTCGAGTAGCTGAATATAGAAGGGGAATTACCTCTGATCACCGTCCCACTTAGATAGTGCTACATCTCGCCTAGCAACACTTGGAGGAGCCTGTCTTGCCTGAGAATTACTTCCGATCAACAGCCTCACCAATCCTTGGAGGCTCTCGCCCGATAGATTTGAGAGTACGTCTTGTGACTCGTCTGACATATTAACATCTGCTGGTGGAGGAAAAGGCGGAGAGGCTGACATCACTGCTGTATTTTCGAAATTTTCTGAGAAGTCTCGATAGGTATAATCCTCAATGCTGAAGAAAGACTTTGTCGTTGAGCTCTGATCAGACTCCGGATATGAGTATCTCATACACAATTAGACCGAAAACGAATTGACCAAGGGCAACGTCCTCCGGGCTACACCCCACGGAGAGTTACCTAAAAAATAAGAGATAGATTCAATATATGTTAAGGGTTAAAGCAAAACGGTCACTGCACGAAAGCAATACCACAAAATAAGTTTATATTGAATCTATGGAGAGGAAAGTGATGACCGCTGCAAGCGCCGCTATTTATAAGATCCCTCTAATATCTAGAAGGTTCCATTCCTTCCTTTTACTCCCTGATGCTCCTTAACCCAGAATCAACCAGAATGCTCCTCTAGAACCTTCTCAAGAGTTCTAGTAGTGATAGTAAGGATCCCCTGTATATCACTGATTATGCTTGTCGCACTATTTATGCATGCATAACATATGCCACACGACTGCGCCACATAACGTGACTCGGATGGGCCAAGTAAATTAGCCCAGCCACAGTTAGCCGGGCATAGCCCGTTACAGGTACATATTAAACCTAACTTCGATAGGTTAGCAATCAAATACACACTGGTTGCCATAGCAATAGTACTGGTATTATGTGAAGGTCACGGGAAAAAAAGCCATGGTTCCCAAAAAAGCTATGGGTTATGGGGATGACAGGTTATGGCTTTTTTTGGTAGGAACCACTGAGGTGGAACAATAAAGCTATGGGTTATGACAGGTTCTACTGTAGTTCCAGATAAATTTATGTAGCACTGCAGTGATAGAACTTACTGCAGATTGATATTAACCTTTTACGTCGTTCCTCTGCATTATCTCTAGATGTCGTATAAAATTAGTATTAATTTGCAAGAAGTTTTACCCAGATAGTACAGCCCAGGACTACAGGTAGGTTGAAATTATTGATACAGCCTTGTACTTGAGTAAGCCGAGAATTTCTTAGGTACAGTCGATTCTCTCTCAATTAATAGTGGGTCCCAGTGTAATTAATGTTAAGATTTATGAAAGATTTACTAATTATATTTGGAATACATACCCATGCTTGTAAAAGTTATTCAGGGAAAAATGTTGCAAATATTATCGGATAACCTTCCTTAAATATTAACAGTAATTACAATAGGACTCACTATTAATTAAGAGAGGTTCAACTGTACTTGTACATGTTATATTTCAGGATGCCGGCTGCAGGTTAGTCCCTAGGCTACTGGTTTCTCAGCCTTGTCCCTATTGGTGATGACGTTATCAATTTCAGGGGCTTCGCGAAACCCGAATTCAGCCGGCCTGCGTTGGTCAGAGTAATAATCTTGACCACGCAACACTAATGATTCATGTGTGTGACAATTTACCACTCTTCACAGGATTCCGGAATACTATTCTGTAGAATTTTTAGTGATTAATTCAGCTGTTTCTGCTTGATCTACCTCGACATATTCAAGTCGCGTGTTTTGGCATCCCTACATGCACAGTATCGCTCAATGAGTCTTCGTGCTGGAGTGACAATAAAGAATGACCATAACTGACAATCCGGAAGACCGTCGTTTCCTCCACCATGTATCCTTTGATACATTTGCCAGCGGCGAAACGACCACAGAAAAAAATACCCTGGCCTTTACGTTGAACGTCAAACATAAGGGATATCAATTTAAGCGGCGCTCTCGCACCTTTATGGTAGGGATCAGCGAGAATGAATATTCAGAGATCGCGCTGCAATGGATGCTTGATGAATTAGTCGATGATGGAGACGAAATTATATGTGTGCGGGTTATTGATAGGGACTCCAAAGTTATTAGCGATCGGAATGTAGAGAAGAGACAATATCAGACTGAGGCTAAAGAATTGTTGCAGCGTATTCAGATTCGAAATGATGATAATCGAGCTGTGAGCATAGTGCTTGAGTTGGTAGCAGGCAAGCTGCACTCGACCTTCCAACGGATGGTTTGCCCTGACCGACGTTCCTTTCCCTGTAATAGATTGCTGATCAAAATTCCACAGATACAAATCTACGAGCCCGCACTATTGATTGTGGGAACCAAAGGTCGTAGTTTGGGCGGAATCCAGGGGTTGATGTCGAATCGAAACTCTTTCTCCAAATGGTGCCTTCAGCATTCTCCGATTCCAGTCGTAGTCGTTCGGCCGACAGATAAACGTCTAAAGAAGAAGATGAAGCGAGACGCCGATCCTGGCCGACATGGCTATGCTCAACTCCTGCGTGAAAGCGGCATTGCCGAGCATGAGACCGACATTGCCTCTCAAAGCAGCGGCATTTGGGAAATTTCGAATGATCCCGAGGTCGAGGCTCACGCTGTCGCTGCGGCCCTTGGCTTGCCTGCTGGATTTCACTACACTTCTCGTTCAGCTTCTGCCAACACACAAATACCTAAAATCCGGGTAGAGTCGAGAGAGCTATCATCTGATCCAGGCTCGGAATTATCTTCTCCTGACATATTGGCTTCGACAGTTGATAAAACAGCGCTAGGTATTCAACCCGAGATTGCTGATGAAGACAGTAATGGGGAAGATGATGATGAAGATCAAGAATACCTAAGCGAATTTGAAGCAATTCCAGGAGACTTACTATTAGCTGACCCGGATGATGCGCCTGACCCAGGAAAGAGAATCATGCTACATAACATGGAGGTCGATGAGGCCTCTGCACTAGCGCAGAAGAAAAAGACTTCAGTATCCAGCGTAGACAGTAATGAGTCTCATCTCGGTGAAGCATAGCCGGAAAGATGACAAAATATATCAGCTATATTTACGAATTTTAATGAGTTAAAGAGCTAGTTTGGAACGTGGAGTTCAGGAGGGAAACAGACGTGCAGGAATTAACGGGCCTACGATTTTGCTAGCCAAGTACGATCATTAAGTTATGAAGTTAATTTGGATTTAATAGTAGATTATGCGGGATTTAATGAAGCCCTCTTACGCACTTCAGCGTGACTTAAAGGCAAAAGAAACTAAGAACACAGTATTTAGAATTAAGATACATATTCTATAAACTCCAGTCATTGTTCCGCTCCTCATCGGGTTGTGTAAAAGGTAAATCAATTTTTCTAATAGCTGAATCGCTACAGAGAATGCTACATAATGGTTAGTTTATTAGATTATAAAAATTAGCAAGAAATTATGTATCTTGCTAGAGTTAGGGAAGAAACTAACCAACTCCCAGCGACAAGCTTATCCAGCTCAGAAATAGCGTTTTCTCTAGCGGTGCCTTTGACTATGTTCTTCGATAAAAGCCCCTGCAGCTCCCTCATCTTTCGTGCCTTACCGACTCCGGCATCCTCTAAAACTTTCTTTCGAAGACAATCAGAATGAAAGGCGTGTTGGCACGGAAAAACATAAAATTGACGACTCAACAAGGGTAGGCCGCAAGTGTAGCACTTTTCACCAGGTTCGACGATGGCATATCGACGATCGAGCGCTGCAATATCGAACCTGATATTAGTTGCAGTCTGACAAGACTCATCCATGTCTTTCTTGAGAGAGTCGATGTTACGACTATATTCTTCAAGTGCCGTACAGATTTCCTCTTTAAAGTCATCAATAACAATAAAGTCGGGAAAGAAGGGGATGAGGTCTTCAATTTTGAGGAGATCACAGCGCTTGAGATATTCGATGGCAGCTTTGATGGTGCCTGATTGGGAGATAACTTTTTTAGCTATTGCGAGCCAGAGTTTCTTCCGGAGGGCTAAATTTGAGATTGGCCGGTCGGCAATTAGGGAGGCAAGGTCAATGGCAGAGTGTTTGAGGGCCAAATTGACAGCTTGGAGATATTCCCCCATGTTAGAATAAATATGTACACAGGACTGAACGCGAGAATGTTGTATACAGAGACGAAGGGCAAAGTCAGAATCGAACAGGGGTTCTTCACCTTGGGAATTGAGATATGAAAGCAACGCCGATTCATCAGGGGATGAATGAGAGGCATAAATCGATATCAAAGTATTATGCACAGCAGCATCAGTAGATTTAAGGTTATTGATGCAGTGAAGTAGATAGCGAACTGCTTGATTTTGTTGAAGTGGGCCTTTAAAGTTACGATTATAATTTAGGAGTGCAGGAATTAGCTTGCGAGGCTCGAGAGTCGGATTGCGCATTAAAATATCGACGAGCTGACTACCAACATGAGTTATGAGACTAGAACTGTATTGATAAAAGATCTCGAAATCTGTCTGTTTCTTCAAAACATCTAAAGCCTTGTTCCAGCGTTCTCTTTGCACCCAATATGATAGGACATAGTTGTAGTCGTTTATAGCGGCAGCATAGAAAAGCAACTCTTCCTCTCTCCCGTGACTACTGATAATATCGTAGGTCGTTTTCTTATCTAGATCGAGCTTGTACTTATTCACGAAATCTTGAAATTCTCGCCTGATCGTGCTCAGCTGGTCTTTGGATTGTGTAGAGTGGTTCCCTGAGTTTTCTGCCTCACCAATAATCGTGTCATCCAGAGAATTGAGCTTCGCCATGTATATTTCAACGAGCCAACATGCAATCATCATTCGTTGCATGATTGAAGATTTTTTGTACGTGTTGATCTTAGTGAGAAGATACTTTCGTAACGCCTCTTCCTGGCCACTTTCAATAAATGTTAGGGCCACTTGCTCAAATGGTTTGCTGCTCTTTCCATAAACGCTGGCGGCTTCAATGTAGGAATCTTTTGATATCAGGAAGTCGCCAGAAGCTATCGCCACAGCATCTTTCTGTGCGGGACTTCGAGCATACTTCAATGCAGAATCAAAATCTTCAGCTTGCAACATTAGCTTCCATATATCTCTATCCTCGTCTATGGCCACGATTTCATAAATTTCATCCGATGTAAATAACCAGAACGTATTCTTTTGCCGATCAGCCAAAAGCCCCAAGGCTTTTTGTCCTGGATCTAAAACAACCTGATCAAAAACAATTTGATTATTGAGTTGGTTGGTACATATTACATGCCCTCCAATCAGATGTATTACATGCCATCTTGTCAGAGCAATGGAATACACAGGATCTTGTACTGACTTTTTTCGACTGCTACTTAATTCAGAAGCTGTGAATTCCGACGCCGGAAATAAATTTGCCTCCGAAAATATCGTGTTATCTACGTTCGTTAATGACGTTGATATTCGGCCGTGAAGAGTTCCCTGAGATGAGAGCCATGCAAACGATCGATCTGGCTGGGGACTTGTGGTTGAATTTAAATCAGAGTTATCTGGAGATATCACAAGTTGTGACGTAATTCCTGATGGGACCTTAGAGATTTCATATACTGCTAGGTGTTGCGTTTCAAAGAGCCGAGTAAACACTGACGCTCCAGCATCATGTCCCGTACGTCCAGCTAAATACAATATTCTGCTCTCTGTCGTAATTAAAATTCTCATAATTTCATGGCCTCGTGTTTCGACAAAGACGTCCACCCATAATCCAGTAATGGCGCCATCTGGTAACTTCTGGAGTAACTTCAGGTATTTCTCCTCCTTCCGCTGGTTTTCAGCCGCGGACTGAATGAAAGCTTCGTATATGCTCCCATCAGATGTCCCAATCAAAATTTCTCTAGTTGAGGTCGTTGGAAGGTCTGGATTCCATGCGATTGCGTCTACGGAAATTCCTCGCAGTCTAGATAATACCCGGGGTTGACGGGATTGTGAATGGAGATAGTAATTTTCTCCGCGAGCTGTTGAAATGATGAGATGAGAAGCAGTTGGGTCAAGAAACATGCGCCGTATCACACCGGCTTCGGATACCTTTTTTGGGAGATCAACATCTAGATAGCATCTTTAGCAATCTTTTCCTCGAAGAAAATGTAGACTCTTACCATCGATGTCAACTGGGTTGTCCAAGTCAATTCTCAAAATGCGGCCATTGTTCAGAGCTAGCACAAGCACATTATTCGCGACTTGCGCAGCGACAAAGTCCGAAGCTATCGAAAATTGCAATTGTACTCTCTCGATGTTGAATATCGGGGCATCTACATCCTGTCGGTTCTGGGTGGCTGTTTGGCCATAGGAACCATCGAGAGCCATTCGTTCAGGGTTGAATTAATACCTCATGATGGGTAATCGATTACTGCTATTTGATTCTATAAGTTGTCACTATGGATAGGATTGCATCAGCCCACCAGAAGCTAAGAACATGTAAATTTAACCAGGCAAACACCCTTGTAACGTCTACAATGACTTTACCCCCAACCTAACCGAAAATCATCATCGATATCCGCGGACAGAAAACCTTGGTGTTGATAATTTTTCTTATCAAAATCCAGTGCCTCATGCACCATTCAGCATAAATCCTGTTGGTTATTCAGCTATCATCAAAAAGTGTATTCATGACTTCCCTGTCCCAAGACAGGTCAAGGCGATACCATAGATCACAATTGTACATGTTTTTGTGTTAACATCTAGATATGTAAACAAGTTCAACGAAAAGCAAAGTTGCCTGATGCTCGGATTACACTACAGTTTACTTAAAAATTACTCTTGCGCTTTAGTTTTCTCGTCCGCTATCGGCAAAATCCCACATTCTTCTACTGAGCATAATTCAATCACCGACGCCAACTGCCATTGGCAAATAATTTGCACATAAGTGTTTAAATCATCAGACCTCGCGCGGAATTCAAAAAGCTAATATGAGTTAAAGGCCTATCTCCGAGGGAGGTCAGCAGACATTCTCGACGCGGAGATGATCGATGCCGAAGCACCCAGCTCCATAATCCAGGTCCCAGAGACGTTGAAAATCGTCGAGCATTCCCAGGGGCTTCTAGCTCAATCAACGTACAGGAAGTTGCCTGAGACTCATCGACCTAGCCTGTAGAATTGTCTGCCAGCAAAACCGCTGCAGCCGTTTCAAGATGCACAGCTGCTCTCGGAGCTTTATTTACCCGTCGGATTTACCCAGCGACGCAAAACGGTGTCATTTCTGACTCTAAGGAAATATTGAAAGTAACAGGGTACTGCTGAGGGCCGGATGGTGCAGTGGTACACTTTACGGGACGTTCTCCCATTTAAAGTCTAGGTAGCTTGGACACATACCCCACTTGAGACAGGAGAAAGTTGGATCGAATCCAGCAAGACCCTCACATCACATCTCTCGCGGCGATATCGTATTCGTAGGATGACGAAAGCATGCTCAGATAATCACTGGTTTTTCTCGCTTTTCCCTATGGTGGATATACACGGAAGAGGGTACATGTCGTAATGCCTTATCCTCATGGTGGTATCTGCAACTGAAATCTGAGTCTGAGTGTTTCAAAATCACCAAACTGAGTCATTCTGCAAAATATACATGTCTTCCGTTATGATTTGTGTCATAGCCCCAGGCTGCATATGCAAGGATGATTTCAAAAAATACCACGAGGTCGAGCCTTACGACAGACAACTTTTTCCGCAATTACCCAGTACAGACTGAATGTGAAAATGCATTGCCTATCTGGGTAGGCTTACACATAGAGCATTCTAAGAATACGATCTCATTGCACTAGAGTATGGCTCGAGAGTCACGCTGTATTCCAACAGCTCCGTCTGGTCTCGAACGGGACATGTGTTCAGCTACCCACACCCTATTCAGGGAAACAGTCCAAACGGTGTACCACTCTCCCATCCGACCAATGGTAAATCTTCTTGTCACATTTGATAGTTGGGTGTCATGGTGAAATTACACAGTTTGCACACGAGTTAGATTAATTCTACATCCCATTCAGGATTCCAATCGAATTTTGATACGTTGTCATATCAGGTCAAATTTTATTCCTCAAGAGCTCGCTGAGCAAACTGTCAACGAATCCAACCGATGAGAATACTGAATTTAATACAGAATAATAAAATCGAATTTTATCGATGCTGGGGTTGGGTGGAGCACGTGTTACGTCATCACCACGGGCATTATCACATGAAGGCGGTGAAGTAACGAACGTGGGAGTTCGTCTCAAAGTTACCGGTTTCTTACCCTCCGCTTTTGGTAAACTTGATGGGATATCGACGAGAGCAACTTTCAGATACGACGGCGATGACTTCCTTTGCCCCGACTGATATCTTGGTCGCCTTTGCCAATCCCACTCTCAACCTGACTCAAATTAGTACACTATAACACGACATTAACAGTTGGACACACATTACCAGTAACATTATCTGAAGCTGACCGACAGATACAGATTGCCAGTATAACGTTATCCATCATTGAACGCTTTTCTATTTTGGTCCTACGTTATGCAGAGCTAATCAGCTGATCAAAATTGCCAGACAGAGCCTAATGCCCACAGCAGGGGGCACTCATACAGGGGCTCTCACACTCATCTTTATTCCATTGTATATTCTCAGGGCTTCATTCATATCCAACTACACCTTCGTAAAGTGAATACGCTCACCTAATCAGGCTTGGCATCATGCCACCTATTCAACCATCCCAGCACCCTCCTGGGGGCGGGACTAGATCCTTATCAGAAACACTGCTGCTAACAACTGCGGCAGCCACTACCAGAACCGAAGAAGCTACGCTCATGTTCGGTGGAGTAGCTTCTGCCTTGGATGAAGCTTCCCGCGGCGCCAATGCCCCTATTATCCCACAACATTTGGCACACACTTACCAACTTTTCATCGAACGCGTTCAAGAAGTTGCCCAAGTGTTTTTCGACAACCACGTCAGGGGCTTACCCAACACTGCTACCACTCAGAGAGGGAACACTGACACAAGATCCGTTCGCCAACAGACACCAGCTGTACAAAGACACACCCCGCCACCGGTTCCCAAATCGACGAAGCCTTCCTCATACGCCAACGTAGCTGCTAGAGGACATGGGAACCTCGCTAGTACTAAGCCACGCAGGCCAGCTAAGGCCCAGAGGCAGAATGATATCTCTCCAAATACAGATGACCGTCTTTTCCTCCGATTGGAGCAGGACGCGACAGAACGCTTAATCTCTGCATACCCCCTTCTTCTTCATTACCGCAAATTTCTAGGGCCAAACGCTGCCCTATTGAAAGAAGTACAACATGTCCCATCTGGCATTGCCCTGCGCCCATCCTCCGAGGACGCCGCATCCAGACTAGAGTCACTCTTCTCCGTAGGAATAAAAGAAGGTAAACTTAAGGGCTCCACTGGAATCGAAAAGGCCCAGAACCTTGTGACTTACCTCCTCACGTCTATCCCACGATCCTTCACGGCATTAGATGATAATAATCAGCTCACAAATTACCCTATCACTGAAGACCTTGTACGCGCAGAGCTTACTGAAGAAAAAGGACTCTCTCCCACCTCAGTACACGAAACAAAAGGGAGCATAGAATCCCCTTATTCCTCCTCAGCAAGATATATAGCCCGCTTCCCCATTGAAACCATCCTTCCGCGAAAGTTTTATCTCTTTGGGGTTGAGGTACTATCTCGACAACTGGCAAAAAGAACATCAGTCATCCAGTGTAGTCGTTGTTTCCAATGGCACAATGAAAGAATATGTTCTCGTGCCCCCCGCTGCCGCCTCTGTGGCTCAATTGAGCACTTAGAGGCAAACCACCAGCAGTGTGGCCCTCATCCACACCACTGTACTCCACGCTGTATCCACTGCCATGGACCTCACCCTGCGGACGCCCCGGAATGCCCTCTCCGACCCCGCCGCAATGGATTAAAGCTATCGAAAGAGCAGATCTCCCAGATCCGTCAAACCTCTGCAGCAGCAAGACTTAGCCTTAGTGCAACTGTTGGATGCTTACGCCGCCCTGCACCATCTGCACCAGAAGATCACGTAATGACGGAAGAGACTTTCCATAAATTTCCTTCGAATCCCCCTTTTCCTCCCCGACTACCACTGCAATGCAGCTAGATATGCCCAGTTCGAATCAGCTGGTGCGGGCTTTTTCCCCCTCTCTACCGCTCTCTACGGCCATCACCGAGAACCCATACTCACCGTTATCCGACAGAGATGAGTTATAGACATCGTAAGAGTAAGAGACCACTACGCCTTCTCCAAGTAAACGTTTGCAGAGGAGCCACTCCACACGAAATTGCCCTGGAATTTGCAAACGAACAAAAATATGATATTATCCTTATCCAAGAACCTTTCATCTCTCGCGACCGTCAGCGCCGAATAACCAAGCGTATTTCCTCATATGAGTGTTTCGCTCCAATTGATAGCTGGGAAACCCGCCCGAGGGTCCTTACCTACGTTCGAAAAGGCATTGGCCTCCAGACCTACCAACTCCGACCTCTACCCCCTCATAGCCCTGCCGCGCAAGACATCGTCTTCCTTGAAGTTAGAGCGCCATCTGGGATAAAAATGTTAGTGGTTAATGTATACAATGCGCCTTCTGGCTCCATTGCAGAAGGGGAAGCTGTAAGAGCTCTATTAAACCTTCCGCGCTCCATCTTTCGGTGCCGCACGTTTTTAGCAGGAGATTTTAACCTTAAACATACCAGATGGCAGGCATCAGTGACCACTAACCAGTCTGCTGCAGAAAGCCTACTTGAATGGACAGATTTAAACTCCATTTCACTAATCTCCGAAGCTGATGTACCCACCCACAACAGGGGGAACGTACTTGATCTTTCCTTCGCATCTAACTCGTTAATCCTGGCTGGTGCAGAGTCGGCCATCATACCTGAGCTTGACGTCACGTCTGACCACCTGCCGATCGGCACCATTATCCCCTGGGACAGCCGCTTCCAAGAGCCCGTTACTCGTCTCAAACTCGATACTTTAGACGAGAACCTCTTTCACTCTCTCCTCCAAGTAGAATTGGCACGCATGCCCAGTTTACCGGTGCACCCACAGCCAGAAACTCTCGACACTTACGCTGAAAGTCTCTGCTCCGCCCTACAGAACGCTTTCAGAGGATCAGCCCGACGAGCGCTCGGGAGAGGAACTGGACAACCCTGGTGGAATGATGAGTGTAGAGACGCAGCTTGAGCACACAGGATTGCGCGAAGAAAATCACAAGACCCAACAGCCTGCGCTGCCGCAAGAAAAGAGCTTCGGATAGCTGTTCGCAGGGCAAAAAGGCAGTTTTTCCGAAACTTACTAGATCAAGCCTCTTCGGCCAAAGACGTATTCAAGATGGTCAACTGGCACCGCTCGGTTGGATCCTTCCGAACTCCACCTCTTAGAGACCCCACAAATGCTGCCGCCGCCCCCGTGGTTTCACTGGAAGATAAGCGGGATATGTTGACTAGGAACCTTCTTCGAAATACATCTGAGGCCGACGACATACCGCTCGATGCACCCACGGTTGGGCGCGCGATCCTCCCTTTCCCTGATCTCACTCTTCACGAGATAAGAGATTCAATTCTAGGAGCCGGCAACACAGCCCCTGGCGAAGATGAGATCCCTACGGCAATCCTTAAAAAGGGATGGTCTTTAATCGGGTCTGCAGTGACTAATCTATTTAGGTTCTGCCTAAATGTAGGATTCCACCCTACCTGTTTCAAAAAGGCTATTCTTGTCATGGTAAGTAAACCAAACAAACTAGACAAGTCAAACCCTCGCTCTTTTCGTCCAATAGCCCTCCTTTCCGTTTTGGGAAAAGGCCTCGAACGCATTGTCGCCCGGCGTTTGTCTTGGGTTGCGATCAATGGGAAAGTGTTGGCGAGTCAACAGTTCGGAGCTACGCCTCTACGCTCAGCGACTGACCTCACAACCTGTCTGGTTCATGATGTGGAGACTGCATTAAGCAGAAAACTCACCGCCTCGGTACTAACTCTGGATGTCAAGGGTGCTTTCGACGGCATCCTCCCAGGACGTTTGGTGCGCCGTCTCAGAGAACAAGGCTGGCCTGAAAACGTTGTTCTTTGGGTCACCTCATTTGTTACTAACCGGGTAGTGAGGATTCGACTAGATGGGTCGGTTGGACCCGAAACTAAGGTCCACTGTGGGTTACCTCAGGGATCCCCAGTTTCCCCTATTCTATTTATGCTTTACCTCTCTCCTTTATTTTTCCTAGGTTCAGCCAAAAACAAATTTGGTTATGCTGATGACGTTGCTCTCCTTCGAACTTCATCCACACTTCAAGAAAATGCAGCGCTACTTTCCCGAGACCTGCAAGAGGCAATCGACTGGGGCCAGGCGGAAGGTATAACTTTCGATTCTGGGAAATATGAACTACTCCACTTCACTCGCCGTAGAGCAGATCAGGATCCAAGACTTACACCCAGGGTCAGAGCTGGCCCACTTACGATAGCCGAAAACCCGAGTTATCCATACACGCGTTGGCTTGGGATTTTATTCGATAAAAAACTTTCTTTTAAGTGGCATGTTCGCTCGCTAGCAGCGAAGGCCCTCAAAATTAGTAATGCTCTCTCCTCGCTTGGTAACACAGTCCGTGGTGTCCCAGCCCACTTGCTTCGCCACGCCGCTGCTGCTTGTGTCCTGCCAGTAGCATATTATGGAGCTGAAGCTTGGTGGCCAGGCAGATCTCGACAAGGAACCCAAGGACGTATTTCTAACCGTGTAGATTCCCTACTTCAACTATTAGACAAAGTTATCCTCACATCAGCTCGTGCAATTCTCCCTGTTTACCGCACTACTCCCACAGCTGCACTCCACCGGGAGTCAGGGCTTCCTCCGTCAGAAATCGCGCTTAATGGACGGACTACAGCTGCCACCGTCCGCTTACGTCACCTTGACCCTCGCCACCCCTTACTCCGCCGCGCAGGCAAAATTATCTCTCTTAACCGCCCCACTTCACGCTTCGCCCGCCGCGTACTAGCCCTTCCTCAGGCCGAGCAAATAAACCTAATCGCCCTTCCGCCTTGGGCACCGCGAAAAGGCCGCGAGGAAGCTTATGCAAGGGTTGGGGCCCATGCGGTGCTTCGAAGGAAATAGCTAAACAAGCTTTTAACTCATTTATTAGCTCGATTCCCTCTGGGGATATAATGTTATTTACTGACGGCTCGAAACAATCTGATGGATTCGCTGGCGCCGGCTGCGTGGCTTATCAAGGGGGCATACAAATTCTCCAAAAAAGCATCCCTCTTGGCAAAGGGGTTGAGGTTTTTGATGCAGAAGCAATGGCAGCCTTAGCCGGGGCAAGGCTTGCACTGGAATTGCCAACTACAAAATTTGCGACAAACCTCTGGATATTCCTAGATAATCTGGAAGTTGCCACTCGCATACTCGCCCCTTTTTCTGGCACATCTCAATCCGTCTTTGAAGAGTTTCTCAAGATAGAGCCCGAATGGCAATGCCGATCACGGCTTCCTCATACTAGACCTGGAGGAGTCAAAGTTCGCTGGGTCCCGGGACACTCGTCCATCCCTGGCAATGAGGCTGCGGATAAGGAAGCAAGTAAAGCGTGCCATCTCCCTCTCGAATCAGATCCACAATACTCTAATGCCGGCCTGAAGCAGTGGGCAAAGTCGTCCGTTCCACAGGCATCAGACAAACTTTGGAAATGTCTCCTCCCTCAGCTAGATACCTATAACCAATTGGAGATCTTTACAGCGCCCATTTTTCCCAAGGATTTATATCTTCCCCGACATACACTGGGACGCATACTAGCCATAAGATCCGGGCACGGAGACTTCGCCGATTATCATGAACGTTTCTCGCACCATGATGCACATCTTTACTGTCGATGCGGTCACCGCAAAGCACCGCTACATTTCTTTTTCTGCAATATAGCAAAGAGGCGAGCCAGGCGCCTTCCTGGTCCCCCTTCCAAACTACTACCGTACCTACTTGGTACTCACCACAGTGGCATTAAGCTAGACAGTTGGCTGAAGCAGACCCGTTTCTACTCAGATATTTGCACCCGAGATGCTCCTTCTTCGGTTGACTAAACTAATTTCACAGTGTTATTTTCAGTCATTTATTTTCATTTTGCATTTAATCTCTTTCAAGTCTTGGTTATTAGAAAAAAAAAAAAAAAAAAAAAGCCATTTGGGGATTGACGGAGTTGTGAGTTGGGTCCGGTGCGCGGGGGTGGCGCGAGAAAGCTGTTTCAACCCCTATACGGGAGTCAAACCTTACCTACGAGGAGCAGCTATGTGAATGCGCTTTCTCTGATATGTATAATTTTAGACTTTATTGAAGCCCGGGACTCACGTCCTGGCGTCCTTTGTCCCGTCAGGGAATAGATAGAGCTCGTGCTACGCACGTGACTCGATAGACGTAAAATAAAGTCAATCAATCAATCATACAGGGGCTCAGCACACACGCACATACAAATTCAGCATCCCAAAGCTCATACGATAACCCTATTTAAAAATCCGTGCCTATTCTCTTGCAAGAGGATATGGCACCTCCGGCCCGCGACAAGAAACGCGGTGCGTCCGAGACTGTGGACTCCAGCAACCGGATCCACAAACACGTCAACAACACGGGGCGAGGGCAGTCATCCACTGCTATATTAACACGCTCCGCCTCGAACATTAACGCAGCGATTTCAAGTATCGCGGCGCATCAGGGTCCGCAGGCTGTGCTGCCCCATCCGAACATTGCCGACGCCGATATGGTCGTGGACAGCCCCTCAAGCTCCATCGAGCGACATGAAGAATTCCCTCAGCCAAGCTCCCACCACCCTAATGAAAAACTCTTTTGGGAAGGAACAGCTACGGATCAATTTGAACCACCCAGACCCGACCTAGTGTCAGACGATGAGGATGAGGACGAGGATATGGAGTCTGTAGAAAACAAACAGAAATCGAACCTTATGTCAATGGCCAGAGGTCTCCTAAACCTAGTTGGCCCCTATCTAGAAGAGATGGAAGACATTTGCCCTAGTGCGGGAGCTGACTTTCTTGCTCTTATTTCGGATGGGGTGTCTCGAGCTATCCGTGGCGAAAACATTTACACAAGCGTCAAGGCCAGTACAATGGACAAGGTCGCCGAGGACAAACGTCAGAACAAAACCTGGGCAGCGAAAGCTGCGGCCGGGAATAAAGACAACAAAAATGTGGATCTCCGCCGAGCTCCGAGAAGGCCCTCACCGCCACAACACCAGAGCAAAGAAGACAAACGGATAATGATCCGCTTAGACAGCAAGCACGAGGCTCGTAATGCAGAGCCATTTCTGCTTCGACAACAAGTCCAACGGCTTGTTCCCGACCCAACGCTAGTGGTAGATGCCTGGCAGGTTCCCTCCGGAATTGCAGTTCTCGCACCTACCGCCGCAAAAGCTGCAAGTATTCTTCAGCATAAGGACACCATTGCTGCACGGTTCGGAAATGCGAAGGTGGAAAGACAGGAAAAGTGGACCACGTTTGTCATTGGACCCGTACCAAAGAATGTCACCACTTTGGATGGAGCAGTTGACCCACTCGAGGGCCTACTGCAATCAGAACCGTCCATAGTAGACATTAAAGACGCTATGCCAATTCGGCATATAGCATGGACCCAAAGATCGAAAGATTCTGCCCACTCGTTTGGGTACATCCGGATACATGTCCCTGAGGCTAAGGCAAACAAGTTCCCGTCACGTATCCAGCTGTTTGGACAAGCCACAAGTGTCCAACGTATCCGACAAAGAAGCCAACTAATAACCTGTACCAAATGCTTCGGCTTCCACTCCACCAGGACTTGTGCTCGCCAGCAGAAATGCGGGTCCTGCGGTAAAGACTCTCATGAGGGCTCCTGTACTCACCCTATTCAATGTCTGAATTGTCGCGGACCTCACAAAACCACTGACGTATCCTGCCCGGCCCGCCCACGAAAAGATCATGGCGTATTTGTCCGCCCAACAGGGGCCCAATTGCGCCACATCCGCGCGGCGGGACGCAAAGAGCATTCTAAGTCCCTAAGAAGCTCTCAAGAACCCTCAGCTGCAACCCAAAGCACGACCGTCTCTCCCCCATCCTCTAATTAAGCATGGTCAGAAGGCACAAATCAACAAAGAAACAAAACATCCGGATTATGCAAGCAAACGTGGGAAGAGGCGCAAACGCGCACAGTATTGCACTTCAACATGCACACGACAATGACATCGACATTCTTTTAGTCCAAGAACCTTGGATCCTAAGAGATCTTTCTGCGAGGCGGTCAATGTCTCACCCTAATTTCATGACTTTTGCACCCCTCTCTGAATGGCATACGCGGCCCAGGGCCATAACTTACGTACGAAAATCTCAAGGGCTTCGCCCTTATCAGTCTGCCATAGACCTTTCCTCAGATTGTGTAAAAATCACCGTCTCTAGCGGTCGCGGACGAATGATAGGAGTCTGGAATGTATATAATGCTCCTACTAACTGCGTAGGTGCTGACGATGGTCTAAAAGTACTAGTAGAATCTCTGGACTCACCCGGATTTGTGGGGGGAGATTTCAATCTCCGGCACCCAGCGTGGGACTCATTTGCTACCTCTAACCCCACACAGGCAACCACCCTAATCGACTGGGCTAGGGAAAAAGACCTGTGCCTCCTCAACCCGACAGACCTCCCGACCCACAACAGAGGTGGCACCTTGGACCTTGCTTTCTGTTCTATAGAGGGAGCGAAGTGTGAAATCTCGTGTGAACTCCACACAACCTCCGATCACGAAACCTTGGTCACAACGATTCCTCTCCATGGATACCTGAGCGAGTGCTCAACAAGGCGTCTACGGTACGAATCTCTTAATGAAACACTCTTTACAAGCCTGTTAGGAGGCAGACAGGACCCCCCAAGTATAGAAACCTCAGCAGACATTGAGGCGGAAGCCGAGAACATCATGCAAACCATTCACACAGCACTACTAGGCTCGTGCCCCCGAAAAATTGGCAACTCCAAAGGAACCGCTTGGTGGAACGAAGACTGTAGGAGGGCTATCCGCAGGTATCAGACTGCCAAACGCTCAGGAGGATGTGAATATGAAAGACAAGAATTCCGGAAAACTGTCAGACGAGCCAAAAAATCCTATTGGGAGGCTCGGATTGAGAAATCAGAGTCCCTAACAGACGTCTACAAAATAGTGAACTGGCATAATACAGCCCCGAATCTACAGACCCCACCCCTTAAGGGAGATAACGGTGTGGCCGATGTCTACTGCCCTGAACAAAAGGCATCACTTCTCCATAGAACGCTTCTCTCTCGGCACACAGAAACCTCAGACACGCATCAAGAAATACCCACTGTCGCCAGAAGAAATATACCTTGGCAAAAGTTCTCCGAGGAAGAGACCTTCCGAGCGACCTGCCAGGTTCCCTCATCTTCACCCGGAAAAGATGAAATAACAGCCCCAATCCTCCGACTAGCATGGCCGTCCATGGGAAGCCGTATCACAAGCTTATTCAACAAGTGTGCGTCACTCGGCGTACACCCGCGAACCTTCAAGGGAGCTGAAGTCGTCATTTTGCCAAAAACAGGGAAACGTGACCGGACATTACCGAAATCCTATCGCCCGATATCCCTTCTGAGCTGCTTAGGAAAGGGTCTAGAACGCCTTATCGCAAGACGACTCTCGTACTGGGCTCTAAAATGTGACATTCTAGCCAGAGATCAATGTAGTGCTATTGGAAAACGCTGCGCAATAGATCTAACGACGGCGCTACTATGCGATGTAAAAGAAGCACTCGCAAGGGGCAAAGTCGCCGGCATGGTGACTGTGGATGTAAAGGGAGCGTTTGACGGAGTACTACGAAATCGCCTTTTAAACCGACTAAGGTCACAGGGATGGCCAGAAAATATTATTGCTTGGGTTGGCTCCTTCTTTATAGACCGCACGGCAAGAATCCGACTTGATCAGACAACCTCGAAACCATTCCCAATCTTATGTGGTCTTCCTCAAGGCTCCCCAGCCTCTCCAATTCTATTCCTGCTCTATGTAGAACCAGTGTTAAGATTATCCAGGCGACGTTACGGATACGCGGACGACATCACAACCATGGTGATAGCCAGAAGTCTCGAAGAATGTGGACGTAAGTTACAGGCGAGCCTAGATCAGACGTTACTCTGGGGACGCGAAAATGGCGTACAATTTGATAATGCAAAGACAGAAGTACAGTACTTTCACAACAAGAGGAAGTTCACAGAACCTCCTCTCCTGGTGGAGGAAAGTGTCATCGAACCGAACGAGCACACGAGATGGCTAGGCGTACTCTTCGACAGGAAACTAACGTTCAAAGAACATGTCCGCAGATCCTGTCAGCGGTGCCGAGTGGTGACGGACCATGTTAGGCGACTAAACAACACGATCAAAGGGGCTCGGCCGGCCCTCCTCCGACAGGCGATTCAAGGCGTGGGCTTTGCAACGCTCTTCTATGGGGCCGAGACATGGTTTGGCCCAAAAACCTCCTCTTGGATCATTAACCAAGTTCAGGGAGCAATCAATCGCGCGGCACGAGCCGTCCTACCAGTTTACAAGACCACCCCGATTCCGGCGCTCCTACGCGAAACGGGGTGGGGCCCCGCTGTTTCGTGGCTGGAACGAATTCACGATCGACTAGCAGTGCGAGTCGCTGCGGCGGACCCTAAGCATCCACTACGTAAAAGATGGAACTCCTCTCACTTTCAGTGGATCAGACGCCGACAAGAGCTGGAACTTTCACTCGACACAGCTACCCCACCGTGGCACAAGTTTGACAGAAGCAAAGCTAGGGAAGAAATTGGCGCTGTTGGTCGCAGAGAGGGGATACTTGAACACCAAAGATGGGCGGCATCAGGAAAAATAGGGATCCTGGACCTCATAGTCTATTCGGACGGTTCCATGGATGATGAAGAAAACGTGGGAGCAGGGTACTGCGTCTACCGCGGGCCAAATACTGAAATTGCGTGCGGAATAGTCCCCCTAGGAAGAACTGTGGAAGTTTACGACGCGGAAATAATCGGCGCTACTGAAGGTCTCAAAGTGGCAGTCGCGCATGTCATGGGAAAATTTGCCACCAATGTCACAGTTTGTCTGGACAATGAAGAAGCTGCATTGCGCTTACACTCCGGGCACACAACACCGACAAGCTCGACAAGGATCGACGAGTTCCAGGCACTTCGAGAAGGATGGTACAAGAGAAACCGAGTGCAAGGCATATTGCCTGGAACAGCAAGCGTCCGGTGGATACCAGGCCACGCAGGTATTCCAGGGAATGAAAGGGCCGATGCGCTAGCAAAAATTGCCTGCCACGAACCCAGCATTCGCACCGAGGCATCGGTCGCAAGAGCCACAAGGCTCCTTAATGAAAGATATGAGGCAAGCATAAGGACCTACTGGCAGAGTAATGCTCCCGAACGCTATAAGTATCTCGGGATCCAGATGACGGGTAGAATACCCGACGAACTTCGATTCCTCTCTCGAAGAATTCTCGGCTCACTTCTTGCGGCCCGATCAGGACATGGCGACTTTGCTGCGTACCACAGAAGATTTAAGCACGAAGAGGCGGCCCTGCTATGCGACTGCGGCGAGGAAAAATCTCCCGATCATCCCTTCGTCTGCTGCAGACTTAGCGGTATTCAAAGACCCCGTCCCAAAAAATCGCGAGGTCAAGAAGGCAACATCAAGTGGACTCTTGGGTCAGTCGCCGGGGCTCGAGCATTTGGAAATTGGTGTAAAAAGGCACAATCTGAGGGTTAAGCAAGGGGACGCGGGTTAAGGTGGTCAGGGAGTTTGGGCGTATATAACTTTAATATATTTAAAAAAAAAAAAAAAAAAAAAGACACTAATAACAAAATAAAGAAGGAGGAGCAAGGTGCGACCAGGCACTTGGAGTAAAATAGGCTTTGGCTACAGCAGACTCTGGGTAAAATTCCGAGCTGCCGATGTAGATATAATAGGCGTCCATAGGACGACGGAGACGCCTGGTAGCCTTAGGCTACGCAGGCGCGCCAAGCGCCCTCCCGAGGGCTCAGAGGCCGGGTTTATCCTGTGAGCCTACTTGGCGTTAAATGCTTACTACTACTACTACTATACAGGGGCTCAGGGCTAAATTAACGTAGGCTGGATAGTAATCTGTTTATTCCGATAGTATAAATATCCAAATATAGTACACATAACTAGTGATCTAACCTGCGTTCACTTAACCCTGAGCATCTTTATCACGACTCCAGAAATTGTGGCACTACGTGTTTCAGGTGTTAATACTAAGGTCGAAATTTAAGATAGTTTTTTTTAAGCTTGATTCCCTTTAAAGTTTACTCTACCCCGAGGCTAAGTTTTCACCAGTGGATCCAATTTATGGGGCGAAATCGGATCCTTTAAGCCTAGTTAGGTAGCATCTTTTCTAAGATAAGGTTCTCAGACATTCTGACAGGGATTATTTGTATGGTGTTTTTGCTCGACAGAGGTTTTCACCACTGGCACTAGTTCACAAGCTTAACTCAAATTGGTAACATTTTTTGAATTTAATCGATTTCAGATAAACAAGTACATGCAAATTAACTTTACATAGCAGATTTAATATTTTAAAGGCCCGCCTTGAGCAAGTATGACTGCCTCACATCTCGTGGGCATACGTCTGATAAGCTTCTCAAGCTTATCCGGCTTAGTCCCGTCATTCCATGCTTCTTTCGTTATTCCTCGAAGTTCATCGTAGGATCGCCGCCTTCCCCTTTCCAATCTCGGGTAATGATACTGTATGCAATCTTTCAAACCATCACATAGGAGCTCAATTGGATTCAGGTCGGGAGAATACGGAGGCCAGTCCATCGGAGTAATGAACGTCTCCCGGAACTCTTCGATTGTTCCCGCTGCGCTGTGTGAAGGAGCATTGTCCTGCATCACAGAAACCCATGGTCTCATGCTCGCCATTCCATCAATCAGCGGTACAATTCTCTGAGAGTATGATTCTGATGTAATAGGCCCCCATTCCTTCTCCCAGAAAAGGCAAGGACCTTCCTCTATCCCTGCGAAATATCCCCAAAACATCCAGCCAAGACTCCTCACCTTTTTCACTACGCAGGTGGCGTTGACTTCTTCACCTATCTTGAACTGAGAGTTAGATCGGTATTTTTTATTAGTTGAGGTACAAAGATACTAACCTTTCGCGTTACCCTTTCTCTCTTATGTTGGCCGTCTGTGGCTTAGGTCTCATCAGTCCAAAGAATCGCCATCCAATCTTCAACAGTCCAGTCCTTATGGGCTCCGGCTCACTCCCGACGCTTCCTTTTAACCACTTCAGAAAGGGGAGGCTTTTTCGGCGCTGGATGATGTCCGTGACCCCTTTTTTTTTAGCTCGCTTGAAATAACCCTTTCACTCACTCCAAAATCCCGAAAGGGGCCATGGGCAAGTTCAAACTATGACATTCGACGACCTTCAGAGGATGATGTTGTGAAAGCCTCAATCCGGACAACGTCAGAAGAGGACAATATTGGGGGCCGACCTACAGCTTTCTTGGGTTCAATGTACGGAGTACAAAGGGTGTATCTGATCTGGTTTCGAGATATGCCGAGTGGTTTTGCAATATTAGTATGATTCATTCCCGAATCGTGGAGAGTTTTGATCTAGACGTGCTACCTCAGATATTTATTTACCATGAAAATTGGGCTTACCTGGAGACGCTGATCTCTGTTTAATCGTTTGGCGTTGTTTGTGTGAGCTGCTGGTTGTACCTGGCTCATCTTTTAAAGAATGATTGGCCCATGAAATATGCTAAACGTAAAGAGTAACGATTTATTGATTCTCTTAGATGAAAATGCTGATGATGATGATGATGATGATTCTGTAGACAGTAGTAGCAACGATGTCCATTGAAGTGCAAAGGTGTAAGGGGGGGAGAAAAAGGTCAAAGCAGTAGTTAACATAAAAGCCTGATGACTCAGGCCAACATTTTCAATTTCTTTTTGTGTGAAGACTAGTGGGGATAATATTCATAAGCGAGGTTTTAGTGCATGCTGAAAACTTACCCTGGGGGTAGAGTACATAGACCAAAGCAACTACATGACTCGCACCTCAGAGTTTCTTCCTCCTGACATCTGATTTGCGCACCACGCATTCCAGCATCACGAGAATCTAAGGAAATGGTTAGGTGGTGCAATGGTACACCATTCAGGCCATTTTCCCACATCGTGCCTAGGTAGCTTGAACGCATGGCCCATATAAGATGGGAGAAAGCGAGTTTGAATCCATCAAGACCCTCAAACAACGTTCTCTCGCGGGGGACGAAGACGGCATCTCTACCTGTACGTGGTGTCCCCTACGAACCTGGAGTTTATCTTCAGAGCCAACAGAAATACGCAATACTTGGTCACGAAGGAAAAGTCACCCAGATGAGTTTCCGGGGCGTACCCAGCTCCCGTTATGGTGGTGATGGATCAGACAAAGTTGGCCCTTTTTACCAAGATGAATTCTCACTGTTTACAGATATTCTGGCATTATACTGTCTCCCGAGGAAAGAGCACCGCTACCTGAGCGCTGGTGGTGTCAGTTTAAGGAGGATATCTGGACTATGGGATATTAGGGAGATACAGATGGGGATACGCACCTCGTGTGGCTCTGGTGTCTAGGCCTCGCCTGGCTGGAGTTGCAGGTTTTTTGAGACTTTTTCCCGCGTACCGGTTCCCATGGCTGCTCTTTTTCAATTTTTTTTTGGGCAGAAGGTTCCGTAGAAAAGGTGGTTGAATTCTACGGTTAATTACTGAGCTAAATGGCTACCCGTCATGGGTCAATGTATCAATGTATCAATGATCTTAGGTTCGAGGTAAAAGGGGATAGGAGCACTGTAAAAGGTGTGGCCTGGGTCAGAGAGGAGCCCTAGTGTTATAATAGTCTTGGACTCTACATAGCACTAATAAACATAACTACTATCGCAGTGATATCGTATTCTAAGATTGATGCAGGCATACTTTGATACCCACGAGGGTTTCTCGCTTTTCCGTATGACAAGTACTCTCATACATGGGTCCGGAATGTCAAAAGGGTATGCCCTGTCCATTGGGCTTTGTACAGGGTCTACCCCTAGTAATATCTACGGGCTAATTTACAGTAATTATCCATTCATCTGACATAACACCTGCTACTCATCTAGTCACCCAACAAGAATATATCGCCAACGTCTAGTTTTACACCAGTCAAAAATCCGAGCGACTTACACTGAATCGTCGTTGAAAGTGAGGCATGCTTTAAATGACCCTAACGCTATATATCGTACCAATTGTAGCGATAGATGAACAGCGAGGAAACATCTCCTGCGAGGCGTAGCTATTCGAGAAGAGCTTCAGCAGATAAGTGCCTTCAGGTCATTCTTTACTGGATTTGGAAAGATCTCAGCTAAATAACTCCAGCTAATTACTTTACACAATGCTGGCCACGAACGAGGCGAAATTGCATCTATCCTCGACTTGAGCTACAAACAAGTTATTCACATCATCAATAGAGGCACTACCTCTCCCAAAAGAAATCCGGGTGGAAAACGAAAACTGGATCAGGCCCAAGCTGATGAGCTAGAAACTTTTGTGCGACTCTCTCGAAGGAATCGCCAGATGACGTATATAGAGCTTGCCATGGAGTTTAGTTGCTGGGGCGCTGGGGTTTATGCGATCAGAAGTTCGCTCAAAGATAGAGGTTACTCCAGGAGTTTGTCTCGAGCAAAACCACCTAAATCCGAGGTCAACATGATAAAAAGGTTAGAGTGGGCTCTAAATCATCATCACTGGACCATTGACGATTGGAGTCAGATCCTTTGGAGCGACGAGACATGGGTAACAGATGGTAGACATCGAGATGCCTACATAACGAGAAAGGTTTGTAGCGCGTGTCATCAGCTAGGACTTAGATGGCTAATAATATACAGCCTGGTGACGAGCTTGAATACACCTGCCTCGTCGACAAGACTAGAAAGAGCACAGCCTGGATGTTCTGGGGGAGTTTTCACGGAACTCAGAAAGGGACCTGCTTATTCTGGGAAAAAAATTGGGGTTCAATAACAGGGCCGAGTTATTGCGAACACATTGTTCCCCATGTGGCTGACTACATGGAGGTGAATCCTGAATTGCAATTCATGCAAGATAATGCACCGCTACATAAAGCGGCCTTCACTCGGGAAAGTTTAAGGGTTAAAAAATTGAGCCCATAAACTGGCCTCCTTACCCCCCAGACCTCAACCCTATTGAGGCTGTATGGAGCGAGATGAAGGATTATATTGAAAATCAAAATCCTGAACTCGAGGATGGGCGGGAGCGGTCTTCGGCTGAGCTTCGCATTATCATACTGGAAGCATGGGATTCTAAAAGTCATAACTCTTTGCAGTATCTCAATGAAAGTATGCTGGCGCGATGTCAGGCGGTGATTGTAGCTAGTGGAGGAGCTACGAGATATTGAAGATTTATTTTTACGGCTTGTCACTAGCTTTAACTTTAGTCGTATTTAGCGCGTAATCTGCTATAAAATTTACCAGATTAAGCTTAGTCTCATGAAAGCTCCAAGGTCCTCCCTTTTGACATTCGCGATTTCGAGTACACGTAATACACACAAATTTTCGAGTATCCCTTCCATAATGGGCCTAGATAAATATCTTTTATAGAAATTTGTATGGCGAGACCCTGGTCAAAAAGTGGGCTTGACATTCAGCACCCATCAACGAGAGTATTCGAGGAAGAATTTACATGCCGTAAGGGTTAGCCTCGTCGCGGTCTATCTATGTACAGTGTCTCAGCCCTAAAGATTGTTAGCGGCCGATATTAGTTTTGTTTGTTAAGATGAGTGACTGTAAGGTATAGACGCACAGAACTGACATCGGCCACTAACAATGTTTAGGGCTGAGACACTGTGTATGAGAATTCAGTATGAGTGCTCCGAATATCACAACAGGAACATTGGATAGAAAAACACGTATCTTCCGAAAATGCTTATCTCGGCCTACAGGGCGCCAAATTTAGTTACAGCAATCGAAAAAAAATCCGATGAAAGTTTGGCAATAGCGTGGATATATGATCAAGTGAGTCAGCCAGTCGTGAAGTGTACAATCAAAGGATCCTGCCAAATACCTTCATACAGGGGAGCTGTGTGTGTCCCTGCACTAAAGTTTGCTCGTAGCTGTAGTTCATTTTGTGCGCCGATGCTTTTCAATTACAGTCGTCCCTCTCCAACTCGATAGTGGGTCCCGGTATAAGTGTTGAAAATATTCATTGTAACTTGGACATTTATATTTGCAACACTTACCCTTAAAGGGCATTTTGGGTGCAGGGGTAAGTATTGCAAGTGTAAATGTTTGGATTTCAATGAATATTTTCAACACTTATACCGGGACCCACTATCGAGTTAGAGAGGGACGACTGTATGCAGCCTTCAGGCTATGACACGTATGACACTGATACGATTCACGAAGCGAAGACTCAACTTGACATGAGGAGCACTCACCCAAAGTCATTTGAAGACATCACTCGAAGTTAGGCGCCGTATAGACCTTTAACCCTCAACCGTTTGCGTCTACCGCAGGAACGCATTTCAGCCACCCACCACTATCCAGTGTGCCTTCGTCGTCGTCACAAACGTGACCAGGTGAGAAAGGTGGTGCGAGAGTCTTGCTGAATCCGAATCAACTTTCTCCTGTCTCAAGTGGGGCATGTGCCTCGGTTACTTAGACTCTACACTATGGTATGGGACATCGAAGGTCACTGTAGTCCTCTTCTGTGATTATTTTTATCCCTAATTCCATGAAAATTTATATTATACTAGGGACAAAAATAATAACCGAGGGAGACTACAGGGACCTTCAGTTTCCCGTTCTATGGAAGAACGGCCCGGACGGTTTTCGAGCTCACTCGAGATGGTTAGCTCTTGACATCATATTCCTTGGCTCAACGATTGAGGACAGGATTACTAAAATTTGAGAATGCTTAAAAATTGAAGTATCGTTACCGATGTCTTATACAAAGTCATTGAGGAAATTAAATCGTAGATGATGGGTGTAAAGAGTGCAAGTTATCGGACTCTCACTAGCCGTGAAGTATCACTATGGGGACGGCAAGTCGTATCGGCAAGTTTAGCCATGGCACGAGAGATTGAGGTGTGAATAACCTAACATGACATGACATTACAGTCCAACTTCGTTGATAGCTGGTGGCGAGCGAACCAACCTAAGCGTTATGAGGAACTAGACCTACAGATCCGTCGTAAAAGACCTCCCGAACTAGCCCTCCCTCGGTGGGCGTACCACCAACTAATTGTAGCGCGGACCGGCCATGGAGACTTTGCAGACTATCATAGAAGGTTCAGACATGAAGACGCCTCAATTACATGCGAGTGTGGGCGGGAAAAGAGACCGTGGCACTTTGCTGAATGTCGAAGGGCTTCCCAACGTTGGAGAACACGCGGGAAGCATGCCCCACTGTCAAAGAGATGGTGGGAGATAATGGATGGCAGCTGTTTCTGCATTTTCTGACCGAGACAGAGTGCTATAAAAGACGGATATCAGGCCGAACAGCGTGAAGGCTCCTCTCGCTGAAGGAGGGCTCTGACTCATTGGAATTTAGATCGAGCAGAGGGGAAGGCGGTGTAGGACACCGGAGTTTCAAAACTTTTCTTTTTGGTTTTTCCCGGATCACTTAGATTCGGTCATGTAGGTAGCTATGAGTCTAGATTGAGCTCGACTACCCATACTACGCCTCCTGGGTGTAGGGCCAAGCCCGGCACGAGAAACAAAAAAATAAAAAATAAAAATAAAAATAAAAATAATAATAATAATAATAATAATAATAATAATAATAATAATAATAATAATAATAATAATAATAATAATAATAATAATAATAATAATAATAATAATAATAATAATAATAATAATAATAATAATAATAATAATAATAATAATAATAATAATAATAATAATAATAATAATAATAATAATAATAATAATAATAATAATAATAATAATAATAATAATAATAATAATAATAATAATAATAATAATAATAATAATAATAATAATAATAATAATAATAATAATAATAATAATAATAATAATAATAATAATAATAATAATAATAATAATAATAATAATAATAATAATAATAATAATAATAATAATAATAATAATAATAATAATAATAATAATAATAATAATAATAATAATAATAATAATAATAATAATAATAATAATAATAATAATAATAATAATAATAATAATAATAATAATAATAATAATAATAATAATATAGAGGTATACAGTAGTTACAGGACAATTTTACTTCCAATTTACAAGCCTATCTCGATTCATCTCAGTGCAAAATTTCAGAACTCAAGGTCTTTGACATAAAAGTAGTGAAATAAATGAGATTTGAGAACATCAACAGAAGTCGAAAATCTACTCCATTGTTTTGATATCAATATTAGTATTGGTAGAATCAGACGATGGACAGAATTCAGAATCCGAAAGGAAAAGCAGTTGAAAGCCGCAGTCGCGAAGATATGGACGTTTGCGACGCTAGTGAGAGTGGCGATGAACCGGAAAAAGTTTTCACAGCCGTCGAAGAGACCCTGCAGATGTTGAAATTTTACAGCGAGTCCTCAACTCTTTGGCCCATAAAGGAGTACAAGGATATGTTCAAGGAGGCGTTCGACACAATCATAGGTCTACAGACACAAATCGAAGAAAACGTCAAACCCTCCGAGCCCAGCCCAGCAGAGGAATCATCTGCCCTTCCACAGATTTTACTAGAAATAAAGACTATCAAATCGTCGATAGCTCGAATGCAGGCCCAAACTAAGCCACAGACTCCAACCTGGGCAAAGGTCGCAGCAAGAACGGAAACGAAAGGAACGGTCATCAGAATCGAGGACGACATGGAGAAACAAGAAGTTGCAGAACTATCGAGTGGAGAGATTGTGAAGAGGATCGGAATGAAAAAAGTGATTGGCGCACGACAGATGAGGAATGGCCAAGTGAAAGTTTATTTTTCTGAAGAAGAATCAGAGCAAAGAATGGTGAAACAGCAGGATTGGGCTGCCAAACTGTCGTCAACAGCGCATGTAGCTAGGCCAACCTACCAAGTCCTCGTTCACGATATGCCGATATCTTTTGACCCCGAGAAGAGAGAGCAAATCAAGGAGCTTGAAAATACAAATCTGCAGTATTTACGAGGTCTAACGATCCAGAAGGCTTCTTGGCTCAAAAAGGCGAATACAGCAGGGAAGAAATCGGGTTCCCTTATAATATGGTGCGATAGGGCAGACCAAGCCGATATGGCCATCCAAAAGGGAATAATGTGGAAATATGAATTGAAGTCCACAGAAATATTCAGGTCCGGATTCCGCCTGATGCAGTGCTTCAATTGCCAAAGATATGGGCATATAGCTAGAAATTGCACAGCGACTGCCAAGTGTGGGAACTGTGCAGAGAGTCATAACACCCGAGAATGCACGGGAAAGAAAGAAGCTAGGTGTTGCAACTGCAGTAGAAAACATAGAGCTTGGGACCTCATTTGCCCACTTCAGATAGCAGCTAGATCAAAAGCAGCTAACAATAGAACCCAAGACCCCGGAAGGTATCTGGAGCAAGACCAGCAAAAGATACAAGGAAATGAATGGCAGCTAGTAGGAAGCTCGAAATCGAAGTCGAACCCAGCTGCAGCAAGTATACCCAGCACCGGCGCTCAGAGCGTTGAACCAAGAAAGCCTGGAAGACCGCGGAAAATACCGGTACAAGGTCTTCATAAGTAGGAGGTATGAGAAATTGTCGAAGGTTTTGGATAAAAGAAAGGGAGAAAAATTTTACAGTGAACTGCACTTCCTAAAGGTTATACATAAAAGAAAGACTTACAGCCAGGCAGAAGCGAGGGGTTTTCACCGGTAAGGTTTCCCGTCATGTAAATATTAAAGTTATAGTCACCTGCATGGGCCCATTGGGTACCTGAACGGGTTAATTGAAATCAAATTCAAAATAATAATATATATATATATATATATATCTATTCTTACTTACTGTCCTATATAGCTCCTATGTACAGGGCCATGAGGACGGATGGCCTTATAAGGAAAAAAAAAAAACCCTACTTCTAGCAAACCCGCAGTTCCGCCACTAGTGCACGTCTAAGCTTCATGCCATAGACGTCCAACTATTATCCATCAGACTAGTTAAACAGCCAGATTCCGTTACCTCCTCCATCGAGGAAAGGTAGTCTCAATTTAGTACAGGTATTTTTGCGAGGTCCTGTTCCTCGTGCTCGATTTGGTTTGCGATGACGAATTGTGAGAGACGGCCAGTGGAGATCACCATACGCGCAGCAGCCCGGCAACCCCTAACGGATTGTAACAGGGAGTTGAAACTAAATGTTCCAGCATCACGAAACATCCTGGCTCGGGTTGCTACGTGCTCGGGGCAATAAAACAGAATGTGCTTGACTGTCTGTGCGTTTACCCCACACGTGCATCGTGGACTAATATCTGGGACCCCGACAGAAGCTAGCCATGCGTTGAGTCCAATAACTTCAGAGCGGAGCTGGAACAAAGCGGTAGACTCGTATTTCTTTTGGCCGCCATATAAACTCAGAGTTGGCTGCCCCCAGGGTGTCTTCCAAACAGCAGCTGACCGGTTTCTTTTACTTTTGCTGACCATCCACCTCTGTCTCCAAGCTGAATTAAGCCATTTTCTAATTGCCGCTGCGTCTTTTCGTTTGTCTTCTCCCGATCCCTGCTGTGATGTTCTTCCTAAGCGCTGGGGTGACCTTTGAGCCTCAGCTACTTTAGCTTCTGCCTCACGACGTATAATCTCCATAGATGTCCTTTCCCTCCTAGGACCATCGAATGTAGGACAGTTTCGGACACAATAGTTCCAGAGAGATTTGACATGCCGTAAAATATCTACTGTGACTGGCTTTGACTGAGTGGCTGCCCCATAGCGCAATGTTGTTGCTTGTACATAGAGGTCAAGGGGAGGTATGCCGGATTCCTTCTCCAGCGCAGCGGTTGGCGAACGTTTATAGCCCCCAGTAATCTTCCGCAGGCACTTATTATGGACTTTCTCGAGCATTCCCATCAGGCTTTTTGCCATAGGTCGACCGTCAATTCTAGTACCCCAGATTTGAGACCCGTACAGCATTGTCGGGCGAACCACAGCCGAATATATCAGCCTTGAGTGCCTCAGAGACGGGCCCCAGACTGACGACGTGATTCTTGATAGAGCATTAAAAGCCGCTTCACCCTTTTGAGCTGCCTGTGCCACTTGGGCTCCCCATCTAAGCCGGCTATCTACAATCACCCCGAGCACTTTCATTTCGGACATCGGGTCTATACTGACGCCTTTCAGGCTTACTAACACGCAGATCTCCTGTAGCCCTCCTCTTCCTTGCAAAATGGATCAGCTGGTTCTTTTCCAGTGCAAACTCGGCACCATATCTTCTGGCCCACGTAAGACATTCGTCATGGGCATGTTCCAGGGTTCAACAGTTTTGCTGCGCATTATCTCCCCATGCTACCAGGGTCGTATCATCTACAAAATCAAACGCCATATGCCCATTATCTGGGCGTTGGAGCTTCTCTATCAGTTCAGCAATGTAAAAGAGAAATAGGATCGGGGAGAGATGGGACCCTTGCGGTATTCCAGTATTCGTCTCAATCCAGTCACTGTTATAGCCCGTAAACCTAATTTTGGTACGCCTTCGTGATACGAAGCTGTGGACGTACCTAACCATCCAGTCCGGAAAACCCTCCCGTCTCAACACCCACAGTAGTCGTTCAACAGACACATTATCAAAGGCTCCCTTTATATCCAATCCTAACATTGACACTACACAGCCAGGGTTTACGTCCCATGCTGTTTGTACCGTAGAGGTTAGTAGTTCCAATGCAGAAATTGTAGATCGGTTTTTTCGTGCACCCATCTGAGCCCACGGGAGCATCCCATGTTCTTCTGCGGCAGCGACCATGCGATTTGCTACAGCCTTTTCCACTAGCTTAGCTAATGAGTTTTCTAGGGCTATTGGTCGATAGCTAGATGGTAAGGAGTAGTCTGGGCGCCTCTCTTTCCTTAATGTCAAGGTTATGGATTCTTTGTAGGAGAGTGGAATCTGGCCTTTATAAAGTAGTTGACTTATGGCATGGGCGAGCTCTACTTTCCATTTGGGTAAGAGGACTTGAAGTATTTCGTTGGGAATCTCATCTGGCCCCGGTGCCTTGCCTCGTGGGAGTTGTCTGAGAAGGGTTTCAATTTCTTCGGGAGTAACCACTTGGGAGATTTCTGTCCTCCGTTTGGGTTGTATTCCGGCTGCTATGTCGCTGAGGTCAGCCTGGACTTTTCCGGGGAAGAATTTTTCCCTCAAGATTTTAGCCTTCTCTTGGTTATTCTCTGTTGGTATGTCGCTTTCCCTTCTCCTAATCGCCGGTAAGTGTGGAGGTCCCTGTTGCTTGTTGGCAATTTTCTTTCCCCATCTCGAAAGTCTCCATAAGCTCTGGATATGTGAGCTATTACCATCTCCCGTAGCGTCTGCGACAAATTTTCTCCAGCTAGCCCGCTTGATGCGCTTTATCTCTCTTTTCAGTTCTCGGCGAAGGGATTTGTATCGAGTGCCATTATGTTCTTCTCCTTGAAGAGCTAGTCGTCGCGCTCGTCTGGTATCAGTAAGTAGCTCTGATGCTCGAGTAGACCAGGCCGCTTTAGCATGAGGACTTGGCCGGGCTCTGGGACAGTGAAGATGCAGGCCCTCTTTTATTGCTTCCTGCAAGGCCACTAGTGGATCGGCCGATTTATTCCTGTCAAATTAATCATAGAGCTCCGTATAAGTGGAGACTTAACCTGGGGGCTTGGAGTTCAATTCATTCATTATCTGATCAATTAAAACTCTTGGCGTTTCGGGTAATTTTTGACAAGGCTTTTTCAATTTTCAAAACTTTCTGATTCACATCAAGTAACAGATTGATACTTCTCTTGTCACAACCTCCCTTGTTGTTACATCTTATTTCATAAGTGTATTTTATCTCTGAACTGCTGTAGCCAGGATTTTTATCTTGTTTGACATCATGGATTGAAGCCTATGATATATGAGGGGAGAGTTTTTGGAGAGAAAAGGAGGGAAGTCAAGTTTTTATTATTATTTTTTACTGCTCCTGTGCGAGTATTATATCAAATTCATATAATTATTTCTCCAAAAGCTTCCGAACCAGCTAAAAGGTTCGATAATTCCAATTGCTTCTACGAACTACCTCTTTCAGTTTGTCGAGATTTACTTGATGGTATGCAAATCGCCTATTCTCGCCAGGAGTAACGCTCATAGGCCCGAGGCAAATTTCGATTGGGATATGATCTAGTCGTATACTCCAATCCTCCCGCGTTGAGCAACATTGGATTCTTTCTACTAGATCTTCAGATGCAAAAGTGAGGTCAATCACCGTTTCCTGTAGCACTCCATTTCGCCCTTTCCTTCGAAAAGTTGGTGTAGCCGCCGGCGTGACAAGATGTAGTCCCTGTTCAGTCATATTTTTTAGCAGAAGTTGGGCTCGCATTTCTCTTGCTGCTGTAACACCACCCCAAAGAGGATGATGGCAGTTAAAGTCGCCTAGTACGATACAGCTCACACCGTTTTCTTTGGATGTCTCAACAATGTTCTCCCAGTCAACGAGTTTGGAGCCGCTCGTGATCGGGCTGTAAATATTCACTACCCTGAAGGTCAAATCAGTGAGCTGCAGGGTGATCTCCATCACAAAACATGACACCCATCGATAGGACCAACACGTTTCACCTACTTCCTTGCTGACTAGAAACGCGACTTTCGTCTCCAACGCTGGTTCCATACATAAGGTGTATCCTTTTGGGCAGTATGTCCCCAGAGTTGTCCTATTTACACTTGGTTCTTGGAGAGCGACCAGTAAATGCTTCGAAGGGTCTAGTGCATCCATAAACGGTCGAAGAATACCATTATTGCTAGCGCCACAGTTGAACTGAATTATAGAGACTAATTTCATAACTCAGGCGAATCAGGAGCGTCTATTATTACCGTATCTTGGCAAGGTGAAATGCTCTGGGAGGCTGTAAAGGGCACTGCATAACCAAAGTTGTGAAGCGATTCTTTTCTCGGGCGACCTGGTCCTCTCCTAGGTGCTCCCACTACTCCAGTAGCGTTGGCAATCCTCCTCTTCTTGTTGGTCACAGTCGTGAAGCCCTGATCTCCTCCTTTTCCCATCAATGTTGCCATAGATGCCTCATACGAACTAACCCTTTGAGCCTCAGCTGTTTTTGCAACAAGTTCATGTTTAACCCTTTGTACTCCGGCTTTGTAGATCTGAAATGTTTGGCACACTGCTTTTTGCCAGGAGTGATGAGCCTTGCCGCAATTGCAACAGGAGACTCTTATTTTGGGACACTCCCTTGTCTGGTGGTTGCCTGCGCACCCGCCACACTTGACTTCCTTACCGCAATGAGCCTGGGTGTGCCCCAATTGGCTGCAATTATAGCACTGCTTTACTTGGGCACGTGGTGACCAGAACTGTGCAGAGTACAGAATTGCGTCTAGGACAAGGCCATTTCGAACCACCTCTCTCTGAATACTCTCCGAGGGCAGGCTGAGTATTAATGTCCCTCTTGTGTGGCCGTTTCTTTTAGCTCATTCATGCTCTTTCCCATCATTTAGCCACCGAATTCGATTAATCAGAATCCCTGGAATTCTAACCCTTGATGCCTCTTCGATTGATCGTATTATTGCAGTGTTGTCGGCGCTTTCACCACCACTTATCTTGGTTCCAAGTGGAACGCCAGGTACTTCGACAGGGTAATCCTGTCGAAGAACCTTAAATTCTTCTGGCTGGGGCATATTTAGGGCGGCATCCCGCTGGGAGGCTGTTTGTACGAAGACTTCGGTGTCTTGGCTCCTCATTTTTCGAACAGCATAGGCCCCTACTATATGATTTTGAGCCACAGAGAGAAGCTGCGACAGCTGCATTTCTTTCACACCCTCTACCCTAATACGAACTGCCGGCCGTGTTGCTGATGGTGCCGCGACTGCGGCGTAAGTAGGCTTTCCTATGGTTTCCGGAATAGCAGTTGGTGACACAGTTCTTTGACTATTGCACTGGAGTCCTTTTGTAACGGCCTTTTCTAGCGCAAGTAGACGTTCTTCCATTGGTGTCTCCTTGCGAGAAGCCTCTTGCCACTTCCTTCGGTGAGTATTCAGGGCCTCAATCGCCTCATTTACCTCACGAGACGTCACCCCAGTGTTTTTTTGTATATTTTCATTGAGACTACCCTTCATCTTGTTTAAGAAAGCCTCTATTTTATCTAATTCACTATGTGTACTGTTCTGCAGATGTCCCCCTTCCTTGTTTACTGCCGCAGGTGATGCGCCTTGAGACGCGTGTCTGGCCACATTCCTCTGTCTTCGATCTCTAGAACCGACCATGTTTCCAATTTCTAGTATCCAATACGAGAATCAGGTAAAATCCTGCGAGGAATACGATTGAGAAAGTCAATTGAATATATAAAACTTGCGTGGGACCCGTTGGGCGGCTTCAGCGGCACTTAAATAAATAAATAAATAAATAAATAAATAAATAAATAAATAAATAAATAAATAAATAAATAAATAAATAAATAAATAAATAAATAAATAAATAAATAAATAAATAAATAAATAAATAAATAAATAAATAAATAAATAAATAAATAAATAAATAAATAAATAAATAAATAAATAAATAAATAAATAAATAAATAAATAAATAAATAAATAAATAAATAAATAAATAAATAAATAAATAAATAAATAAATAAATAAATAAATAAATAAATAAATAAATAAATAAATAAATAAATAAATAAATAAATAAATAAATAAATAAATAAATAAATAAATAAATAAATAAATAAATAAATAAATAAATAAATAAATAAATAAATAAATAAATAGATAAATAAATAAATAAATAAATAAATAAATAAATAAATAGATAAATAAATAGATAAATAAATAAATAAATAAATAGATAAATAGATAAATAAATAAATAAATAAATAAATAAATAAATAAATAAATAAATAAATAAATAAATAAATAAATAAATAAATAAATAAATAAATAAATAAATAAATAAATAAATAAATAAATAAATAAATAAATAAATAAATAAATAAATAAATAAATAAATAAATAAATAAATAAATAAATAAATAAATAAATAAATAAATAAATAAATAAATAAATAAATAAATAAATAAATAAATAAATAAATAAATAAATAAATAAATAAATAAATAAATAAAAAAGCAATGAAACAAGCCCACTCAAGCCACGACCTACCTGATCGAGCCCACTATACCAAGAACTCAAACGAACAAGGTGATGTTCAAACATTCTGTACAAAATCGTATCCCCGTGAAGCCCGTCGAACGTGGGACCCCACCAAGAATCTCGTGTTACAGGGAATGGGGATTCTTGTCGAAATAGCCAGTATCGATGCCGATACATCTAACCACGAGCTCCTTTCAGCAATGTAGCTCCGAGCCAGTCAAGTCCCATTGAAGATCTCAAATGGAATTCATGGAATACCTGTTCCTGGAATCAGTGGTGACCCATGGAGACGTCGGACGTACTACGGAGCACCGATTCAGTCTTCAAGGAATGCTCTCTGTAGGTTCTCATACCTACTCGGTACACATTTATGTGTGTATCTCGAGCACATACTTCGATATCGATCGATCTCTACTACTATTAGCATTCGTCTCTAAATCCTGAGGTCTCTTACCACAAGGGTGCGACTTCAACAAGAAGCTGTGCCATGTTGTATCGAAAAATACTCCAGCTGAAGAAAGAACAATTTTAGTTTTCTGGGTATACCGTATACATTTTAGTCTCACGCCGACTCCATTCCATTCAAACTGCTACTCCAAACTAATTACAGACTTATTCTATTGGTCATCGCGCTTGTGATGGCCAAATCACAACAACCATCCCCTTTGCCCAGCGCGTGGCAAAGAGTCGAGCTACTTGAGCTCAAAATTTTCACACCGAGTTTTGGACAGCCGTTGAAGAGGCTGACCCTTTAATCAAACCATTCGTGCGCCAGCAAATGAACGCGTTTCTCGCGGTTTCCTCCGGGCACTCTACGCGACACGACACTCCTAAACGGCCTAACCTGGTGAGCTCTTTGCCCACGCCTAGCCAACAAATTCCCTCACGACCTCCCTTTCCTGTGTGGAATCGACCTCGTAAATGGGTAGCGACCGTCGCAAGTCCTCCCACCTCTGCCCCCCCGGCTCCAGCTCGCCCTATTAACAATCGTCCACCTCGTACAGCTACGCAAACGCCTAAAGCTATCTCCAAGGGCCCAAATGCTATCTTTCGCCTATCTTATGAAGCCCCTGTCCTTAGAGCAGATACAACAACAGGCAAAGCTGCTCTAATCTAAATTGTTTCTGGACTTAAGGACAAGATCACCTGCATTTCCCGCGACCCCAGCGGCTTCAACATAACCTTTGTGTCCGAAGAATCGCTGAAACTTGCGATAGATAATTCTGACTCTATAAAGACCTCTCTCTCTGGATCATGGCATCAAGCAGAGGAACGCATTGGGTATGTTGTCAAACGCATACCACGAACAATCTGGAACCCGGTGTCTAACCTGGTCACTACTACGCTCGATGATGTCAGGAATATTGTTCACCCATAGACGGGCGTCGCTCCAACCAACACTCGCTGGTTGCAGCACGAAATTATGCACGACCCTTTTCACACGCCAGTCGTTTTCTTTCCAAGAGAAGTTTCCACATTTCGAGTCGTGAATTAAAATTTTGGATATGAACAAGTCTGAATAACGTACCACTAGGTGTAGGATGGTTGTAACAATGATTGGGATTGTGATTGACTTAGTGACGATGGAAGTCTTGAGTGTACCCAAATAGTTCAAGATATTTATATAAGGATAAAGCTTACTATGTAAAGAGGTAATACTTTGGCTACATATACACAAATGCACTGAGGCTCCATTTATAATGCTTTATTCTACAACCTTCCTTACATTACTAAACATTACCAACTGGAGTGAAGCGAAGTATTAAATGCAAGATTATCAGTCATATGGTCCACTCAGAGAAACTGCTAGAATCATCTAGCTAGTGTGGAAGTAGCTTATCAAGGATAAGTAATAATTATACAGTGTCTCAGCCCTAAAGATTGTTAGTTGCTGATGTTGATTGTGTATGTTAAGCTAAGTAATTACAAGGTGTCGGCACACAAAACTAACATCAGCCACTAACAATCTTTAGGGCTGAGACACTGTACTCGTTAATAGTGCATCAGACACTATGCTGTTATGGGTAAGAATGGCAGTGCAGTCATGTTACTATTCTATTTACGACATAGTAAACAGCGCCCCGTTCTGTTGCTACATCCCCAACCCTAAGATTGTGCAGTGGGACGCCTGTTTTGAATTTCATCAATCCTCACGCTGTCGAATTCAAGTTTTATGCGCCCGCTGCGGCGCTCTACGCCACCAAGGAGATTGCTCTCATCTTCGACGGCGCATCAACTGCTTGGGCCCCCACCCTGTCGATGATCTCAACTGCCATCTCCGCCCTCGTCCACACAAGGGCAAACTTATTTAGCCCTCCGAGAAAGATGTTGCAGAAATTCGCACAAGCAACTCGAACAAGCTCCGTAAGACCCAGCGTGTCGAAGAAGCCACAGCCGCAGCTACTGCTTCCTCCGAGCCCGACAGCAATGATGGTTCAAATCTTCCCGCGGAAGCCTCCACTATCCCCCCCACAAAGTACGCCTACTCCCGGCCGAAATAGGTTTACTACCCTTGAAAATGCCTCGTTTGGATCTATGGAAATAGATTCAGAAGGGAAAGCCACTAATAATGTCCCCAGATGTTCTCTTTATGAACAATATAGCTATTACAGGAGCACCCCCCCCCGCCTCATCCCCGTTTCCTCCAAACAAACGCTGGTCGCGGTGGATCTTCTCATCTAATTCTATTCTAAGCCGCTTTCGAAGGCAAGTATGATTTGATTTTCGTCCAGGAACCCTGGACAAAAACAATTAATTTTAAGATTGCCAAGTCCCACCCGGCCTACGTCATCTTCACTCCACCCAATCGAGACTGGAAGCTCGCGCGCCCGCGCGTACTCACATATATTCGAAAAAGATCTCATCTGCAGCCTATACAGCTACACAGTGAATCATCATCAGATATTGTCGCCCTCCTTCAGTACTCTCCTTCACTAGAAGTCATAAATGTCTACCGGCAAGCTCAAATACATCTACTCGAGTGTCTTATCCCGCTCCTAAACTGGACAGTGAAGCTGAACACCGTAATTGTGGGAGATTTTAATCTTCATCACGAGTTATGGGGGCCTAATGTTTCACATTCGTCCGGAGTTGGCAACTTTGTCGACTGGATTGATAACCACTTCTTAAGGTCGGCTTTACCATATGGTGCTCCCGCCAATCGTGCTGGCCACGTCCTTGATCTAGTCCTAACTAACATAGAAGGACTCGTGGCCTCTGTAGACCCCGTGGCTCAAACAAGTTCCGATCAGGAGACAATATCCGGCTTAGTCTATCTCTCTTCAGCTCAAAGGCGTCATCCGGTAATAAAGCTGCCTAGATTTACTGCGGAAAGTTCAGAGATATTTCGTCAAGCACTCGTAGCTACCACTCCTCCTACCCTTCCCTTTGTGGAACCCACCCCTCTTCTCTTAGATGCGGCGGCCTCCTCGGGTATCGCTGCCCTATCAGCTATTCTACTTTCCGCCAACACCCCGAGGCCTGCATGTGTGTCATATGAGGACTACTGGAACGACGAATGCTCTGACCAACGTCGAAGATATTTCGAATCCCGCAACAATGGAAATCCGTAACTTATCAGCGGGGCACACCGTAACTTCCGCAAAACTGTTAAGCGAAAGATGCGAGAGTATAAACGCTCGAAGATAGATAATATACCTTCGATGTTGTAGGCTCATAAAGTGGTTGGATGGCGAAAGTTTTCCAGTCGCTTCGGCCCCCCTCCAATTCAAAGTTAAGAAGTCACGTGAAGTACTCTGACTGAGCGTGCTGATATGCTTTTTTGCACAAAGCTTGTCCGTCTAATTAGGGAACCGGACGTCTCTATGTACACCCCTACTTGTGCATTTTGAATGATCCCAGCCCCTCTTTCAAGGAGCGAAGATGAGGTGCGACATTGTCTTCTTGATACATAGTCCCCAACTACAAGTTTCGGTAAGCTCACGGTTGTTGCACTTCGCCATGTCTGGGGGATCAATCCATGGCGTACATGGATCGTAAACATCTATTGCCTCTGCCTGGTATACGGTCACCATCCAAGCACTTTTCGCCGCCTTGAAGTTGTGGTTAAGCCCAAACCTCTCAAAGATGATCTTACTCACCCCGCAAACTGGCGACCAATTTCGCTCCTCCCTGTTCTCGGGAAAGAGCTGGAACGCCTCGTTGCACGACGCTTAACCTTCTGGGCTCTATCAAGTCGTATTATCTCTCCAACTCAGCTCAGAGCACTTCCTGGGAGATCAGCCATGGACCTTGTTAAGTATCTTGTTCACGATGTCGAGAAGGCATGGGTTGCGAGGCAGGTTTGTACTCTAGCTACTCTTGACGTCGAAAGCGCTTTCGATAGCATCCAGCCTGGCCGTCTTTCCGCCCAGTCGCGCGAACAAGGATAGACATTACCATACGCTATCTGGGCTTCATCTTTTGCTTCAGGTATGAAAGCTCGGCTTCGAGTGGACGACTTTGTTGACGAATTTTTGGACGTTCTGCACGGCTTGCCGCAGGGATCCCCGGCTTCACCCATATTTTTCTTCCTCTTTCTTGAGCCTTTATTTAAACTTGGCTTCCCTACTTTCGGATATGTCGACGACGTAGCAATCCTCTCAGTTGCAAAGACCTTTGTCGAATCTTCACGCCTGACTGTATTAAGTGTCAGGTGATTGATGACATAATGAGTTACTGTCAAGAATTGCTGAATCATCTAGCTAGACTTGGCACAAACAGAAGGTCTAAGCGACCTTAACACTTCTAATTGTGTTTATCTATTCTGTACATCATACAATAATATACACCCTCACATACTCTCTAAAATATATTCTGTCTCCACAATCTTGTGACTATCGTTCATCTCCTCCTATATTCTTAACAGTTACATACAGCATTGAGATGTTCAATGATACCTATCGATGTTGGTGATATGACTTGTTCGGTTCATATCAATATTGAGTTTCTCGATAAAATTAACACACATAAATATCTTTTTTTGTATGAGATCATCTCTTTAGCTTTACTAAATCTCAAATACCGAGTGCTTACCTGCCCTGCTTCTCTGAATCGTGACAGACTATCGCCAGGGTTGAGACAGTCACCCAGTGGTGCAATAGGAACGGAGTCTTGTTAGCTGAAATTAAGATGGAGTTTTTGCATCTTCATAGATCCCGTCAGCCCTCGCCTTTTCTAACCATCAATAGTGTTGTAAGAAATGCAAACTCAACAGTGAAATGGTTAGGTGTTTTACTGGACATCAGGCTTTCCTTCAAAGAGCATGTACAAGTATGGAGTGCCAAGACACAACGAATCAGCGCTCACATACGCCAGCTCGGCAACACCAACCGTGGTGTACCCACTACCTTTCTTCGCACTGCAGCACTGGCTGCGGCACTACCTGTGCTCCTGTACGGCGCGGAGGTTTGGTGGCGAGGTCATACATACAACCGCCGCGGTCGCCAAACTTCTACCCGGTCACAACAGCTCGTGGACATGGTCTCCAGAGCTCTAGTGATCCTGGCCCGAGCAATTCTATCAGTATCCAGAACCACTCCTACTGCTGCACTTCTGAGAGAGGTGTGGCTCAAGCCAGCTCATATACTACTCGAGGAGATAGGCCTCCGCTCCGTTTTTAGGCTCGCTGCCGCGGATATCTTTCATCCTTCGGTCAGAAAATCAAAAGACCCCCGCGCACAATTTCGCCTCACCGAAAAAGTAAAGCTCGTTCCGCCCTTCCCCCGCCCTCAGTTCTTACCTCCCTCCTGTAAAGCTCTGCTCAATTGTGCTCGAACTGACTTCTCCGTCCAAGAATTTCCGATCGTCTTCGTGCGCGACCACCAAGAGATATCGCTGTCTTCTCAGACGGTTCAAAGCAAAGCGATGGGTCTGCGGAGGCACGTGCCATCCTTATTCGTAAGAACATTACTGTAGCGCAAGTGAGGGTGCCACTCGGCCCCGCTTTCGAGGATTACGACTCCGAAATCATCGGCGCCCTGGCAGGACTTACGGCCGCTGTAGCTGCTCCTTCGACTCAACTCGCAACCAACATCCATGTACTCACCGATCATCAAGAGGCAACACAACGCCTTCTCGACAGCTCACCCTCGAAGGCCTCGCACACGGAAATTTCGGAATTTCGGGATCTCGCATCTCGCGGGCCCTCAAGGAGATGTCTTCCAATTGCGGCTCCTGGCAACGTCTAAGCCATGTGGTCTCCTGGTCACGTGGGAATCTCAGGTAATGAGTTGGCCGACCGATTGGCTGGAGACGCTGCCCAACAAGCAGCCCCATCTGCTGCATCTCTTGCGGAAGCTCGTTCAAAGACCCAAAGAGGTGTATGGAACCTGACCGCTGAATGGTGACAGACCCATGCCCCCCCATCGATTATGAGTCGGGAATGCCTTGCCCCAAGAAGCCCCCCGAGGAGCTTCGACTCCCTCACCGCTATGTTAGATATTAAGTCAATGCTGGACTGGACACGGTGACTTGCGCACTTATCGCCAAAAGTTTCACCATCAAGATGCTCTTCTGACGTGTTCATGCGAAGGTGACAAGTCAATCACCCACGTGGTTCTTGGTCCCCTCTTTTGCGAGAGATTAGCCGCAACCGATCTCCGAAGTCTGGGTTCACTCGACTTTCTTCTCAGGACTTCTCGCGCTGCTAAACGATTTGTGCTTCTATATTGAAAAAGACTGGTTTCTTGTCAAAAATCTATCCCATCCGTGCCGTTTGATCTAGTCTTGTGAGGAATACGCTGTACAGCGCCCGCTGTAACTTCCGTAATTTTCTTGGGCCTTTCGCCTGTCATGTAAATCTAAATGTACAGTTGAATTAATCAGTCAACGTGTCACCCCAGGAATGGGGCTTTGGTTGTAGCCTGAGCTCGACAGACCGTAAAAATACGTATATAAATGGATAATTATAGCTTTCTGGGTAGCTTCCTAGATATAAGTAAAGTCTAATTAGAGATAAGTTTATTTAATTAAAGTTTTTCAACGAAGTTTCTGTTTCAAATTCAGGAGCAACTACAATAAAGCCTTGTAATATTTATGTCACATTTAATCGTAAATGGCCAATTTCGGGAGCGTGAGGTTAATATAATGGCGTAGATTTCGAAAGGTTAAGTGAATCATTAAAGGAAAATCCCAGAGCAACTTAAGATACATAATACAAGATTTTTTTCTGCCAACTCCGAATTAATTAAAAAACATAGAAGCAATTTTGATCATCCTATACCAGCCAGTTAACAAGTTAAATGGAGACCGTAAAAAATTTAACCTTGAGCCAGTTGCTGTACTAAGGCCACCTATTCCCAGATTTTTGGGATTGAGAAGCGTTTATTGGCAAATCATTCATCATCTACTAAACGGCCAGCTTCCCAAGCCTTTTTAGCATTTTTCATCAAAATATCAAGGTCTCCACTCATTTCACACATCTCTCTGAATAAGTGAATCTCGTTGGTATCACTGGCATTCGAGCCAGAATCAGATCCTAAACTCTTCGGTTTTGCCTCCCTGAGTAAGACCCATGGATGACCAAACTCAACTACCCTACCATGATCAAGGACAATAACCTTGTCATAGTCTATAATTGTCTGCAGACGGTGTGCAATCGTTATAATGGTACTAGTGAGCTCTCTTATTGTTTCTTGTATCTTACTATCGGTTACGTAATCTATTGATGCTGTAGCCTCGTCCATAAGTAGGACTCTAGGATTCTTCAGAAGAGCTCGCGCAAGACACAGCAATTGGCGCTGGCCTTGAGAAAGATTTAAGCCGGACTCGGTAACAGGAGAAGAAAGATTATGAAAGATGTTTTTATTGCTGGTGGATGTAACGGTGAGGTTCTCGTTAGAGATGGTTGGGTTCAATGTCGGCGATCCAGAGGTAGAAATTGTAAGAGAAGTAGAAGAGCCCAAATTAGGACTCATACTATCAATTAGTTGCACTCTGCGAAGGACGGCAAATATATCCTCATCGGTAAAAAAATTAAATGGATCAAGATTGGAGCGTATCGTTCCACTGAACAAAGTAGGATCCTGGGGAACAATGGTGATAGCCTCACGAAGATCTTGAAGTCCGATGCGGCTTATATCAAGGTCATCGATCAGAATTTTGCCGTCCTCTGCCTCCAAGCAACGAAAGAGGGCAAGAGCGAGAGAGCTTTTGCCAGCGCCAGTTCTACCCACAATACCAACTTTCTCTCCGGGGTTGATTTTAAAGCTTACATCTTTAAGCACTGGGCCCAGATCTTTCCTATACCTCGTAGTATAATTGATAAATTCAACAGAACCTTGACTTGGCCAATTTGCTGCGGGCTTCGTCTCTTCAATGACTGCATCTGCTTCCTGCTCAACGTCAAGGTATTCCTTTATACGCTCGACCGAGTTCATATTCTGTTCGTTCATAGCATAAAGTCGCACGAGCCATAATACATTTTCTGTGAAACTGATGGCATAACTTAAAGAAAGACCGGCGGAACCAGCATCGATTTTACCAATACTCAGGATTACAAATGCCCCTGCCGCAAATGCGACAAGATCCCCGATGAGATCCATTCTCACGGCGAGCCATCGGTTTGTTGCCCAGAGAAATATAAAAGGACGACTGTGAGTGTTTATTCTTAGCATATTATCTTGCGAAAAACGCTTTTCAACACCATAAGCCCTGATAGTGGTGATTCCACTGAGAGTTTCCCCAAATTGTTGAAACAATGGACTTCTTTGAACAGATTCCAGCCTTTTTAAATCCCTTGAAGATCTCAGATATATTATACCAACACAATAGTACATTACTGCGACGAACATAGCAGCAATTAGGAAGCCTGGGGTAATAAATGAGATGAGAGCGATTGTAACGAAAATAGCAAAACCACATGATAATAGCCCAATAGAAATAGGAGCGACTTCTTGGTCTATAGCTTCAAGATCTTTGCTGAATCGATTCATAATTTGCCCGAGAGGGGTGACATCAAAGAACTTAAACTTTGCCCGAGTCACAGCAAGTACCAGGTCGCGATGAATTTTTCGACTAGCTGTCAATGATCCAATGAATAACCATAAATCTCTGGAAAATGCTGCAAGCATACACGCTAGTCCGATAATCGCATAAATTGAAAGATAGTAGGTTACATTAACGTCTGAGTGAAGACTAGACATGAAGGAAAATTGTAATTTTTCAATAGGAATCCAAGGCTGGGGTACGTTAAAATGGGCCGGTAGGCTTGTCGAGGTTCCACTGCCACTGTAGCGGCTTGAAACCAAAAGTTGTGAAGTTCTCGGAGCATGAGTGTTGTATTGATTTGCCCATTGCCTTATCCAAGCATTTGCAGCCAGAGTACCTAATTGCTGGATGCTAAATACTAAGACGGCAAGTGCCCAAAACCACCTTTTTGTTGTCAGTAGACATTGAGCATGTATGAAATTTCACTTACCAAGGTCCCATAGACTTCACATAGAGAGTAAATACACTTAATTTAACCCCACCTTCGGCCTTAGTTTCCTTCATGGCATCAGATTTGGTTTCTTTGCGTGCTACATCTTTAGATTGAGATAAATCTGGTTTAATTGAATCCTCCGACGAGCGGGAGACAGCAATTAATGTGAGATCTGTCTCTTCATCCATACAAGACGGCGCCCTGGTATTAGTTCTGGAGGTGTCACGAGATCCAGAAGGTGTCGTTTTACTGATTTCATCTCCAAGTTTACCCGAAGCGATGACCTCTTCAGGAGTGCCGTGAATATCAACTCTTCCATTATCGAGGAGAACAACATATTTTGATTGGGGAACACAAAGGGCGAGGTTGTGAGTGACTAATATGCATGTTCGGCCGAGCATGAGGGGACCTCGAATACATTTGTCGAAGATCCACTTTGCGGTATGAGGGTCAACTGCACTTAAACAATCATCCAGTAAAACGTGCTTTGAATTAGAATATAAAGCTCTTGCAAGTGAAATACGCTGCTTTTGACCACCGGAGAGTGTGATACCCTTCTCACCAACCAAAGTTTCATCACCGGCATCCAAGATCTCCAAATCTCGTTCAAGTGCGCATGCTAAAATGACATCTTGATATCTTCGTTTGTCGAGAGGCGCTGCAAAAAGAATGTTTTCTCGAATGTTTGCATTAACGAGCCATGGTTGTTGTGCACAGTATGCGACGCTCTCAGTTAGACCAGTATCCGGATCTGGTCTGAGCTTCTCTCGACTTCCACAAGGTAAGTACACTTGACCCTCGATTATAGTCATCTCTCCTAGCAAAGCCATCAGCAAAGAGGTCTTTCCTGAGCCAGTTCGACCAGAGATTATGTTAAGCTCTCCGACGGGGAACTTCAAGTTTAAATCAATTAATCGGAAGGCCGGGGAACTTTCATCGTCAACCTGTTTTCCCCCTCCCCAACAAAAAGTAGCCTTACTAAAGCCAATCATTCTATTTCCGTCATCATCCAATTTTTCATTCCGGAGTTGCACATATTTTTCAGTCTCTTCCTCGTTCAGGAACTCTTCGACACGATCGACAGAGACTTTTGATTCAAGTACATGTGCAATCATATCACCAAGCTGGTCTAGTGGCACGCGAAGGATGCTAAAAAGCGAGATTGCTGTGAAGGCGATAGATGGATATAAGGGTTTTTTTTCCCCCACTGTATAAAAGAGAAAGGAAGAGAAAGTAATTATTATGGGAACTGAGTTCCATATCGCCACGGCGCAAGCCCACAGAATAAATTTTGCTCTCAAAGCTATAAGCTCCGCATGTCTCTTTTCATTCACTATTTTACTAAACCGATGTTCCCAGGCAAAGTACTTTACGACACGTATATTTTGGAGTATTTCATTCGTTGTTTGAATACGTTTATCTGTGGCTGCCATAATCCTTTTCTGATATCGCCCGAAGCCACGAGCAAGTATGATGTTCACTGGCAGCAGAATCATCATCACTATTACTCCTGGTATTGCACTGTAACCAAGAATTTGATAAAGAAGATAGACGGCAAAAAGCAGCTGTGTCGGGGCAGCTGCAAGCAAAAAGTGAAGATACGAGGTGATTTCACTGACCTTGAAAGAATCGACTGACATTAAATTGATGATCGTTCCGACGTTGGCCTGTTCGTCTGTTGCCTCTTGATTGATACCCTGCACAAGATTTATGTTATTTTCAGTTTCTGATTTTTTACCTTTCTTTAAGCCGGAATCGAGCATTCTCTTCAGGTATCCAGACTTGAGAGAATTGGCCTTTTCTTTTCGCTCTCCAAGGACACTGTCATTACCAGAGGCGGCTTTCCGACGAAGTGCTTTGGCGTATAGTTCACCGATTATGATTGATCGAAGCCGAAGGCAGAGTTTCCGTCCTAACCACAGGGCCTGGCCATCGGCTAACGAGCGAAGTATATCGGTAAATGCCAACAGGATGACGAACAACCAAATAACGTTGCGGGGCGCCCGATTTGGATCTTGAATGTATTCTAGAATCGACTTAAGAAGAAGAGTTGGCGCAAATGTAAACAACCCAGATAAGACACCAAATACACACTGTATAAATAAATGTGCCTTGAAGTAACGAAGCAAGTGGAAGGCTAAGGAGGTCGTTTTTTTGATCTGTCTGTAGTCGGCCAAGATTTTAGCGGCTTTATCCTTGGGAGCAAGATTCCAGACTTCGTGTAGCTCATAAGGCTTCTTGTAACCTTTCCATACTATTGAATCAACCCAGCCGAACGTTATTAGGGACAATAAACTCGCCAGTGGTTCTCGGGAAGGTTCGATATCATTTTCCCATTCCAATACAACTACCTTGTTGCCTTTGCGCGTGGTGATGGCGATGCCAGTAAGTAACGTTACAAGACCAAACTCGGTGATCCCTATGGTTTGAGCAGCGAAAGATTGAGGATGAATGATCAAGGACCGAAATGTGATCAAGGAGAAGAGCCAAATCAGCAAATACAAGGTAGCCGTATGGTTCCATACACGGGGAATTCTCCAACTTGTGTTACGAAGAAATCTACCTAAGACTAAGATTCCAATGTATATCCATGTGATAATCCCTGTTACTGAGGCCGTTACTTCTTTCAATCCAGAATCTTTTAGGATCAGTGCCGTGATGTTAATTGTTACTAAGGAAAATATTGCAAGCAATTCTGTGGCTATTGAAAGATACTGTCCCCGTGGGGCATCGATGGCAGCTACAGACCCTGGATTGATAGCTTTGGTTAGGATGAGTCGGGAATCACTGATCGTTCCATGCTCGTACTCCTGGATGGCATTCGACGGCCAAGAATCTGGTTGGCTAGCATATGCCTCTGCAGATATTCCATCTTGATTTATATGTATCTTCTGGGTACAGCTCTGCTGTGCTAGGCTCGCTCTGCGTAATACAGCAAAGATGAGGTGTACCAGGAAAGAGCAGATCACGGCAGTGAGTGGTAAGAGGACTTTTAAGTAGCTAGAAAAGATCAGAACTCAAGTATCATAACTCGGCAGATAAAAACTTACTTGCGCTGTATGCAAACTGAGATATCATCAACCTGCCAAATTGGCCCTTCGCAGTAAATTGACAGCTCGCGATCAATCATCGTGGCCGATTTTAAGAATTAAAAACTAGGTAAGGAATGACGATAAGAGTGACTGGTATCTAACGACTACACAACGGCGTAAAGTATCGATGAGCGCGACGCGGGTGTAGTGAAAATATTTAATCGTACATTAACAATAACCGATTGACTGGTAATCAAATTGATTTAGGGGCCAACAAAGCATGTGTCAGTTGTCATTAGCTACACATTCTCAGGGGGATACCGTACCAGCATTTTTTTGTCTTGTATCTATAAAGGGTGCTTCATGTTAATGCTTGACGTCATCCGAGGCCGATTCTTAACCTCGCCTTCATACATTCGTCGGCATTTATAACTATGAATGGGTAATGAGCGAGCGCCGATCTAATGCAAATGTAAGGATGGATCCCAGAGATTTATGCAGGCTCTTATGTAATGAACAGGGCTCAGGCTGGACGTAAGCGAGTTCAAATTTTCATAGCACACCTCTTGCCCCTCCCTTACAATCGCTTCTTGCCGAGCACAATTTTACACTAGTTGTTAACCCTATCAAAATGTACAAGAGCCCACACCATTCATGAACCGTGTGCGAATTTTTCGCACAATTCACTCTCGAATAATCAATCTGCCTTATCAATATATCGCTCAGGTGAATTTAACTGATAAATCACTCCCAAAAATCTTGAGTAACCATTCTCATAGGATGGAATTATTCCAAGACTCTCTGACACCAATGACCGGCCGGCGTTGGCACCGTCTCTCTAGAGATAACAGATTAAGAGTGTGTTGCATATGCAAATTAATAGACTATTTAAACTAAGGATACATAGATTTTGACACTGTACAATGCGGGTCATTCGAAGGAATTCATCAGATAACACAAAATGTCAGTAAAGGACTATTCTGCGTAACATTTTCCTCCGGACGTGTTTCACCCCTGAGATCCTCTGGAAGGCCTTATGCACTCACTTCTGAACAAGTGGACGAACTAGCAACATATATCTGTCAATCTCGGGAAACTTGCCGGATGACTTTCCTCGAATTATCGATGAAATTTCCTCACCAGGGTGATGGGCAAGATGCCATCGGGAGTGCGCTCAAAAGGAGAGGATACCAACGGCGTCGTAGCCGATACAAACCCCCGCTAACAGAAGCAGTCATAGCGCAACGACTGTCATGGGCTTAACAGCACATCAACTGGACTCTCGACAAACGATCCAATAGGCTGGACCTATGAGACGTATGTGAATGACGATAGTGTCATGTGTTAAAATGTAACAAGATTGGTCAGTTCCATTTTAATCAATAGCTACGAAGACACATAATTGCTTTCACACGAGATAGGTATCTGAAGAGCACGACAGTACCTGTACTGTCGACCGTATAAGAAAAAAAAAATCTTACATGTTTTGGGGCTCTTTTGCCAGTACTCAAACAGGCCCCTGTGTTTTCTGTAAAATGCGTGGGGGAAGATGACAGCACGAGGTTCTTGTCCACGAATTCTCCTTCAACTTGTAAACTTCATAAGGTCCAATCCGGGAAATTCAGCTCGTATATTTATGCATGACAACGCGCCTAATCACACTGCGGCAACCACAGACTATCTCAGGCTGTAGGGAATCCAACCTATCGCCTGGCCACCTTCCTCTCCAGACTTGAACCCCATCGAGTCTGTGTGCTGCGCGATCAAAGATCATGTACATACCGCACATGGAGATTCAGACAGAGGAATGCGGCGACACGCTAACGAGGTACGTCCACTTTTGCAGGAAGCATGGAATGAGTGCACTCAACCTGAACGTCTTTTGTATACTACAAGGGGAATGCGAGGGAGGTGTGAAGCTGTCATTTTTGCTCATGGTGGGCACACGTTATATTAACTGTAGAGTGGAGATGGTAGTTGGTACGCCAACTCATGTAAAAACCGAAAATAAATTATTAAAAACACAACTTAGGTGCATGATAACACCGTCCCATCATTTATTTTAGCATGGATTCGAAAGAAACTTCTCATCAAGAATCCAGAATCGAGTTTTGAGCGTTGCCTATTTTGAACACGCTAAAGAGACATCGTCTAGCTAATTTACCATATCTGTATAATGATCGACCAAATTGACAGGGTTAGTGGCATGGTTTCTCAATACTTACATCTCAATAGTTGTATTCTGGCTCGTTCCGTCTGATCACATGGTTATCATTCACAAGACCTTTCTAACAATCGCGGAGCGGAATCTTCCGGTAAATTGATTCTACATTTGATAATCGTTCATGTTGCATATTATTCTAGATTCGAAGAAATCTCAAACTTCGCCGCATATCAAACAATCACTCTGTCTCCCGAGGACGTAAATGCCTCAATTGTATACACTGTCAACGAATTCAATCCCGATTAATGGACCTCCTGATTATTTCGAGAACTATATACGTTGCTTTTCTTGTCCGAGCAAGGTCATACAGTAGAAACCCTCTCAGCAAATAGTGGGTCCGGTATAATTACTGAAGAGATTCATAGAAATTTTACCGTTTATATTTGCAATACTTACCCCTGCTCGCAAAATGACCTGTGAGGGTAAGTGTTGCAAATATAAATGTCCAAGTTACAATGAATCTTTTCAACATTTATATAGGGACCCACTATTAGCTAAGAGGGGTTCTACTGTACTGCGAGTACTAATATTTTCACGTAATACATATCTTATGCTCGTGGTATATGTACAAGAAGTACGATCGGTCCTGTGCAATGGTACTGGCGCTGGCAAATTGAACGTACAGTCGTCCCTCTCTAACTCGATAGTGGGTCCCGGTATAAGTGTTGAAAATATTCATTGATATTCAACCATTTACATTTTCAATACTTACCCCTGCTCCCAAAATGACCTGTAAGGGTAAGTGTTGCAAATATAAAAGTCCAAGTTACAATGAATATTTTCAACACTTATACCGGGACCCATTATCGAGTTAGAGTGGGACGACTGTAATAAATTTGTCCGATCCCGGATAAATACTCGACGAATCTATTAGTTGATGTATAGCTCACGTTGATTGCGGAAGTTTTATGGAAAACTACTCCCCCTCCCCCCCGAAAGGGAAAGTATTCCATTCTGTGAGACGAGATTATAGTGTACAAAAAAGAATATATCGTAACTATCACCATCTACCCCGATTATGGTGCCCTACTACTGCTACTACGCTACAAGCATAAAGTTGATACCTAGTCCTGTATCAATTTATCTGAGATTAGCTATAAAACTCATCCTGTATCAGAGTATTCCGAGTAGTATGTAGATCCCATGAGAAAAAAAATCTCAGTTTTAACTGAGAAACATGATTCATACCTCTCTCCGGCAATATGTTGTATGGGAGAGCTCAGCTCTTTTTCTCCTTCTTTGTGTAGTTGGAATGTCTTGCGGCGATAAATATGACATGGAATCACGAATTACATATCTCCAAGAGAGTAATTTAGTTTTTATTAGGGTGACTCTTGGTGGACGTACACGTTGTGATCATTAATATGCTGGTGATGCTCGTAGTACTGATGGTAAATACCCGTATGTTAACATCGATAGACAATTACCACTCCAGTATTACCGCTCCAGTATAAGCCTATTTTGGCCACTCTTCTACATACACAGATAAGCTTGTCATCGCTTCTCAACAGAATACAATCTGATTTAAGAAAAAAAATAAAAAACTAATTACAGTAGAACCTGTCGTAACCCATACCTGTCATACCCCATAACCAGTCATAACCCATAGCTATATTGGTCCAACGTAGTGGTTCCTACCAAGAATAGCCATAACCTGTCATCCCCAATAACCCATAACTTTTTTGGGAATCATGGCTTTTTTTCTCGTGACATTTACGTAATACAGTACAACCTCGCTATAACAATGTGGGGCAAAATTTAAACAAGGGTTCTTATTGGCCAATTCAATTAAATCCTCAAATCGGGAGCCTTGGTAAAGTTTTGCCCCACATTGTTATAGCGAGATTGTACTACAGTAAAACTTCTCTAACACGATAGTGGGTCCCGGCATAAGTGTTGAGAATATTCATTGAAATTCATCCATTTATATTTGCAATACTTGCCCCTGCACGCAAAATGTCCTGTAAGGGTAAGTGTTGCAAATATAAAAGTCCAAGTTACAATGAATATTTTCAACACTTATGCCGGGACCCACTATCGTGTTAGAGAACTTTTACTGTATACCAGTACTATTGCCATGGCAATCAAATACACATTGGTTGCCATGGCAATAGTACTGGTATTACGTAAAAGTCACGGGAAAAAAAGTCATGGTTCCCAAAAAAGTTATGTGTTATGAAGGATGACAGGTTATGGCTTTATTTGGTAGGAATCACTACGGTGGACCAATAAAGCTATGGGTTATGACATGTTCTACTGTATACTGGCCTGATATCCTGAGCATGGTAAAGGGAGACAGCGTAGTCGGCTACAGGTCCGTAAGATTGTTGAAGAGGCTTGGGAGTCCACAACGGCGGATCAGCTTCGAATTCTGATTACAAGCATATCAGCGAGATGTCAGGCAATCATAGACCCCAATGGTGGTTCAATAAGTTATCAGTCTTTGAATTTGTGATTCTACAACAAAAGCTTGTATTCGTATTCGCCAATTAAAAGATTAATTAAAAATTCAATTGTCTTCAAACCATCACAAATTTACTGTTCAGTGCGAGTACAGTAATATCAGAAGAAATTGCAAGGGTATCAAAGCTAGGAAGCCAAGACTTTCCCTCACCAAACCCCAAGTATTGAACGGTTACCAGTAAGATACATTACCCAATGCATCCGAGAAATAATTGATTTGACGCTAATGTGTGCCACAAATTACCCTGACTGTGTAAAGATCATCAAAAGAACCCTACCTATAAGACATGGATATCAAGTTTATGGGTGAGCCGGAGTACATAATCTGGCCCAAGTATTTAGCTCATTGCAGATCTTACATGGAGCTCGATCCACTGCCAAGGGCCGGATGGTGGACCATTACTACCGAACGACCCCCAACTCCACTTTAAAAGTGACATAACTAATTATGTTTTAATGAAAGGGAAGTATTATCTCCGAACCGACATTTTCCTACTTTTCCGAAAATTCGTTATTATCACATCATTCTACAGTAGAACCTGTCCAAACCCATAGTGGGCCCCGATATAATTAATGAAAAGATTCGTGGAAATTTTGCAGTTTATATTTGCAATACTTACCCTTGCACCTAAAATATTGGGCAAGGGTAAGTATTGAAAATGTAAATGGTTGAATTTTAATGAATATTTTCAACACTTATACCGGGGCCCACTATCGCTATAGATGAGGTTGAACTGTATGACTTCATCAATCTCAATACATTTTCGATTGGATTCAAATCAGCGGAGTAAGGCGGCCAGACCAAAGATACGATTCCATGTTCACCAAGGTACTCCTTCACGACAACTGCGGTGTGAACGGGAGCGTTGTCTTGCATAAACTGCATATCACCCATTTTTGCAAAGCTTGACCTTAGAAATCCAGCAATCTCTGGGATAATACTTTGACGATAACCTTCCCCGGTTATTTTCTTGCAGCTTATTTGCCAGAACACTACGGGACCTGCTTGGGTGCAGGCAAAGCATCCGCATAACATCCAAGAATTATTTTTCGTGTGGCGATCGATGATGCATTTACTTTGGTACTCTTCGTGCTCATGTAAAAATCTTTAGTGTTTCGCATCTCTCTTTAACTAATGAAACGTAAACTGACCATCCTAGTGACATGCACTTTGTTGACTGGTCCATCGTTTATCCACGTCTCGTCACGCCAGATTATCCGACACTAGTCATTTAGACTTCAAGACTGATGTGATTCAGCCCACTCAAGCCTTAGTCTTCTATGTTCGTTAGAGAGGGGAGGCTTATGTCTGGCAATGGGTCGGATGGTGCAGTGGTACACTATCCGGGCCGTTCTTCCAAGTAGAGTCTGGGTAGCTTGGACACATGCCCCACTTGAGACAGGAGAAAGCTGGTTCGAATCCAGCAAGACCCTCACACCACTTCTCTCGCGGTGATACTGTATTCGTAGAATGACGAAAGCATGCTCAGATAGCCACAGGTTTTTCTCGCTTTTCCCTGCGGTGGGTATTCACGGAAGAGGGTACATGTCGTAAGGCGTTATTCTCGTAGTGGTATCTGCAAATGAAATCTGAGTATGAGTGTTCCAAACGTCAAAATGAGTCGTTCTATAACAAAGAATACGTATCTTCCGAAAAATACCTACGTGGGCCTTCAGGCGCCGAAATAGGATAATAGAAAAATTTAATTTTTTAAATAGAATATTTCCATTATTTTAGACTCACCTGAAGCCTCTGATCTCGGCTTAGTTTACATGAGTGTTTGCGAGCATTTTGGAGGTATTTTGGGAGTTCATTCTGTGAGAACATGAACCAACAAAAAAGTGCAACTTCCGCATAACTTAGCTGTGAAACTGTGGTTTATTTGAAATTATTCGCCTTGTTACTTTTTTTCTATACTGTTATGTCATAGGAATTTTTAGGAAATTGCTTTGCAGACTTTATCGGATGAAATAGACGATTGAGAATGGGAAAACTAGAATTTAACGAGATGGAGCAGGTAAGGAGGAGTCGAGTAGAGTAAGTAGACAAGAGTGGGATGAAATGACATCAACACTTTAGCTTGATGGTTGTGTAATATAATTTGTTGGGAGCACCTTGTAACTAAGTTGTATATTCCCCGTAAAAAACTGGGATATATCCCTACTTTTCCATGTCGATCACTGAGTAAAAGATGCCCCTGAGGCCCTGTACTTCGGATTCAATTTGAAGGGTAAATCTTTAAAGTGGGATAGATTTTCAATTCAGCCTAATAAATTGTGTCTAAATCATTTACAGTCGTCCCTCTCTAACTCGATAGTGGGTCACGGTATAAGTGTTGAAAATATTGATCGAAATTCAACCATTTACATTTGCAATACTTATCCCTGCACGCAAAATGACCTGTAAGGATAAGTGTTGCAAATATGAAAGTCCAAGTTACAATGAATATTTTTTAACACTTATACCGGGACCCACTATCGAGTTAGAGAGGGACGACAGTACAAATTATCTTCTTGAGCAACTGACATAATACTTTGCTGCTAGGGTAAGAAGGGCACAGTGGGGCCAGATCTTACTTCAAGGGTTAGCCCCTACTAGTTGGTGTACTAGACAGGGCTCTGATACTGCTGCCTGATAATTCAAAGTGTCTGTGATTTCCACACGATAACCTCTACAAAGCTCATCTGTTAAGGCTCATAATTATCTGGCCTGAGGCAAAGCCAAGGAAAGAGGCCATAATCGTTTAGATCGTGTGTCATTTAAGGCGTTATGGGTTATGTGATTGATAAATGGTTTTGGCTTACGATCCAATTACCAGGGCGTTGGTTTGGCTCTTGGTCCAGGTCAGTTTTAGGAACACGCTGTCTCTTTGCTGGACAAGGACACGTCGTGGATATGGATTCTAGCATTACTTAATAAGCTGAATTCTGCATGTAGATAGTCTCCAGCTGCGCAATTTGTATCTACCTTGTTCGTTTGCTTCTTGTCTGTTTCTTTGATAACCCTAGACAAATACTACTATCTCTCAATCAGATTTATATCTCTTTGACTTCCAACTCACTCGTCATACCTTTTAGTAAGCTGGCTCTTGCTTCTTGTGCTCCGAAGACGACGTTACCAACCCTCAAGTTATACACGTCGTAACATATTGCGAAGCTCCGCATGGCAAAAGACACCCCCATGATTAAGCAAGCCTTACCAACACATCCTGCCTAGCAGGATATATTTGATAATTGGAACCAAGTTATCGCCAATTCCACTCCTTTTAGATATATGCTCCCGGCAAGCGTCCCAACTGCTATTCGGCACTGCTCAAATCTGGCCCATTCAGCAGGTAAATCTAGTCTGGGAGATTCGACGGTTATTGACTATTCGGAGCTATATCCGCTCGAGGTAACGGATCTCCGGTCGCAGATAATTGACGACGCAGTTTGCCTAGGTCAAGGCCTTGAGTTAGCTGATAACAAGCCAAACGTTCCCGAATCGTCACTTCACGCACCTCATGATAATAACACAAGATCAGCACGAAGTTGGGCACCAAATATCCCGGATACGTTAGATGGCGCGCGCGCTAAATTCGGAAATTATGCCACACAAATGAAACTGCAATTTCGTTCGGACCCCACAGCCTTCCCCTCCGAAGAAAGTAAGATCATCTTTGCTGGGCCGTTTCTCACTGGTGTCGCATAGACATGGTTCTATCCGTATATCGACAAAATTACAGGGGCAGTCGAATTTCATACTTACGCTGCGTTTATTCCAGCTCTGGGGTCAACTTTTGATGACCCGATTAGTACGCAACAGCCACTCGCCAATTAGATAGCCTTCACCAGGATTCTTCCTGTGCAGCCTTCTACGACAGAGCAGTTTTGGGGTTTTTCACTGCTTGGATGGACGGAAGAGCCAGTCCTAATATACCACTTTCGGAAAGGCGTGAAAGGAAATTTGAAAGATGCTTTAGTTGGCAAAATCTTACCGAAAAAGTTTGGCGAGCTCGCATCATTTTGTATAGCGCTAGGTAACGATATCTATGCCCGAATTCGCGAAAAGAAGAGTAAACCGCACAACATCACATCCTCTCTTAACTCGCCTTCACCAAACACACCCTTGTTTTATCCGACTCCACCTTCTCGGGTAAGTGCTCCTACCAACACCCCCTCGACAAACGCGCCCCACTCAGCGCCGTCCTCCACACCAACCTACGACCCAATGGAATTGGACAAATCAGAGGCGGGGAAGGCGGCTCGTAAAGCATATTGATGGGCCAAAAATTTTTGTGGATATTGCGGTAATCCAGATCACAAAGTAGTTACATATCCTTCTCTTTTGGCTCGTTGGAATCCATGTTTGTCTAATATGGAAGCTGTAAATAATGAGGCTTCTCCTTCAATCTTGTATCAATCAAAAAACTAAAACAGCTAGAAGAAATGCGACGTTTTTCTAGCCCTACCACTCAACGTGGCCCTGTCGCCTCCTCTCATGCCGTCCCGAATTCTTTAACCACTTTTCTCCCCTTTCTCCAAAAGTGCCGCTAAAATTGTGTCAAAAATCTCTTCTACCAGGTAAAACTAGAAGAATATCTCCAGTAGTTCACACCTTCGACCTGGGATATGAGCAGCCATCAACTATCACAGCGCCTCTAGATCGAGAAATCAAGACTAACACCATGATTGATTCGGGGGCTTGTACCTCGCTCATTGACGAATCATTTATCAATAAATTCAAACTTATCCCTCGCGTTAAAGATCATCCCGAAACCGTACGGGTGGTAGATGGTAGACAATCTTCTTCTGGTCAGATTACGCATGAGAAAGACTTGCTACTAGAACTTGGTAATCATGCAGAAATGCTAACCTTCCAAGTCACTAGAATCGCTCGTTATCATGCTATTTTAAGCAAATCGTGGCTCTCGAAACACGATCCCCAAATTAAATGGAGTGATAACAGCATTGCATTTTCATCACGTTTTTGCCGTCAAAACTGTTTTAACAGCTCTCGTTATTTCTCTGGATCTTCTGCTCGGTCCCATTCATCGCCCTTGCCTTCGTCGTCTTTATCTTCACCACTTGTGTCTTCTCCTTTGTCCTCGCCCTCATCTTTACCTTCGCCTTTTTCAGATCAGTCCTTTCAGACTGCTCACACTCATAAATCTCTTCAGCTTTCACAGATGTCAATTCGGGCGTTATTTAGATCCTCAAAACGCCAAGAAAATCAAATTTTTTCTGTATCTATCAAGGAAATTACTGATTACCTCGACAAGCCAAAGAAATCAGAAAAAGAAGAATTAGATGATTTACATCGAAAAATTCCCGCTCAATTCCATAACTTCCTATCTTTGTTTTCTTCCAAGGAAGCAGAAAAGCCTCCTCCTCATCGCCATATCGACCACGAGATCCCTATTGATAAAAACCAGAAACTCACGCTTGGACCCTTGTACTCCATGTCAGACGCTGAATTAAAAGCACTTCGAGAGTACCTACGCGAGAACCTGGAAAAAGGATTTATCGAGACGTCTATGTCTTCTTTCGCATCTCCGGTTTTATTTGTCAAAAAGCCTGGAGGGGGCCTCCGCTTCTATGTCGACTACCGGGCACTGAATGCTATCAATAGAAAGAACCTTTACCCCTTATCTCGAATTGATGACTCGCTCCGTCAGCTACTCAGAGCTAGAAAATTTACTTGATTAGATTTAAGGGGAGCCTATGACCAAATCCGTATCAAGTCATGTCATGAACCTAACACGGCTTTCAGAACTAGATATGGCTTGTATCAGTACAAAGTAATGCCGTTTGGGTTAACTAACGCCCCAGCAACCTGTCAATAATTCGTCAATGATGCGTTACGGGAATTTCTTGACATATTCGTCATCGTTTACCTAGATGACATATTAATATATTCGGAAAACCCAGCTCAACACGATGACCACGTTCGAAAAGTTCTTGAAAAGCTTAAAGAGTATAACCTGTATTGCAAACCCGAAAAGTGCGAGTTTGGAGTAAATTCAACGACTTTCCTTGGGTTTGTGATTTTGCAGGATGGCCTATCTATGGATACATCTAAAATACAGACTATCCGGGACTGGAAACTTCCTATTAGCGTTAGGGGTGTACAATCGTTCTTGGGATTTTCCAATTTCTATAGACGTTTCATTGCGAGGTATTCGGAGCTCGCCGCTCCACTATTCGCTCTCACCCGAAAGGATACCAAGTTTCAATGGACCCAATCTTGTCAATCTGCTTTTGAAAAACTCAAGTTAGCGTTCACATCAGAACCAATTCCTCGACATTTTGATCCTTCATTGAGCGCAGTTTTGGAAACCGATGCTTCGGACAAAGTAATTTCTGCGGTCTTATCGCAATAACACTCCGATCTTAATTCTGTTAAGAGGCTACATCCAGTGGCATACTTCTCTCGCACGATGACTTCAGCCGAAATTAATTATACAGTGGGAGATAAAGAGCTACTTGCGATTGTCGAGAGTTTAAAAGAGTATCGGCAATACGATTGTAACTTGTCATCACCAGTCAGGATAATTATGGACCACCAAAATTTGACAGCATTCACTACAAAAAGAATTCTCAATCGAAGGCAGGCTAGGTGGGCTCTAGAGCTTGCAGAAATTGATTTTTTCTTGGAATTCAGGCCAGGACTCAAAAATGCCCGAGCTGATGCATTAAACCGCCGTGTAGAGGACACAAATCCAAAGGAGGGATCTGAATCGTCACACGACCTGATCATAACTTCTGATAAGATCATATCCCAAGAACTGTCATCAATTGTAATTCATCCATCTTTGTTTTGTTTGTCTTTGAAGGCTGGGGAAGAAACCCTAGCACTTAACTTGGAAAGCTCCTTTGCGAAGGATATCTTAGATTCACTAAATTCGGATTCGTTTGGCCAGAATATATTACGTGCGCTCAAATTATTCTTACCTCGTCATTCTCACGTCGACCTTGGGTCCTGTAAAATCAGTAGTCAGGGACTTCTACTTGTCCAAGAAAAGATTTATGTACCGGAAACTCTTCGAACTAAAATCATCTCAACCTCACACGATCATCCCGCCGTAGGGTATCCAGGAAGAGCTAAAAATTTTGAGCTTATATCCCGAAATTTTTGGTGGCCTAAAATGAGATCAACTATAAGTCAATATTTACGGAATTGTGACACCTGCGCCCGAATAAAGCCGGTTCGCCACGCTCCCTTCGGTTACCTCAAGCCTCAAGAAGTTCCACAAAAACGCTGGGAATCGGTTTCTCTGGACTATATCACAGGACTTCCCTCATCCGGGCTTGACGTATTACTTGTTGTAGATTGGCTTACCAAAATGTCCCATTTTATACCTACCACAAATACGTGCTCAGCGGCTGAGCTAGCTCCTCTATTGAGAAATCACGTTTTCCATTTACATGGTCTACCAGATTCTATAGTATCGGATCGTGATCCCGTATTTACTTCCAACCTTGCTCGGAAAATGGCCGCTTGTCTTTCTATTAATCTTCGTTTTAGTACGGCTTTCCACCCTCAAATAGATGGGCAAACAGAGCGTGTCAATTCAATCCTAGAGCAGTATCTCCGGGGACATTGCAACTATCAGCAGGATAACTGGTACGATTATCTCTCATTGGCTGAATTTTCGTATAATAATTCAGTATCATCTTCGACCAAAGTCTCTCCATTTTTCGCCAACTACGGCTTCAATCCTCGGTACCAAATTTTTACCCGCTCTAATTATATGCCGAAAACCCTTGAAATTAAACACTTCCAACAGCGCTTGAAGAAGCTTGAAGATTTTATTAAATCAGAATTCCGCTATGCCCAGGAAATTGCGGCGGAGAATTTGAACGCACATCGCCTCCCACCACCTGTCTTTAAGAAAGGCGATAAAGTTTGGCTCCCCAGAAAAAATATTACCACTACAAGACCATCGAATAAGCTTGACCACAAACGCATAGGCCCCTTCAAAATACTCAAAAAAATTTCGTCACACGCTTATAAACTGGATCTTCCACCGACAATGAAAGTTCACCCCGTCTTCCATGTATCCTTATTGGAACCTTCTGCTCATGATGCATTGCCTGGACAAATTAACCCCCACCTCCTCCTGTCATAGTAGATGGCGAAATGGAATTCGTTGTTGAAGATATTCTTGATGCCAAACCTCGGGGCAAAAACCCTTTTCTTGTCAAGTACCTGAATGATTCAATTCCTTCGTGGGAACCATACGAACACGTCAAATATCTGGAAGCCCTTGAAAGATTTTACGCCCGATATTCTGGGAAAAAAGATTCACGCTTGTAGGAACTTCGCCGTCTAGAAGGAGGGAATAATGATAAGGCTCATAATTATCTGGCCCGAGGCGAAGCCGAGGAAAGAGGCCATAATCGTTTAGGTCGTGTGTCATTTAAGGCGTTATGGGTTATGTGATTGATAAATGGTTTTGGCTTACGATCCAATTACCAGGGCGTTGGTTTGGCTCTTGGTCCAGGTCAGTTTTAGGAACACGCTGTCTCTTTGCTGGACAAGGACACGTCGTGGATATGGATTCTAGCATTACTTAATAAGCTGAATTCTGCATGTAGATAGTCTCCAGCTGCGCAATTTGTATCTACCTTGTTCGTTTGCTTCTTGTCTGTTTCTTTGATAACCCTAGACAAATACTACTATCTCTCAATCAGATTTATATCTCTTTGACTTCCAACTCACTCGTCATACCTTTTAGTAAGCTGGCTCTTGCTTCTTGTGCTCCGAAGACGACGTTACCAACCCTCAAGTTATACACGTCGTAACATCATCTCAGTATCGACTTTGCGACAACCATCACTATCGCATTTTCATTAATTTTGATCTTGAAAGCTCCATACTTATTTCGCCTATCATACGCAGATTTTTTGTCAGTAAAATTAGAGGTATGTTAACATGCAGGCTGACGATTCAGTTGGCCGAGTTGTCTTTAAAATAGATGGATCAACCTCAAATACCCCCTTCCACGCCCTCATTCAAACGTTTAAGCAGAGATCAGTGCATAAAGATGAATATTTAGGCAAGAGAATGATACAGAAATATTAAATAGCATAGATTAAAGCGCTTCACGACGCTGGCATAAATCAATCAAAAATTGCAGCCCAACTCGAAATTTCGCGAAAGCAAGTTAGTTACTCTCGTCGCCGCGGATCAGTGACGCCCAAGAAAGCTCGTGGTCGAAGTTCATCGCTTTCATCCGAAGATGTCGAGAAGATTGAGGAATTTATCAAAGAATCTCCTGAAGACCGACAAATGACCTACTTTGAACTTGCCAATGGACTGTTCAAGCACTTGGGCGTTAGTGGGAGAGTGATAAAGAGTGAACTTGAGAAAAGGGGTTTTAAGCGCTACACAGCGTTGAATAAGTCTACTACATTTCCTGAGATTAGAAGGAAGCGAAGAGAAGAGAATGGGCAGAAGCCCGCATCGATTGGACCCATGAGCAGTGGATGTCCATCCGTTGGTCAGATGAAACTTGGGCAGCAGATGGGCATCTGTCAGAATTCGTGTTTTCGTTTAGAATTGTTTCGCTTAGCATTGTGTTGGTTTAGGACTGTGTTGTTTGAAATGGTTTTGTCTAAGAATGTCTGAATCTGGAGTTTTCGGAAATCTAAGCATTGGAGCAAATGGAGGAGGATATATATCACAGGGTAGAGCTGAACAGGGAAAACTTCACGGTTTGTTTTCTGTCATTTATTCTACCCTTAGAATCAGAAAACCACCTCTTCAGAAACCTCAGTCTATTTCTTACTTCAGTGCATTCTTCTCAGTTCTAGAATCTCTACTCTTACCTGTGAAAGACCTTCGGCAACACCTCAGTCACACCTTTATTGTCCCTTAGACCTCTAGCTCGCGTTTTCCCCTTCTAACCTTTCTCGCTCGACCCCCCTTTCTCTCCTCGGCTCGAGGATTGGTAACGTGCCGGACACGTCCCCTCTGACATTAAAAACCGTCAAAAAGAAATAGCTCCAAGTGATCCTACGAACACTATGGACACTGAACTGCCGAGATACCAACCAAGTACAAATCGACCCATATTTCAGACAAACTTTGCTCCACCTCCCCAACGCAGTACACCAAATCAACCTCCTCCACAAAATACGTCATCAACATCTGTGTCGGCACCGGCGACCCTACCTACATTCTTACCGCCAAACTTGTGGAATCTGCCGTATATTACTCATGCCAATAATGTAGAAATAGCCGTGGGAATAGACGCTGCGCGGGTAAGTGAGCTCTTTGCACGGGTACCAGCAACTTCGACCCTGCAAGACATGCCACGACCACCACCACGCCTGCCAGCTCCGCCTATGCAACTCTGTGATGGGCAACCCTCAGGTCTTCGATCTTTTTGCTCCCAACTAATCAATCAGTTCCAAGGCCAGGAAGGTCGGATTTCGGAGGCCGAGAAGGTTCGCTACGCCTACCAACTGCTGGGTCCCGGAGCCCTAGCCAAGATGCGATCGTCGTTCCGCTGCCTTGAGGATCCCTCGGTCCCCGCCGATATCCACACCTTGAATGAATTCCTGGCTGCTCTTCGACAACGATGCCAAGATCCGGACCTTGAAGAAAGGGCTAGCTGCGCCGTCGATAACCTTCAGCAGAAGAATATGAGGCTTCACGAATTTATCACCATCTTCGAGGACAACATGGCTGACTCAAGTTATGGGAGCCTCAACAAATCCCAATGGCGAGTCATGCTGCGACGTCGTCTTTCTATTCGGTTCCGCTACGCTCTAGTCATGGCAACCGACATACCCGCTGACTATCACCAATTTGTAGCCTACTTGCGTGAAAAAGATGCGGGTTTTCACGAAATCAAAGCCTCAACCAACACCTCAGAAATCTCTAGGCCAGGCGCTATTATACCTACAGCTCCACGATTCATAAATAATCCTTTTCCGCCGGCCCCACCAACCCGCGAGCCAACGGTCTCCCAGGGAGGTTCCGCCATGAATCTGGATGCAGTATCCCGAGAGAGGGGGCCTGATGGCCGACTCACCTATCCGGCTAAAGATGCTCGCCGAGCTTTGGGTCGAGGCCTTTGGTCCAATAAGGCAGGACACATGGCAACTCATTGCCCCCTCGGATCTCGTACTGTCGCCTCTACTTCAACCACCGAGACCTCAGAGGATTTAAAAGAGGAACTCCAACAATAAGTCGCATATTGGAGTCCTTAACGGTAAGACAAGGATGTTTTCAAGAGTTGTCTTCTTCTCGACACATGTATGTAAATGTAAAGATAGGAAATAATACTTTTGTTGCTCTAGTCGATACCGGCGCCTAGGGTTTCGCCTTCGTTTCCCAGTCTCTTTGTGATTCATCCCTACTCCCCCGACAGAACCTTAAATCATCTGTAGCCTTAGTTGGTTTTGAAGGAAAGCCAGGACCAAAAGTCGCTCACAAAACCTCTTTCTCCCTTGCCCTCGGTAATCATAACGAGAGGCTCTCAGCTTATGTTATCCTATCCTGCAAGTATGATCTCGTTTTAGGCCTTCCCTGGTTGGAAACGTATGCCCCTTTCATTGACTGGAAGAAACATACCATTACCTTCGGTGAGCAATGCCTTGGATCTTCGTGTTGTGTCTTCGAGACCAACATCCCTTATTTCAACTCCCGACTTCAGACCCTCAAGCCACAGGGCAAACCACTCACCCCGATAACGTCTTTAGAAACCTCCAGCCCACCTATTAATATGCCTAAGCCCCGGCAAATTTCAGCAACCGCCTTTTTAACTGCCAGCCGACAGCCTGAAAGCACGCACTTCGCCCTCAGCCTCCGGGATCTCGATGTCATGATTGACGACTTCCCACCTCGAATGCCTTGCCTCTGTGCGGGCAACGCCATCATGGTTATTCCAAAAAACGCCGATCCTAAGGATTTCCTACCCCATTAATACCACGACTTTCTGGACGTCTTCGGCAAAAGACGGGCCAACGACTTACCTCCTCATCGATCGTGGGACCACCCTATCGATCTCATTCCGGGAAAAGAGCCTCCCGCAGCCAAGCCTTACTCTATGAACCACCATAAACTTAAAGCGCTCCGAGAGTATTTGGATACGGAACTCGCCAAGGGTTTCATTCGGGTGTCGAGATCTCCAGCCGCTGCGCCAGTCCTTTTTGTTAAGAAGTCCAATGGCGATCTTCGATTTTGCATTGATTATCGCGGTCTGAACGCTATCTCTATAAAAAACCGACACTCTCTTCCCCTCATTGGCGAGACCCTCAACCAACTATCGAAGGCCAGGTATTTTATTAAGTTGGACATCATCTCGGCTTTCAATAAACTCCGAATTAAAGAGGATGATGAATGGAAAGCTGCTTTCACGTGCCGTTATGGACTTTTCGAACCTTTAGTCCTCCCCTTTTGAACTCTCCAACGGCCCAGCCTCCTTTCAATCATACATCAACCATGCGCTTCATGGGCTTCTGGATCGATTCTGTACGGCATACATGGATGATATTCTGACATACTCCGACAATTTAACCGATCACCGTCGCCATGTGCGAGAAATCCTACAGCGCTTCCGCGAGAACGGTCTCCAAGCAGACATATCAAAGTGTAACTTCGAAACTACCCAGGTCACGTACTTAGGTCTCATTGTCTCAACCAAGGGAATTTCCATGGACCCAAAGAAAGTCGCCTGCGTTCAAGAATGGCCAAACCCACGCTCCGTTTGTGACGTCCAAGGATTCTTGGGCTTCGCGAACTTTTATCGACGCTTCATTCCCCAATTCTCTCGCCTAGCATCCTCACTAACAAAACTAACGAAGAAAGATGTCCCCTTCTCCTGGGATGAAAGTTGCGAAAAGCCTTTTTCGGAAATTAAGAAAGCTTTTAAGGAGAGTACAATGCTGGCCCATTTTGACCCCATCCGATAAACAATCATGGAAACAGACGCTTCCGACTTCGTGACCGCTGCCGTGTTGTCGCAATACGATGAAGCCGGAATTTTACGACCCATAGCTTTTATGTCGACAAAAATGATCCCCGTCGAATGTAATTATGACATATACGACAAGGAACTACTCGCCATCGTAAACGCCTTCGAAAATTGGACTGCCGAGCTGGGATTCGTAGAAGCGACCACCCTGATACTTACCAACCACAAAAATCTCGAGTACTTCACCACCACCAAAAAGCTAAATCGAAGACAAGCACGATGGAACGAGCTTCTGGCAAGCTACCACTTCAAGATTGTATTCCGAGCCGGCAAGCAAGGGTGAAAGCTTGACGCCCTGACAAGAATCAGCGCCGACAAACCTCAAGATATGGAGGACGCATGTAATAGGCATCAGCACCAAGTCTTGATCAAACCACACCAAATTCTCCGCAATCTTGAGCCTACTCCCACACCCACACCCACGCTAACCCCTCCCTCATCTCAGACCCAACAAATCCCAGAACTTACCTTAGAGAACTTGACCAAGTACTGCGAAGAAGATCAGTATTGCAAGGATATTCGTGAAGCCCTCAGAAATCGAGAGATCAACCGCAAGGACATCCAACTCGCAAGATGCGCATTGACAGCCCATTCCTTCACGCTGAATGGAAAAGAATACGTACCAAACCCTCTTCGAGAACCACTCCTACGACAGCTTCACGACACACCCCTCTATGGTCACCGAGGAACTGCGGCCCTTTATACCTTACTCTCTCGCAGAAATAGGTGGCCAGACTGCCACAATGATGCCAAGAAATACGCTCGGGGATGCGAAGCCTGTCAACGAAATAACCCCTCAACTCAAAAACCGCATGGTTTCCTCCAACCCCTCCCTGCACCAGAGTCCTCTTTTCGTCACCTTACCCTCGATTTTGTGGGGCCTCTGCCGATCTGTAATGTTCGAAATCATGCATATCGGTTTATCTTACAAATAGTGGACCGACTGACCAAAAGAGTGTGAGTAATACCCCTTGAGCGACCATCAGCTCAACAAACTGCAGAAGCACTGCTCAAAAACATCGTCCGCTTTTCGGGTTTGCCCTACTCCCTTGTTTCTGATCAGGGTAGGGCCTTTATCGACAAAACGTGGAAGGAAATCTGTGCCTGTTTAAGTATTACTCACAAGCTATCAACTTCTTACCACCCAGAGACAGATGGACAAACCGAAAGGGCAAACAAAACTCTAGAGGTATACCTTCGGCACTATGTCAACCATTACCAAGATGACTGGGTCAAACATCTACCTCTTGCTGAGTTCTGCCACAACAATCACATCAATCCCTCCACAGGTCTTACCCCTTTCTTCGCCTCTTTCGGTCACCATCCCAGACTCGACTTCAAACCAGAGTCCACCGCCCCATCACCTCGGATTACTACAGAATTTGTCCAACGAATGGATAGCCTTGTCCAACAGTGTACCGAGAAGATAACCTTAGCGCAAGCCTACCAATCTAATTACGCAAACGAAATACGGCTCCCAGCCCTTCGATACCAGGTAAATAATCTCGTATACCTTTCACTAAAGAACCTTGCCCTATCACGACCGACTAAGAAATTAGACCATGTGCAGGCCGGCCCCTGGAAAATTATATCCATGAAGACACCCTTGGTTGCAAAATTAGATCTCCCGCCTCAGCTAAGAATCAATAATAACTTTCATGTCAGCCTCCTTAAGCCTGCCAGTATTGGATTTACCTCTTAGCAGCAATCACTCCCACCACCCCTCGAAATTGCTCCGTCCGGTCACGAAGTTCACAAAGTAGAATCAATCCTAGATTCTAGGATCCGTTGAAAAAGGGTCCAATATCTCGTACGATGGAGTGGAGTCAACGACACTACCTGGGAACCATCAGAACATTTGGAGGGTTGTAAAGAACTCGTCTTAGATTTTCACGAAGCTTATCCGGACGCGCCTCGTTCGCAGGAGCTCACATCTAATGAAGGGGGGAGAGCAATGTCAGAATTCGTGTTTTCGTTTAGAATTGTTTCGCTTAGGATTGTTTCGTTTAGCATTGTTTTGGTTTAGAATTGTGTTGTTTGAAATGGTTTTGTCTAAGAATGTCTGAATCTGGAGTTTTCGAAAATCTAAGCATTGGAGCAAATGGAGGAGGATATATATCACAGGGCAGAGCTGAACAGGGAAAACTTCACGGTTTGTTTTCTGTCATTTATTCTACCCTTAGAATCAGAAAACCACCTCTTCAGAAACCTCAGTCTATTTCTTACTTCAGTGCATTCTTCTCAGTTCTAGAATCTCTACTCTCACCCGTGAAAGACCTTCGGCAACACCTCAGTCACACCTTTATTGTCCCTTAGACCTCTAGCTCGCGTTTTCCCCTTCTAACCTTTCTCGCTCGACCCCCCTTTCTCTCCTCGGCTCGAGGATCGGTAACGTGTCGGACACGTCCCCTCTGACAAAAATGCAGAAATTATGGGTGCTCTCAAAGCTCTTGAAGCAACGATGGAGTTAGTCAAGGATAAATCCATTCTAATCCTTCTAGATAAAACGGCAGTAGAGCACGCACTCTAAATTGGAAGATCTAGCTTTTCGTAGGTTGCGACGAAAGCTTTTGCCACCATATACCAAGGACATCGACAAATGAAAATCCTATAGGTCCCTGGATACTGCGGAATACCTGGAAATGAAAAAGCCAAAAAACGGGCGAAAACAGCTTTGGAAGCAACAGTTGATCCAGGAACGGCAGCTACAAAGCCCAGAGAAGATCAACTAACTTTCGCAGCGATGGGACGTCTGACAAACCCACCAGGCCAAGAGCTAGTAGAAAACCGGTGGCAGAAGTACTTCTCAAGACGTTACGAAGACCTGGATCTTTGCATTCAACGGAGACGACCACCAGGGCTTGCCCTATCAAGATAGGCTTATCATTGTTTGATATCGGCTCGGACTAGACATGGGACTTCGCCAACTACCACCGGCGTTTTTGCCACGATAATATAAGCCTGAGCTGTGCTTGTAGTGGGGAAAAAAGGCCCTGGCACTTTGAAGAGTGCCGGCCTGCCTTGCAACGGTGATGAATAGCGAACAGAAAGCTCCGCCTTAGGTTAAGGCGATGATTGGGTCAGATGGTGGCAATGTTTCTGCACTTCTTGGCAGTAACTAGGCTTTACAGCCAGGAGGGTGCCCTAAGATGGAGTAGGATTATTGTCAGGCGCCGGTCTGGAAAGACGCAGGTTTGGGCGAGGGCGAAGAGCCGAGAGGGCGAGAAGCCGAGAGCAAAAGGGGACAGCAGTCACAGGAGAGCAGAGGTCAGATGAAAATAGCAGATTGGATGGTCTACCTAGAGGTCTGACTGATTAAGACGGAAAACAACGCGTGAAGAGCCCAAAACATCCAAAGCCAGCTCTATGTAGACATAAAAAGAAAACGTTAAGCGAGGTTGAAGAGTAAACAATAACATGACCAAAACCTCAGGCATTAACCCCCCTGATTCCTTACATTATCCCCCCCTTTATTTAAAAATGCGAGCTCCCACGAGCGTGGCGCGTCAGGATATGATTCGTGAAATTCCAATAAGAGATCGGGACAACCGTCTAAATGTTCATGCGGCTCCCATGTGGTATAGTTGTCACCGGTCTAGCGCACAGGATATTGAACCTTTTTCCGGCGGATTCTTGAATCAAGGATTGCTTCTACTTCGTGGACTTCATGTCCTGAAGAAGAAATTTCGAGGGCCTGTGGCAATGAACGCTGTTGAGACGGGAACCTATTATACGCCGGGCGGAGAAGGCTAACATGGAAATTGTTATCAATTTTAAAATGGAACGGAAGGTCCAATTTAGCGACAAGCGGGGACTTCATTTGTGTAATCCGCCATAGTCCTACTCGTACATGCTCTAGTTTTTTAGTAGGCCTAGACATCGCAAGATTTTTTAAGGATAGGTATACTCGATCCCCAACTTGATATCGAGGCGCAGGAAGGCGTCTCTCATTTGCGTAAGAGGATTGAAAAGCTTGTGCTAGGTTGATCTTATCTAAGCATTGTTGTACGAGGGTTTTCATTCTTTCGACGAATTCGGGTTGTTGACGAGTTTGTGGGGGATTTGATTCGGGACGAAAGTCTAATCGGGGGTGGTGGCCAAAAGAAATAAAAAAAGGGGTGACTCCCGTGGAAGCGTTAACATAATTATTGCAACAGAATTCGGCAAGAGGGAGATGTTTTGCCCAGTCGTCATGGTGATGATCAACAAAATGTCGTAAGTAGACCTCCAACGTTTTATTAGCTCGTTCTGTTTGCCCATCAGTTTCTGGGTGATATGAAGTAGACAACTTATGAATGATTTGAAGACATGTATATATTTCTTTCCACGTGCTGTCAATAAAGGCACGCTCTTGGTCAGAAATTAACGAGTCTGGCAGACCTGCAAAACGAACTATATGAGAAAGGAATGCTTCGGATGTATCTTTGGCTGATGGTCGTTCAAGGGGTATTATCCATACTCTTTTTGTGAGGCGGTCTACAACTTGAAGTATAAATCGGTAGGCAAACCCCCGGGGAGGAGACTGGGAGTTGTCCTACAAATTCCAGAGTAAGATGCCGAAAGGCTTGATGAGGAGCGGGTATAGGATGTAAAAATCTATGAGGCTTTTGCACGGAAGGGTTGTTTCTTTGACAGGCTTCACAGCCACGAGCGTATTTTATTGCGTCCTTATGACATGCAGGCCACCAATACCGTCGAGATAGCATATAATAAAGGGCGGCAGAGCCTCTATGCCCATAAAGTGGGGTATCGTGGAGTTGTCTGAGTATGACTTCTCTAAGATTTTTTGGGACGTATTCCTTTGAATCGAGAGTAAATGAATGCTCTGTCATTGCGCAACTCACCAGCTGAATATCTTTTCTGGTAATAGTTGGATCTGAAAGTGCGGAGCGGATATCCTGGCAATATTTGTCTTTGTGGCAATGCAATTCCCAATTTTTTAGAGTCGGTGTTACCGTGGCTTCCGTTTCTGGGGGATTTTGTGTGGGCATCGTATTGATTGGACGAAGGATTTGGTGAGGTTTGAGTAAAGTTTGGTATTGGTGTTTGTTACGGGCCTCATTATTTTCGTGGGGTTTGTCCGCACTAATTCTGGTCAGAGCGTCGGGCTTACCTCCTTGTTTTCCGGGTCTAAAGACAATCTTGAAATCGAAATCTGCGAGTAATTCGTTCCACCGGACTTGCCGACGATTCAGTTTTTTGGTGGATGTGAAGTATTCGAGGTTCTTATGGTCCGTAAGTACCAAGGTGAATGCTTCTACAGAAACTAATTCCGCAGTCCAAGTTTCAAATGCGTTAACTATTGCTAGGAGCTCTTTATCGAAAATCTCATAGTTACACTCGGCTGGCAGCATTCTCTTAGACATAAAAGCTATGGGGTGGAGTATACCCTAGTCATTGTACTGTGAGAGAACAGCAGCTGTCACAAAGTCCGAAGCATCTGTTTCCATAACCATCTGGCGTCGAGGATCAAAGTGCGCGAGCCTAGTTCTCTCTTTAAAAGCATGCTTTATTCTGATGAACGCCGACTCATGGAGACTATCCCAAGGGAATTGTGCTTTTTTTTTGGTTAAATTGATCAGAGGAGACGCGAGGCGGGAGAATTCGGGGATAAATTGACCATAGAAATTTGCTAACCCCAAAAACCCTTGAACATCTCGGACCGAGCGGGGGGTTGGCCATTCTTGTACGCAGGCAACTTTTTTAGGATCCATGCGTATGCCACTTGTAGATATTTTGAGCCCTAGGTACGTGACCTCGGTAGCTTCAAAACTACACTTAGCGATGTCGACTTGTAAACACTGTTCACGTAGACGTTCTAGGACCGTTCCCACATGGCGACGATGACTAACTAAGTCGTCAGAGTAAATTAGGATGTCATCCATATAAGCCGTGCAGAACTGGTCCAAAAGACCGTGGAGGGCATGGTTAATATACGCCTGAAAAGAAGCGGGACCATTGCAGAAACCAAAAGGCATAACCAAGGGCTCAAAAAGTCCGTAACGACAGGTGAAAGCAGCCTTCCATTCGTCCCCTTCTTTAATTCTTAATTTACTAAACGCTGAAATGATGTCTAGTTTGGTGTAATATTTTGCCCGCGATAGCTGGCTCAAAGTCTCCGAAATGAGGGGAAGTGAGTGTCGATTTCTGATAGTTATTGCATTTAATCCTCAGTAGTCATTACAAAATCTGAGATCTCCATTTGATTTTTTGACAAATAGCACAGGAACTGCTGCTGGAGATCGCGAGACGCGTATGAAACCTTTCGAAAGCTCCTTTTCTAAATATTCACGCATGTCACGGTTCACTACTGAACGCTTGAGCTGTAGAGTAATGAAAGATAACTTATAATTAACTATAGAAAAGAAAAGCCCATTGAGGGATGATGGTTAAATTTATCCTGAAACTCCCCTGATCAGACGTGGGATGGTTTCAGTGCACTGAGCTTTGTCTCCAGGATGAAATCAAAGATTGCCACCACCAGTTCTGCGCACTTTGAGTCTCACGTATTTTTGGTTTCGCTTCCACTCCAGCGCCTGCGCTTACCTGCGTAGGCTACAGGGATTACAAGCTTCCCAGCTGTCACAACGCAGGGCCTTCAGCTCATGCTGATTCATCGAATACGGACGAGCCACAGGGGGCTGCTTTTCAGGATGAAGGCCTATAGCATGATCCCAGGAGCGGTGGGGTTGCAAGGAACTGGCCTGTTTCCGATCAAATACGTCGAGATACTCGGGATAGTGGAATGGTAGAAAGTCTTTGGGGTTGCCATCTTTTGGAACAATCACACTTGCGTTGCCTATGCGTAAACTAGGTAGACGCTGCATTGATCGTTCGAGCATTAGATCAAGATCCCTGAGGCTTAGCGCGAAAGTAAAGTTCCCGGGTTGTTGACTATCTGTATTAAAATCTACGGCCGACACTGGTGCAGGAACTAATATCTTTTCTAGGGCGGGTGAGATTCGACTGATCATGATTTCTGGCTCACCTACATGCCTCATAGTTTGATCCGCTGTGTTATGATAGTGAATGGTTGTTTCAAACATACAGCAAGAAGACCTCAGAGAGAGTTCACCAAAGGTAATCGTGTGTTCTTTCCAGTCAATGTAAGGGAAATGTCTCTCCAGCCAAGGTAATCCTAGCACAAGGTCGTGTTTACAATTAGGAACAACATAAGCAACTATTTTTTCGCGGTGGTTGCCCAAGCCTAGGGGAAACTTAACAATATCCGCAATTTTAGAGCTTAATTTACCTTCGAACCCGAGGATTGCTATGGGTGGGTTGAGAGGTTGAGAGGCGAGAGAGAGTCGATCACATAAGTGGGCAGATACGAAGGCAAAACCAGAGGCGCCGGTGTCAACTAGGGCAACAAAACTTTCATTTCCTATCTTTGCATCTACAGTCGTCCCTCTCTAACTCGATAGTGGGTCCCGGTATAAGTGTTGAAAATATTCATTGTAACTTGGACTTTTATATTTGCAACACTTACCCTTACAGGTCATTTTGAGTGCAGGGGTAAGTATTGCAAATGTTAATGTTTGGATTTCAACGAATTCTTTCAACACTTATACCGAGACCCACTATCGAGTTAGAGAGGGATGACTGTATATACATGTGTCTTGATGATGTAATTTCAGAAATTCCCAAGTGAACCAAAGAATGCGACTCCAACGGGCGACTTTTCGTTGGAGTTAATCTTTTAATTGTTCCGAATCTGTTGACTGCGCTTCCATGGTTGCTAGAGTCCGCAGTCGGGGAGAGCAGTTCTCGGTGACATGCCCGGTCTTGTTACAACGGACACGGCGACCCAGTGCTCGTCGGGCGTCTTTCGCTTGCTGCGTTAGTCGAACATTGGGAAGCCTTCGATGTGATATAGCATCAAGGTCCATCGCCGACCCCCTCCTGGGAGACTGTGAGTTCAGACGTAGTAGAAGCTCTGGGGTTAGGAATGGGTGGTATATTTGGTGTAGGTGAGGGCAAGGGCAAAGGCATGAAATTAGGCACGACTCTTTGGGCTGGAGGGTCGTACTGCGATGCGTTTATAACCTGAATATTGGCGTCTTTTTTTCTCAAATAGTTAACGAATTCATGGTACTCGGTCGAAGCGTCACTTGCGGCGTTTAGCAGGTTCCTTAATTCCCTAGATAATCTGCGCTCGAGCATAGTTTACCACTGGGATTTGTCGTGATGGGCATAGGTGGAATCCGCCAAATTATCTTCGAATATTGATGTAAAGTCATGGAACTTCATATTTATTTGGTACAGTGTCTCCACCGTGCGACTAGCGCGTTCCGTTAGACCAGGATCTTGGCAGCGTTGTCGAAGAGCCACAAAGAACTGATCTATCGTATTAATCTCTTGTGGTATCGAAGAGTCCTCATAACAACGGAAAGAGGATCGCATTTTACCAAGAGCTACGGGGCCAAGACATCGGTAAGAATATCGCACTTTTAAGCCTTCGTCAAGAAAGCTTTCCAGTTAGTCTAAGAACTGGTTCTAGAGTTGGGAACAGAAGGATCTCAAGTTAGCGGATGAACCATCGAAAGGAGTTGTGGGAGGGGCAACGGGGCGATGCACATTGCGAGCTGCGAGCGGAAGTAAATTATTAGAGATGGGAAGAGTAGAAGCTGCAGGTGTGGACGCGGCTGCAAAGACTTCGGCAACGCGAGGTCCTTTAGCCCGTATTGCGTACTGTAAGACCCCAGGAGAATTTAAATACAGTAGAACCTCTCATAGCTAATAGTGGGTCCCGGTATAAATATTGAAAAGATTCATTATAACTTGGGCTTTTATATTTGCAATACTTACCCTTACAGGTCATTTTGCGTGCAGGGGTAAGTATTGCAAGTATAAACGGTAAAATTTCTATGAATATCTTCAATATTTTTACCGGGACCTACTATTAGCTATGAGAAGTTGTACTGTATGCAGTACTCCACAATTCTGGTGGTAGTAAAACACTAAGTCCTGGCCCTGCGGCCCTACGCTTCGCTCCGGGGCAGGGTTCCTCGCGTCGCTTCGGAAGTGGTGGCTGGTTTAGTTGAGTTGTGATGTAGTTGGTTGGAGTTAGTCTGTGGAGGTTTACAGGTCTTGGTCACATGAAGCGGAGGCAGGTAGTTTGGTGTTAGATACTACGGTATCCTTGCTTCACATGTAAGGGGACATGTGGATTGTTTTTGAATGCGGTTGTTAGTATGGTTCACATTAATTGGATAGGCATTATTTGTTACGTTGGACTGCGTTAGTCGACATTGTTCACATGCAATGAATGGGAAGATTTTGCCTTCAGTAAGGTCAGATAAGAAGCGTGGAGTATGTGGCTTCCATCTGGTACTTGGAAAGGCATGTAAATATTGAGTCAAACCTGGACAACAGTTAGTTTGTACTTAAGATGGAGAATGGCAAAGATTAATCTTAAGGATCTATTCGAAAACGTGTAGATGAGAAATGAGTTAGTTGACTTCATCGATTGAAGAGACGATCGAAAGCATGGCTTCAACAGATGCTCTACTATCTTCATGAGAGCCGTTAGTTCTCCTCCAAGAAAAGTATGAAGCAATTCACAAAGTTTAGGGTTAGTACAAATCAGTTACACGAATCAAACGATAATTATGTCATATTAGGGTCTACTTGATTCACATGAATTGGAGATGATGATTTTGCCTTCATCAGAGCCAGATGAGAAGCGTGGAAATACTAACTTCTATCTGTTACTTGAAAACAGGCATTTATTATTCGGGCCAAACTCAAGTAGTAGTTGGTGGCATTTCGATATAATGGCAGTTACGCATGTTCAGCCTGAACCAAGGTGATTTATTCGCCAGGGAATGGTTAGTCTATTCCTGAACGTGAAATTTCAAGTGGAGGTCGTGATTACAGTTAATGTTATTGATGTTGAAGGCTGTGCCCGTTCCCGTAGGGGTATTATAATCGGGCCTTGGATTGATATGTTAAGGTATTTCGAGTAGAAAGTAAACCTATGGAGTCTGTCGAGTTGAAGCAGAGCGTTAATATGTAGGATTAAATGTAAGAGCATAAATTAAGATGCTCGATGTTGATGGAAAATGATGATCGTTAGGATCGAGTACATAACTTGCATATATTGTATAAGGACCTTGCAATGGAGGAGTGTGATTCCAGACTTGTTCAAATCGTGAAGAGTCGGTGAGGTTCACGACGATATAGCAACAGTAGCTGAGTTTGTGCATCGTATGCCTCCAGTAGGTGTAATGACATAGCCTTCTTTAAAACAATGGTGGCAGACGTTAAGTGACTGGTAGGTGTGGCGAATGAAGATTTTTTTTTGAATCCTGACGATACTATTCTGATTTCGAAAAGCATTTTTTGTTCATGTATAACATTGTTTGCGTCCGATAACGTCTCTGGTATCAAATGTCTGAGGTATTGATTCCAGTTGCGTACACAGCTACTGCATGTAGGATGGTAGATTACTCGTTATGTTTCATAGTTTTTGATAGATTGTCTCTTTTCTTTAAGAGCAATGTTTTTTTGCAGCGTCTGTGGGCTGTCTTTGTAGCCATGACTTTCATATCTTTACATATCAATCATAGGTCTAAATTTTTGTGTCGTACGCGTAGCCAGCGGAGCATATGTTTCATGCGTAGACAGAAAATAGTCGACTTGAGGTCGTCGATACAGGTTCGACCAATATAAAGGGTGTGTGAGGTGTACTATCAATAAACTTGTTAGTTAAGTATTTTAATCGGAGTAAAGCCCAACCTAATGATGGGTGAATATTTATGGAGAAACCATTTGAGATCAAAAGTGTATGTGAAAAGTTGAAGGTAAACTGGTGAGCAAAAGGGGATGATGAGAAATATTTATAGTTTGTGCGGGTGTGGACTTGCTAGCGTCAAAAATAAGCGATACGCAATCATTACATAAGAATTATCAAAAAGTTCAAAAAAAAAGATATTAAGAAATTCGCGTGACCGTTTTGCTGAATATCATATTTTTTTTAAAAAATAAAACATGGTACATTTTCAGTAGTATCATGTGTAGAATATTACTTGCTAAGTGGCAACTAATAAGTACGCCATTTAAAGACTCTGAACCACAAACTGACCCTTATGATTGCGCCGGCAGAATAGAGCAACTTTGACCTTGCCATATAATTGTATGATAAAGATTTGTTTTGTTTTTCAAAGATATCCATATATTGGGTCATTGACTCGCGTTGTATTGAGCATTCAAAGTGTGGCCCTCGTAAGTACAATGACCACAAACTACGTGTTTCGAACGTCGGGAAAATTGAGCATGATTGCAAAACAACAACTGATTATCGCATCTTATATCTTTGTATCCGATTATTCAATACCTTGAATCGTTATCACGGCATGCGTTCATGTTGCGTGTCGAAGGTGAAAATTAACAAACTACTTTTAAATGATTTGATCCACAAACTGCCAAATTTAGTAGGTGTGGCGTAATGACGTCGCAACGGATATTCCCAAATCTACAGGTGTGATTCTATAGGACGCGTAGATGGATCCAGAAAAATGCATCCTTGTAAGTCAATCTGGTAAGATGACGGATTAATAATGTAGGATCCATGTTCACATCGCCGCTATAACCCTCAAGCTTATTGTAGCATGGGTGTAAAACCACGCTTGATTTCCCGGGGTCTCTTTAGCGACAATGCATGTTATATAAGAAGTTGTTGTACGTGAATGGCTCCACAATATAGTATCCCTGTGGATGAATTCCGACCATGCAAGCCCTGATTACTATCAGCAAGGGGCGGAACTCAGCCTGAACTTGATGCATCGCGCTTAATTATGCAGCATCGTGTGATATCGTTATTGACGAACTGCCGCGATGGTGGATCCTTAACCATGTATTCCTGTGATAGTATTCTGCTAATAAAGGCCCTGCTTACTATTAGCAAGGGGCGGAACATCGCTCATACCCTTGTTGCGCATATTTCATCCTATTCGCCTTATACTCTGCTGGTCGACCTTACGCATTGACAAATTCACATAAAATTATCCCTAGAGTTGTTTCCTACACTTGACACTCATGATAACGACAGCACGTCGCGACAAACCATTCCCGCAACTATGTTAAAACTATTTTGAGTTTCAAATGTACGATGGGCGATTGCTTTCTGAATTGCAGCGGTAATGCGAATCACTTTTTCGGGCGTAGAAGGGTACAGTCATGCCTCTGATAAATTAACTAATTCACTGCGATCGAACAGATAAGTAATTAGAGGGATAACTGTATCAATGGTCGTTGGTTTATACGGATGTTAATTAAATGAGATAAAATATTTTTATACAGTATAAAAGTTCCCAGTGGCATACCCATGCTTGTAGCAATGCATGAAGAAAATTCGATTCAGGGTACAAAATGGTGTCATATATGTTATAAAAGATTAACATCTTGTCTGGGATAGCCATGCTGGCGTTCTTACATTAAGTAAATGCTCGTCAGGGATCTAGCAAAATAGCATGATGCATAATTCATCAACCGATCAGGGATACCTTCAAGCATAATACCTTGAAAATAAACTTGTCAGGTTTATCCATGCTAACAACTGAGAATTGTTCGTAACTACGTCAGGGGTGATATAATTAGCATTTCTGCATATTGAGTGTTATTTTCAAGGATATCCCTGTTACTGTTTTGCATAAAACATTTTTCAGACTGGGATATCCCTTGGGGTATCAATTTTTTGAAAAATATCATTGTCAGGGCTATCCATGATGGCTCCTCTGCATAAGTATGTATCGAAATAAGGATACCCCTACTCTGATTCTTTGTTCAAAAATTGCCATGCTAGGCGTATCCCTACACATGTAGGGTCATAAATATTAATATTACAGGGTAGCACATGGATAAACCGAGGCAAAAAGTCCGAGCTTACGAACGTTATCCCAAATTATGAATTATTTTAATACAACTTTCTATCAGGGATATCCCTACATGAAAATTCTGATATTCTTAAAATTCAATCATGGGTACCCCTGAGACTTAATTGACATAAAAGATTATAGAGTCAGGGGTATCCATGGTTATATTTATGCGTTGAATAAAATAATTTCGGCATTAATAGATAATGAATTTATATAAAATATCATAACATGTCTGGGGTACCCTTGTTAACATATTAACCGAATAAAATATGTTGCCATGGATACCAATTTAACCGAAAACAAATATTGTCATGGTTACATTTGCACAATAATGTGTATTTCATGTAATTTTTGTATGCACAAAAGTTCATATAATTTATGCTTGAATAATTGTGCATACTAATGTGTTTTTATTTGTTCATTTAATTATTTGCATTAATTGTTTTCGAATACAATATTTGTTGCGAAAATTTTGTGATAATTTGTATTTAAACATTATTCAATTACATAAGATTTATAATTTAGCCTACAATTGTGCCATTTCTACGATTACAAATCACGATATTATTTTAGCTACAATTTAATTTTTCTGTACACCTGTACGTGTTAGTTTTACAATTTTCAGAAAATTGGTTTTACGTTAGGAAACTTCGCTTCTACGTCAGTATGGCAAGTTTAAAAGTCATTGCAAGAAATCACTACGAATGTCCTTACAGAGTCCGAACCTTGGTGAAGTTGGAAAGTGTGTCCTCCTGGAACTGGTCCTGGGTATGGTTGAGGCGCAAATGGTATCCAGTAAAGTCCGTTATGGAATGTGTGCCAATTTCCTACTCATAAACTGTTAGTGATGTCTCGGATGAGGTTTTCAAATGAAGGATGTTCTTAATGTCTTTTCCATAGTTTCGGCCATGATAATTGTCAGATACCTGAGATAATTTCCTCTGGAAGATGCGACTGGTGTCTCTGAGGAGATCTTTTGGTATCGGTTTAAAACGTCATCTGAAGCTTTCGAAGTTGAATGTGATTTCTGATGACGAATATGTCCTAGGTATGTGTTAGCAATCGTTTTCAGAACAGGATGGTTTGAATTTGATCTTTTTATTCTCTGTACTTCTCAAGCTTATCGGTTTTCTGATGCTCTTAAGTTGATGCATCGGCTGTTGCCAGTTGTCGTCTTTCTTATTTTTTTTTGAGTAATTGGGTAAGGTCATCTTAAAAATCGGTTCAGACTCGTCGGCATTTCGAATAAAATTTTTCTAATGCTCGTTAATGGATGTTTTAGAGCTCGACTTGAAACTTACCTGGTGATATTAAAGCCTGTTCAAAAAACTATAGAATGATGAATGTCATTGGATCGATCAAAATGATGTCTGATATTCCAAGCAGCGGTGAATTCGATTCTAAAGCATGTTAGTAGAGTGTAATATAATTTTTGGATTCGTACCTAAGCAAATTTAATATATTGATCGTAGGCAAAATTTGTGGGATTGCGAAGATGATGGTGTCAAACATTTAACGGCTGCGCGACTGATTTTTCTGATGTGGTTAATATGACTTCTGGAAGCTATTCGGAGACGTGCCTGAAAATTATCGCAGTGATGAGGGCAGTGAAGGCCTAAAATTGTCAGGGAGGCGATTTGAGTGACGACGTTTCTTGCATTTGAAGCTTTCGCTGATGATTTCGGAGCCTGTGAAGAATTATTAGCCTGATTTGAAGACGTACCTGTTTCACAAACGATGAAATGATGTCGTAGCGACCTGTTTAAATGTCAGAGTTCAAGGATAGAGAGGCTGTCACTCATCTGAGGCTTCCTATGGATTGTTAGCATTGAAAAATGGACGACGTACTTGATTTTCGGAATTATTAATGCTGCGACGACGACATGTGGATTTGTCAGAGATTGGTAATGGGGCCATTTACTCACCTGAAGCCATATTCAAATCTCTATTAATGTGAAATTGTTAGCAATCAGTGTTGTAGACGACATACCTGATTCAAAAGCGATGAAATTTTGTCGCTGCGACCTGTCAAGTTGTTAGAATTCATGAATGTTGTTGCTGTTAATTACCTGACGTTTCCTGTATGATTGTCAGCGATGAAAAGTGGACGACGTACCTTAAATCGAATTTTTTACTGCTGCGACGACGACCTGTGGATTTGTCAGTATTTCAGAATGGGGCCATTTACTCACCTGAAGCCATGTGTAATTCTATGTTCCTGTGAGATTATCAGCGATGATGATAGGACGACGTACCTGTATGTGGTGGCGGAATTATCGACGACGACGATGATGGATGTAAAAGAGAAAGGAGAAGCGACGGATTGTGGGAGGTGATGAAAAATTTTCCTTAGCGTGGTCCAGACGCTAGCGACGACGAATGAGCATTCACGAATTTATAGATGGTATCCACATTTAGTCTGATGAGCTTTAGTCAGCCGGAACGACGCTCCGTGGGCCAATGGAATAGCTTCATTCTATCTAGCGCGCGCACCTCTCACCCACCGCCCAATCAGCGCTGGGCAAAGTTAATTTGGTCTCCACATTTAGCTTTCTGGGCTGAGTCAGACATCCGACGCTCTGCGAGCCAATCATTACTGCTGATTGCGGGCGGTCAGCCGAAATGACGTCGCCGTTTGCCCGCCCGACCAACCACCGTCCTCCCCCCCCTCCCCCAGCCAATCAGCTCTTTCGCAAAACTGAAAAGGTATCCACAAATGCTCTGAAGAAAGAAAGATATTTAAAGAAAGAAGATAAAGATTAAAGAAGAAAGAAAGAAGAAGAAGAAAGAAGAAATACATTATAGAAGAATACATTATAGATATATAAAGAAAGAAGAAGAAGAAGATATATAATATTCGGGCTCCACTGTGTCCATGTATTCGCTAGGCGGCGAATCAAACGAATTTGTCATGGCGAATCTTTACAGAAATTCAATTTCAAGAGTTTAATTTTTAGTTATTTTATGACGCGTTGTAATGTCAGGCTTCGGTCTGGAAAGACGCAGTTTTGGGCGAGGGCGAAGAGCCGAGAGCAAGAGGGGACAGCAGTCACAGGAGAGCAGAGGTCAGATGAAAATAGTAGATTGGATGGTCTACCTAGAGGTCTGACTGATTAAGACGGAAAACAACTCGTGAAGAGCCCAAAACATCCAAAGCCAGCTCTATATAGACATAAAAAGAAAACGTTAAGCGAGGTTGAAGAGTAAACAATAACATGACCAAAACCTCAGGCATTAACCCCCTAGATTCCTTACAATTATCCATGAAAACATTTTCCTGTGCTATAAATTTTAGGATATTTATGTATGGAGCAAAGGCGGATATGGTGCAAGACGTCCTGGCTGCGAATGGATTTTATTTTCTGTACCAAGTTTTTCCTCCAGCCCAACAGGAGTTGGTCATATACAGAGTACTAGGGTCAATTAGTTTTACTTGCGTGTAGTATTGCAGCCCTAAATATTGTTACTAACTAGCGCTAATTTTGTCTAACAAGTAACAATATTTAGGTCTGCGATACTACACGCAAATAGAACTAATTGCCACTAATAACCTGTAGGTAGAGGGGAGTCCTCGGGGATCACGTACCCGTATTACACCTCTTGGATTTAAGGCGTAAACCGGAAACGAATAGCACTCAATTCAAATCTACGGAGGTACAGCCCATAAGTATTATTCCATGTCGACCAGGGGGGGCTTGGCCACCACAACGCTTTCCTTAATTAGGCAATATCGCGAGAATGCACCTCGCACCCATTCCTACTGTGTTTTGTATGTATTCCGATGACAACAAAATCAACGCAATGGATTGTTTACTAAGTATTAGTTATTATGAGAATAGGAATTATTTTGCATTTTGTATTATGAGTTGGGAATCATTGAATCAATGCTTTGATCATTAGAACTCCTACAAAACACAGTAGGAATGGGTGCGAGGTGCATTCTCGCGATGTTGCCTAATTAAGGAAAGCGTTGTGATGACCAAGCCCCCCGGTCGACATGGAATAAGACTTATGGGCTGTGCCTCCGTAGATCATTATTATCCGAGGAACGAGGATTTCTTACTTACGGAACTTTTAGCGTGAAACTAGTGAACTCTAAAAATGATTGGCTTTGAACCCCTGGAACAAAAAGGCCGGTGGGTCAGCTTAGTAAGCGACCCCTTTCTTCTTCTTCAACATCAATTCGTGCAACGAAAGCTTCTTCAACATCACACAGCACCAAGCGCTTCGACCCACGACCCACGAACATGAGCAAGTTATGTAAACGGTGCGAAGTCGAACGTGATCTTTCTGAATTCGACCAGTTCAAAACTGGAAAATTTATGATTGGCTGAAAATCAAGCTCACGTGTTCCTCGGATATATACTTGGAGCTCCGCTCCGCCGAGATTCCATTTTGTTTGGTTCGGCTTGAGTTTGTTCATTACTCCAAATTCTTTTTGTCCACTGGCCTAAGAAATATATTAAAACACCAAAATCTTACGGAAGAAATCCGACATTTTCCGAACGCAAATCCCGTTAGCAAAATGTAACTAGAAACTAGCAAAGTTGAGCTCTGCCCCTGGTCGCGGTGCTGTCAGAAAACGCTCACTACATCCGCTCCACAACTAAAATAGCCAAGAAGAGTCGCATTCGATCCGTCTCAAAGGCCTATAAGCAATCTCAGTTTAAGCTTTTAAATAAATCAATCAGACTCGCTACCAAATCTCGACCTTTATCTCAACTACATCTTAGCATCCTTGACGGCCTACCTTTTGAAAAGAGTTGGGAATTTTGAATCAATGTCAATTGATTAATCATGTATCACTTGAAGAGAATAAGAAGACTGACGTATTTTTGTCAGAAACACACGGTGGAGTTGTTAATATTTCACAATCCGGATCTAACCAGACTATATATACTACCAATATGTAAAACAAGTTTCCTATGTTGATGATATTTGTATCTCTTACAGTTCTTATTCAGTTTCAAAGAATGTCAGAGAGCTTCATGAATATCTTCATTCCTTTTTTGCAAGAGCTGATTCCCTATCCATTGTTTTTGAAAAATCCAAATCAGAGCTTATCCATTTTTCTAAAGGTAAGAAAACACTTAGCAATGCTCTCCAAACTGAAGATTTTTCCTTAGAAACTAAGTCTACAGTCAAGTGGCTTGGAATATGGTTACAAAACAATCTCAAATTTAAAACCCATGTGGAAAAAGGAGTGCATCTTGCCCAAGGGGCTATGCAAAGACTTTTCCAACTTTCTTCCAAATCCAAAGGCTTAGGATTCAATGCACTCAGACAGCTCTACCTTAGTTGTGTCATCCCTGTGTTAGACTATGGCTCAGTACTATGGTATAGCAAATATGGCACAGAGAAGCTTTCTAATATGTGTGATAAAATCCAGAAGCAAGCCATTCTAAGAATAACAGGAGCCTTCAGATCTAGTCCAAGCAAGGCCTTGGAAGTTGAGGCAGCCCTGCTCCCAACTAGAGTCAGACACTATAAGTTAGCTTCATTTTATGCAATGAGAATTTTTAAATTTCAAACCAATCATCCACCATATCTTACTCTTTCATCTAATCTTACTGATGAGCTTGCACTACCTACTGAAAAGACTGACATAGGCATGCTTGCATTCTTAGAAGATAAGCCTAGTGGTAAACTTCAAAGAATAGCTAGTATACTCAAACCAAGTTCCAAGTTGCTAAACCTGGAGCCCCTCAATGCCAAGTGGATGCCTCCTTGGAGGACAGAGAACATTTCTGTATCTGTTAGCAGCTCTGACAAAACAAAAGCAAAAGAACACCTTTTACTATTTAGTTCCATTCCTTCTTCATTTTATATTATTTATACAGATGGCTCCTTAGTCAAGGACAAGGGCTGTGGTATAGGCATATTCATGTACCTTCCATATACAAGGGAGCTCAAGTGTCTCTCATTTTTCCTAGGGAAGAACATTGGCATTGCTGATGCAGAGACTTATGCAATATATAAAGCACTTAAACATCTCATTTCTTTAAAACAAAATGCTGAATGTTATATTTTTTCTGACAGTCAAGCAGCTTTGCAGAAAATAACCACAGCTACCAACTTTCATTCATTCAAAATAAGATCTCTGTGCAGCAAATTGGAAGTCCAGCTACATTGGTGTCCAGGACATCAAGGAATCCAAGGCAATCAACTTGCTGACAACCTAGCAAGGAAAGGTTTAGATCAACAAGCACTGAGCAAGGATCAATTTTCATCCCACTCCTTTTTAAAAGAAGAAATTAGAAAGAGAATCAAATTAGCTTGGAACTCTGACTGGACTAAGCAAGTGCTTAGGGAGGAAGAGGGCAGAAAGGCTGAGGGCTCAGGGAGATTTTACAGGATTTCTGCAAGGAAAACCACTCCCATTCTTAATTTTAAATCAATTAAACTTCAAAAATACTCCAGGGGAACTCAGTCCTCATATTTCCAGGCAAGAACAGGGATTGGCAACACCCTGGCCTATCTTAAGTTGATTGGAAAAGTGAGCAGTGACATTTGCAACTTCTGTCACAGGAAGAAGCAAACAATGCAACATCTGCTATTACACTGCCCCCATTTCTTAGCAGATAGGAAAATGGTTTATGAAGGACTGGAACCCATTAATTTACAAATACTTTTTAATACTAATGTTGGCAGGGAAAAACTCCTTAGATTCCTGGAGGTATCTAAGTGCTTATCTCTGGAAAAACACTAAATTCAAATTTAACCAACATTTTTTACTCAATAAATAAATAATCACCAAAAAATATTTAACTAAATGAAATGAAATGAAATGAAATGAAATGAAATGAAATGAAATGAAATGAAATGAAATGAAATGAAATGAAATGAAATGAAATGAAATGAAATGAAATGAAATGAAATGAAATGAAATGAAATGAAATGAAATGAAATGAAATGAAATGAAATGAAATGAAATGAAATGAAATGAAATGAAATGAAATGAAATGAAATGAAATGAAATGAAATGAAATGAAATGAAATGAAATGAAATGAAATGAAATGAAATGAAATGAAATGAAATGAAATGAAATGAAAATAAATTCATTGGAACAGAATGGAGGAATTGGATATATCTGAAGTGGGATCTGAATGTTGTGATAATTTATTTGTGGAGATTGTTTGGGAGTTTGGCAGGGTTATTAATAAAGTTATGAGCTATCAGGACCTTTGCATGGGGGAATTAAGTTGAATCATTTTGTATAATTTTGTCTTTAATTTTTAGATCAATTGTCATAGCTTTTAGGCTCAATACAAAATGATTTTAAAAAAAAAATATATATATATAAAACTGACTAACAGGGTTTACGTGATTAGCGATGAATACGGTTAAGCGCATTTAGTAAGTGCATTAATTAGTATGTATGCACTAAGGTAGATATTCCCTGTAGTACGCATGACGATCAGTAAATCACCAATGAAACCCTCATTTCCAACACTTCTATATATTTCCACGCACATTGTTATCAATTTGAGCATAACCGACGTCCAGCTCCAAGACTAACATTGGCAGAATTACTTTGTCGAATTGGAATCCACCCGGATCATAGCTCTGTTCGCTGTCTCCCGGACCTTACTTTTCCTTCAAAGAACTATATGAGATGGTCCAAAGTCACGCTAGGTCTGCTGGATATGCCATCACCACCAGCAATTCAGAAAAGAGCGAACAAAGAAGCTCCTTGCCCGAAAGAAAAGTGGAATTTTTCGCAGCGAAGTGGATGAGACATGCAGGAAACGACGTAGAATACCGAAAAAGACCAACTTTCCTTTCAGATTTAATGTTCGAGATGAGCCTAATTGTTATACGACTCTTAGATTCAAGATAGCACGAATAAACACGACTACACACAGATTAGGGCGCATGACAGGCAGCTGGTAGTGCAAACTGGTCGCGTCCTGTCTCAACACGAGACCATGCCAAAATTCTTACAAAATTACATAGCTTGTGTTGAGCTCAGATACGATAGAATAAGATATCAAAGATGTAGGGCAACTGGCCATAATCGTAGTTATTGTCCTAATATCTAGGGATATTCCTCATATTAAAATTAACCGATGCTACGGAGCGTAATTATTATGTACGATTGAATCAAACTTAGACTTGGGAATTGTTTTAATTGGTACAAAATACTCATATCTGCAGTAGATTCGACAAGTTGACATAGTATCTGATTCAATTACATCGAGATGAAAATTAGTCCGTACGCATTCCAAAATCCCTGGTGTGATAAATAAGCTATAAACAAACTAGGTCCTGACCCTGCGGCCCTGCGCTTCGCTCCGGGGCAGGGTTCCTCGCGTTGCTTCGGAAGTGAGACTTGAACTATGGCTGGTAATATATTTCAGATGGGATGTAGGCTGTGGATTTAGAGTCTATGAAGATAATTTCAGGTTGCAAGAATAGGTTTACAGGTGTTAGTTTCCTACGGGACACACGTTTGGAATTCAAGTTGGGCTAAAACAGCTGAAGAAGTTTAGCAATTAATCATTGTGAGCATGAGTATTATCCAATGAACAACGCAAGGGAATTGTTTGTCATTTGAGAATAAGGTAGTTAGCGTATCTGATATATTATAGATCTAACTTTAAAAGCAGCCTACGACCTCTGAATTCTGCGGGAATTCAACCACACAAACCATGGATACGGAAAGATAACGAAACACTACGCACTGTCGCGGCGGGACTACCAACTGCACTGCTGGGTGAATGCTTTGCTGCAGATCCGAGATATAGCCTCTAAAACTCGTTAGAATCAGTTATCGGCCCATGATTTATCAACGTACCTTATGTAGATTATATGTTTGTCAAGAGAAAATATGAATCATACATATAGAGTATTATCTTTAGGGCGGTTTTCTTCGGGGTGGTGGATATGGACCTCAGTCTTATTTTTGTTAGATAGAATCCTCAGAGCACAATTTACAGACGTACCTGATGTCGGTTGTATTTCATCACGACAACCTAAATCAAACTGGGCATGGAGCTTCGAGAAGGAGTTCGGTGGGCGAGTCAGATCGGGGAGGCCTTCACAAATCACGTTAGGAAAAGATCTTAAAATGTTACGCGCTGATTGTTGGTTAACTCACTGGATACGGAATTGACAGCTCTTATACTATCGGATATCAGTCAAGACTTGCTCGTAAACGACGTTCTGGGTACGGCCTCTGTTCTCAGTAGGTAACAGAACACTTAGGCCTTCGACGCGGGAAGTTCGCGAAACACCAACGTAGAGTTGACCATGGGTGAAAACTGGCGTCCGCAAATCCAGCCCTACGGTGTGGAACAATTGACCTTGTGATTTGTTGATGGTCATCGCAAAGCACAACCGGACCGGAAATTGCTTCCGCTTAAGCTTTATTCCCAAACTATGGTCGTCGGAAATTAACTCAATACGTGGAAGTACGCATTTTTGACCGTCCCTTTCGCCACCAAGAATTCTTGCCTCGATGCAGTGCCTCCTGAGATTGGTCACCACCATGCGGGTTCCATTGCAGAGCCCTTCAGCTGGTGCAAGGTTCCGAAGGACCATAATAGGTGCGCCAATCTTTAGAGACAACTGAGACGGCGGTAGCGAAGGGAGGTCAATATTCCGCAGAACTTCCGCAGGAAACTCGTCGAGACCCGTTTCGGCGACGTCGGCGTCCGTGACGTGGGTGTCGGTTGACTGGTACACCCGTGCTTGTCCTGGAAGTAGCCCCAAAATCATTCCGTTTAATTCCGTAACCGTTGTGTTCAAAGTTGAGAGTAAACACCGGCCACAAAATACAGTCGGATCCGTCCCGGCTCGCATCATCAAGTCTTGCGGATAAATACGATTAATCAGGCTGGAAACATCGGTTGGCTGATGTACGTATCTCGGAATCTCAACTTCGTGACGTTGTGATTCGGAGTACGGGATGTTCCCAACCCAATCCACAAATTCCGCGCCATGGACTCCCTCCCGGACTCTCATATTAACCCGTAATGAGAGCCGCTTCAACCGCTCCCAAACAAACGACTTCTGCAAGCATGCCGATACGATTGCAGCCCGAGACCCGTTTGTCACCACAGGAAGTATCTGTGCGAAGTCACCGCCGAGAATGACAGGGACTCCCCAAACAAAACATCTTCCGAGGAACCCCGCAGATCAACCAACAGCCGATGGACCACCTCAAAGCAGTACTTGTGCTGCATGGGCACCTCATCCCAGATGATCAAGTCGACTTTCCGGAGTAACGCAGCCAGCAAACTTTGCTTCTCGATGCCGCTTACAGAACCCTCGTTCAATTCCATCGGTATCTTGAACTGCGAATGTGATGTCCGTCCATCAGGGAGAAGCAGCGCCGCAATTCCCGTCGATGCCACACAGAGAACGGTCTTTCCTTGTCCACGGTAATAGTAGCAGATTGTTTTATAGAGAAACGTTTTCCCGGAGCCCCCCTGACCTTGCAGATAGAAATGTGCCGTCCGTGGATCCGTTAAGATCGCAGCGGTGATCTCCATGAAGGCAACTTGCTGGTCGTCGTTGAATTGAGACCGCATATCTTCCGCTCGAGCACAAAGATCTTCCCTCTGCACTCTTGCTGACCACTCGACATGGCTTCGGCTCCAATCCCAAACGTTTTCCGGTAATCCGTATTCCGCGAGAGACAGCTGCTGATCTGCAAGTCCTGCCGCAAGCAGAAAAAGTCCGTAATCGTAATGAGGATCGATCAGGTCCAGCGGGTACCCCGAAACTTCACCGAGCTTGCGGGCAAGATCGTCGCAAAGGTGGTGCCTGTACCTCTCCCAAATAGCCAACGGATCAGCAATTTCTCTTTGACGAAGTCCAGTCAAGAAAAGCGTCCGAAGACCATTACCGGTCGCGAAAACCAATGCTTCATCGAAACACTGGAACCACTCTTGGTCGTTTTGAGCCAGACCGCGTGCAATGCATACCGCATGGTAAGACTCGTAGGTTACGCCCTCGAAGTTATAGAGCTCCGCAAAGGACTTGACGTTGCGGACGACCGTTAGTAACAGCCGCAGGTAGAACCTCTCACCTGCAACTGGACTGCAGTGATACATTCTCCCGATTCGGTTTTCTCCGCGCTTCCGGATGGTCCATTCCTTCAACTTCTGGTTCCAAACGCAGTGTGCCGGCATCTCTGAATAGAGCCAGTCTCCAACTGTTGGATGGTCCGTGTTAAACTTGAAGTAACCCATGAGCGTGGTGCGAGTAGATTCCATCTTCGCAGCCAGTTGTTCAGCTGTCAGATTGCCCGGGAAATATACCGTTTGCTGTCCCTGGAGATGAATCTGGAGATGTTGAACGGGCGGGAATTCTTTGTGAGTCGTGAACTCAAACAGTCGCCAGATTGCCTCCGGAGGACTCACGTACCGCGCTTGGAGGTACCGGGTGATTTCGTCATCCGTATTCGATATCGCTAAGGTCGTCCGATCAGCGCCTTTGTAAACGTACTTGTGAATGTACTTTACGGCGTGCACTGATCCACAAACCTCTACATTGATGTGCGATTGGTACTTATTGAGCAAATACGGATTGTACGGCACCACCCAGCGGTTATCGATGGTCACGGGCTGGCCATTTTTCTGCACTGTATACGTACCTTGATAAACTATTAGCCTGAATTCAATAAGCATTAAAAAAACATACCTGTATCACGACGCATGTATATGGGGTATCCATCTTCAGCGATGATCGTCTCGTTGGTGAACTCCTTCGGAAAGCGCTTTTGACATTCGACTGGACTACTTGGGGTTTTCCGGGTCATGCACGGACAATTTGGAAAGTCATTGCCACAGGGCCCATGCAGCATGTGAGCAAATACTAACTCCCGAAGCTTGCCCGATGGATCCGTAGCCTCATCCGGAACTTCGGCACAGACGATCTCGTTGACCTTAGCAGCGGTGAGATAACTCCTCGCATCTTCCAAAAACAGCAGGAGATGCAGATGAGGCAAGCCGCGCTCCTGGTACTCAATCGTGTACACGTGCCCTTGATGCGCACCAAAAACCCCTTTCCGAACGTCCTGCAGCAATTGCTTAACCTTAAGATGAAAGACGCGAGCAATGATATCCGGCCGATCGGTGGATTGTTGACCTTCTTTCAACTCTGCCTTGATTTCCGACCAATTCGGATTGGTCGTAAAAGTGATAAAGAGAGTTGGTCGTCCGAAAAAGCGCACAATCGCCATGGAGTCCTGGAACAACTGCTGCATGAACCGATCACCACCAACAAAGGAAGAAGGGAGAACACAGCGGCGACCAACATCACGTCCATTCACATCAGCCTGATCTTCCCGGATCAAAGCGTCAGCAAGCCCGTTGTAAACTGACGCACGAATATTCGTCTGGTTATTCCGGAGCCAGTCGAGCCGAGTAGTTTCACAGGCAACATAGCTGTCGACGACGTATTGCTGGAATAGCCGACCTGCAAGAAACAGGAGAGAAACTTCACCGACTCGTTGGTGTAGCCGGAACCGGTAGAAAGGCTGTTGGGAGAGTCGTAACTGCTGCCGGTTGCGATGAACATTTAGAAGCGAAAGGCTCCAGTGCCACCCCGGCTCACCGTACGGAAACAAAAGAACATAGTGCAACGGCATATATGCAGGGTTAGTTACGGGCACTCGATGCAATTGTCGACCGTCCCGACCTGGCTCGCGCACTGCTAGAATCACATCCCGAAAGCTGGCCTTAGTGTATTCGTCCGGAATGATAGCAGCCACCTCACCCGTGAGTGGAAGATTCTCCCTACGACGATCTGCTCCGGTTTGAACGACTAAGCTCATTTGTGGGCTGATGACCATTCGGAAATTGCCTTCTTGCACCTGCAGGCGCTCGCGCGCTGTCTTATAGATCCGAATGAGCGGATTAACCTCCATCATCATGGCGTGTAAATCACGAAGAATGGTTGAGTCGAGCTGGGGATCACGCTCTCGTCGTAAGTCAGCCGCGTATTCTGGGTCGTAAAAGAACAGCTGGGCGAATGCCGGAGTTTCTTGCGAGCCGGGAATCAATGGCCCCTGCAAGTGGTACATCTCCCCGTGAGCCGTGAATGTGGTCAACCCACGCCGCAAGTCGACTCGATCCTCTTTCCCGGTGTTGACAGACGTAAAGGCCAGTGCAGAGTTATAGCTGCGAATCTTCTTCCGGAAGCTAGCCGCACGTGGATTCTGGTCGGTGAAAAGTTCCAACAACAGCTGTGGCGGATTCTGTAGGAGCGGGAGCGAAACATCCCCTTTCTTACAACAAAGCTCAAACTCGCCACTTGCTACTTTTTCCTGGGCGAAGTGGAGAGCCTGGCAATGTCGGCACACGATTTCCATTCGACCAACATCTTGAGAATCCGTAGCTTGAAAGACGGACCGGAAAGCTTTCGGAACTGGAACCACCGGTTCAGGACGTGCTGGCCCAGGAGACGGAGACGGAGGCATAGGAGGCAAATTTGGAGGTGCGAGAGGTTGGTCTCCAGCTGGTGGTGGTGTAGGATTGATGATAGGTGGAGGATTTAACGTTACAGCCGCAGTCGCAGCCCGGGCAGCGTCCATTTGAGCCCTTGTTCGCCGAGGTCGCCTGGCAGGTCGTGTATCATGCGTCAGGCTAGCAGCTGCACTATCGCGTGTCTGCCGGGGTGCTGGTGCATCGTTATCTCCCATTGTACGGGGTAAGGCTCGGGTCTTCTCCGCAAAACACGTCAGCAACAGACCCCAAAACACGGTTTACAGACGTACCTGATGCCGATTACATTGTCTATAATAGCGCCCAAAATGGTTCAAAGAAAAATCCGTGACGGGTCTCCTCTTCTTGCATGAGGAACAGTATGACTCTAGAGAATCCATTTGGATAATGCACGTCTGTTGGATCTCCTACAAACATGTCAGTAACAGGTCTCATGCCGCAATTGACAGACATGCCTGATTTCGGTTATACCTTTATCACAATGAACTATTTATTACTTTTGAAGCAATATTCGAGAGGGTAAATATTTATTCAAAGGGTGTGCCTCTGGTTTATCTTTTGAATATACACGTCAGTGGCAGTTTTGAAGACGTAATATACAGACGTACCTGTTGACGGTTTTTTGTCTGTAACGACGGTCTAACCTTATGTTTTTTAGGAGTAATATGTTTAGGGATCGTGTTGTATGTAAATTTGGGTTGAAGTTTTCAGTGTTAAAAGGAATCCAAAAATTTATTTCCACATATAGGTTTCAGCCGTGCTCTGCTAACGGCAACCAATCAGAATGTCGAAGTTTTAAAAACGTATCCACATTTAGGCCAAACGGCTTACTCAGACACAAAATGATGTAGTCGTAGACCTCGTCGGCCAATCAGATTGTCTTATATATTTCCCACAACCCCAGAAAGTACCTGTTGTAGCGGCTTACACCGCCGGCCAATCAGCGTGTCGAGGTTTTAATATCGGATCCACAGTTAGCCTGATGGTCTTAGTCAGACACACGTGCCACTTTTCTCTGACACCGACCAATCACCACGCTCAATTCCCGTCCGTGTTCTGCCGATTTTAGGCGGTCAAACAAAATGACGTCGCCCAACTACCATCTGACCACTCATACAACAGACCGACCGTCGACCGACCAATCAAAGTTTCTAGGTTTTATCAAGTATCCGCAAAACGTCTGATATGTTATAGAAATAGAATTATAGAAGATAGAAAGAGAAGAAGAGAGAAAGATAGATATGTTCAAAAATAATTAAGCACACATGTACTTTTACGTGCTTTTAGTATTTATTTACAGTTTATAATTAGACAGTTATCTCGCAAATGTTGTGGGGCTAACCGATATATCCGTATTTCCAGGCAGAATAGGTTTTTCAAGAGGGGGGGAGGGGGGGTGTGTATCACGACTCTGCATCTCCCCTTTTCTCTCCGCCGCAAACGTCCGCGTAACAAAAATATTTCCCTAACAGTACTCCGAGTAGCGCCGACTACCGCTGTCACGACCGAGGCCGCATGTCTCGCCTCCAAAAAAGGAAGCGTAGCCAGTTTAGAAAGTGGTGGCAGCACTTAATCGGACCGAAAAACCTCGGCATACACAACACTCCCAAAGTCAAAAATTTCATCGTCAAAATCAGACATCCTCCCTCCAAAGCCATCCCGTACCTTACCCTAGCCAAACTCCCTTTCATCCCGTTTCTCGTTCATTCCCATCGTAACCTGGCCTCCCAAAGCCATTACAACCTCTCCATCTTTGTGCCCTCCAACTTTCTTCCTCCGTCGGGTATTCGTAGCATCGTGGGTCTGAGGATGGAGGCGCGCCGAAGCAACGCAGAAGATCGTGATAGTCCGATCGTCGAAGTTATCGGGAGGATTTGTAGTTTAATACTTCTGGAGGTGGAAGGCGGCGGAATGGTAAAAGTGGCCTCTTCGGATTGGGTTGACGGACGCTTTAGTGGACATTGACCGAGGAAGATGAGGTGTATGCGTTGGTTGCAATCCGATTGCGACTCTCCCTGCCTATCTCAAATGTGCAGCGAACACACTGAGCGATTACAGCCGGGACCGCGTGAAGGTGAAGAGTTCGTGTTTGCCAGCCACTGTCAGTATTTGATTTGAATTGATACTTTTAACGTGGTCAGGCGCAAGCCCAGCACCCAGGAGGTATGGCACGGGTAGTCCAGATCTAACTTCGCTACCTACATGAATAATTCTTATGAACCATGGAAACAAATAAAAACACCATATCTAAGGAGCTAGTGCCCTGCACTACACCTTATTCCCCGCGCTATACAATTTTGAACACAAAAATAAACTATTGGACAAAGAGGTTTCAGTCGTAACTCCATACTCCTGTTTAAATATCATTCTTGCTGTAACACTTTGTTACAGTTAGGAAGCGCCAAAAGGTATGCCATCCGTCTTCTCCTATCATATCTCTGATCATAGGTTTATTTTCCTTGGCACTCGACCGCCATTTCTGGACAGCCAGGCAACATTCGGCAAAATGCCATGGCTGTTTCTCTCGGGCGCACTTGCACAACATTTTTTCATTTTCGTGTTTGAAACGTCTGCGATAGCTCGCGAAGTCACCATGTCCAGTCCGTGCTGCTATTGGGCGGTGATACGCCCATCATGGTAATGCTAACTCTGGAGTCCGTTTTCGTCGCATTGTTAGATCCAGGTCTTCATATCTAAATGGTCTATCTCTAAGCCACCATTTTTCCGCCAAGTCCTGTAAACGTATTGTGACTTGTCGTTTGAGTGCGGCAATTGTTAGTAGGACATAATGTTCGCTACTTACCGTTTCAAAGGTCAATTTGTTATGTATCATGTTAGTTGATGCCAATGCTGTTTTAGCTAGCGCATCAGACTTTTCGTTCCCTATAATACCGCTGTGTCCCGGGATCCAGCGGACCTCAACCGCGAGACGAGTCCTACATAGTTCTGAGAATTTTTTTACTTTGGTTTGCGAGGAGTTTGATATACCGCTCCTAAGAGCACTTACTGCCTCCTGATTATCAAGGAGCACCTTGATATCTGCATTGTCTCCGATTTCTATTGCTTTCTCTAGACCTTGTAGAGCCCCGGCGATTTCTGCGTCAAAGACTTCAGCTCCAGGGATAGATTTTCCACCGCTTGCTATAAGCGTTATGTTTTTGTATATGGCGTAGCCATATGCTGAGTGAGCTGGTCCAGTCGATGAGCCATTTGAGTAGACACAGAGCGTTTCTTCTGGTAGGTCTCTTAGCCACATTTTGAATTGACTGGCCTCTTCTTGTCACGCTTGACTCTGTCTGTAGTCTCTGCGTTTCTTGTCCTATAAAGCTGTCCAGGCCCTTCTAATGCTGGCAGGTTTAGATTTCCATTCTGAAGGCGTGTGTGATATCGCTATGGAACTTTAAAGATGCGTTCTTTTTGCTCCTCGCGTAGTTTCAGACGTTTAATCGTTTGCTTTGGTGTTTCGAAAGCCCTTGCTGACAATGGGTGACGGCTGTCCAGCCGGCGGATTCTGGCTACACTTCGAAGCTGTCGGCGTTGCAAAAGTATTTCGGCGGGTAATATTCCTGATTCCCGGTGGAGGACCATGTTTAGTGTTGTTCGCCATACTGGTAGTGCGGCTCGAATTGCTGTCAAGACTGTGCGATCTAATTGCTTGAGGTGCCAGCCGACCCCAGTGCTTACATTCTTCTCTTTTACCGTCATGATACGAGCAAGTCCCGGCCACCAGGCTTCAGCGCCGTAGGTTGCTGTGCTGACTACGCATGCATTCACTGCTCGGATTAAAGCTGCCGGAGCTGCACCTCGCTGTACTCTATTGATACCGCGTAAAAATTGAGACAGTCGTTGTGCCTTGCTGCACCACTCCTGAACATGTTGCCTGAATATCAATTGTGTATCGAGCCACACTCCTAACCATCGAATATGTTTAGATGCCATTAATGTCTGTTCGCCAACTCTTACTGCGAGTTGGGATGAATCTAATTTCTTCTTTGGTCCTCCGTGCCGCTAAATGTTGTTTATTTATTATTTTATTTCTGTAAAAGTGCAAAGGAAATAATAATTGTGTAAACCTTAATCCTTGCATGTCTTATGTTAGCCCTAATAAGCGAGCGACGCTAAATGGGTCGATTTATGGGGAAAACACTCGATACTTATTTTTGTGTGTAATTTTCCGTATTTTGATTTCTATACACCGAGTTAGGGTAATATAACTTCACCTTTTGAGGAAGGACTTTTATATGGTAGCATTACCTTTTTACGATCAAAAGAACTCATTTACTTTCTTCACACAACGAAAATGTCAAGAAAACTATCTAAGGCTGATCGCGATATTATTGCACAACAGAAAGACAACAATCTTGAGTCCGATCAATCGATTGCAAGTGTTTCGGGCAAGATAAGGCCCAGCAATTACAAGATGGACGAGTCAAGTTCTTCGGCGAGAAGGAACGAACAGTCCGACAGCGACGACGATTGGTGGAATCCTCCTCAAACGACGTTGCAAGTAACCACAGCAGAAACGAATCTCAGGTGGGATCAATTACAGTGGAAACCTCACAAGTATTGAAGATATGTAGATGGATAGGGAGAGACGTCACCTTGTGAAGAATACCGTGTAGAGAAGGCTTTCAGCAGACAAGAATATGATGATCCAAGGCTGTAAGGTAAATTGATTATTCTAATTCATCTACTTTTACATCCGCTTGGGAGGGCCCTAATATATACACGAAAATCCACCCTTATTGTAATCAGTGCTTCCATGATAGCCATAGAATATAAGAGAAACTGATAGAGGGTCTACAATACAGCGTAGGCATTGTGGATGTTGCTAGAAAGTGCTAGAATATAGGAGACTACAACTGTTAAACTCTAAGTGACTTTAAGCGACTTTAGGGGTACTAAGCAATGACTAGGCTACCCCCTGTTACTGATGCAGTTATGGACCCACTAATTACAACAACAAGGACCACTTCTTACGCGGCTCCCAAGATTGGGGAGTTTATAAAAATGACGTGATGTTCGCTTTGCAGTCGATAGGGTATGTTAAAGGGATCAAATTAACAAACCTAGATAAAGCAAATTTCGGATCAATGATCAGGAGATCAGTGACCGATAACCCAAGAAGAATCATTGAAGATCTAAGCAGCGGGTCGGATATGATGAAATTACTCAACAAGACATATCGACAGTCTGGCACAATACAGGCTGAAAACTTCTTAAATGACCTAATAGAGCTGGCTTACGACGGAGGTAACGCCATTGATTTCGTGACAAAATTTAGAGTCTGCGTTAGAGACTTTAAATCAACTGGTCAGGAGTTAGCTGACAATATCACAATACTTATATTCAAACGTGCGGTCGAGAAAAGGGCCTACAGATGGCATTATGAGGCCTCCCACACCTCAAAAACCAAACAATGGTCGTTGGAAGAACTAATCAACGACTTCATCTCCAACCACAGCCTCAAGGCTTTTCATAACACAAACAAACCCCATCCCAACAGAGACTTTCGGGTAAACAACAACTTTGACAACAAAAGGGGAGATAAAGCCAATATTCGGCTAGGTCAAATTGAAAACAGAGGCAAGCTGGCCTTTAAACCCAAAATAAATCAGGGTGACAAGAACACTGAGAGTAAGAACCAAGTTGTATGTTACATTTGTGGAAAAAGTGGTCATTATGCAAATAATTGCCATAGCAAGAGGGGAACAACCCAAGGTCCTCATCGATGTCACATCTGTAGGGGCAATCACTACGCAAGAGAGTGCCCAGCTCGAAAGTCAGATCATGATCGTCCTTTAAATCAAAATTCAACGAAGGGCAAAGAAAAGATGATCGAGTATAATTTTGATAATGATTGGTACGAAGAGTGGATGGAAGAAAATGGGATAGTAAACAATCCAGAGATCGAAGAGACGCCACACTCAAGTAATGACGATAGCTCATGCTATGGAGTGAGTTTAAACTTTGCCCATCAACTAAATAACGCATCAATTAACTCTTTAATTAGAAAGAGGTGGCTGTTTGATACAGGGGCTGATATTAATGTCACTAACGACCTAAAGAATTTTGTCAAGGAGTCTGTAAGGAACTTAAGACCACGGGAGGTGGCAATAAGGACAGGCAGTGGAGTTGTTTATCCAGAGAAAATAGTCGAAGTATGCCTCAAGGTCAGAAATTCAAAAAATAAAGCGAGAAGGCTCAGATTAAAGAATGTTTTTTATGTTAAGAATCTTCCCGTAAACATTATAAGCGGTGAATTGTTTTACAAAAGTGGATGCTCATTACAAGGTGAAAAGCTTGTTGACAGTAATGGAAGTATTATATCTTTAATAAACGTCAACAAACGAGGATTTTTTCTCTGGCTTTTTGGAGAAGATGAACCAATGAAACACATCAAATCAGGATTCCCGTGCCAATTAGACAAAGAACACAACAGTAAAAATTCAAAAATTCCCTCTGATGAAACCATTAGAAACCTAACCTTGTGGCATCGAAGATTATGTCACCCAAGCGCAGATAGGTTGCGGTGGACAATTAAAAATACTACTGGCATAAACCTAAACCCGAGTCATGTTATCAATATACCATGTGAGGCTTGTGATCTAGGTAAATCTGTAAAATACACTACCAATGAGAGACGACGACGAGCTGAATACGTCGGAGAAGGATGGCACTGTGACTTGGGATCGAGCAACCCTAAAACCATGGATGGCAATATTTACTACTGTTTAACGACGGACGATCTATCTAGATACCGTTTCCTCAAGCCATTGAAGACCAAAAAGGATGCAGCAGTTGAGTTGATGAACATCCTGAGAAATATTAACGCTGAACTGCAGCTTGAAGGGAGAAGAGTCAGGTGGATTACAATTGACAGAGGCAGAGATTGGGGCATGTCGAGATTTGAGGAATTCGCTGCTGACCAAGGTATAGATATCATTGTGTCCGCCCCAGACAATCAGCATCAGAACGGAGTGTCAGAGAGAGGAATTAGGCTCATACAGGACGCTGCCCGATGCTGCACAATTCAAACAAAAATACCATCGGTATTTTGGGACAAAATAATGGAGACAACATGCTATACAATCAATATGACATCCCAATCTCCAGTCGATCAGCACAAGACTCCATATGAAGTATTCTGGTCAGCTATGAAAGGCAGGCCGGTTAAGCCAGACGTCAGTCACCTGTTAATTCCCGGATCAAGATGCATAACACATGTAGAGAAGTCGCGCAGAATTGCAGGAGAGAAGCTAGACCCTAGGGGTGCAAGAAGTGTGTTTCTCAGAGACAAGGGACGTACAAACAAACTTGTATGGATATTGGGCGGTGGGAGATTCTTAGTCTCACCAAATGTTTTAGCATATGAGAACGTTGGTAAAAATTTGGGTTGGCCAACAGAACCCCAAGAAGTAGTGAGGTCATTGCCAACCAGCGTCCAACGTCGTTTGAGAGCTAGGAAAACCAACTATGCCAGAGAAGAGGACTACAATAGGACACGAAGTTTATCACCGCCACATAGACCTAGAGGACCAGGTCGGCCAAAGAAGACAATTAGAAGACCTTTTGATGAAGCACCATTGTTTGAAAGTCAAACAAGGAACAAGAACATGAGCCCAAGCATAAATAACGAAGATGAACGCCCAACAGAGGAGGACTCAGACCATGAGGAAGAAATTGGACAAAGTGCCCATTGCCTCATAGAAAAATCAATCAAGAGACAACTCCATAACCTACATGGAGACGGAGACGACATGTTTAGGCTATTAGCTAACTCTTCATCTGTCGCTAAACAAATAGTATCACCAGATGAACCTAACCTGCAGGAAGCAATGAATAGCTCCGAGAAAAACGAGTGGCTAAAGGCTATCTTTGCTGAAATAAAGGGGTGTGTGGAGAGGAAAACATTTCAGTTTGTTCCAAAAAATTCAGCCAAACAGAATGGCCAAATTATCTCAGCGAAATTGGTACTTAAGAAAAAGTACAAATCAAATATGGAACTGGACAAATTTAAGGCTAGAGTTGTAGCAAGAGGATTTTTACAAAAGAAGGGTATTGATTTCAATGAAACAACAGCTTCTACGGCTAGATCAGCTAGTTGGAGAGTATTGATGGCATTGGCAGCCATAAATGAATGGCACATCCTGCAAGCTGACTTTATATCAGCTTACTTAGCAGGAGACTTGAAGGAAGTCATTTATATGCGACAGTTTCCTTACCTCAAAGAATTTTTTGATTCAAACCCAGATCTAAGTAAGGCATCAGGATATACAGAGGAAAGTATAATCCAACTACAAAGGCCACTGTACGGATTAAAACAATCCGGAGCGTGTTGGCAAGATAAAGTTAAATCATTAATGCATACTCGAGGGTTCAAAGCGTTGGCAGCCGACGACGCAATTTACTTTAATAAAGATAGTGGAGTAATAGTAGCGTCGTACGTTGACGACTTTCTATTAATAGGGCCTGATAAAAGTAAAATCAGTGCATTAACAAAATCCTTGAATAAATCAGTGCCACTGAATGACTTGGGAGAAGCTTCATGGTTTTTAGGAGTCAGAGTCCAAAGACCATCACCCATAGGGAGTGTGAGGTTAGGCCAAAAACAATACATCGACAGGTCAATGATAGAACTGGAATTACAGAGTCAACGGCCCGCACCAACACCTATGTCAGTTGCTAGTAGGGTAGACATGAAGAAATATAACGGAAAAGCCTCGAACACAGAGCTTTATAATTACCAGAGGTTAATAGGAAAATACAACTTTTCGGCATGTATGACCCGATCTGACACTTCACAAGCTATGTCTCAATTAGCGAGATACATGTGCAATCCTTCTCCCCATCACCACAAGCATGCGTTAAGAGTAGCCCAATATTTGTCTGGTAGTGCAAACAAGGGATTGGAGTATACCAAAGATCACAGACACGTAAATGAATTCGGGAAATATGGATTGCACTGTGCTGTGGACGCTAGCTTCGCAGATGACTTTGAATCATCTAAATCAACAACAGGCTATGTTATATTTATGGGAGGAAGCCCAGTCATTTGGAGGTCAAAACTACAGACAACAGTATCTACACTGACTTGTGAAGCCGAGTATGCAGCCATCTTCGAAGCAACAAAAGATTGCGCTTGGATAAGGACATTCCTGGAAGAACTGGGGCAAATGCCATCCGGACCCATCCCTGTCCTGGAAGACAACAACGGAGCAATCAAATGGGCTAACAGTACAGGAATCAGCTCTGGCCGAAGACATGTTCGTGTAGAGTACAACTACACCACACAGGAAGTTCGCGACAAGAACATTACCATTAGGAAAGTGGAGTCAAAATTGAACCCAGCGGACGGCTTGACTAAACCGCTTAACAATGCGGCGTTTAACGAGTTCGTTGAAAGACTTGGAATGGTAGATTGATTAATTAGCGGATTAAGGTTTAGGGGGCGTGTAAAAGTGCAAGGGAAATAATAATTGTGTAAACCTTAATCCTTGCATGTCTTATGTTAGCCCTAATAAGCGAGCGACGCTAAATGGGTCGATTTATGGGGAAAACACTCGATACTTATTTTTATGTGTAATTTTCCGTATTTTGATTTCTATACACCGAGTTAGGGTAATATAACTTCACCTTTTGAGGAAGGACTTTTATAATTTCTAATTAATGATTATGTTACACTAGTTCTGAGTTGGAAAAAGACGCCAGAGCTTACAGCTCTGGAAGCCTGAGGCTCCCAACTTCCCCAAACCAAAGAAGAGGCCTGAAATGTTGTGTAGTGACAGTGACCTGAACCAGTACCCTGCTAGTGGTGTATTTTGAACTCTGAAGAGAAAGACTAATTTCCTGGGAAGAAAGAACTTCATGAAAAAATGAGAAGAGAGGAAAGAATAGAAATGTGCGTTAGCCAATTTAATGTCAGCTTTTTATTTCTGCTAATCGTCCGTGAGTGATGACTCTGGAAGGATTCTGGGGCAGATTTCAGTAAAGAATTTAGAATCATTCATCAAGTTCGCGAGTTAATATATACTAACAGTATGTATACATGTAGTGGATATGATATACGCGCATACAACGCCGTGCGCATAAACCCTGAACTAGAACTAGCTTCACGTGACTAGTAGGACACATCTTAGATCGCAAATTTATTTATACAGTGGAGTACGCGTATTTACATGTCCCTAATTTCCGTGCAGTTTTGCTGAAAGCCGAAAACCAAAGTGGTATCATTATCTATTCTGACTTTTCGCCTTAAGATTCTGTCTGATTGACAGAGACAATACCGCCAAGATGAGTGGCCGTATGTGACTCCTTTCTGAGCCAGCCTTTGCTACCAGCTTAACCCAAATCTAAATGACTGACACATTTCTTCACAGTTCGATTCCTCGACCTCATCAAGCCCTTCTTGCCGATCCTACCAGAAGTGCAGCAGCCTGAGACGAAGGTGCCTTTCAACCAAAAGTTAATGTGGACTGGATTGACTCTGTTAATTTTTCTGGTGATGAGTCAAATGCCGCTGTACGGTATTGTATCTTCGGATACTTCAGATCCTTTGTACTGGTTACGAATGATGTTGGCGAGTAATAGAGGCACATTGATGGAGTTGGGTATCACGCCAATCATTTCCTCGGGAATGGTGTTTCAACTTCTCGCTGGGACACACTTAATTGACGTCAACCTTGACCTCAAGTCAGATCGCGAACTTTACCAGACTGCGCAGAAGCTCTTTGCCATCATTTTATCAATGGGACAGGCGACCGTGTACGTATTCACTGGCCTCTATGGGCAACCATCTGACCTCGGCGCCGGTGTTGTTTTCCTACTCATCCTCCAGCTTGTGGTCGCCGGCTTGATTGTAATTCTTCTTGATGAGCTACTTCAAAAAGGGTACGGCCTTGGAAGTGGCATATCCCTCTTCATCGCCACCAACATTTGCGAATCTATCGTATGGAAGGCATTTTCTCCAACTACCTTCAACACCGGTCGTGGGCCAGAGTTTGAAGGTGCTGTTATAGCTCTCTTACATCTCCTCTTTACTTGGCCGAACAAGCAACGCGCACTTCAAGAAGCATTTTACAGACAAAACCTTCCCAATCTAATGAATCTTCTGGCAACGCTTCTCGTATTCGCCGCGGTTATATATCTTCAAGGCTTTCGCGTTGAGATTCCAGTTAAGTCCTCTCGCCAACGAGGAGCTCGTGGAACTTTCCCGGTTCGTCTTTTTTACACCTCTAACATGCCCATAATGTTGCAGTCGGCATTGTCATCCAACGTATTCTTGATCAGTCAAATGTTGTACTCGAGGTTTTCAGATAATCTTCTCGTCAAGCTTATCGGTGTATGGGCACCCAAAGATGGTTCATCCCAGTTATTTGCTATCTCAGGACTTGCATATTATATGTCTCCTCCAATGAACTTCACGGAATCGCTTCTCGACCCTATTCATACAGCTGTTTACATCGCGTACATGCTTACTGCTTGTGCAATATTTTCAAAGACCTGGATTGAAGTTTCAGGCTCTAGTCCTCGTGATGTTGCCAAACAACTTAAGGATCAGGGACTTGTGATGGCAGGCCACAGAGAACAGAGTATGTACAAAGAGCTCAAACGTATCATTCCTACTGCGGCTGCCTTCGGCGGGGCATGTATTGGTGCGCTCTCTGTTGGTAGCGATTTACTAGGCGCTTTAGGATCTGGAACTGGTATTCTACTCGCTGTAACGTAAGTTCACTCAACTCTATGAAGGAGATCCAAACTTATGTTATTTAGAATTATTTACGGCTATTTCGAAATTGCAGCTAAAGAAGGTGATATAACCGGATTACAAGGCATGATACTGGGGTAGAGAACAAGGCTTAAGTTTTGATTCTGGAGCGACATCAGTAACATTTTTAGCGTGTTCAGGCGCTAAATGTAGAAGAGTCGTGAGCCAGGCGCTTTCCTCAACAATGATCTCGTATCTAATATAATGATCCACAGAAGCAAATTTCATAATTTGGCAATGTTGGGCTGTAAATATCTATGTTCGCATTGGAATATTTTATGATGGTCGTACTGGTACATGAACCTACGAGATGGTATCAGAGATTTACAACTACAAATCAACGCTCCGGTAACAGTATTCACATCACGCGCTACCCTCTGGATGAAGCATACAGCCTCTTCTTCCAACATTGTTCTAATTATGCCGCTCATTCTGATGGTGAGCCACGTAATGTCCTTTATCGGTACATTGCGTTCATATTCATACCTACGCATCAAAAAATCTTAATAATGAACCAACTGAATCATAATTGTACTGAGTTTACTGTGGCATGTGCCAGTAGATTAGACATTTAATGATAGATAACTAGCGGAATCTAGCATCTTTGAGTACTATTGTTAGTGTTTCTGCAGTCGTTGCAGCGCATTTTAACTCGTCCTCTGCCTCATATTCTGCAAAATACTTTGAATCTACGGTCCCATTCTCATCCCAAGGGCACAGGTTTAAAATAGGTTAACGGGCATTTCTACATGCTTATTCGACAATTTACTGATGTGGTGGGCTTTGGTGTGGAGGAAAACATGGCCGCTTCAGTCGCCTGCCACTGTGCCACTTTACTTCACCAAATGCTGCCGTGATTTCCCTTTCAAAATATAAGTATCCTTTTTGGGTAAGTAATCGAGGGTAAGTATGTGACTTTGTATGTCGGCAAAAAAAAAATAGAAACGTGTCGGCTAGTAAGGATAAATGGATGAAATAATTAAGTTACGCGGAGTACCAGTGCGCGTCAAACAAGCCGCGAAGAAAGTCATCAAGGAATTCGCGTCTTGAATTTTTAAACGTTACAGCTCTATAAAATTGCGCCCAAATCAGACCAAACCACGGCAGTACAAAGGGTCGGATAGTGCAGTGGTACACTATTTTGGTCGTTCTCCCAAGTAGAGGCTGGGTAGCTTGGACACTTGTCCCACTTGAGACAGGAAAAAGCCGGCTCAAATCCGTCAAGACCCTCATACTACTTCTCTCGCGGTGATAATATATTCGCAGGATAACGAAAGCATGCTCAGACATCCATGATTTTTTTTCGCTTTCACCAATGGAGGGTATTCATGGAAGAGGGTACATGTCATAAGGCGTTATTCTCGTAGTGGTATCTGCAAATGAAATCTGATTATAAGTGTTCCATTCGTTAATCTGAGTCATTCTGTGAAATAAATTTGTCGTCCGTAACCATACGCGTTAGAGCCTCAGGCTGCATACGCTAGAATGATTTTGAAAAAAAAGCAGTTCAAAGACTGAACTATTAGGTTTCAATCTACAAGAATAAAGATCCAATCTACTTGAAACTGGCGGTCGCTTTTTTTTAGAATCATATTAGCGTATGCAGCCTGAGGCTATGATGCCTATGAATACGGACAACATGTACATTTCACAAAATGACTCAACTTGACGTATGGAACACTATACCCGGATTTCGTTTGCAGTTACCACTACAAGGATAGTGCCTTATGACATGTACCCTCTTCTTTGAATACCCACCACAGGGAAAAGCGAAAAAAACTCATGGATATCTGAGCATGCTTTCGTCATCCTGCGAATACATTATTACTGGGAGGGAAATGGTGTGAGGGTCTTGAGGGATTCGGACCGACTTTCTTCTATCACAGGTGGTACGCAACTCATAACACTGCCCTTTCAACCCTCAGCTGTTTATGTCTGCTGCAGGGACATAAGACTCTTTCTGATAGCAATTCCATCTCACTCATGTCGAATCTGCCTCCCCGCCCCCCTTCCCACCCCCCTCCACCCCTACACGCCTCCGCCACGAATGGTGGAGAGGGGTCGCTGACAGAGATGCTACTGTCAACTACCTCCGCCGCTGACACCAGGAACCATGAAGCTACGCTTATGTTCCAGAATATTGCATCCGTCTTGGATGACGCGCTAGACGAATATAGCTCCCTTCCCCAACATCTCCAAAAGTCTTTTCGAAAATTTGTCGCTGATCTTAGTTCCGTTGCCCGTCGACATTTCGAATGTCACGTCAGAGGCTCACAAAGGCCTCCTATTCCCTACTCTGCCACCAGTACTGTACAAGCTTCCTTCGTTCAGCCTGTAAAGAAAAAATGCGCCAATGATAGCCATCCCAAATACCCTAAAGCTTATGCCACTATAGCTATGACCCCTGCCACAAAGCAGCACTCTCAGGCACCTCCAAAACCAGTAGCGGCTCAAGCTCATTCTAGACCTAAGGCACAGGCAAAAAGTAAGCCTGAAGATAATCGTCTCCTAGTTCGGGTCGGTCAAGGTCATCCAGCTCTAGGCTCTTCGCCATATGCCATAATGCTCCAACTTAATGCCTTTCTACAGGAGAAACTGGTCCGGGAGATACAAATCATCAAAACCGGATTTGCCATCTGTCCCGTATCTGTAGAAGCCCAGGAAAAATTGACTGCTCGAATGGGCGAAATTGAATCCTCTCTATCATGTCAAGGCCAATGCAAGGTCGAAAAACCTGGACAACACGTAGCATATCGGCTCTCCGGTGTACCTCGCTCTTATACCGTTTTTAACGGAAGTACAGTAGAGAGGAAAGAAATTACTGTATCTATTGTGGCAGATGCCCTCACAGATCTAACGAATGTTCCCCCCATAAATGTCCTCGAGTCCCGAGGCTCCGAGAGCTCCGATTTCTCCCCTGTGAAGAATTGGATTGTTCTTTACCCCAAAGGCCCAACCTTGTCTAAGGTCCTTCCATTATTCGGGGCTCGCATTCCAGCAAAAATGCTGCCTCCAAGACTAAGGACACCGCAATGTGGAAAATGTTTTGGTTGGCATAACGAGCGAGCATGTTCACGTTTCCCCCGCTGCAGAATCTGCTCGTCAACAAAGCACTTAGAAAGTGGTCATGTGTCATGCGATCCCAGCAGGAACCACTTATGTCCTCCGAAGTGTGTTAATTGCCATGGTCCGCATCCGGCTGATTCTCTTTGTAGGAATAAGTTGTCAGCCGATCACAGCAAATGGATAATCATGTGATCTACAATTTAGCGTGTGATCTACTATTTACCGACAGCGCACTGCACCTACAAATTGAAATCACCCCTTGACGATCTTCTCCTTTGTTTCATAGTTTTATCATGTATATATTTATCTACAGAAGGCTGGTCATTCTTAGTTCCATAAGTAGGAGGTACTTCCCCACACTTTAGAAGGAGATACGATATATATTTATTAAATTGCACTCACATTCATATCACGTGATTCCACCTTGAAGTTTAACCAACACTCTTGAATGTCTGGTCCGACCTAGAAAAGACAACACAATGCCTACAAGGTCACAACTTTCCGAGATTAGGAAAGCTGCAGCCGCGGCTTGGCTTCGCTTGAAAGCAGCCCACTGTGGAATCATGAATGTTCAAGCCGTGACAGCTGCTTCAGCCAACAACGAAGCAATTCAGTCTCGCCCTCAAACCCCACCCACTGTAAGAGGTCTTTTTGGAGAGATATCCTCAAAAATAGGTGGAAAATATGCGGTTTTGGCTCAAGAGAACTGTCAGGATAACTCGACTCCAATGAATGAGGATTGAAAATTCTACGATAAAAATTATCTCTATTAATGTTGGCCGCTCTTCATCTGCGCACCAAATCGCTCTTCAAACTGCGTTTACCTCTCACGTAGATATCTTGCTGGTTCAAGAACCTTACATCTCCAGAAATACAGATCGGAGAATTACTTGCAAACACCCTTCTTTCGAATGCTTCACCCCAGTCAATAACTGGACCATCCGACCCCATGTACTAACCTACACAAGGAAGGATACTAATTTTACATTCGCCCAAGATCGTCCTAACTCTACTTCAGAGCAGGGTAAAGAGGACGTTTTATTCCTTACTGTCAAAGGCCCCGATAGGCTCTGAATACAGATAATAAATGTTTACAATGCCCCCCCTGGAGCTACTAATCCGGGAGCCGGTGTTTCTTTTCTCCTGTTACTTGCACACACTCATTTTCCTTCAAAGAGAATTCTGGCAGAAGACCTCAATCTTCACCATGAAAATTGGAATCCGTCATATCATGGCTCTCCTTCACCAAAGGCATCGGATTTAATTCGCTGGCTCGAAGATAATGACCTTTTTCTTCTCTCTGAGGTTGATGTGCCGACTCACAACCACGGGAATGTGTTAGACCTCTGTTTTGCCTCCAGCTCAGTAATCGCAGGAGATGCTGCTGCCACAGTTCAACCGGATCTTGATGTTAGCTCAGACCACCTGCCTCTACTTATCAAAATTCCTTGCCAAGTACGAAGCTAACCTCCCGCCTCTAGACTCCGTTTCGCAACGATTCGTAATGAAACTTTCCTTTCACTGCTACACGTTAATTTAGCCCATTTAACTTTGCTGACTGCAAAATCTAACGCTAATCTGGATAAGAGAGCAGACGAACTCAGTCAGATCCTTTTAAGCTGTTACTCAGGCTCGGCTAAACGATCTCTTCCACATAATAAAGGGCAGCCTTGGTGGAACCAGAGCTGTAGAGAAGCAAGAAAGATATGCAAAGAAAAATCCCGTGCCGGCAGTGTTTCGAAAGACGATAGAAAAGCTTTCCGCAAAGTTGTCAGCCAAGCAAAAACTCAGTTCTTTCAAAAAATAACTGACCAAGCAGCTAACCCAAAGGATGTCTTCAATATAGTAAAGTGGCACAAGTCAAAGGGAGACTTTCGAACCCCCCCACTTATAGATCCTCATTCCCCAGACTCGCCACCGGCCCAAAATGTTGAGGAAAAGAGACCTACTGGCAAGAAATCTCCTATGCAATCAATCAGAGGCAGAAGATATACCTCTATCTGCTCCTTCTGTACCAAGAGCTGCTCTCCCCTTCCCTGGGCTTACTTCATCTGAAATTTCAAGAGCTATCCTCGGAGCTGGTAATACTACGCCTGGAAAAGATCAAGTTCCAACAGCAATCCTATGTCTAGCTTGGCCTCTTATCTCAGAATTAATTCTAGACTTTTTTCAAGCCTGCATTGACACTGGATACCATCCGAAATGCTTTCAGACTGCTATTGTAGCCATAATTGAGAAACCTAACAAGCTAGACATGACTTCCCCTAGATCCTACAGACCTATCGCGCTCCTATCTGTACTGGGCAAGGGGCTTGAGAGGCTGGTGGCAAAGCGAGTGTCCTGGGTAGCCATTAAATATAAAGTGCTTGCCCGACAACAGTTCGGAGCTCTACCTCTTCGATCTAGTGTTGACCTCACAACCTCGCTAACTCATCATATCAAGACCGCACTAGCAAAAGGCATGACAGCCACAATGGCAACGCTTGATATTAAGGGGGCCTTCGATTCCGTCCTTCCAGGTAGGCTCGTCAGACGTCTCAGAGAACAAGGCTGGCCTTCAGAGCTTTGTAATTGGGTTTCTTCATTTGCGACTGAACGCGAAGTGTGCCTCCGAATTGATGGGGAGATCGGTGAGCCAAGACCGATAAATTGTGGACTTCCTCAAGGCTCACCAGTCTCCCCAATACTATTTATGTTTTACATTTCTCCTCTCTTCAAGTTAGAAGGTTTAAGAAAAGCTTTTGGATATGCAGACGACTTTGCAATCCTTAATGTATCAACAACTTTGAATGAAAATGTGGAAGCAATAAGAGTTGCAATTAACCAGGCGCTAACCTGGGGTGACACTGAAGGCGTAACCTTCGATCCAGGAAAATCAGAACTACTACATTTTTCCAGAAAATACAGGGACAGGGATATTAGCCCTTCAGTTCACACAAACAGCTTTTCCATTTCAGAGAATAATCAAAGGCCATATCTGAGATGGCTAGGAGTGCACTTCGATAGAAAGCTCACATTTAAATATCATGTGCAAATACAGGCCGCCAAAGCCTTAAAAGTAGCTCAAGCTCTTCGATGTCTGGGCAATACTTTACGAGGAGTGTCTCCTAAACTCTCTAGACAGGATGCTTTTGCTTGTGTCCTACCAATTGTTCACTACGGAGCTGAGACTTGGTGGCCAGGTAAATCTAGAACCCAAAAAGGTAAAACCGTGTGCAACAGAGTAGGCACACACCTCAAGGTAATAGACAAAGTATACCTAGCTATTGCAAGGGCAATCCTCCCAGTCTTTCGCACCACCCCTTCCATATCTCTTTTAAGAGAGACTGGACTCTTACCTGCCGAGGTCACCCTCGACAATATAGCTCAAAGAGCAGCCGTACGCACACGTTGCCTTGATCCTCGTCATCCTCTGACTCAACGGGGCATAGCCTCACTAACACAGCCCATATTATCTCGATTTTCTAGGGCATACAGTAGTATTCCAGAATCAGAGTACTTTGACCCTTTGATAAATCCTCCCTGGGTAACTGAGGAGGCCAAGCAGGACTCACTCATTCGAATCGGGGGTCCAACAAGTTCAATAGAAACAAGAGCTCAAAGGTTTAAAAATTTTCTAAACAGCCTTCCTAGAAATGATATCCAAATATACTCAGACGGTTCGAAGCTCTGCGACGGTAACTCCGGAGGTGGGTATGTGTCACAATTGTGTCCGGCAAAATTGTTAGGCGGGTCGGGGTGATTTCGGTTACGCGGTTCGCTAGGGGCGGAGGGGGGTAGACGCGGTTTCGGGAGGACGCGGGGACGACAAGTGGGATGAGGATAGTGCAGATGCTAGTGGAGGCTAGCGGGCACGACGGGTAGTTCAAGGGTTTAGATTTTGACAGAAGACAAAGCGTGAGAAGCCTAATACCCAGCGCTCCTACTAACTATATACATCGCTCATTGTCATGACTCAGAATATACAAATAAGACTAGCCGTATCAGGTGTGAGAGAACGCGAAACCTGGGGGTGTGCTGATCAGTGAAGACATGAACGAAACGTAGAGATTATTCCCACTCGAGCAAGACAAGATTAAACCAAACTTAGATCAAACAGTAACAGTAACAATTATCCTCTTTCATGACATCTGAGAAACAGTCTTCTTACATTACCCCCTCCCTTTTCAAGATGCGAGCTCCTGCGAGCGTGGTGCATCTGGGTAGGATTCATGGAATTCTTGAACTAATTCCCGGCAGCCGTCGAGGTGCTCGTGTGGTTCCCAGGTAGTATCGTTGTCACCAGTCCACCGGACAAGATATTGTAGTTTTCTTCGGCGGATTCTAGAATCTATGACACTTTCTACTTCATGGACTTCGTGTCCTGATGGGGATTTCTCAAGTGGCTCTGGTGGTGATGTATGTTGCGAAGGGTAGCCCGTGTAAGCCGGTCGAAGTAAACTGACATGGAAGTTGTTATAGATTCGAAGCTGAAATGGAAGGTCAAGCTTGGCAACAAGAGGGCTTTTCATTTTAGTTATACGCCAAGGACCTGCTCGTACGTGATCTAATTTTTTCGTCGGTCTCGAGAGAGCCAAATTTTTTAACGAAAGAAAGACACGATCACCTACTTGATATCGAGGAGCTGGGAGTCGGTTCTCATTTGCATGTGATGCCTGAAAGGCTTGTGCCATAGTGATCTGTTCAGAGCATTGAGTGGCCAGCGACTTCATTCGATTTATGAAATCCGGGGTATTGCGTACTTCGGGTGAATTAGATTCGGGCCGAAAATCTAAACGAGGGTGGTGACCAAAAGAAGCGAAGAATGGAGAGACTCCTGTAGATGCGTTTACATGATTATTACAGCAAAACTCGGCTATGGGTAGATGTTTGACCCAGTCATCTTGGTGATAGTTAACATAGTGGCGTAGGTATACTTCTAGAGATTTGTTTGCGCGCTCCGTTTGTCCATCCGTTTCAGGGTGGTACGAAGTTGATAATTTATGGGTGATTTGTAGATGCGCGCAGATTTCTTTCCAGGTACTATCAATGAATGCTCTCCCTTGATCAGAGACGAGAGAGTCAGGAAGACCTGCGAAGCGAATAATATGTGATAGAAAAGCTTCAGCTGTATCTTGTGCTGATGGCCTTTCTAGGGGTATGATCCACACTCGTTTAGTCAAACGGTCTACCACTTGTAAAATGAAGAGATATGAAAAATTTCGGATTTTACATATTGGTAGAGGCCCTGCGAAGTCAAGCGTAAGATGGCAAAAAGCTGCTTGAGGGGCGGGCAGTGGTTGTAGGAATCCGTGAGGTTTTTTGTGTCGAGGGATTATTTCTCTGACAGGCCTCGCAGCCTCGAGCGTATTTTTTTGAGTCTTTGTGACAATTGGGCCACCAATATCTTCGTGAGATCATGCAGTAGAGGGCAGCAGCTCCGCGATGTCCGTACAAGGGAGAGTCATGTAACTGTTTTAACATTAGTTCGCGAAGAGCTTCGGGTACATACTCCTTATTGTTAATGATGAAAGAGTGTTCCGTGGCCTTGCAGCTTGCTAGTTGAATGTCTGAACGGGTCGCTTTGGGCGACATAAGCGCAGATCGAATCTCCTGACAAAACTTGTCATTTTTACAATGTTCCTTCCAATTCTCCAGGGATATTTCCGTTGATGTAGCAGGATCTTGCGGATCAGTTTGTGTTATAGGTTCGGTGTCAAGGGGTCGAAGGATTTGAGATGGCTTGAGGAGAGTTTGGTATTGGTGTTTGTTTCGATCGTCCTCATTATCAATTGGTTTGTTTCCACTGATCCGGGTTAAGGCATCAGGCTTTGCTCCTAGCTTTCCAGGTCTGAAAACAATCTTGAAATCATAGTCAGACAGAAGTTCGTTCCAGCGGACTTGTCGTCGGTTGAGTATTTTTGTTGTAGTAAATTGTTCGAGATTTTTATGGTCTGTAAGGATAAGGGTGGAAGAATCTACAGAGCCGAGCTCTGCTGTCCATGTTTCGAATGCATGGACTATAGCCAGAAGTTCTTTGTCAAAAATCTCGTAATTACACTCCGCTGGTAAGATTTTTTTTGACATAAATGCTACTGGTCGGAGGATTCCAGAGTCGTCGTATTGTGAGAGAACCGCGGCTGTAACATAGTCCGAGGCGTCCGTTTCTAGTATTGTCTGGCGAGAGGGGTCGAAGTGAGCTAGCATACCTCCATCCTTAAAGGCATGTTTTATTTGCAAGAACGATGATTTGCAAAGATCATTCCAAGAAAAGGGGGTTTCCTTCTTGGTTAGGTTGGTTAGTGGGGCTGCTATGCGTGAAAATTCGGGGATAAATCGTCTGTAAAAGTTTGCAAACCCAAGGAATCCTTGGACATCACGCACCGAGCGAGGGGTTGGCCATTCCTGTATACAAGCGACCTTTTTAGGGTCCATGTGGATTCCTTTTGTTGATACAATTAGGCCAAGGTAAGTGACTTGTGTTGTCTCAAAATCACACTTGGAGATGTCTGCTTGTAGGCCGTGTTCGCGTAATCGCTGCAGGATAGTTTTGACGTGTCTGCGGTGTTCCTCTAGGCTGCTTGAGTAGATTAAAATGTCGTCCATGTACGCAGTACAGAACTGATCTAGGAGTCCTCGTAGGGCGTGGTTAATATATGCTTGGAACGAAGCTGGACCGTTACGAAGGCTGAAAGGTAAAACCAGGGGTTCAAAAAGGCCATATCGACAGGTGAATGCCGCCTTCCATTCGTCTCCTTCTTTAATTCTTAGTTTATCAAAAGCCGATATCACATCAAGCTTGGTGTAGTATTTAGCTCGGGAGAGCTGATTTAGAGTTTCTGAAATTAAGGGGAGTGCGTGACGATTCTTTACAGAGATAGCGTTTAAGCCTCGATAATCGATACAAAAACGTAGATCACCATTGGATTTCTTGACAAAAAGTACGGGCGCTGCGGCAGGAGATCGGGAGACGCGAATGAAACCTTTTGCCAATTCTTGGTCGAGATACTTGCGTAAAGCTTCGAGCTCGTGCCGATTCATGGAGTATGGGCGTGAGACGGGCGGTTGCTTCCCAGGTTGAAGGTCGATGGTGTGGTCCCAGGGTCGGTGTGGGGGAAGGAGATTTGCCTGTTTTCGGTCGAACACGTCAAGAAAATCATGGTAATGAGAAGGTAGGAAATCTCTGGGGTTTGCATCTCTAGGGATGACCATTGTGGCGTTCATAACACGTAAGCTAGGTAATCGCTGTGGTAAGTCGTCGAATATCATATCGAGGTCGCGGAGACTCAGAGCAAAGTGAGTGGTTCCGGGTTCTTGGATAGCTGCAACGAAAACCTCAGGAGAGATTGGGCGAATTTTAGGTTGAGCTTTGATATTTGAGAGGCTAAGAGGAGGGGAGTTTTTTGCTGCTTTTTCCGTCGACTGGAGTGCCTGCCGACTCGAGTTGTGATAAGTTATGGTGGTTTCGAAATTGCAACATAAAGATTCGAGGCAAGGCTCCCCAAAAGTTATGGTATTTTCTTTCCAGTTAATATATGGGGAATGTTTTTCTAGCCACGGTAAACCTAAGACGAGGTCATATTTACATGGATAGGTGACATATGCAGGTAAATTTTCTTGGTGTCTTCCGATGGAGAAAGAGAAATTAGCTTGGTGGGTGATTTGGGCTCCTTGTTTACCTTCAAATCCGATGACAGCTAGTGGTTTTTCTAATTTTTTTGATGGGAGGAGCAGACGATGACAGAGAGATTGGGAGACAAAAGCAAACCCTGAGGCGCCGGTATCGATGAGAGCAACAAGAGTTTCATTTCCTATCTTTACTTTTATGTACATATGACGGGAAGAAAACAACTCCATTACCTCACTATGTCCTACCGTAAGAGACTCCAACACGCGACTTATTGCTGGAGTTCCTCTTTTAAATCATCTCCCTGGTGTTTAACCTCTTCGGGCGCAGCAAAAGCTATGGTTCGTGATTCAGGCGTACACTCGTTCACTGTGTGGCCTGACTTGTTGCACCGAACGCATCTGCCTAGCGTTCGACGTGCATCTTTCGCCTGTTGAGTTAGACGACCATTGGGTAGCTTTTGCCGCGAGATCGCGTCGAGGTCCATGGCTGAACCGCCTTGTGAAACCTTCAAGGCTGGCCGTGATGCTGGTGCGGTCTGAAAGAGTGATGTTTGAGGTATTGATGCTTGGGGTGGAGTGAGTGGAAGTGTTGGTGTGGCAAATGGGGGTCTGTAGGGGGCCTGAGAGGGAGAGCCTCCCGGTGATGAGCGAATAGATTGATTTACCGCATCTTTTCCACGCAAATAGGTGACGAACGCATGGTACTCCGAGGGGGCATCCGAGACTGCGTTCAGGAGAGTGCGTAGCTATCTCGAGAGGCGCCGATGTAGCATCTTTTTCCAGTGTGATTTATCGAAGTCACTGTAGGCCGAATCTGCCATGTTATCTTCAAATATAGTTATGAAGTCATGAAACTTCATATTTCTCTGGTATAAAGATTCTACGACTTGCGTTGCCTGATCTTCGCGTGCTGGATCTTGGCAACGTTGCTTCAGGGTCGAGACGAACTGCGACAAGGTAGTAATTTCTTCGGGAATTGATGTATCTTCCAAGCACCTGAAAGAAGATCGCATTTTTGATATAGCTCCGGGGCCAAGACATTGATAGGCAAAGTAGACTTTGGCCTTCTCCGAAAGGAATTGTGCTGGTTGACTCTTGATCTGGTTCATTAGTTGTGAACAGAAAGATCGCAAGGATGATGCTTGTCCGTCGTATGGGGTGATAGGCGGGGCGGAAATGCAGAAAGATGGGGGTGGCTGTAGGTCAAGAACAGGTCGAGAGCTAGGAATATTTACAGGAGGCGCCTGAGGTTGGGATATACTTGAGATTTGTGCCTCATAAAGACGGCTTACCCTTACTGGATCCATTTCAATTGCAGCATTCCATGTTTCAGGTGAGCTTAAGAGATAGGGAATATTCCACAGGTTTGGTGGTAGCATACGAAGCTGGGATGGTAGTGCTTGTGGCGGAGTTCTTGGTGATTGTGGTGCGTGGGTTTGGGCGGTGTCCATGTCTGCCTCATTGTCAGAGGGGAGTGGGGGCTGAAAAGAGTTGCTGGATGTGGGTTGTTGGTTAAAGAAATTCATAATTGAATATTTTTTGGACGCTTTGTAATGTCACAATTGTGTCCGGCACAATTGTTAGGCAGGTCGGGGTGATTTCGGTTACGCGGTTCGCTAGGGGCGGAGGGGGGCAGACGCGGTTTCGGGAGGACGCGGGGACGACAAGTGGGATGAGGATAGTGCGGATGCTAGTGGAGGCTAGCGGGCACGACAGGTAGTTCAAGGGTTTAGATTTTGACAGAAGACAAAGCGTGAGAAGCCTAATACCCAGCGCTCCTACTAACTATATACATCGCTCATTGTCATGACTCAGAATATACAAATAAGACTAGCCGTATCAGGTGTGAGAGAACGCGAAACCTGGGGGTGTGCTGATCAGTGAAGACATGAACGAAACGAAGAGATTATTCCCACTCGAGCAAGACAAGATTAAACCAAACTTAGATCAAACAGTAACAGTAACAATTATCCTCTTTCATGACATCTGAGAAACAGTCTTCTTACAGTATGTTATCTTCCAATTTGGGATCCGAGTATGTTCAGAAGCCTTCCCTCTCGGAAAATTTAGGGATTCATACGATGCAGAAGCTCACGCAGCACTCAGGGGGATTCGTGCAGTCATTTCACTTCCCTCAGCTCGGTTTGCAGTTTGTGCATGGTTATTCATAGATAATACAGATGTCGCCAGAAAATTGTCGACAAAATCAACCCCAAAGTCCTTCCAATCAGTATTTCTAGACTTTATGGAAACAGCAAAATCCTGGAAAACTAGAACGCGGCTCCCTCATACCCAAGAGGGTCAAATAAATATACGCTGGGTTCCTGGCCATGCAGGAATTGAAGGTAATGAAATAGCCGACTTTGAGGCAAGAAGAAGAGCAGCCATGCCGTTCATAGACTCAGCCAAACATTCTTTCACATCATTATTACAATGGCACGCTGAACAGATGAGCCAAGCCCGAGATAGTTGGTGGAACAGAAATATTCCGAATTCATACGCATGACTGGGAATTAAGACTGCCCCTTACTTTCCCAAAGAACTTCTCTTAGGACGAAAAGCTCTGGGTCAACTGATTGCAGCCAGAACCAGTCACGGAGACTTTGCCGCCTACCACATTCGTTTTGGTCACGAAGAAGCTAGATTGAACTGCCTCTGCGGGTCACCTAAAACCCCCACGCATTTCCTATTTTGTCGGATTCTCCGCCGTCGAAGAGGTCGCCTAGTTGGGCCTATAAGCCGTCTCCTTCCGAGTCTACTTGGTACACCTGAAGGTGCCAAGATTCTAACAGAATGGCTGGATCAGTCTCGATTTTTCGAGAAAATTTGCCCTCGTTGAGGTATTTTCTTTTGTCTTGATTTGTTTTACGTTATTTCGCTTACCGCGCGATCGGGGGGCTCTGGAAGGAAAGACAGAGTGGAAGAGGAAGTTGGATTGATTACCAGCAACGAGTAATGGGGAGGACTCATACATAACTTTTGCTTTCGAGCACAAATCTCTTTTGTCTGCAGTTTCATATAACGCGGCACAGCAATGTATTTACTCCTAGACTTAGATAAGTCCCAAACTCTAGGGCTTCGGCTCTAGCGTCCTTTGTCCCGAACGGGATAGATATCACGTGTTCTGGGGCACATGATTATCACCCCAGACGTTAAATAAAATCATCATCATCTACAGGGGGACACTCTCGTTACTCGAACTGTTATTCAGCTTAATAGCTTTGACAGAGCCCTCATTATCCATCATCCCTATATCCACCGTCCTTCTCCCCCGTATACACCGATCCAAACTCCCCGTACGGCGCAATGGCTTCCACCAACGCAACGTTTCCCTCAACGCCTGCCAACTCAGGCGAAGGACTCCATCCAAGTCTTCGTGGCATTGCTGCCGCCATGGAAGAAGCGGAACGCCAAAGAAAGCAAAGAATGGGCCTGGCCCAGGAATTTCTAGGAACCATCGACGCCTGGGCTAAAACCAAGGCAGGTACGGAAGAAGCGTCGTTGTTGGCGCCGTTCATTGAAAGGATAGCACCCATCGTAACCGCGTTTGCGATTGGCAATGCACAAATCTCCGAATCACCCTGTAAGAATCCTAACCCTAGAACGAACACGGTAACAACAGCTGGGCCTAGGGCTACAAAGCCGACCGAGGCGCCAAACCTCGCCCTCCCCAAAAAGCCGCAGGAGGCCAAGTCTCCGTGGGTCACAATAGCCAGGAAAGCGGCAAAACTCCCACCACCACCCGCCGCCACGACAATCCGCAAGCCTGCTATACAGAAAAAGCCGGCTATACAAGAAATGCCAAAAGAAGACAGACGCCTTTTTCTTCGGCTAGGTCCAGAACACGAGTGGCGCAAGCTGTCACCTGTCACAATAAAGAAAATCGTAACCGAGAGAGCTGGGGTCGCACACTCAGCAATCATAGCGATGACACAAGTTAGGTCAGGCCTAGCAATCGAATGTGCGTCAGACGCACTCAGACATGCAATACTGAGTGTAGGCCCTTCTTTTCAAAAAGAGAACATGACAATAGAGCCTGCGTCAGACTGGACCTCGGTTATTGTCCCGCACGTACCCTTATTCATCCGAACAATGGATGCTAGATTAGAGGTTACAAGTGATATGGTGAAAAAAGAATGCCAGGCAGTCTGTGGGATCACGCCCATACAGGTGCGCCCTAATGATGTCAAACTAGGGCAGTATTCCACTAGCTGGATCATACACTTCAAAACGGTACCAGCAAACCTAAAATTCAGACTCTTCGACGAAAGCGGCCCGGCGATGCCATTCTCCCGTCGTCGCCCTATTGAACAGTGCCAGCGATGCTGGGGTTATCACTCGACTAGAACATGCGTCAAAGGACAGCGATGCGAGAAATGCTCGGGGACGCATGAGAAGATAGCGTGCACTGCCAACCTCCCCAAGTGCGCCAATTGTGCCGGACCGCACGAAGCCACCAACTTGGACTGTATGGCCCGACCAAGCCGACAGCATGGTCAAGTAACGCCTCGCACACCGGCTGAGTTACGAATAATTCGAGAACGTGGTCACCGAGATTTTAAAGCGGCGATTGCTAAATCCGAAGTGAAAGGTAAAGTCTCTGAGGCCACTAACACTTCAGCAGAAAAAGGTATGACTCCTGAGGTCATAAGCATACCGGAAGAAGAGATGCGTGATAATGAGTAGGACACCAAACTCACATAACTTCTACGAAAAGCTAGACACCCTTCTATTTCACCAAGTGAACGTTGGAAAGGGTGGATCAAACATGGATATAGCCCTCCAACAGGCATGGGATGCAAAAGTACATGTAGTCATGATACAAGAACCTTGGACCATGCGGAAAAACGGAGAATTCATTACGAAAAGCCACACGGGCTTCGATAGTTTCATACCCTTCGGAAATACGACACCGAGAGTACGCCCACGCGCTATTACCTATGTGCGAAAAGGACTCCGCGCAACTCAAGTCAGTCCCTCCGCATCTGGCCAAACGCTGGACTACTGTTTCGTGCAGGTTAACGGACTCACTTTTGTAAACGTCTACCGTGCCCCAGGCCACAGTGGGACCTTAGAACCTTTACTAAAGTGGAAGCCCTTAGGCCCCTCAGTAGTGGGAGGCGACTTTAACTCCGTTTCCCAGCATTGGCAACCACTCACCGAGCGTCAATACGGAAATGGTGATCTCATCATGGAATGGGCACGGGAAAATAATATGCATCTAGTAAGTATCGTAGGAGATAGTACTCACCGAGATGGCAATGTTCTAGATCTTACCTGGAGTAACACAACTGCATTCGCATCAGTATCAAGCCTCCATCACTGCACATCAGATCACTCAACAATTGAAGGTTCAGTTGACATACCTGGTAACTCTGATCTATCCGGAATTCCAAGATTAATCCGCGTGAAAGACAGCGATTTACAAGAGTACGCTCGGTGCGTTAAGCAGTGGGTAAGACAGGGCCCCCTGAATAGCCCAACCGACATAGAAAACTACACGAGGAGTTTAATCCAAGTACTTCAAGACGCAGTCAGACATGTAGGGCGGACACCTGCAGTAGGCAGAGGAAGAACAGCACCATGGTGGGATGACAACTGCAAAAATCGTCAGATCAACTATAGGACAGCTAAGAGAACATCGGAAAACGTAACAGGCGCACGAAGGGTATTCCGAGCCGCTGTGAAAGCAGCAAAACGTGAATACTGGACAAAGCAAGTTGAAGCGATCGAGACGGAAGCACAAGCGTTCAAACTGATGAGATGGGCCAAACCAAGGTCTGCAAAAGATCCGCCTCCTCTCCAGATATCTCCAAACCAGTGGCTCTCAGACCCACTTCAGCGGACGACTGCACTACGAGACTCTCTCCTGGCAAGATTCAGTGCGAGAAATGATATAAGCTCATGGGAAGAAAGCCAGCCTGAGCGCATTCCATGGGACAAAGAAATTTCACTGGAAGACGCTACAGCAGCAACCATTGGAAGCAAAGAGACTGCTCCGGGCCACGACAAAATTACCCTCCGACTCTTAAAAGCCTGTTGGAGCACGATAGGTACGCTTGTCAGGGACCTCTTTCAGGCATGTCTCGACTTGGAATACTATCAGACACCATTTAAGATAGCCGAAGTTGTTCTACTCCCAAAGACAGGACGCGATCTCTCTAGTCCAAAGGGATGGCGACCCATCTCTCTACTCTCTAGCTTAGGCAAAGGACTAGAACGACTTGTAGCAAAAAGAATGTCGTGGCTGGCAATAAAGTACGAAGCAGTTCCAGCACAACTATTCGGCGCACTTCCAGGACGCTCAGCAGTCGATTTGGTATCCTGTGTTATACACGATGCTGAAGCGGCAATGAGGTCTAACAAAGTGACAGCGATGGTTACGCTAGATGTCTAAGGGGCATTCGACGCGGTACTACACAACCGACTACTTTCACGCATGCGCGGACAAGGCTGGCCTCGTTCACTTTGCCACTGGGTAGAATCGTTCCTAGCGCGTCGAAGGGTACTGGTAAGATACAAGGAAGATGTTACTGACGAAAAGTATGTAGAATGCGGAGTCCCACAAGGATCACCTCTCTCGCCACTACTGTTCATGCTATACATTGCAACACTCTTCAGTGATGGCGCGCCAGACTGTAGATTCGGGTACGCAGACGACATTGCCATCATCAGTATCGGCAAAAACGCCTGCGAAGCTGTAGAGGCAGTTCAAAAAGAAGTAGATACAATAACCCAACTGGCTCTGAGACATATGATAAATTTTGACCCTTCCAAGTCAGAGCTTCTTGTTTTCGGTGGAGGACCAAAGAAGAAATTAGATTCATCCCAACTCGCAGTAAGAGTTGGTGAACAGACAATAATGGCTTCTGAACACATTCGATGGTTAGGAGTATGGCTAGATACTCAATTGACATTTAGGCAACATGTTCAGAAGTGGTGCAGCAAAGCACAACGACTAGCGCAATTTTTACGTAATATCAATAGAGTACAGCGAGGTGCAGCTCCGGGAGCTCTAATCCAAGCAGTGAACGCATGCGTAGTAAGCACAGCAACCTACGGTGCTGAAGCCTGGTGGCCGGGACTGTCTCGTATCACGACGGTAAAAGAGAAGAAAGTAAGCACTGGGGTCGGTTGGCACCTCAAACAATTAGATCACGCAATCCTGACAGCAATCCGAGCCGCACTACCAGTATGGCGAACAACACCAAACAAGGTGCTCCACCGGGAATCGGGAATTCTACCCGCCGAGATACTTTTGCAACACCGTCAGCTTCGAAGTCTAGCCAGAATCCGCCGGCTGGATAGCCGTCACCCATTGTCAGCAAGGGCTTTCGAAACACCTAAGCAAACAATAAAACGTCTGAAACTGCGTGAGGGGCAAAAGGAACGCATCTTCAAAGTTCCTGAGCGATATCACACACGCCTTCAGAATGGAAACCTAAACCTGCCAGCATCAGAAGGGCCCGGGCAGCTTTATAGACCTAGAAACGCAGAGGCGACAGACAGAGTCAAGCGTGACAAGAAGAAAGAGGCCAGGCAGATTAAAAGGTGGCTAAGTGACCTACCAGAAGAAACGCTCTGTGTCTACTCAGACGGCTCATCGACTGGACCAGCTCACTCAGCATATGGCTACGCCATCTACAAAAACAGAATGCTCATTGCAAGCGGTGGAAAATTTATCCCTGGAGCTGAAGTCTTTGATGCAGAAATCACCGGGGCCTTACAAGGCCTAGAGACAGCATTAGAAATCGGAGACAGAGCAGATATCAAGGTGCTCCTTGATAACGAGGAGGCAGTCAGTGCTCTCAGGAGCGGCATATCAAACTCCTCGCAAAGTAAAGTAAAACAATTTTCAGAACTATGTAAGGCTCGACCCGCGGTCGAGGTCCGCTGGATCCCGGGACATTGCGGTATTATAGGGAACGAAAAGTCTGATGCGCTAGCTAAAGCAGCATTGGCACCAATAAATATGGCTCACAACAGTTTGATCTCTGAAACGGTAAGTAGCGAACACCATGTCCTACTAACATTTGCGACACTTAAACGGCAAGTCACAATACGTTTACAGGACCTATCGGAAAAATGGTGGCGCAAAAATAGACCACTTAGGTACGAAGAACTGGATCTAACAATGCGACGAAAACGGCCCCCGGAGTTAGCACTCCCACAATGGGCATACCACCGCCTAATAGCAGCACGGACTGGACATGGTGACTTCGCGAGTTATCACAGACGGTTCAAACACGAAAACGAAGAAATGCGGTGCAAGTGCGGACGAGAGAAACGGCCATGGCATTTTGCCGAATGTCGCCCGGCTGTCCAGAAATGGCGGTCAAGCGCCAAGGAAAACAAACCTATAATCAGAGATATGATAGGAGAAGACGGATGGCGTACCTTTTTGCGCTTCCTAACTGTAACAAAGTGTTACAGAAAGAACGATATTTAAGCAGGAGTATTGAATTACGACTGAAGCCTCTCTGCGCTTTGTTTTATGTTAGTGTTCAATATTAGATAGCGCGGGGAATAAGGTGCAGTGCAGGGCACTAGCTCCTTAGATATGGTGTTTTTATCTGTTTCCATGGTTCATAAGAACTATTCATGTAGGTAGCGAAGTTAGATCTGGACTACCCGTGCCATGCCTCCTAGGTGCTGGGCTTGCGCCTGACCACGTTAAAAGTATCAAATCAAATCATCACAGGTGGGGATCATCGTTAGAATCGAATCTCACACCTGATCTACATCTCATTATCACTACACCACATTATTGTGGTAGTTTAGATATAAAGTGAGAAGCACCACAACAAATATACTCACTACGCATCCTCCCTCCCCGTATTCACCGACACAGACCATCCAGACGGCGCAATGGCTTCCACCAGCGCTCAGCCATCCACGATGCCCCCCAATTTAGGTGAGGGCCTTCACCCCAGTCTCCTCGGCATAGCTGCCGCCATGGAAGAAGCAGAACGCCAAAGAAAGCAAAGAATGGGCCTGGCCCAGGAATTTTTAGGAACCATTGATGCCTGGGCCAAAACCAAGGTAGGAACAGAAGAGGCGTCGTTACTGGCGCCGTTCATTGAAAGGATTGCACCCATCGCAACCGCGTTTGCGATTGGCAATGCACGAATCCCCGAATCACCCTGTAAGAATCCTCACCCTAGAACGAACACGGTAACAACAGCTGGTCCTAGGGTCACAAAACCGGCCGAGGGGCCTAACCTTGCTCTCCCCAAAAAGCCACAAGAAACCAAGTCTCCGTGGGTCACAATCGCCAGAAAAGCGGCAAAGCTACCAACACCACCCAAAGGGCCGACATTTCAAAAGCCTTCTTCACAGAAGAAGCCAGCCGAGCAAGACCCACCAAGATAAGAAAAACGCCTTTTCCTTCGAATGGCCCCAGAACATGATTGGCGCAAGTTATCTCTCGTCACGATCAAAAAGATAATCACTGAGCGGGCTGGAGTAGCGCCCTCAGCTATCTTGGCGGTGTCCCAAGTCAGGTCTGGCTTGGCAATCGAGTGTGCGTCAGACGCGCTCAGAGAATCGATCCTGAGAGTGGCACCAGCCTTAGAAAAAGACAACTTAACCATCGAGGCAGCGTCAAACTGGACGTCCGTGATCGTGCCGCACGTACCCCTTTTTATTAAAACATTAGACTGCAGACTAGCAGTGACAAAAGAAATGGTGATAAAGGAATGTGAATCCGCATGCGGCGTAACACCAGTCCAGGTTCGTCCCAACAACGTGAAGGAAGGCCAGTACTCCACAAGCTGGATCATTCACTTCAAGCAAAAACCAGCAAATCTAAAATTTAGGCTCTTTGAAGAAAGTGGACCGACCATGCCATTCGTACGACGACGGCCCATAGAGCAATGCCAAAAATGCTGGGGTTTCCACGCAACCAGGTCCTGCGTCAAAGGAAGTCGTTGTGGAAGATGCACCGGTGGACATGAGACATCGACCTGCCCAAACAGGGTTCCCAAATGCTCAAATTGTGCCGGGCCACATGAGTCGACTGACCTCAAATGTATGGCTAGACCCAGAAGACAGGATGGCTTTGTGGTACCACGCACTCCTGCCGAACTTCGAGTCATCCGAGAGCGTGGTCATCGCGATTTCAAAGCCGCTTTGGCAGAGTCAGAGACTAAGGGCAAGATTGTTGAGGTACCTCGCACTCAGGAAGTAACAATGGAAAACTCATGAGTAGTATACCTAACTCACGACAACCAACAGGAAGATTGAACACCCTTCTCTTTCACCAAGTGAATGTGGGAAAGGGCGGACCAAACATGGATATCGCACTGCAGCAAGCATGGGATGCAGAGGCACATGTAGTTTTGGTGCAAGAACCGTGGACTATGAAAAAAGATGGGGAGTATATTACTAAAAGTCATCCTGGTTACATATGCCATAAACCAATTGGCGATAGAGGAGCTCGACCCCGGGCAATCACCTTCAGTCGAAAGGATATTCACGCAACTCAAATATTTCCTTCATCACCAGGCAAAACGGGCGACTACTGTTTCGTACAAGTAGCTGGCCTGACGTTTGCGAACGTTTATCGAGCACCCGCACCCAGCGGAACATTGGAGCCTCTACTCGAATGGGTGCCTAGAGGTCCGACAATAGTGGGGGGTGACTTTAACGCTGTGTCAAGACACTGGCAACCTCAGGCATCCCGTCAGTATGGCAATGGTGATCAGATCATGGAGTGGGCCACAGCTCAGGACCTGCATCTAGTTACCACAGCAGGAGTACCAACACATAGAGATGGCAATGTCCTAGATCTAGTGTGGAGTAACACGTCCGCTGAGGCATGGGTTTCAAACGAGGTCGACTGTACATCAGACCACCGGACAATTGCTGGGCTTGTCCAAGTGACGGCAAGGCCAGATATATCGAAAGTGACTCAAGAACTGCGCATCCGCGACCAAGATTTAGAAAAGTTTGCACAATACGTCAAAGCTTGGGTCAAGCCGGGTCCCATAAATAGCGTAAGTGACATTGAAACACAAGTAGCAAGTTTGCTGAAGGTTCTGGGAGACGCTCGTAAGGCTGTGGGGCAAAAACCGTCTAGAGTACGCGGGAGGACAGCACCATGGTGGAACGAGGAATGCAGACTCAAATACAGTGCGTTTATAGAAGCCAGAAAGTCTTCCACACCAGCGGCAGAAGCCCGGAAGGACTTTAGACATGCTGTCAAAAGGGCAAAGAGAGACTACTGGAGAAAGCAAGTCGAGAATGCCACTACAGACGCACAAGTTTTTAAGGTGATGCGGTGGGCTAAACCCAGGGCAGGGCAAAATGCTCCACCCTTAAAAGGTTCAGGAGACAAGTGGTTGACTGACCCTCTTGAGCGAGCTGAGTCCCTCCGAGACAGTCTCATGACCAGATTCAACGCAGCCCAGGACCTTGATACATGGGAAACTGGACAAAATGCATCAATCCCGTGGAATACTTCACTGACACTAGAGGATGTAACAGCAAACACTCTTAGCACAGGCGACAAATCTCCAGGAGCGGACAGAATCACAGTAAGACTACTTAGAGCATGCTGGGAAGCCATAGGAGAACAGGTAAAATGTCTCTTTCAAGCGTGCCTGGAGAACGGACATTTTCCTTCTGCTTTTCGAGTTGCTGAAGTTATTCTGCTTCCCAAACCAGCGCGGGACTTAACAACAGCTAAAGGATGGCGACCGATTTCCCTTCTCTCCTGCCTGGGCAAAGGACTGGAGCGTTTAGTGGCTAAGAGAATTGCTTGGTTAGCAATCAAACATCGAGTTGTGCCTAAGCAGCTTTTCGGTGCTCTCCCGGGACGCTCAGCAGTCGACCTTGTCTCATGTATTATACACGACGCAGAAGCTGCAATGCGAAACAATAAAGTCACAGCAATGGTGACTCTCGATGTGCAGGGCGCCTTCGACGCTGTCCTCCACAACAGGCTACTACACCGGATGCGTAATCAGGGTTGGCCTAGTTCTCTGTGTCAATGGGTCGAGTCTTTTCTGACCCGACGAATCATACGGGTCCGACACCAAGAAGGAATAACTCAGGACAAAGTCGCCGAGTGCGGAGTCCCGCAGGGCTCGCCGTTGTCACCACTGTTATTTCTTCTCTACATCGCTGTCCTAGTTCAAGACGGAAACAAGGACAACAAGTTTGGGTATGCAGACGACATCGCAGTCTTAAGTATAGGAAGCACAGCTGCCGAAGCGGTGGCAATTGCTCAAGCAGAAGTTGAAACCCTTGTGCGGCTCGCAAATGAGCACAAGATAAGCTTTGACCCGGCCAAATCAGACTTACTGGTAATCGGAGGGGGCCCCAAGAAAAAGATGGATACGGTAGGCCTAGCTGTCCAGATCCAAGGTCATACAATTTTTCCATCTCCACATGTGAGATGGCTAGGGGTATGGATAGACTCCCAACTCAACTTCAAGCAACACGTGCAAGAGTGGTGCGGAAAAGCGCAACGTATAACACAGTTTATACGTCGAATTAACACCGTACAGCGTGGCGCAGACCCAGGGCCAATGATAAAGGCAGTCCGGGCGGCACTACCTGTATGGCGAACTACTCCAAATAAGGCTCTACACAGGGAGTCAGGCATTCCTCCGGCAACAATCATCCTCCAACAAAAACAGTTGAGGGCCGCGACGCGAATCCAGAAACTAGATACATGGCATCCCCTCTTTATCAGATCTCACGAGGGGCCCAAAGAAACTATTAATCGCCTAGGACTGCGCGCAGGACAGAAAAGCCGTGCGTTCACGAATCCGGAGAGATATCTCACACGACTACAGACCAGCCTACAGACCGTGCCGGCCGCTGTGGAGACCGGTAAACTCTTCAGCCCGAAAGCGGAACGAAACAGCCAGCCAGTGAGACTCGACAAACAGTCTGAAGCTTTGCTGGCCAAACAATGGATAGGGAACCTGTCAACGAACACTGTGTGTGCGTACTCAGATGGCTCGTCCTGTGGCCTGGCGAAATCAGCATGGGGCTACACTCTATTCAGAGAAGGAAAAATGATTGGAAGCGATGCAGGCCCGTTGCGGGGTGCAGAGGCTTACGACGCCGAACTTTTAGGGGCCCAGAAAGCCCTTGAAGCAGCAATAAGGGTGGCTGGAACTAATCCAATCAAGGTGCTCCTGGATAACTCGGATGCGGTCCAGGCTCTGCGTAGCGGCAGGTCGAGGTCCTCCCAAGGAATAGTTGAGAGGTTTGTTTTGGACTGTCAAAGGCACCGATCAGTCGAAATCCGGTGGATACCAGGACACTCAGGAATTGAGGGGAACGTGAAGGCTGATAAGGTTGCGAAAGCAGCTCTAAAGGACCTCCCAGAGGAAGCAACAAATGCGATACACTCCACAGAATTGAATTGCGGTCTAAAGTATACATTTGCATCAGTAAACAGGTTCGCCAGGGAGCGCGCGGACGAATTAGTATCATCATGGTGGCAAGAAAATCGACCCAGGCAGTACATGAAGTTAGATCTCAAGATGACTCGGAAGCGACCTCCAGAGCTTGCTCTACCCAGATGGGCATACCATAGACTGATAGCTGCAAGGACAGGACACGGCGACTTCGCCAAATATCATGAAAGATTCAAACATGAAGGTGTTGATGGCAAGTGCGAATGCGGTCGAGAAAGACGCTCGTGGCACTTGGCAGAATGCCGATCGGCTCTCCAGCGTTGGAGAAGTGCGAAACAGGAACCTCCCCCAAGGGCGAGCGAAATGTTAGCAGAAAATGGATGGAAGGAATTTCTTGAATTCGTGTCTATAACCAGATGTTATGGCGCACAAACTATAGACCGGGAGGCTTAAGAATTTCCCAGGGACAGCGGTTGTTATTTCCTTTAGTTAAGCGTTAGGAAAATATAGGACAAGGCGCAGGGCGTTTTTGTTCGGACACAGAGTTTTTCGTTATTTATTTTCTTTCTATGTCACATAGATTATCTGGCAAGTAAAGCCATGCATATAGGTAGCGGTGAGTCCATATGGATCACACACCCGTATCACGCCTATTGGGTGTAGGGCGTAAGCCTGATACGACATGTAATCAAATCAAATCAAATCATCACAGGTGGGATCATCACAGAACGCCGCACAGAACGCCGTCATCATCATCGAACCCTACCCTATGTGGACGCTCTGCAACTCCACGACTGAGGAAGACGCCATAATGGACCATAATGACTCTTACGCGTCATCATACACCAACTTTCATCCTGACCACTTCAACCCAAACAAGTACCCGCCCCCCCCCTCTGTATCTCCGAATATAAGCCCTCCGACCGGTGCAATGGGTTCTTCCAGCGCGCCGTCATTATCGTCGCCTGTCGCTCCAAGCGACAATCTACATCCAAGCCTTCAGGTCATTGCCGCTGTAATTGAACAAGCTGAACGCCAGACAAAGCAGAGAATGGGCCTGGCTCAAGAATTTCTGCAAAACATCGACGCCTGGGCTAAAACCAAGGCAGGGACTGAAGATGCATTACTACTGGCGCCATTCATCGAAAAGATTGCACCAATCGTGACTGCGTTTGCGACCGGTAATGCTCAAGCACCCGAAGCACCCTGTAAGAATCCTCCCCCAGGATCAAGCACGGTAACAGCTGTCCCTAGGGTGACAAAACCGGTGGAGGGCCCCAATCTGGCCCTTCCCAAAAGACCGCAGGAGGTCAAGTCTCCTTGGGTCACAATAGCCAGGAAAGCAGCAAAACTTCCAACACCACCCGCCGCCACGACAATCCGCAAGCCTGTTATACAGAAAAAACCGGTTATACAAGAAATTCCAAAAGAAGACAGACGCCTTTTTCTTCGGCTGGGTCCAGAACACGAGTGGCGCAAGCTGTCACTAGTAACAATCAAAAAGATAATCTCCGAACGGGCTGGAGTAGCGCCCTCGGCAATTACGGCAATTTCACAAGTCAGGTCCGGTCTGGCAATTGAGTGTGCGTCAGACGCTCTCAGAGAGTCAATCCTAGGGGTGGCACCATCTTTTGAGAAAGACAACACGACCATTGAGGCGACGTCGAACTGTACATCCGTCCTTGTGCCACACGTACCACTCTACATTAAAACAATGGACTGCAGGTTAACCGTGACTAAAGAAATGGTGATAAAAGAGTGTGAATCTGCCTGCGGCGCGACACCAGTCCAGGTCCGACCTAACAACGTGAAAGAAGGCCAGTATACTACGAGCTGGATTATTCACTTCAAGCAAAAGCCAGAAAACCTGAAATTTAGGTTGTTCGAAGAGAGTGGACCAACCATGCCATTCACACGACGTCGGCCTATAGAGCAGTGCCAAAAATGCTGGGGTTTTCACGCAACGAGGGCCTGCATCAAAGGAAGCCGGTGTGGAAGATGTACCGGTGCACATGAGACATCAGAATGCTCGATCAAGGTGCCCAAATGCTCAAACTGTGCAGGACCTCATGAGTCGACAAACCTCGGATGCATGGCTCGGCCCAGAAGGCAAAATGGACTAGTGGTACCGCGCACTCCGTCAGAGCTCCGAGTTATCCGGGAACGAGGCCACAGAGACTTCAAAGCGGCACTGGTAGAGTCGGAGGAGAAGGGCAAGGGAAAGGCTGTCGAGGTTCCCTGCACCCAGGAAGTAACCATGGAAAACCTATGAGTAGCACAATACTACTCCACCAAAACGAGAAAACTAACACCCTTCTATTTCACCAAGTGAACGTGGGAAAGGGCGGAACTAATATGGACATCGCACTACAGCAAGCCTGGGATGCAGGTGCAAATGTGGTTATGGTACAGGAACCATGGACAATGCAGAAAGACGGTGATTTTATCACCAAAAATCACCCGGGATTTACAAGCCACAAACCAACGGCAGCAGCTGGGACTCGCCCCCGGGCAATAATTTTCGTCCGTAAAGGCCTGGCGGCTACGCAAATCTTTCCTTCGGTCGGAGAACAAAACGGCGATTACTGCTTTGTGAAAGTCTCTGGGATAACTTTTGTAAATGTATACCGCGCACCAGGACTGAGTGGGACTCTCGAGCCCTTACTCAGATGGAGCCCGTCAGGTCCTGCAATTGTAGGGGGAGACTTCAACGCTGTGTCAAGGCACTGGCAACCGCAGACGACTCGTCAGTATGGTAACGGTGACCAAATCATGGAATGGGCAACAGCTCAGGACATGCATCTACTTACTACCATCGGCGCACCCACGCATCGGGACGGGAATGTGCTGGACTTAGCCTGGAGTAACACATCAGCGGAGGCAATGGTATCAAGCGAATACAACTGCACATCAGACCACATGACTATCGCAGGGACCGTTCAAGTGACAAATAGGCCAGACTTCTCCGAAATAAGCCAGGAACTCCGTCTACGTGACGAGGATCTACCTAAGTACGCCCAGTACGTCAAAGCCTGGGTCAAGCCAGGTCCCTTGGACAGTATAAGCGACATTGAACGCCAGATATCGAGCCTGATGGAGGCCTTGGGAGACGCTCGCAAGGCAGTTGGACGGAAACCCACAAAATTTTGCGGCAGCACTGCACCATGGTGGAATGAGGATTGCAAACTAAAACATCGCGAGTTCAAAGAGGCTAGAAGCTTCCCTGAAAGTGCGGCGCAGGCTCGAAAGAGTTTCAAACATGCAGTCAAAATGGCAAAGAGAGAATACTGGAGGAAGCAGGTTGAGAATGCTACTACGGATACACATGTCTTTAAAGTGATGCAGTGGGCCAAACCAAAAACCAGCCGAGACCCTCCTCCCTTGAAAACCGCGGAGGATACATGGGTATCGGATCCCCTCGAGCGAGCAGAAGCCCTACGAGACAGATTACTAATTCGATTCGATGCAGCTCGCGACCTGCCCGCGTGGGAATACGAACAACTGGAATCTATCCCGTGGAGCGCGACACTTTCTCTAGAAGACGTGACAACAAGCACTCTTGACACAGGTGACAAGTCGCCAGGCTCAGATAGGATAACCGTTCGCCTGCTTAGAGTTTGTTGGCCAGCCATAGGTGCCCAGGTGAAGGATATCTTTCAAGCTTGTTTGCAGCATAGACACTTTCCGACTGCATTTCGAGTAGCTGAAGTCATCCTAATTCCAAAGCCAGGACGAGATCTAGCAACAGCTAAAGGATGGCGACCGATATCACTTCTCTATTGTCTGGGCAAAGTTTTAGAACAACTTGTAGCTAAGAGAATGGCTTGGCTAGCAATTGAACATCGAGTTGTCCCCCAACAGCTTTTCGGTGCACTTCCGGGACGTTCAGCGGTTGACCTGGTTTCATGCGTCATACATGATGCAGAGGCTGCAATGCGGAACAACAAGGTAACAGCAATGGTCACTCTGGACGTGCAGGGCGCATTTGATGCCGTCCTCCACAAACGGCTATTACACCGGATGCGGAACCAAGGATGGCCCAAATCACTTTGTCGATGGGTTGAGTCCTTTTTGACCCGACGGAAGATTCGTGTTCGCCACCAGGATGGAATGACTCGAGATAAAGTCATGGAGTGTGGAGTCCCACAAGGCTCGCCGTTATCACCGCTCCTATTCCTCCTTTACATCGCTATCTTAGTTCAAGAGGGGAACATGGACAATAAGTTTGGCTATGCCGACGATATCGCAGTTCTAAACATAGGAAGCACAGCAGCCGAAGCGGTGGATAATGCTCAGGCAGAGGTAGAAAAACTTTTGCTGCTAGCAAAGGAGCATGAGATAAGTTTCGACCCGGTCAAGTCTGACCTACTGATAATCGGAGGAGGGCCCAAGAAAAAGATGGACACGGTAGGCTTAGCCGTCCAAATCCAAGGCCATAGGATCACCCCATCTCCGCATGTGAAATGGCTTGGGGTATGGATAGACTCCCAACTTAACTTCAAGCAGCACGTGCAAGAGTGGTGTGGCAAAGCGCAACGCATAACGCAGTTTATACGCCGAATAAACACCGTACAGCGGGGTGCAGACCCAGGACCAATGATCAAGGCAGTGCAGGCATGTGTTCTGAGCACGGCTCTCTACGGAGCTGAAGCATGGTGGCCAGGACTAACTCGGATCACCACCCAGCGAGGCAAGAAGGTGGGGACAGGAGTTGGCTGGCATACGAATCTCTTGGATAACACAATCATCACAGCGGTTCGGGCAGCACTACCAGTTTGGCGAACCACTCCTAATAAAGTTCTACATAGAGAATCAGGAATTCCTCCGGCAGCAATTATCCTACAGCAAAGGCAATTGAGAGCCGCGGCGCGAATTCAGCGAATGGACACATGGCACCCCCTAGTTATCAGGTCTCAAGAGGGACCAAAGGATACTATAAGCCGCTTAGGACTCCGTGCAGGACAGAAAAGCCGTGTATTCACGAATCAAGAGCGATACCTAACACGACTACAGATGGGCCTTCAAAACGTACCGGTCGCTGTAGAGTCTGGCAAGCTGTTCTACCCGCAAACGAAACGTAATGGCCAGGGAACGACTGTCGACAAGCAGTCTGAGGCTGCCCAGGCCAAATTGTGGATTGAGAATCTGTCAACGGACACTGTATGCGCGTATCCAGATGGCTCATCTTGTGGCTTAGCAAGATCTGCATGGGGCTACACTCTGTTCAGAGGAGGACAAATGATCGGAAGGGGGTCAGGACCTTTACTCGGGGCAGAGGCGTACGACGCAGAGCTGTTGGGGGCCCAGAAAGCTCTTGAAGCAGCAATACTAGTAGCCGGAATTAACCCTATCAAGGTACTCCTAGATAGCTCAGAAGCCTCCCAGGCTCTACAAAGTGGTAGGTCGAGGTCCTTCCAAGGAATAGTTGATAGGTTTGTCTCAGACTGTCAAAGGCACCGATCAGTCGAAATCCGGTGGATACCTGGTCACTCAGGGATCGAGGGAAATGAGAAAGCAGATGAGCTCGCCAAAGCTGCCTTAAAAGACCTTCCCGACGACGGAACCGATGCGATACTTTCTGCAGAAGTAAATCGGAGACCAAAGTTTACGTTTGCATCACTAACCAGGTTTGTGAGGGAGCGTGCGGATGAGCTGGCTGCATCGTGGTGGCAGAAACATGGGCACAAGCACTACGCAGATTTGAATCTCAAGATGACACGCAAGCGACCGCCAGAGCTTGCCTTACCGAGATGGGCATACCACAGGTTGATTGCAGCTAGGACAGGACACGGCGATTTCGCCAATTATCATGAAAGATTCAAGCATGAGGATATTGATGGCAAGTGCGAATGTGGACGAGAAAGACGCCCATGGCACTTTGCAGAATGTCGACCGGCATTACAACGTTGGAGAAGTGAGAAGCGGGAACCACCTCCAAAGGCAAGGGAGATGCTGGCAGAAAACGGATGGGAGAAATTTCGTGAATTCGTTACTATAACCAAATGTTATAGTGCACAAACTACTGACCGGGAGGCTTAGGCACTTCCAGAGATATCATTCATTTTTCCTTTGTTTAATCGTTGGGAAAATTAGGACAGGGCGCAGGGCGCACTCGTTCGGACAGAATTTTTTTGTTTATTTATTTTCTTTCTATATCTTATAGATTATCTGGCAAGTTAAGCCATTCATGTAGGTAGTAGTGAGTCCGTATGGATCACACACCCGTATCACGCCTCTTGGGTGTAGGGCGTAAGCGCGATACGACTAGAATTCAAATCAAATCATCACAGGTGGTACTTGTATCGCGGCTACCCAAACTTGGGAGAATGGCCCTAACGGTGTACCACAACACTATCTGAACCGGCTACTCGTGACTGTTCAGGCAGGGTGGTTTGATTTTTATAATCATTTTCTGGTATATTTACCAGTCGGACTCACTAGCTTCTGATTGGTCGCACTGATTCCTTCACTTTCTTCATTTTCACTGCGCCAAAAAATATTTACAACACATCGACCCGTTATTTATTAACAATTTATACAGTCGAACACTTGTTATAACTGTGTTTTTGTTTTGTTTGTGGTGGTGTTTATTCGTGCTATGTAGAGTCCGAGACTATTACAGCACTAGGGCTCCTCTCTGACCCAGGCCACACCTTTTACAGTGCTCCTATCCTCTTTTACCTCGAACCTAAGATCATTGATACATTGACCCATGACGGGTAGCCATTTAGCTCAGTAATTAACCGTAAAATTCAACCACTTTTTCCATTAAGCCTTCTGCTCAAAAAAAATAGAAAAAGAGCAGCCATGGAAACCGGTACGCAGAAAAAAGTCTCAAAAAACCTGCAACTCCAGCCAGGCGAGGCCTAGACACCAGAACCACACGAGATTTGTATTCCCATCTGTATCTCACTAATATTCCATAGTCCAGATATCCTCCTTATACCAACACCACCAGCGCTCAGGTAGCGGTGCTCTTTCCTCGGGAGACAGTATAATACCAGAATATCTGTAAACAGTGAGGATTCTTCTTAGTAAAAAGGGCCGACTTATTCTGATCCATCACCACCATAACGGGAGCTGGGTACGCCCCAGAAACTCATCTGGGTGACTTTTCCTCCGTGACAAAGTATTGCGTGTTTCTGTTGGCTCTGAAGATAAACTCCAGGTTCGTAGGGGACACCACGTACAGGTAGAAACGCCGTCTTCGTCCCCCCCCCCTCACACCAGTTCCCTCGCGGTGATAATGTATTCGCAGGATGACGAAAGCATGCTCAGATATCCACAGGTTTTTCTCGCTTTTCCCTGAGGTGGGTATTCACGGAAGAGGTTACATGCCGTAACGCGTTATTCTCGTAGTGGTATCTGCAAATGAAATCTGAGTATGAGTGTTCCAAACGTCAAACTAAGTCGTTCTGCGAAATATACATGTCTTCCGTAATCATGCGCGTCATAGCCTCAAGCAGCATACGCAGATATGATTTAAAAGAAAAATATCAGCATCGGAGCCACCGAAGTTCTCGCTTATGTAACCCCTGTTATAACGATAATCGGTGATTGGGAGACGATATCGCGAATATCGTAAAACGTATGTAAAATGTTAATTCGTTCAAGAAAAAAAATATCACCATAGCGAGAATATCGGTATAACGTAGATCTTTACAACAGGGGCTCGACTGTACAGTGTCTCAGCCCTAAAGATTGTTAGTAGCTGATGTTGGTTTTGTGTGTCTATACCTTGCAGTCACTTATCTTAACATACAAAACTAACACCAGCCACTAACAATCTTTAGGGCTGAGACACTGTATACTCTCATGATAGGGTATTGTTCGTTGATCCGCTTCTTACAGGGTACAGGGGTTAAAGCGGGGATAAAGTGGAGATAAAGTGGTGATATTCCAGGTTACCTCACGATAGATCCACAGTATCCCTGTTAGCTTCAAATTTTAAAATCTTATGGCCTAAGGCATAAGAGATATGCATCTGTATATGAAGTCCAACGCCCACCTTCATGCCTGCACCTTTCTTCACTCGCGCACACCTGAGGTCGTTTCGTTTAAATCATTGTCAGCTATTTACTATTATTTTGCTCAACGGCATACTTTTATTTCATTCATCTATCTAATTTTTACTTCATGTGAGTGCATCTGAACCTTAAGTCAACTACTTTAGAAGATTTTAATTTACTGTACTAGATTGCCGCAAAGATGGATTCACCTCAACAACCTTCTCCATCATCAGCATCTCCTACTTATGCAAAACGCCTAACACAAACTCAACGTATTCAAGTAAGTCTGAAATCTACAAATTGATAAGGTTAAGAGAGTAACATGTGCAGGTTAGAACCTTGGCCAGTGAGGGACACAGTTACGTCAAAATCTCTCAACGCCTTGGGATTACATGGCGACAGGTACAATACACCATGAGCGTTGAAAATACCGAGCCTCAGTACTCCAGTGGTAGGCCACCTATTCTAAGTAGTTCCCAGGTCGATGAAATAGAATTTTTCGTCTGTTTATCATTGGAAAATCGTCGGATGTCATTTTTCCAACTTGCACATTTTATATTTCGGCACTTTGGTGTGAGCGAGAATGTGATCCGACGTGAACTGGCAAAGAGGGGATATGCACGCAGGATTGCACGATTAAAACCTCCTATCTCTTCAGTCAACAAACTGAAGAGATATGAGTTTGCCAGAATACATCTCCACTGGCGGAAGGAACATTGGATGAGAGTCCTCTGGTCCGACGAGACTTGGGCTATGAATGGTCGGCAAAGTGATCGTTGGGTCACAAGAAAGGTCAGTAGTCCCTTAAAGGCTCCTAAGATTTAGAGTTCCCTTGAGCTAAGTTTAAGTCAAAGATTGGGGAAGAGTACGAAGATACCTGTGTCCTAGCCAAGACGCGGAGGAGAGTTGGGTGGATGTTCTGGGGATCTTTCTTTGGACGACAGAAGGGGCCTTGCCTGATTTGGGAGAAGGAGTGGGGCCATATCACTGCGGCCAGTTACTGCGAGAGGATAGTGCCTCTCATAGAGAGTGCGGTCTTTCGGGAACCAGGACTAGATGTGATGCAGGACAACGCCCCTCCTCACAAGTCGAGGCAAACTATGCGTGAGTTTGAAAGGAGGAATATTTCTCTAATGGAGTGGCCGCCATATTCTCCTGATTTAAATCCGATAGAAACTTTGTGGAGTTATATGAAAGCGTACATGGAGCGTCTTTATCCAGCGTTGGATCAAGGGGGCAGCGGAGTCAAGGGCATCTTCGTCAAATAGTGAACGAGGCGTGGGATCTGGGGTTTAATGGGGATGACTTGGAGAAACTGATAGATTCGATGCCCCGAAGAATCAGAGCCGTTTACGAAGCTGAAGGCGGATATGTAAATTATTAGCTAGATAGAAGTATAATTTATTTATGAAATGTATTAATGAATTAAAAAGTGAATAGAGGGCTATAATGGACCAAAAAAGCAAAACCAACGAATATTTCGTTGTGAAATTTTTGCCATACAAATTTAAAGTTTAGGTGGGGAGATCTACTTATCGTCATGCTAATTCAAGTTAGTAAAAGCCTATATACCCTGTAAAAGTCGAATTTTAGCGCCTATACACGATTAATACCGTAGTATCAGAGTACAGTAGAACCTGTGAAAACTCATAGTGGGTCCCGGTATAACTATTGAAAAGATTCATCGAAATTTTACGGTTTAATTATTGTTAGGATTTATCTGATTGTTGGTGTCAACTTTTGCAACACTTACCCCTACAAGCCATTTTGCGTGCTTGGGGAAGTACTGCAATTTTAATCTCGGCACCCACTATGGGTTTTGACATGTCTTACTGTATTCGGCTTGTTCCCAGTACTCGTCAACTCTGAGCAGAAATCTGCAAAATTATTTTAAAATCCAAAAAATTATATAATCAGCTTCAAAGGTGCCGGGTTTCAACAGCAGGACGATCTCGCACAGAGCAAGCGCAAAGAAAGGACGATGACGACAACAGCTGGCAATGTGGCGGAAACTGTAGCTAGAACAGTGGTAGTTGTCGCTGGAGAATTTCCAGTAGTTCCAGAAGAGGCCTTTTTATCTATGCCGTAAGTCAGAAACGCGTACTACTTGGGCGGATCAAAAATAGCTGAGTTCGGTTTGTCAAATGTGTCAGTCGGAGCCATCATAATCAACCAAGTTGTGTGAACTCGAGCAGTGATACCTCAATGTTCTTCCGCGAAGTCTCTACTCACGATAAGGCTGTCTGGAAGCTTTCTTTGCTAGTAATAGTTTGAATGATTGATTCATTCGTTTCGTCCTAGAAGGCATGATACAAGTAGCTGGTTTCTAGAAACTCATAACTACCTACACGAATTTAACATGTCTTCAAAAAATCCAAAAGACACTTGAGTACCAAAGGTTCGACGCCATGTGCCTCCCCTTCTTCTTCGTTTTTAAGGTCCACATGATAGAATTCAACGTTGGCAACTCGACCTATGCCTAACAACGTCATCAGGACTGAGGCCGCGTCTCTCGCCTTCACAAACGAGAATGTAGCCAGTTTACAAAGTGAAGTGAGCATTTATCCGAACCGAATCGTGGTACGCACGGAGCTCCCTCAAAACTGGAATTCCCCCTCAAAATTTCCTCGATAAATCCCATGCCCCCTTTCCAATTTACTTTTCATCTCTGGCACAATCTCTTCCAGACCCATATCCTTTCACGATCGACACGAGAAATCCCCCTACCAAAATTTGTGCTCAACGACTTCCATTTACCATCGGGTATGCATAACATCAAAAGAAGATATTCGGGGAGCTAAGTAAGATTGATTATCGTGTCGATTTAGCCATGATTGTTCTTTGATGGTGAAGAGTGGTTGGTAGTGTTGGAAATGAGGGTTTCATTAGTGATATTAATCGTCATGCGTACTAAAGGGAATACCTACCTTAGTGCACACATACTAATTAATGCACTTACTAAATGCGCTTAACCGTATTTATCGCTAATCACGTAAACCCTGTTAGTCAGTTTTACATATTGGTAGTATAGATAGTCTGGTTAGATCCAGATTGTGAAAAATTAACAACTCCACCGTGCGTTTCTGACAGGAATACTTCAGTCTTCTTATTCTCTGCAAGTGACACGTGATTAATCAATTGACATTGATTCAAAATTCCCTACTCTTTTCAACAGTAATCCTCCATTACTAATTCATTTTCTAACTGTTTCCATAAACGTTGCTATCAATTTAAGCGTAATCGACGTCCAGCTCTTAAACTACCAATGTCAGAATTACTTCGTCGAAATTTAGTCTATCCGGATCTTACGTTTCTATTAAAAAACTGTATGAGGCGGTCCAAAATCACGTCAGGTCTGCTGGACTTGTCATCACTACCAGCAAGTTAGAATAGAGTAAAGGGCGAAGAAAGAAACTCCCAGCTTGTTAGAAAAGTATAATGTTTCACAACGAAGCAGACGAGACATGCAGGAAACGACATAGATTGACGCAAAATACCAGCTGTCTATTCAGATTTAAGGCCAGAGAGGAGCGCTAGTCTTGTGATAGTCTTAGACCCAAGATAGCACGAATAAACACAACTTTACACATATTAGGGCGCATGATAGGCAGCTGGTCGAGCCTGTCTCAGCACGAGACCATGCCGAAAGTTTTACGATATTGCACAGCTTGTATTGAGCTCGGATACAATAGAATAAGATATCTGAGATGTAGGGAAACTTGCCATACTCGTAGTTAATGGTCTGACAATTAGGGGAATTCCTCACATTAAATTGGAGTGATACTACGGAGCGAAATTGTTTTGTGTAATTAAATCAAAATTTAACCAGGAAATAGATGTAAATGATACTAAATACCCAAACAGTTCATATGTGTAGTAGATTCACCAAGTTGATAGAGTATCTGATTTAATTTTATCCCAGATGAAATATAGTCCGTACAATGTCTTCAAACCCTTAAGGTATTAAATAGGCTGTAAAATTTTGAGATGTTGACAAAGATGTACAAAAATGATCAAGCACACATGTACTTGTACGCACGTTTAGTATTTTGACAGTTTATAATTAGACAGTTTTTTCGTAAATGCTGTGGGGCTAATCGATAAATCCATATTACAGTACAGTCTCGCTATAAAAATGTGGGGCAAAACCTAACCAAGGCTCCCGATTGGAGGATCCAATTGAATTGGCCAATCGGGAGCCTTGGTTAAGCTTTGCCCCACATTGTTATAGCGAGACTTTACAGGGGGACAAGGGTAAGTTAACGAAGGTTAGGCAGTAAATTCTGTTTATTCCGATAGTATAGGGGATCAAGGTTAAGTGAAGTCGCCTGTCATTTATAGGGGTTTTTTTGCCGATATTTACCCAAACATAGTAATCTAACGTGATGATTACGATTAAGCGAGGCCGAATATGGTAATGCTTAAAACTCTGTTCAAAAATAAGATGAGAAAAATTGAGGTCAACAAAAGTGAAGTCGCCTGTCTCTCCCCACTTTGTTTCGCACTAAGCCTAAAAAATCAAGTTCATACGTCATATTAAAACTTGCAATTCAGGTTTGCTGTTGATAAAGATTTTTAAGTCTAATATGAAATCAAAGAACATCTTTCAAACATGTATCACAAGATGCTACTCCAATTTCCAGTAGAAAATTTTACCATTTCACTACTGATGGGAAAAGATGACAAACATTGTTAACTGCTACCTATTTAAATGTTGTTTTGTTCCACGGAACAACCCTACTTAATGACGTTAATGACATACCACGACATCATCGGCACATTCCCATATTGTTGCTGCAGGCTTAGTATTCTATCCACAACCGGTCCCTCTAACCATCTAAAACATCGATGACTTCCCAGGTTGTATCTATCCACTCTCATATCTATCGGGCCAACATACTTCCTCCTCATTTCATCTGCTACAGACACACAGGATTGATGAAATTAGTGCCTCTAATTGAGATGGCTGAGGAAGATCGTGCAAGGTTGAATCCCCTAATCGCACACGCATTGACCTTAAGCCTAAAGTGTATTATGAGCATCAATACGCTAATCCTTATTAGTAAGATCACTCAATCACTGTTAGTTAGTTTTATTAGTAGATAGCACTCTGTTCGAAGTGGGAGAAATAAACATCTCCAGACACTACGTTAACAGACTCTTACTTGTTCCAAGTTTACCCTACGATTGATAAGTGATCCTATCCAGTCTAACAACTGAACTTTAAATCTTCCATTTCAATAAGGATGACACTTGGTCATACCAGACCCGGTCATTATCTTCATCACGTATCCTAACTACCTCTAATGGAGAAGAACTAACGGCCCTCATGAACATAGTACAACAAGTATTGTAACATTGCTCTTCAATCTGCATCTTCAGGTTACGAAATTAACTGACCGATTCCCCATCTACATGTTTTCAGTTGGATCCCAAACACTCATCTGGGCCCTTCCTCATTTTGAAAATAAACCAACTTCTACTTTAGTTTTGCTCAAAATAATTATATGCCTTTCCTAACTACCAGATGGAAGCTACATACTCCACGCTTCTCATCTGACTCTTAAAAGGGAAACATATCTCCTTTCAATCCATGTGAACCACTCTGACAACCGTAATTTAAAACAGCCAACATCATTCCTTCCGTCTTACGTGAAAAACGCAAACAACCACAGTTTAAAAAAAACCTAAGGTCTGCTCTTCCAAAACAAGTGAATAGATCAGCCTACCGTAATTTCAAATAACCTGTTTTTCCTTCCACTTCATATGACCGGGAAACCTTGCACATCATAGACCTAACGCCAACAACTTACATCTCATCTGAACAACACAACTAGCCAGAGTCCAAGTCCCACTTCCGAAGCAACGCGAGGAACCCTGCTCCGGAGCGAAGCGCAGGGCCAGGACCTAGTCTAATATGAAATAGGACCCCTGTTTGCATACAATACTTCCTCGCATCTTCTAGCCATACTCCCAATCAGTTGTGTGAGCTTTTCCTCTATTGTACTATGGTACCATGCCTCTTGCACAATGGGTCGAATCTCCGTCCTGTTCCGCTGTCTCGTCCGCTCAAACTCCGGGTATCATTCTTGTATGTAGTATTTCATCAGACTCCATACATTCTCAATCGAATTTAAGTCAGGAGAGTTAGCAGGCCAGGGCATACATTCAACTCGATTGGCATCGAGAAACTCCCTAACCGGACGTCCCTTATGGACAGAGGCGTTGTCGAGCATAAAGATGTAATCATGGCCCGTCTCTTCTCTCTTTTCTCTCACCCAGTTATCTATCCTTGGGAGGATGTGTTCACTATATCCTTCAGAGGTCATACTCCCCCACTCCCGCTCCCAAATGACACGAGGACCTCGTTCAATTCCCGCGAAGCTTCCCCAGAACATCCAAGAGTTGTTCTTCTTGTAACGATCGATAACACAAGTGTCATCAAAGTCTTTGTTGAAAAATCTATGCGACAGTGGAATTAAGAGTATACTTCATACCAATTACTAAATCAGCTGTGTATGGATACTTGCTCTCGAAATCAGTTTCTTAACAATAGAATTATGAATTTATGTATTATTGTAGTTGTTACCTCTACTAAGAAACTTGCACATACTTTGCAATTAGATAAAATGAGAAAATACTAATGAAGGCACGTGATACAAATACAGAGATATCACATGACTTTCAACATCCCCCTTCAGGTGATACCCATAACACAAGCATCTAAGACCAATGGAAGCGGGTCACGCACTATAAGTAGTCGTGTTAAGCAATTTCAGGAATTGCCTGTGCTTGTCGAAGGTCAATCCTTTCGTCAATCCATCAGCAGCCATCTCTTTGGTGGCAACGTACTCCAACTCAATCTCTTTTCGTTCAATCCGCTCACGAATGTAAAAATATTTTGTGGCGATGTGTTTGGTTCAGTTGTGGAATACAGGGTTTTGAGCTAGCTTCAGGCTCCCTTGATCATCCCCGTAAATTTTGATCTTTTTGGCGTCTTCTCCTTCATAGCGAAGTTGTTTTAGCAGCATGCGTAACCAAGAGGCCTCCATGCTTGCTTTACCCAAAGCATAAAACTCTGTTTCGGTAGTGGACTGAGCTACACTTTCAAAGCGTTTGGATGCGACTGAAATAACGCCTCCTCCAAAGAAAAATACATATCCCCAAGTTGATTTTCGGGTTGAATGGCATCCTGCAAAATCAGAATCAGCCATACCATAAAGCTTGCAGCAATCAGTTCCTCCGAATTTAATACCAAGGTTTATAGTACCTTTGAGATATTGAAGAACACGTTTAGCTGCCCTTAGGTGCTGAGGAGATGGGTTATGGTTAAATCTGGACAGAACACCACAGGTCAAAAGTATATCGGGTCTGGTCTTACTTGCCAGATACATAACTGATCCTATAATTGACTGATAGAGAGTGATGTCTTTCTTCGGTGCCACCTCGTCATATTGAATCATGTTGATCATTGCACCAGGTTCGAACGGCGTGGATACTGGGTGACAGTTTTCCATTCCAAACCGATTCAGCAACTTTTTTGCATAGGCATCTTGACAGAGAATAATCTGATCGTTTTTCCAGTCTCTGACAATCCTAACTCCAAGATAATAAGCCGCTGGGCCCATGTCTTCCGTTTCGAATAGGCCGAGTAGCCGTTTCTTCACCTTGTCGAATTCAACACCTTGTTTTCCTATCAAGAGTATGTCGTCGACGTAGGTCACAATTATGAACCCTGTGCTCTCGTGTACATACATTCCTGGATCAGCTGTTAGTGGTTTAAATCCCAAGGTTGCCAACTGCTTAGCCAGTAATTGTTGCCAAAGCCTAGGGGCTTGATTTAGGCCATACATTCCACGGAGCAGTTTCCCAACGTGATCACTGTTGCGAATCTTTTCCCAAAAAGGGGGTAGAATTACATAGACTTCTTTATCCATGTCATTATTCAAAAATGCTGTAATGACATCCATTTGATCCATCTCGAGGCCATGGAGAGCTGCCAACGCTACAGCTACTTTCCATGTCTCAGAGCGAGCTACACCAGCAAACGTTTCCTCATAGTCGACACCATACTTTTGTTCAAATCCTCGAACACAGCATCTGACTTTGTTTTGAGAACTTTGCCTTCCTTATCACGCTTGGTCTTGAATACCAATTTGACTGACAACAGCCGTTGGCCAGCTGGTATGTCCTTTTTCTGAGCTAGTGCCCAAGTTTTCTTTCGTAGAAGCGACTCATATTCCTGGCGAATTGCAAGCCGCCATTCGTTGCTGTTCTTACTCGCCAAGGCTTCTTTAATCGTTTCAGGGTCGTCGGTTATATCCCTCCCTGCAATGAACGCGGCTGCCGCAGACGAATTGTCGTTGGCTAGATCTGACTTTAATTGAGCCGCACGCGATCGTGTCATTCGAGGTTCCGTAGGGGCCTCGTACACTCTGGGTTTCCTAGATTTGTCTCGACAAATTGATTTCTCTTCTTGAAAACATTCGTTAGCCTTATGCATTGAACCTACGTCAGTCGCGTTCGTTGACATAGGCATTTGAACGGTTTCCTCTGGCTCGCTAACGATTCCTTCATCCGTGTCAACGATATTGGTCACTTCCTTCTGTAGGGAACTAAGGTTTTCATGAAATATCTCCGATAGGGGTTTGGTCCGAGGTCGGCTTGATTCATCGTTCTGGTCAAATTTTTCTCCACAAGTTCCCAACGAGTCCTGCTGAGATGTGTATTCAGAGGCAATTTGAGTATCCCCCTCGACAGAAGTTCCAAACTCCTCTACGGGTGCATCTGAAATGTAACCATGCTCATCGAATCGAACATGAGAAGATCTTATAATCTTCTTTCCACTTCTCGATGGTACATAGATTCGATAGACGCTGTTCACTTCATATCCAACCAATATACTAACCTCAGCTCTCGAGGCTAATTTGGCTGCGATAGCTCTTTTTTCTTTTGGTATCTGAACATATGCCTTGCATCCAAGCACTCTGAGATAGGCTATGGACGGTTTATTATCATCCTTAGGGTGGATATGATCCATGAACATTTCGAATGGTGTTTTGTCAAACACACGATTAGCTGTTCGATTTGTGATATGGGCCACGGCACGTATTAACTCTGGCCAAAGGAAGTCAGGGATAGCCTGATCCACCATTAAGGTACGTAACTTATCTAGTATCACACGGTTGGACCTTTCACTGCCCCCATTTTGGTATGACGAATACGGCGTTGTAACTTCGAGGTGAGTACCCAATTCAGTCATTAGATTACTCAACTTCGACCCTCCGAACTTCAATCCTCCATCCAGAATGAACTTCTTAATAGTACGATCATACTGAGTTCTAGTTTCAACGGCGAAGTTTTTGACATTTTCGAAGGCTCCTCCCTTTTCAGAATGGGTTATAATCCATCTCATATTAGTGGCCAAATCGGTAAAAATGGTGGCATACTTATGATTCATGATTCCTTCGGGAATCACTTTTATCACATCAACGCCCACTGTATCAGAAATATTCTTAGGCTTGGCCCTAGCCTTTTTGCTGACATGACGAATTGGCTTACTCAATTCACATGCTTCGCATAACTCACCAGGACGGACATTTGACGTGTTGTTATGGTCTGTGTACTCCATTCCATGGGTGAGTTTACCGGTCTTTCTGATATTTTCCATGCTAATGTGTCCGAGACGACGATGCATTAATTTTAAGTCGGGTTGTATATCCGAAAGCCCCGCTGGATACGCGACGTTCGCGTACTTCTCTACTGCTTCCTTTATAAGACAGCGTGAATCGGTATAAAGTAAAATGAACCCATTCGGCGCCTTCACATATCCGTCGTGGATTATGCAGCCCGCTCTAAGAAGTTTCTTTCCACTGACTAGATTCGTGGGAAAGCCTGGGACGTAAAGACACTGCTTTAGCTCTATTGCATGGTGTCTCCCCCCTTCTAAGGCAACTATCAGTTGCACTGTACCATGAACTTTTGGTGTGACGCTTCCTCCGCCACATTGTATTGGTCTCATGCCAACTTTCTCCTCATATTGAGTGAATCTATCCAGAGAGTTGGCTATGTGCTCATCTGAACCCGTGTCGTTAAGCCAACGGTCGTTCCAGTGGGTTTTTCGTAATGCGTAGATGGAGGAGGGGTACTGACCATCCGACTGACTGTTTAATGCGACGTGACTGAAAGCACTAAATGCAGGTATTCCAAATCTTGAAGTCGAGTCGTTATCCGAATTATCATCTTTAATTTCTTTAGCTTTTCCTTTGCTTTTGTCATCGCGTTTCTTAAGCTTATCGGCGTTCTTCTGGTTCAGGTAATTTCGACGCGTAAGCCATTTTTTCCCAGTTTTGGCCTCCCAATCCTGACGAAGCGATTTATTGTGCTCATAGCACTTGCCGTTCTGACAATATCGGCAATTAAATTCATTACCACCTTCAATAGCCTTCCCTCTTCCCTTCACCATCATGCTGGCGCTGGAAGAGCTTATCTCGGAATTGCGTGCCTCATCTAGGAGGTCAGCGATTAAGTAGTCGAGTGAGGGAGCTACGGCGGTGTTTCGAGCCTGGGATCTCTGTCTCTCAGCCCAAACTGGAAACTTTCTGGCCACCCCGGCTATGAAAAACATTCCATTCCATCTCTCTGGTATCGATTCCGAGAGAGATGAGATTTTTTCAACCCTTTTAGTGAACTCAGATATGTAGTGGTTGAGGTCGACGAAGTCTTCGAATATTATATTTGACCAATCGATTATGGCTCGATATTCAAGATTCCAGCCTTTTCCCTCAAACCGTTCTTGCAGACTTGTCCACATCTGAAGAGCTGACGTCTTGCCATCAATCATGCCATGAATATTAGGGGCAGAGTTGATCATAATGGCTAGTTTCATCCTAGCATCTCCAGCGAGCCACTGCTTTCTCATTTCGAATGCCTCTCTCTTCGCAAATCTTTCCTTAATGGATACGTGCGGGGGTTCTTCAATTTCATCGCTTAAATAGTCCTCCAGATTGTTGGCTAAAGCAATGTTCTCCATGTTGTTCTTCCATTGTTCGTAGTTTTCCTCCCCTTTCAACTTAAAATAAGGGGGCAACTGGAGTGCAGCGACATTGCCCACCACGCTCGAGGAAGCCTTGGGTTGACTCCACACAGGCGTTGTGCTTGACATTTCCTTCTCCGTCTTGGGAGTCATCTTGGAACTTTCAGAATTTGGGAAAGACATTTTAAAATAATTTAACAAGGTTGTGTTAAAAATTCTTTTTGGCCTATTAGCCTTTGCTACCGGACTCAGAACCTGTTGAAAAATCTATGCGACAGTGGAATTAAGAGTATACTTCATACCAATTACTAAATCAGCTGTGTATGGATACTTGCTCTCGAAATCAGTTTCTAAACAATAGAATTATGAATTTATGTATTATTGTAGTTGTTACCTCTACTAAGAAACTTGCACATACTTTACAATTAGATAAAATGAGAAAATACTAATGAAGGCACGTGATACAAATACAGAGATATCACATGACTTTCAACAGTCTTGGCCCCTCTTTTGTCGGTATTGATTCCGAGAAATTTTTGAAAATGATTAAGATTAGACTAACCTTTCTAGTAACATATCTATAATGTATTGGAGCATTTGTGGATCCCAATTTTTAGTTTTGCGAAACGGTGATTGGCTGGCGGAGGTGGAGGTGGCCGGTGGTTGGTCGGGCAAGCGAGGGGCGACGTCATTTCGGCTGACCGCCCGAAAACGGCAGTAATGATTGGCTCGCAGAGCGTCGGATGGCTGACTCAGCTCAGAGGGCTAAATGTGGATACCACGAGAAGTGCGAGCACGCTGATTGGGCGGCGGGGGAGAGGTGCGCGCGCTAGATAGAATAAAGCTGTGCTATTGGCCCACGGAGCGTCGTTTCTGCTGACTAAAGCCCATCAGACTAAATGTGGATACCATTTTAAAATTCGCAAATGCTCATTCGTCGCCACTAGCGTCTGCACCACGCTAAGAAAACTTTTCATCACCTCCCACAATCCATTCCTCTTTCTCTTTTATTCATCATCGTCGTCGCCGAATTTTCTACCACCACCAGGTACGTCGTCCTTTAACCATCGCTGACCATTTCACAGGATTGGAGAATTACACATGGCTTCAGGTGAGTAAATGGCTCCACTCTGAAATACTGACAAACCCACAGGTCGTCGTCGCAGCAGGAATAAATTCGATTTTAGGTACGTCGTCCACTTTTTATCGCTGACAATTAACAGGAAGCTTCAGGTAAGTGACAGCAACTATATTAACAGGAAGCTTCAGGTAAGTGACAGCAACTATATTCTTGAATTCTAACAATTTAACAGGCCGCTGCGACAAAATTTCATCGCTTTTGAATCAGGTACGTCGTCTACAACGCTGATAGCTGACAATCTCACAGGAAATAGTATTACACATGGCTTCAGGTGAGTAAATGGCACCATTCTCAATCACTGACAAATCCACAGGATGTCGTCGCAGCAGTATTTGTCCCGAAATCAGGTATGTCGTGCAATTTTCATCGCTGACAATCTACAGGCAGCCTCAGACCATTGATAGCCACTCTATTCTTCAACTCTGACAATTAACTAGGTCGCTGCGACATAATTTCATCGTTTTTAGATCAGGTACGTCTTCAAATCAAGCTGATAATTCTTCACAGGCTCCGAAATCATCAGTGAAAGCTTCAAATGTAAGAAACATCCCCACACTAATTGCTTCACTGACGATTTTAGGTCGTTACTGCCCTCATACTTCGACAACTCTCAGGTACGTCACAGATTAGCTCTCAGAAGTCATATTAACTTTCCCAGAATTATCAGCCGCGAATCCGTGAAATACTTGACACCTGGATTTTTTTAATCCAATAAACCACGCCAACGAACAATTTATCACATTTGCTCAGGTACGAAGCCAAAAATTATATTTCACTCTACTAACAAGCATTAGAATCGAATATACCGCTGCTTGAAATCTAAGACATCATTTGAATCGATCCAATGACATTCATCAGTCTATAGGTTTTTGAACAGACTATACTATCACCAGGTACGTTTCAAGTCGAGCTCCAAAACAGTCATTAACGAGTTTTAGAAGAATTTTATTCGAAATGCCGACGAGTCTGAACAAATTTTCAAGATGACCTTACCACATTACTCCAAAAAAAAATAAGAAAGACGACAACTGGCAACAGCCAATTCATCAACTAAAGAGCAATTGAAAACCGATAAGTTTGAGAAGTATAGAGAATCTGAAGATTTAATCCAAACCATCCTGTTCAGAAAACGATTGCTAATACATACTCAGGACACATTCCTTAAGAAATTACATTCAACTTCGAAAGCTACAGATATCGTATTTAAACCGTTACTAAAAGATCTCCACAGAGACACCAGTCATATCCTTCCAGAGGAACTTCTTATCTCAGGTATCTGACAAAAACCATGGTCGAAGTTATTAAAAAGACGTATTGAAAATACTTCATTCGAAATACTTCATCTGAGACGTATCACTGACAACTTATGAGAAGGAAATTAGCTCACATTCCAAAACGGATTTGAATGGATACCATTTGCGCCTCAACCATACCCAGAACCGCCTCCAGGAGGACACACTTTCCAACTTCACCAAGTTTCGGACTCTGTAAGGACATTCGTAGTGATTTTTCGCAATGACTTTCAAATTTGCCATACTGACGTAAATGCGAAGCTTCCCTAACGTAAAACCATTATCTGAAAATTCTGAATCTAACAAGTAAAAGTGTAGAGAGTAACTGCATTGTGTCCTAAAAATAACATTGACATTTGTAAATGATGAAACGGTACGATTGGAAGATAAGATTTTAATAGTAATGAAATTTTAGAACGTATAAATAGAAATTAACACAAAATTTCTGCTAATTTTATTTTAGTCAAAATATTTATGCAAATTGTGAAAAGTACAAATTTATACATAAATACGATACAAATTTATACTAGCATAATAATTTTGAAATAAATATGTGCAGACATAAATAATATGAATAACATAATTTTGTGCTGTTGTATCCATGGCAACGTTCATCTTCGGTTAAATCTGTATCCATAGCAACATATTTATTCGGTTAAACTGATCTCCATGGCAACAAATTTTATTCGGTTAATATGTTAACAAGGGTACCCCAGACATATTATGATATTTTATATAAATTTATTTTCGATTTATGCCGACATTTTTTTAATCAACGAAAAAATATAACCATGGATACCCCTGACTCTGTAATCCTTCATGTCAATTAAGTATCAGGGGTGTCCATGATTGAAATTAATAAATATCAAATCTTACATGTAGGGATATCCCTGACTCTGTAATCCTTCATGTCAATTAAATATCAGGGGTGTCCATGATTGAATTTAATAAATATCAAATCTTACATGTAGGGATATCCCTGATAGAAAGTTATATTCAAATATTTCATTATTTGGGATAACGTTCGTAATCTCGGACTTTTTACCAGGATTTATCCATGAGCTACCCTGTAATATTAATATTTATGACCCTACACGTGTAGGGATACGCCTAGCATGGCAATTTTTGAACTCCGAATGAGAGTAGGGGTATCCCTATTTCGAAATATTCTTATGCAGAGAAGCCATCATGGATAGCCCTGCCAATGATTTATTTAAGAAAATTAATGACCTAAGGGATATCCCAGTTTGAAAGATGTTTTATGCAAATTAGTGATAGGGATTTCCTTGAAATTTTTACTAAATATGCAGAAATGCTGATTATATCAACCCTGAAGTAGTTATAACCCATTCTCAGTTGTTAGCATGGATAAACCTGACAAGTATCTTTTCAAGGTATTATGCTTGAGGGTATCCCTGATCGTACTATGAATTATGCATTATGTTATGTTGATGTATCCCCTACAAGTATTTGCTTCATGTACACACCCCAGCATGGCTATCCCAGGCAAGATTTTAAGGTTATATAACACATATGACAGCATTTCGTACCCGGACTCGGATTTTCATGCAATGCTACAAGCATGGGTATGCCACTAGGAACTTTTACATAGTATAAAATTATTTTATCTCATTTAATTAACATCCGTATAAACCAACGATCACTGATATAGTCATCCTTCTGATTACTTAAATAATCGGTCGCAGTGAATTAATTAATCTATCAGAGGCATGACTGTACCTTTCTACACTTAAAAAATTTTTAATTGCATTACTGATGCAACGCGGAATGCAATCGCCCATCGTACATTTGAAACTCATAGTTATTTCATCATGGTTGTGGAAATGATTTGTCGCGACGTGCTGTCGTTATCATGAGTGTCAAGTTTAGCAGACAACTCTAGGGATAATTTTATGTGAATTTTTCATTGCGGAAGTCGACCAGCAGAGTATAAGGCGAATGGGATGAAATGTGCGTAACAAGGGAGTTTGAGCGATGTTCCGCCCCTTGCGAATAGTAAGAAGGGCTTTTATTAGCAGAATACTATAACTGGAATACAAGGTTAAGGATCCACCAACGCGGCAGTTCGTCAATAACGATATCACACGACAATGCATAATTAAGCGCGCTGCATCAAGTTCAAGCTAAGTTCCGCCCCTTGCTGATAGTAATCGGGGCTTGCATGGTGGGAATTCATTCACAAGGATATTATGCTGTGGAGCCATTCACGTGAATTTTCTTTTTATAACATGCTTTATCGCTGAAGAGGCCCTGGGAAATCAAGGGTGGTTTACTTCCATGCTAAAATGACCTAAGGGTTATAAAGGCGATATGAACATGGATCCTTCATTGTAATATCGTCATCTCAACAGATTGACATACAAGGATGCATCTTTCTATATCCATCTACGCGTCCTATAGAATCACACCTGTAGATTTGGGAATATCCATTGCGATGTCATTACACCACACCTACTAAATTTGGCAGTTTGTGGATCAAGTCTTTTAAAAGTGGTTTGTTAATTTTCACCTTCGACACGCAACATGAACGCATGCCGTGACAATGATTTAAGGTATTAGATAATCGGATACAGAGATATAACATGCGATAATTAGTTGTCGTATTGCAAACAAACTCAATTTTGCCCGCCATTCGAAACACGTAGTTTGTGGTCATTGTACTTACGAGGACCACACTTTGGATGCTCAACAAACGCGAGTCAATGACCCAGTATATGGATATCTTTGAAAATCAAATCAAATCTTTACTATACAATTAGATGGCAAGGTCAAAGTTGCGCGATGTTGCCAACGTGATCACAAAGGACAGTTTGTGGTTCATTGTCATTAAATTGCCATTTATTGAATTGTTGTCACTTATTGAGGCATATTCCACACATGTTACTGCTGAACATGTTACATTTTTTATTTTTTTTAAAAAAATATGTTATTCAGCAAAAAGGTCACGCGACTTTCTTAATATCTTTTTTTTTTTGAACTTCTTGATGATTCTTATGTAATGATTGCGTATCGCTTATTTTTGACGCTAGCAAGTTCCCACCCGCACAAACTATAAATATTTCTCATCATACCATCCTTCTCACCAGTCCACCTTCAACTTTCCACATACTCTGTTGATCTCAAATGGTTTAGCCATAAATATTCAACTATCATCAGGTTGCTTTACTCCGATTAAAATACTTGACTAACAAGTTTATTGATAGTACACCACAGACACCCTTTATATTGGTCGAACCTGTATCGACGACTTAAGTCGACAATTTTCTGACTACGCAAATAGCATATGCTCCGCTGGCTACATGTATGAGACAAAAATTAAGACCTATGATTGATATGTAAAGATAAGAAAGTCAAGGCTACACATATATCCCTCAGACGCTGCAAAAAATGTTGCTCCCAAAGAAAAGAGATAATCTATCAAAAATTATGAAACAACGAGTATTCTACCATACTACATGCGGTAGCTGTATATGCAACTGAAATCAATACTTCAGACATACAATACAAGAGACGTTATGGGACACGGTAAAAATTATACATGAACGAAAAATGTTCTTCGAAAACAGAAAATTATCGTCAGGGTTATGTTCAAAAAGCAACATTCTTCATCCAGGATCATCCATCATTCTCTTAACGTGTGCCACCAATGTTTAAGAAGGCTATGTCACTACTCTCCCACTGGAGGCATACGATGCACAAGCCCAACTACTATTGCTATATCGTCGTGAACCTCACAGACTCTTCACGATCTGAACAAGTCTGGAATCCCACTCCACCAGTGCAAGGTCCTTATACTACATGTGCATGTTGCGTACTCGACCCTACCGCTCATCATTCTCTATCAACGCCGAGGATCTTTCTTTATAAACCTCTTACATCATTTAATCCTACAGATTACTGCTCTGTTTCATCTAGACAGACCTTATGGGCCTATATTTTAAACAGAAGACCTTGACACATCCCTTCCAACGTCCGCTTATAATATCTGTTTAGAAAGGATATAGGCCTTCAACATCATGCAACATGACCTGTTACGCAATCCACTTGACATCTTACGTTCATGGAATAGACTAACCATTCACTGGTACACAAATTACCTTTGTTAAGGCTGAACATGCGTAACTTCCGTTATATTGAAAATCATCAAATTCTCACCTGAGTTTGGTCCAAACAATAAAACGCCTCCCAAGAAACAGATAGAAGTTAGAAACTCCACACTTCTCATCTGACTATGATAGAGGCAAAATCATCATTTCCCATTCATTTGAATCAAGTAAACCGCAATCTGGAATGATTATCTTCGTTCTGCTTCACGTAAACTGATTATAATTCGACCTTATGATGAATTGATTCATGCCTTATTGAGAATAACTAACTGTTCTTAAGAAGGAAGTGAAACATGTACTGAAGACATGCTCTTCGATCGACATATATAAGTGATGAGATCAACTAACTCATTTCTCATCTACACGTTCTCGAATGGGTCCACAAGATAAACCTTTGCCATCCTCCATCTTGAGTATAAACCAACTTTTGTTCGGGTTAGACTCAAAATATTTACACGCCTTTCCCAAGTGCCAGATGGAAGCTACTAACTACACGGTTCTCATCTGACTTTACAAAAGACAAAATCTCCTTTTCATTGCATGTGAACAACGCCAACTAACGCAGACTAACGTAACTAAGTTCGCATTTCCACTTTATGTGAACCATACTAACAACCGTAAATAAAAACAATCCACATGTCCCCAACATGTGGAGCAAGGTTACCAAACTACCAAATACCAACTACCTGCCTCCGCTTCATGTGACATAGACGTGTAAGCCTCCACAGACTAATTCCAACTAGCAACATCACAACACTACAAAACCCGTCACCCATTCCGAAGCAACGCGAGGAACCCTGCCCCGGAGCGAAGCGCAGGGCCGCAGGGCCAGGACCTAGTCTATAATGTATTGGAGCATTTGTGGATCCCAATTTTTAGTTTTGCGAAACGGTGATTGGCTGGCGGAGGGGGAGGTGGCCGGTGGTTGGTCGGGCAAGCGAGGGGCGACGTCATTTCGGCTGACCGCCCGAAAACGGCAGTAATGATTGGCTCGCAGAGCGTCGGATGGCTGACTCAGCTCAGAGGGCTAAATGTGGATACCACGAGAAGTGCGAGCACGCTGATTGGGCGGCGGGGGAGAGGTGCGCGCGCTAGATAGAATAAAGCTGTGCTATTGGCCCACGGAGCGTCGTTTCTGCTGACTAAAGCCCATCAGACTAAATGTGGATACCATTTTAAAATTCGCAAATGCTCATTCGTCGCCACTAGCGTCTGCACCACGCTAAGAAAACTTTTCATCACCTCCCACAATCCATTCCTCTTTCTCTTTTATTCATCATCGTCGTCGCCGAATTTTCTACCACCACCAGGTACGTCGTCCTTTAACCATCGCTGACCATTTCACAGGATTGGAGAATTACACATGGCTTCAGGTGAGTAAATGGCTCCACTCTGAAATACTGACAAACCCACAGGTCGTCGTCGCAGCAGGAATAAATTCGATTTTAGGTACGTCGTCCACTTTTTATCGCTGACAATTAACAGGAAGCTTCAGGTAAGTGACAGCAACTATATTAACAGGAAGCTTCAGGTAAGTGACAGCAACTATATTCTTGAATTCTAACAATTTAACAGGCCGCTGCGACAAAATTTCATCGCTTTTGAATCAGGTACGTCGTCTACAACGCTGATAGCTGACAATCTCACAGGAAATAGTATTACACATGGCTTCAGGTGAGTAAATGGCACCATTCTCAATCACTGACAAATCCACAGGATGTCGTCGCAGCAGTATTTGTCCCGAAATCAGGTATGTCGTGCAATTTTCATCGCTGACAATCTACAGGCAGCCTCAGACCATTGATAGCCACTCTATTCTTCAACTCTGACAATTAACTAGGTCGCTGCGACATAATTTCATCGTTTTTAGATCAGGTACGTCTTCAAATCAAGCTGATAATTCTTCACAGGCTCCGAAATCATCAGTGAAAGCTTCAAATGTAAGAAACATCCCCACACTAATTGCTTCACTGACGATTTTAGGTCGTTACTGCCCTCATACTTCGACAACTCTCAGGTACGTCACAGATTAGCTCTCAGAAGTCATATTAACTTTCCCAGAATTATCAGCCGCGAATCCGTGAAATACTTGACACCTGGATTTTTTTAATCCAATAAACCACGCCAACGAACAATTTATCACATTTGCTCAGGTACGAAGCCAAAAATTATATTTCACTCTACTAACAAGCATTAGAATCGAATATACCGCTGCTTGAAATCTAAGACATCATTTGAATCGATCCAATGACATTCATCAGTCTATAGGTTTTTGAACAGACTATACTATCACCAGGTACGTTTCAAGTCGAGCTCCAAAACAGTCATTAACGAGTTTTAGAAGAATTTTATTCGAAATGCCGACGAGTCTGAACAAATTTTCAAGATGACCTTACCACATTACTCCAAAAAAAAATAAGAAAGACGACAACTGGCAACAGCCAATTCATCAACTAAAGAGCAATTGAAAACCGATAAGTTTGAGAAGTATAGAGAATCTGAAGATTTAATCCAAACCATCCTGTTCAGAAAACGATTGCTAATACATACTCAGGACACATTCCTTAAGAAATTACATTCAACTTCGAAAGCTACAGATATCGTATTTTAACCGTTACTAAAAGATCTCCACAGAGACACCAGTCATATCCTTCCAGAGGAACTTCTTATCTCAGGTATCTGACAAAAACCATGGTCGAAGTTATTAAAAAGACGTATTGAAAATACTTCATTCGAAATACTTCATCTGAGACGTATCACTGACAACTTATGAGAAGGAAATTAGCTCACATTCCAAAACGGATTTGAATGGATACCATTTGCGCCTCAACCATACCCAGAACCGCCTCCAGGAGGACACACTTTCCAACTTCACCAAGTTTCGGACTCTGTAAGGACATTCGTAGTGATTTTTCGCAATGACTTTCAAATTTGCCATACTGACGTAAATGCGAAGCTTCCCTAACGTAAAACCATTATCTGAAAATTCTGAATCTAACAAGTAAAAGTGTAGAGAGTAACTGCATTGTGTCCTAAAAATAACATTGACATTTGTAAATGATGAAACGGTACGATTGGAAGATAAGATTTTAATAGTAATGAAATTTTAGAACGTATAAATAGAAATTAACACAAAATTTCTGCTAATTTTATTTTAGTCAAAATATTTATGCAAATTGTGAAAAGTACAAATTTATACATAAATACGATACAAATTTATACTAGCATAATAATTTTGAAATAAATATGTGCAGACATAAATAATATGAATAACATAATTTTGTGCTGTTGTATCCATGGCAACGTTCATCTTCGGTTAAATCTGTATCCATAGCAACATATTTATTCGGTTAAACTGATCTCCATGGCAACAAATTTTATTCGGTTAATATGTTAACAAGGGTACCCCAGACATATTATGATATTTTATATAAATTTATTTTCGATTTATGCCGACATTTTTTTAATCAACGAAAAAATATAACCATGGATACCCCTGACTCTGTAATCCTTCATGTCAATTAAGTATCAGGGGTGTCCATGATTGAAATTAATAAATATCAAATCTTACATGTAGGGATATCCCTGACTCTGTAATCCTTCATGTCAATTAAATATCAGGGGTGTCCATGATTGAATTTAATAAATATCAAATCTTACATGTAGGGATATCCCTGATAGAAAGTTATATTCAAATATTTCATTATTTGGGATAACGTTCGTAATCTCGGACTTTTTACCAGGATTTATCCATGAGCTACCCTGTAATATTAATATTTATGACCCTACACGTGTAGGGATACGCCTAGCATGGCAATTTTTGAACTCCGAATGAGAGTAGGGGTATCCCTATTTCGAAATATTCTTATGCAGAGAAGCCATCATGGATAGCCCTGCCAATGATTTATTTAAGAAAATTAATGACCTAAGGGATATCCCAGTTTGAAAGATGTTTTATGCAAATTAGTGATAGGGATTTCCTTGAAATTTTTACTAAATATGCAGAAATGCTGATTATATCACCCCTGAAGTAGTTATAACCCATTCTCAGTTGTTAGCATGGATAAACCTGACAAGTATCTTTTCAAGGTATTATGCTTGAGGGTATCCCTGATCGTACTATGAATTATGCATTATGTTATGTTGATGTATCCCCTACAAGTATTTGCTTCATGTACACACCCCAGCATGGCTATCCCAGGCAAGATTTTAAGGTTATATAACACATATGACAGCATTTCGTACCCGGACTCGGATTTTCATGCAATGCTACAAGCATGGGTATGCCACTAGGAACTTTTACATAGTATAAAATTATTTTATCTCATTTAATTAACATCCGTATAAACCAACGATCACTGATATAGTCATCCTTCTGATTACTTAAATAATCGGTCGCAGTGAATTAATTAATCTATCAGAGGCATGACTGTACCTTTCTACACTTAAAAAATTTTTAATTGCATTACTGATGCAACGCGGAATGCAATCGCCCATCGTACATTTGAAACTCATAGTTATTTCATCATGGTTGTGGAAATGATTTGTCGCGACGTGCTGTCGTTATCATGAGTGTCAAGTTTAGCAGACAACTCTAGGGATAATTTTATGTGAATTTTTCATTGCGGAAGTCGACCAGCAGAGTATAAGGCGAATGGGATGAAATGTGCGTAACAAGGGAGTTTGAGCGATGTTCCGCCCCTTGCGAATAGTAAGAAGGGCTTTTATTAGCAGAATACTATAACTGGAATACAAGGTTAAGGATCCACCAACGCGGCAGTTCGTCAATAACGATATCACACGACAATGCATAATTAAGCGCGCTGCATCAAGTTCAAGCTAAGTTCCGCCCCTTGCTGATAGTAATCGGGGCTTGCATGGTGGGAATTCATTCACAAGGATATTATGCTGTGGAGCCATTCACGTGAATTTTCTTTTTATAACATGCTTTATCGCTGAAGAGGCCCTGGGAAATCAAGGGTGGTTTACTTCCATGCTAAAATGACCTAAGGGTTATAAAGGCGATATGAACATGGATCCTTCATTGTAATATCGTCATCTCAACAGATTGACATACAAGGATGCATCTTTCTATATCCATCTACGCGTCCTATAGAATCACACCTGTAGATTTGGGAATATCCATTGCGATGTCATTACACCACACCTACTAAATTTGGCAGTTTGTGGATCAAGTCTTTTAAAAGTGGTTTGTTAATTTTCACCTTCGACACGCAACATGAACGCATGCCGTGACAATGATTTAAGGTATTAGATAATCGGATACAGAGATATAACATGCGATAATTAGTTGTCGTATTGCAAACAAACTCAATTTTGCCCGCCATTCGAAACACGTAGTTTGTGGTCATTGTACTTACGAGGACCACACTTTGGATGCTCAACAAACGCGAATCAATGACCCAATATATGGATATCTTTGAAAATCAAATCAAATCTTTACTATACAATTAGATGGCAAGGTCAAAGTTGCGCGATGTTGCCAACGTGATCACAAAGGACAGTTTGTGGTTCATTGTCATTAAATTGCCATTTATTGAATTGTTGTCACTTATTGAGGCATATTCCACACATGTTACTGCTGAACATGTTACATTTTTTATTTTTTTTAAAAAAATATGTTATTCAGCAAAAAGGTCACGCGACTTTCTTAATATCTTTTTTTTGAACTTCTTGATGATTCTTATGTAATGATTGCGTATCGCTTATTTTTGACGCTAGCAAGTTCCCACCCGCACAAACTATAAATATTTCTCATCATACCATCCTTCTCACCAGTCCACCTTCAACTTTCCACATACTCTGTTGATCTCAAATGGTTTAGCCATAAATATTCAACTATCATCAGGTTGCTTTACTCCGATTAAAATACTTGACTAACAAGTTTATTGATAGTACACCACAGACACCCTTTATATTGGTCGAACCTGTATCGACGACTTAAGTCGACAATTTTCTGACTACGCAAATAGCATATGCTCCGCTGGCTACATGTATGAGACAAAAATTAAGACCTATGATTGATATGTAAAGATAAGAAAGTCAAGGCTACACATATATCCCTCAGACGCTGCAAAAAAATGTTGCTCCCAAAGAAAAGAGATAATCTATCAAAAATTATGAAACAACGAGTATTCTACCATACTACATGCGGTAGCTGTATATGCAACTGAAATCAATACTTCAGACATACAATACAAGAGACGTTATGGGACACGGTAAAAATTATACATGAACGAAAAATGTTCTTCGAAAACAGAAAATTATCGTCAGGGTTATGTTCAAAAAGCAACATTCTTCATCCAGGATCATCCATCATTCTCTTAACGTGTGCCACCAATGTTTAAGAAGGCTATGTCACTACTCTCCCACTGGAGGCATACGATGCACAAGCCCAACTACTATTGCTATATCGTCGTGAACCTCACAGACTCTTCACGATCTGAACAAGTCTGGAATCCCACTCCACCAGTGCAAGGTCCTTATACTACATGTGCATGTTGCGTACTCGACCCTACCGCTCATCATTCTCTATCAACGCCGAGGATCTTTCTTTATAAACCTCTTACATCATTTAATCCTACAGATTACTGCTCTGTTTCATCTAGACAGACCTTATGGGCCTATATTTTAAACAGAAGACCTTGACACATCCCTTCCAACGTCCGCTTATAATATCTGTTTAGAAAGGATATAGGCCTTCAACATCATGCAACATGACCTGTTACGCAATCCACTTGACATCTTACGTTCATGGAATAGACTAACCATTCACTGGTACACAAATTACCTTTGTTAAGGCTGAACATGCGTAACTTCCGTTATATTGAAAATCATCAAATTCTCACCTGAGTTTGGTCCAAACAATAAAACGCCTCCCAAGAAACAGATAGAAGTTAGAAACTCCACACTTCTCATCTGACTATGATAGAGGCAAAATCATCATTTCCCATTCATTTGAATCAAGTAAACCGCAATCTGGAATGATTATCTTCGTTCTGCTTCACGTAAACTGATTATAATTCGACCTTATGATGAATTGATTCATGCCTTATTGAGAATAACTAACTGTTCTTAAGAAGGAAGTGAAACATGTACTGAAGACATGCTCTTCGATCGACATATATAAGTGATGAGATCAACTAACTCATTTCTCATCTACACGTTCTCGAATGGGTCCACAAGATAAACCTTTGCCATCCTCCATCTTGAGTATAAACCAACTTTTGTTCGGGTTAGACTCAAAATATTTACACGCCTTTCCCAAGTGCCAGATGGAAGCTACTAACTACACGGTTCTCATCTGACTTTACAAAAGACAAAATCTCCTTTTCATTGCATGTGAACAACGCCAACTAACGCAGACTAACGTAACTAAGTTCGCATTTCCACTTTATGTGAACCATACTAACAACCGTAAATAAAAACAATCCACATGTCCCCAACATGTGGAGCAAGGTTACCAAACTACCAAATACCAACTACCTGCCTCCGCTTCATGTGACATAGACGTGTAAGCCTCCACAGACTAATTCCAACTAGCAACATCACAAAACTATAAAACCCGTCACCCATTCCGAAGCAACGCGAGGAACCCTGCCCCGGAGCGAAGCGAAGGGCCGCAGGGCCAGGACCTAGTCCAGATATTATTCGGCTATCGTTTATCCATGTCTCGTCACTCCAAAGAACTCCTGACCACTCTTGACGCCAATTCAGATGCTGTTCGCTCCACCGTATTCGGACCGCACGATGGTTCTCAGAAAGCGGGGGAGAGCTAAGTGGAATTCGCCGCTCGTAACCTCGTTTTCTGAGCGCATTCTGAACAGCGTATTCTCAGGCAATCCAAAGACGAAAGTGAGAGCAAATTTTAGAAACGACATTTGCCTAGTTTCCCGCGAAGAACAAACAAATGCTTCCAGCTCATCAACTTGAGCTGAGCCTAAGAGCTGTGGACGTCCTGTCCGAGGTTGGGGAGAGGCACGACCAGATCTGACCGTATTCCGAACTTGAAAGATGTTGACTTCAAGTTGATCTGCTATTTCTCTATTAGAGAGTCCGGCTCTGTGGAGTGTGAGTATCTAAACGTAGTTAATTTATGGGGGAAGTTTTCTTATAACTGAGTTCCTGTAATCACCTGCAATGTTTGATCTCGAGTAAGATAGGGCGCACGTCTGCTAATAGGTGGAGTGATTTGGGTATTCATTTTGCTAAGGTTTTTGTTAGCAATGAGGTACATTTATCTGTTTGATTCAAATTTACATAATTGTATTGAACGCATGAAACTCATTGTATTTTCAGTCGCGCCAAAGATTTGGTAAAGTTTGTGTAATGAAGGAAAATATTGATCCAGATGTCTATTGAAATTGAGGACGGCGAATGTGTACAGATCAAAATGTGGTAGAAACGACTTAGAAGGACACTTTGGAAGGAATGAAACTTGGCACAGAAATTACAGTACTGGGATGCCCTATTTTAGGGACTTCACCGTGCTTTCACCGCCTGCTGTTTAAGGCTGTCAACACCACTGCACGCTAACCCCTGTCGATTGAGCGAAGACTTCACTTACCCTTGACCCCCTGTACTGTACCAGGTAAAATAGGATTTTCAGGGGGGGAATATATCTCAAAGGGGGTTTGTATCACGACTCGGCGCCTCAGGTAGCTATTATAGGCTGAGCTAACCGGCACGTGTCACTTTAAGACTCGTAGCCGTGCGCCTGCACGACGCTAAGCAAGGAGAAAAGAAAAAGTTACACGTAAAGATGTACGTGCATGTACAAAAACGAATGCCTGTAATTGTAATAAAATATCTGCAAGGCTTAAGATCCAATTGTTTGTTCTTAATTAATTACATTTCTTAAGAATATACCATGGAGAATGACTACACAAAGTATTTAATCGTACTAGAATGAGGGAAGATAGATTGATTTCAAATTAACTGCTTCTCTTACAAAGTGAGCACTCTATTTACCAACAAGATAATTCTCTCTCCTAGCGATAGCCGCTAGGCTATATCGGTACTAGTGTATAATTTACCAGTACAACGATCATCGGATTAGCCCTATCTTCAACACTCCCCCATAGGGCTTATCCCCGAAGGCCTTTAGAATTCCACTAGGCCAAGCTGTCTCTTGAAGTTAGTAAACGCAACACGCAGTAAAGGCTTTGTCATGCCGTCTGCAACCATCCTGTTTGTGGGAATGTACTCCATAGCTATCTTGCCTTTTTCCATCAAATCTCGAATGAAGTGATAGGAGATATCAATGTGCTTAGAGCGTTCATGTAAGTGCGGATTTTTAGCTAATGCTATCGCTCCCTGGTTATCACCCCTCATTTGTACCGTGTTGCTGTCATCTCCGATATATTTGGGAAATTTCAGGTCCCGGAAAATCTGTGCCACCCACTGCCCTAATTTACAAGAGCTAGCCATTGCCATATACTCCGATTCGCAGCTTGAAGTAGCAACAGAACGTTGTTTTTTACTTGACCAGCTTACAGGGCCTCCATAAAACATTGTAACGCTGCCAGAAACACTTTTGCGGTCGCTTACATCACTTGCCCAATCTGCGTCTGTGTATTGACGAAATCGAACGTCATCTCCCCCAGGACCATAACGTATCTTTTGATCGGCTGTAGATCTGAGATATCGCATCAGGTGTTTTAATGCATGCCCATGGTGTTCTGCAGGATCTGACATAAATTGACTAAGTTTTCCCATCACGAATGCAATATCCGGTCTCGTCATAATCATTGCAAACATAAGGCTTCCAATAGCTTGCTGGTATTCCTTGATATCAATTCTTTTATCGTTATCCATTGAAGGGCCAAGTGAATTATATCCAACAACGGGTGTAGTGACTTTATGATGCTTCTCTGAGCCCATCATACCAAATTTATTCAATATAGATCGAATATACTCCGTTTGATCAAGATAGATCGTCCGACTCTTTCTATCACGAGTAATTCTTATGCCAAGAATCTTATGGATCTCCCCCAGGTTCTTGGCGTTGAAACGTGCACTTAACTGATTATAAAACCAAGTAATATTTTCCTGTGACTTTGCGACGGCAACAATATCGTCAACGTAAACGAGAAGAATCATAGGTTTTATGTTATGCGTGAACATGCATGGGTCAGCCAGAGATTGATCAAATCCCCAACGAAGTAATTCCGTTTTCATAAGGAGGTTCCAGTCCCTTGCAGCCTGCTTTAGCCCATACAAACTACGGAGAAGTTGTAAAACATTACCCGGCCTTACTTCCACACCAAGTGGAGCTGTAGCGTAGATCTCCTCCTTCAGGGTTGACTCAGTAAAAGCATTCTTTATATCAAATTGCGAACATTCTAAATTCTCTGATGCCGCCATTGCGAGAACTAACCTGAGAGTATCTATTCTGACGGTTGGCGCAAATGTTTCGTGGTAATCCTCCCCAGCTTTTTGAGAAAATCCACGAGCAACGAGCCTTGCTTTAAATCTATCAATAGATCCATCTAGTTTAGGTTTAACAGTGAAGACCCATTTTGTGGATACCAGATTCGCTCCTTGAGGTCGAACAACTTCTTTCCAGGTTTTATTCTGAAGTAGAGCAATTAATTCGGCATCTATGGCCTGACGCCAGAATTTCCCCCATTTCGTATCTTGTATCGCTTGATGATAGGTAAGCGGAATCTGAACGCCACAAATCACTTGAGCCGCAAAAGCATGATCAATGAGATTATCTGTGTCAAGTGTTTGAAGCTGTACCATGTAAGCTTTGATCCGCTTAGCGAAGTGCTCTTCCGAAATATCTTCTGATGTTAATCTCCGTTTAGCACCTCGGGTAAAATAACGGAGCCTTGGTTGGATGATTTGCTGACACACTGGTACTATTGGTTCTGGAAGTTTATTTCCTTGAGATAGTGTCGGTTCAGAAATTTCTCTTTCGGCGGACTGCTCTGTTAGTTCAGGCTGCATATGGCCCGGTGCACAGTTGATAGTTTCCGCTAAATTTATTTCCTTAGATTCTTTATTGCTGTTTTCAGATTTATTTTTACATTTCTTGGATTTATTTTTGGTTTTCTTAATTTTGTCAGCACCGATATTTATAATTTGACTCTGAAGTATCTGGCTCTGATTTTGATCCGAGAAGTTATTGATTTGAGTGAATTCGTCAGCATTTCGAGTTTCTGATAGGGGATCGTTATTGATTTTACCATCAAATGAATTATCGCTAAGATGTGTATTATTATTATGGTGCGAATTATCGTTAAGGTGTAATTTATCATTATAGTGTGAATTATTTTCAGAAGATGGGGTATCATTAGGATACAAATTATTATTGTGAGGTAAAGTTTCATTAGGAAGTGGAGTATCGTCAAGAGGCAGATTATCATTTGGCACCGATGTCAAATTATTCTTTGCAGTAAGTGTGTTTATTTTATCGACTTGTAACGGCACGTCCTTATCATTGCTAGGTAAAATATCGTTTTCGTGTGCGAGGATCTGGTCGTTGACAATCGAGACATTGTCTGGTGGTATAACTTTTGATAAATTTTCTTTTGGTATTGAGTCTATTATTGATTTTATTGGTCTTCCTCGAGGTCTTCGGTCAGGTTGAACATTTTGAGTACCTTGAGGTCCAGATGCACAATTTCGGAGGCGCAAATCGATTGTTCCACCTCGGATAGATTCATCAACTTTTATTACACTGACTCGGGTTGTATATCCAAGTTCTGGAGAGTAAACCTTAAATTGCTTGTCTGTCGTGTTGGAATATCCCATAAATACACCAATTCGACCCCGATCGACTAATTTATCTTTTCTCATACCAGGAGGAATTGTGAGAGGATTGACATTGCTGTAGCACTTGCTACCCCATATTTTTATATGGTCTATTGTTGGACGTTTGTTATTCCATGCTTCCTGCGGAGATGTTACACAATCTGATATGATAGGTCCAGTAGCTGTTCGGTTTCTCATATATGCATCTGCCTCAACAGCTTCATCCCAAAATTCAATTGGTAGATTTGACTCTTTGAGCATTGAACGCATATCAGCTTCGGCAGTTCGAATATTTCTTTCAGCAGCTCCATTTTGATGCGAAGAAGCCACGACTGTTGATTGTGCTTCGATGCCATCCTGCTCTCTCCAACCTTCGACTGTTAGCAGGAGTTCAGGTGCATTATCACTTCTAGCTGCCTTTATCTTTTCGTTAACCTCCCTCTCCACAGTAGCTTTAAATGTACGAAGACATTGGATTGCATCGCTTTTTTGCTTCAAAAGAAGGGTCCAATTCTTTCGCGAAAAACTATCAATAATGAGTAGAAAGTAACGATTACCGCGAAGAGACTTAGGAAATGGTCCTGCTATGTCAAATTGAATTAGAGAAAGCCGACGATCTTTTCGATCAGCTAAAATTTTTGATTTTCTATTGGTCATCTTAGTTAATTGGCAAACTTCACAAACTTCTCTATTCTTTGGTATCTTAATCGCTTCGCGAAGAGTTGTTACTTTATGAAGATTACGCAATATTTCTGGCCCAAGATGAGCAAATCTTTTATGCCAAAGTATATATCTCTCGATATCAGATTGGCTTAAGTTTTCTCTCAAGTCATCATAAATTGGGCGGAAAGGCTTGACTGCCAAAGACATGTCATTATTTGTCGACATAGTTAGATTGGTGGTGGGATCCATGTCCATGGCAGTAAAAGTATTGCACGGTTTGATATTTTTCAATTTATCACTCAGCTTTCTTGACACGTGCCTTACAATATAGAGACCTCGGTCCATTTGGGCATGGATCATTAAACTCTGCCCATCTCTAAAATACATATTTGAGTCATCAAAAGACCCAAACAATCCAGCTTCACACATTTGTTTGGCAGACAACAAGTTTACTCCTAGGCCTGGCACGTATAACGTGTTGGGCAATGACGCACAAGAACCATCCTCACAAACCAGTTTTGCGGTACCCTTATGATCTGCATACATCAATCCGCCTCCTACTCGGATGGTACGACGTCTAATCGGAGAGAGATGACTAAAGAGAGCAGGTTGGTCAGACATATGTGATGTGCATGCAGTATCTGCTGGCCAAATATTTGAAGATGCAAATTTGATTTGTTCTTTGGTAAGTGCACATACCTCTTCGTCAGAGTCACAGCCTTGGTCACTAGCCGGAAGTTCAGAGTCTGGAGCTTCTTCTTGTGTAACATAGCCTGATTGCGGGCTATTTTTATTTTTTAAGGAAGAGCGAGTGGGAGGAGTAGATGTGCGGCGACGAGAAGAAGAAGAGTCTCTGGCTTTCGACGATTCCCGACCTTTATATTTGTCTTTCTTGGTGCCACGAGAGTTGGATTGTTTAAAGTGAACTTTCTTATGTTCCTTAAGATTTTCGACGTAATCTTGAGCTTGCACCAAGAAAGGACAGAACCGAAGCCAGTGGTCTTTCTCGCGGCAAAGCATACACTTTCCGGAACTTGCTTGAGAGCCATCAGACGAAGAGGAATATTCTTGACGATGTTGATGCGGGACAAATTTCTTCCCGCGAGCTTGGAAGGATACATGTGCTTGGTCCTGAATTCTACTTAACCTAGATTCTTTTTCTATCAAGTACTGCAACTTTTCATCTATTGTCAGAGACGCTTGCACAGCAATTCCGTCGATTGTCGAGGCGTAATCTTTCGGCAAGGATCTGATAAGGACGAGAAATAAAGCACTATCAGTATAGGCCTTCTTCATGTCAGGGCTAGCTACACCAAGTTTTCGTCGGAAGTCTTGTAGTTTATCCCACGCGACTGTCACTAAAGGATAGTCATCGAAGTCAAACGTTTGAATGGCTGTTAGATTATCGTTTGCCATCACAGGAGAGGACTTGGTATACTTCTTTCGAAGATATTCCCACATCTCCTTGGCAGATGGGTGCTCGTCGACCAAAGCTTCGTCGTCTTCATTTAGCCTGCGCATCATCGTGGTTAAAGCGACAGCATCGTCTGCCATCCACTTAGACTTCATTTCCATGTTATAGCCTCTCTCTGAGCTCTTAGCCTCAGACGAAGCTAAGTTTAAGTCCGCCACGCCAGTTGTTATGTCTGTTAAATTAGCTAATACGAATTCAGCAAGCGTAGTCGTCGTGACGTAGAGTACGCCCTTTGCACGAAGTCGTATAGACATGTTTCGAAACCATCTTTCATGGGTTTCTTTGGATAGAACAGGGACGTCCAACTTAGTGTCTTTATCGTCTTTCATAATTCAGATCGTAGATATGTCGAAGGTTTAACTGATGGGTGCGCCTACTTCTGGCGACTTGTGATATACGCCTACTTCTGGCGACTTGTTTGCACTTAATTTCCAGTGACTTGAGATGAGCCTATTTCTGGCTCAGTTTGGTCAGTAATTTGAAAATTATCTTTTGCTACCGGTTCTCATAACCTCTTAAGAATATACCATGGAGAATGACTACACAAAGTATTTAATCGTACTAGAATGAGGGAAGATAGATTGATTTCAAATTAACTGCTTCTCTTACAAAGTGAGCACTCTTTTTACCAACAAGATAATTCTCTCTCCTAGCGATAGCCGCTAGGCTATATCGGTACTAGTGTATAATTTACCAGTACAACGATCATCGGATTAGCCCTATTTTCAACAACATTTGTATTTCCACCTACTACTTGGAGGGGATGAATTCTTCAAGTTCGTTTGCTTTGCATTTACATACAGTCGTCCCTCTCCAACTCGATAGTGGGTCCCGGTATAAGTGTTGAAAATATTCATTGTAACTTGGACATTTATATTTGCAACACTTACCCTTACAGGTCATTTTGCGTGCAGGGGTAAGTATTGCAAATGTAAATGGTTGAATTTCAATGAATATTTTCAACACTTATACTGGAACCCACTATCGAGTTAGAGAGGGACGACTGTATGTTAACATACAAAATTAACATCAGCCACTAAAAATCTTTAGGGCTGAGACACTGTATGTGGATACGAAGACAAACGGCACTGTGGTGCGGGTGCTAGCCCTCCCAGGTAGCAACCATTGCTGATCATTGAAGAGCTGATTATCATCTGGAAGGCGCTTTACATGTAATGATTTAGCACCTTACGTGTAACATTCCCGGGCCTGGACGGGTCGGATGGTGGAGTAGTACACTGTACAGGCCGTCCTCCTAAGTAGTGTCTGGGTAGCCGAGGCACATGCCCAATTTCAGGCCGGAGAAAGCTGCTTCGAATCCGGCAGGACCCTCAGTCTACATTTCTCGCCTGCTCATGTATGTGACGATGACGAAGGCACACTGGATATTCATGGCTGACTGAAATGCGTTCCTGCGCCCGATGCAAACGGTTGAGGGTTGAAAGGGCTGTAAGGCGCCTAACTTCGAGTTATGTCTTCAAATGATATTCATGTCTGAGTGCCCCTCATATTAAGTTATGTCATCGCTCCATGTTTCGTATCAGTGTCGTTCGTGTCGTAGCCTGAGGGCTGCATACATACACAAGATTGATTCAAGAAAAAAATAGGTTAATTATAGACCCCTTGGTATTTACAGTCCAAATATCAGCCTCACGATTGATTGGGCACTAGTACTAGCCTCTAGTTTCAGCAACGTCTGCAGCGGTGGTCCGCTATCTGGGTTATATCCACATTGAAAGTCTTGTGGCCTGAACACCTACTACGACGAGATACGAGGACTTTGTGAGATCACATCTCGCGCGGTTGCGAAGGACGGGAAAATGAAGCATACTGAGGAGTGTGAGGCTTTTACTTTGTGTTTTCCTTGAGCAGATAGTCACGGTTGAGGGGAGAAGCGGGGCGTAAGTCTCAACAAGTCTAACCCTGTAGTGATGCCGGCGAATGCCTTCTTAGCATGAGTGTTCAGTGTCAAGAGTATATTATCTTAGTTCTGGCGACTGAAGATAGCGGATGCTATCCAAGGTCTTGCGTACAAATGGGGACCTCTTGAGTGCGTGGCTGCACGTTATCCGCAGACTTAATAAATGTTACAACGTCTGCACCGCATTAAGTTATGAGCCAGGACTAGTGCCAAAGGAGGGCGGAGTTAGGGATACAGGGAAAAAGGTTAATAAAAAAAAAAGTATTTAAATCTTTTGTCATAGCTATGAGGCTGAATGCAATCTGATTTAAAAAAAAAACGTCTGCACCGGGCTGCGTCCAACCCCGCCAAGGCTGACCAGCTCATATGATTAAAAAGCATTATCGCTGTTAGCAGGTACTTGTTCACAGAATTTAGCACACAGAATCGATAAATTTAAGGTTGAGTGTTTAACCAAATTATAATTTTGGAATTTTATTCACTCAGAATTCCGGAATCGATACTAACTCGCCATTAATAGATATGGAGATATCTACAGCTGCCGCCTCAGAAGCGCCAGCAACTTCAAAGAAAGGGGCTAAAAAAGCTGAAGCCAAAGCAAAAAAAGAGGCAGAAAAGGCACGCAAAGCTGCAGAGCGTGAAGCTGCTCTTTCTAAATCAGCAGATTCCGCGGCTGAAGATACAGCATTAGAGAATTATGGTCTAATTTCACCCACTCGGAAACTCACTTCGGATCGGATTCACCTACGTGATCTTTCTGAAAGATATGTTGAAAAGATCATCAAAGTGCGTGTTTGGATCCAAAACTCGCGTATGCAGGGGGCCAAGATGGCCTTTTTGGAACTTAGAGAAGAGGGTGCCTGGACAATTCAGGGTGTCGTCACGGTTAATAGCCAGGGAACTATAAGTAAGCAGATGGTTAAGTGGATTGGAGGGCTGAAGCTAGAGGGCTTTGTGCAGATTGAGGCCAAAGTTGAAAAACCCTTAGAGCCCGTGAAAAGCTGTAAGGTTAGTAGTTACGAGCTGCATCTCCTGAAGGTGTACCTGGTTGCTCCTGCACCCGAGATGTTGGGTCTAGAGCTTGCCATTGCAAACCGAGCTGTGGGGAGACTCGATGAAGATGAAACTGCTGAGGCTCAATTGGAAGGTGAGATTTTGTGCTCTATTAAATAGCAAGCAAAAAAGAATCGTGGGTAGAATGCTAATAACCCAAATAGGCATCCATATCGCCGATAAGTTACCTGTTGCCAGTCTGGCAACCCATCTTAATAACTACGAGATACATCTACGATCCGCCGTGGGTCAAGCGATTGCCGATATTAGCGTTGTAGTCGAAGATCTGTTCCGAGATTATTTACGTGCTCGCCGCTTCAAGAGCTTCCACCCACCGTCGCTTGTCGGCGCAGCATCTGAAGGTGGAGCAAATGTATTTGAATTGCCATACTTTGGTAAAAAGGCATATCTAGCCCAGAGTCCACAGTTTTACAAACAACGGCAAATTGCCGGTGGTCGGAAGCGGGTATTTTGTATAGGTCCAGTGTTCCGGGCCGAAAATTCCAATACACCCAGACACATGACTTCGGTGAGAGGCCATCATAATTCTCCAGCACCAGAAACCACGGTGGAGTTGGCATGTGGCTAATCATCACAGTTCACCGGCCTGGATCTTGAAATGGAAATTGAAGACCATTATCACGAAGTTTTGCACACATTAGAGGGTGTTCTTCTACATATATTCAAAGGACTCGCTACCCAGTGCCGTGAAGAAATTGAACTCATTCGTTCGGTGTATCCATCAGAAGAATTCCTCCTACCAGAACCCGGGAAAGAGGTCCGACTGACCTTTGCTGAAGGGCAAGCTCTGCTTAGAAATGAAGGTCCCGAAGAGTTTCGGAACGTCTCAGATGTTGAAGATATGTCCACAGCACAAGAAAAAGCGCTTGGAGCTCTGGTTCGTAAAAAATACCATACCGACTTCTACGTTCTTGACAAGTTTCCGGTCTCGGCACGCCCTTTTTACACTATGCCAGATCCAGAAAATCCAAAAATTACCAATGCGTATGATTTCATGATGCGTGGCCAAGAAATTCTGTCGGGTGGACAGCGCCTACATCTGCCCGACGAATTGATAGCTATGATCCGATCCAAAGGTCTTGATCCAGATCAACCCGGTATCAAAGAATACGTTAATGTATTCAAGGGTGTGGGGGTGCCCCCTCATGGAGGAGGAGGTATCGGCTTGGAAAGAGTGGTCGCGTGGTATCTGAACCTACCCAGTGTCCAAATAGCTTGTGATTATCCTAGGACACCGAATAGGTTAAACCCCTAAATTGCTATGCAAAATCACTAGGTTTCGGTGACGAATATCGAATTGAAAGTTTTGCCATTAGAACTGGCTCAAGCATGAAAAATCGTAGTAATATGGTAGGTCAGCCCAAGCTAGCTTTGATTGCTGGTCAAATTTGGACGGGCTTTATCCGAACCGTTAACTTGATCTTCTCACGTAACCTAGAGTAGTAGTTATTTATAAAAGTTGAATAGGAGTTCCAGAAAAAGGGAATACATGTATTAATCAAATAACGAATAGATTTCTTTAAATTATTCTTGTGTATGCAGCCCTTAGGCTATGACATGAACAACACTGATACGAAACATGGAACGGTGACACAACTTTATATGAGGGGCACTCAGACATGAATATCATTTGAAGACATAACTCGAAGTTAGGCGCCTTACAGCCCTTTCAACCCTCAGCCGTTTGCATCGGGCGCAGGAACGCATTTCAGTCAGCCATGAATATCCAGTGTGCCTTCGTCATCGTCACATACATGACCACGCGAGAAATGTGGACTAAGGGTCCTGCCGGATTCGAAGCAGCTTTCTCCGGCCTCAAATAGGGCATGTGAGGTTTCTTGCAGTATGAAGAATATTCTGATAGAGATTATAAAGATGAGTTAGTTCACTTAACAGAATGATAGAATTCGAATGGTTCAATGAAGTCGTTGGATCTACACTATATTCTAGATATATTGAAACCCGTGGTGACTCCCTCCCTCCCTCCTTATCATCGGGATACACTGACATTATAACCACAACTCATTAAACCAACGCCATCTAACTCCAGCTCCAAACATGTTTGTATTTCTTGTTGAGCATTGGTCTGATCTATTGATTAATCTGGGGAAGAGCACGGTTCTCGAGACCTGCGACTTTATTGTGATACGAAGACCAAGTATAAGAGTCGGATGGTGGTGTGGTACACCGTCCGGGCCGTTCTCCCAAGTAGAGTCTGGGTAGCCAAGGCACATGCCCCACTTGAGACAGAAGAGCGCTGGTTCGAATCCTGCAAGACCCTATTCACATTTCTCGCGTGGTCATGTATGTGACGATGACGAAGGCACGCTGGATAGTCGTGGGTGGCTGAAATGCGTTCCTGCGGCAGATATAAACGGTTGAGGGTTGTAAGGCGCCTAACTGTCACAGTTCGAGTATTTTTTTTTTTTTTTTTAATTTAAGTCCAAGGCTAAGCCCTTTTTCCCTCTTGGGTCATGGACTGGTGTACACGGCTAAGATCATGTCTAAGACACGCCTAACTCGGTCCCACCGCGTGAACCGCTACAAAAATAGTAGCTAGTTACATACAATTAACACAAACCCAGCCCAACTCCAAAGTCAAACACCTACTTCCCCCAACATATGAAAAACAAAATATATCAATTCATAATCTAGAAAGCGCAACTTCTCATTCCGTTTTCTTTCATGTCATGCCTTTAGCGATAACTAATTGATTCGATCCCCGCTGAGAGCAGTAGATTGACCAGCAGTTTGACTGTTGAAACAGCCAGTTTCCTGCGCAAATATGGTAAAGCTCCTGAGGCATTTGAGCCCAAGAAGCTTGTTGACGAAGTCGTTGTGAGACATTGATCTCCTAAGCTTACGCGTGATATTCGCATGAAGCCTACAGTGAATAAAATGGGTTGGAGTTGTGTCATGGTTACAGTTTTGAATTGTCAAATTAAAGAAGTGCGTAGAAGAGTGATGTTTTCTAAAGGCCAGATCGAAGATTATATACAGAGAATTATGAGGTGATAGTAACTCTATGTGGAAGGAGCTAATGACGACCTCCGGGCAAATATCCCAAATACACTTAATCATAACATTTGCCCCCTTTCGACAAAAAATGCTACTGCCCCAGTAGTGATATGAAATAAGATGTGCCAATTTAAACGTAACTTAATATCAAGATTAGAGCAAGGAGTTCTCGTAAATTTGAACTGCTTCCTGTGCGTTCTTCAACTTCTTGTAATCGATCCATTCATCATGTTCTGGCCCATGGCCTACCCAAGTAACTAAATACTGAAGGATATCTTTGCCCCTTCTCTTAATAAGCCTTTTGCCCAGTATTTTTTTGATTTCTTGTTCTAAAACTCCATCCACTTGTATTGGGGGGTCTGGCTTGATTTGACGATTGTAAGGGTCATTTCGGGGATCGAGAGCTGGTTCCAGTTGTGCAATTGTTACGACGGGGTGGATTTTCCAATTTTTAGGAATATCTAGCTTATATGCTAGTTTACCAATTCTTTCGGTTATTCTGAATGGGCCAACAAATTGCTGTTGTAATTTTTTTGTAATTAACTTTGCACTGGGTATTGTGTAACCTTTATGTAACCGTAGCATCACGAAATCTCCAGTGTTAAAAAACATAGGCATATGCCTGTCGTCATAATATTTTTTCATTGACATAGAAGCAAATGCGATCGCGTCTGCAGCCTCGACTCGATTGGGGTTGTAAATCATATCTCCTTTGCTTGTGATAGCCTTATCATTTTCTACCAGCGATATTTGAGTTGTACCTTTGTTAGAGATCAAGGAATCTTCTGGATCATTACTTGTGGAAAAATTTTGCATACTGTTTGAAGAGCCATTAATTTTTTGCTCAGAATTTGCTAGTCTCGTAGATCTCCTTAGGCCTACGGTTAATGCTGTAACTTTTCGATACGGAGTCTCGTCAATTGGCAATTTGACAAGATCTAACGGTTCGTTTGCCTTTTTGCCGTGAAGTAGCTCTGTCGGTGCAATTCTTGTTGTACTAAATTTTGGAGAATTATTAAGTGCAAGCTGCAATTTCGGGAGTATCATTGGCCAATCTGTAAGTTGTGGAATACCAGTAATAAAAAATCTCAAGCAAATTTCGGCTGTAGCGTTTGTTCTTTCTGATGCTCCGTCTGTTTGTGGATGGTAAGACGTTGAAAATAGTAATTTCACATTTTGTTGTTTAAAAATAGCCCTCCACAATTGACTCACAAATTTGGCGTCTCGATCGGAAACAATAGCCCTTGGAAGACCCCAATTCATAATCGATAGTCTGTTGAGTAAAACTTCTGCCCATTGAAAAGCTGTCCATGTTGTAGCTCCAGGTATGAAAGTAACACATTTGGAAAATTTATCGGTAACAGATAATACACAATTTTTCCCTTCCTTGGTAGTTGGAAGCGCTAATATAAAATCAATCCCTATCGTGTCGTGTATTTTAGATGGAGATTCAATCGGTTGAAGATAGCCATAAGGTTTGTGTTTCAGGGTTTTGTTTTTAGTACAATCAGGGCAATAACGAATGTAATTGATTATTTTTTTTGATAAGTTATTTATAAAAAGAGCTTGGGTGATACGAAAGTGTGTTTGTCTGATTCCTGGATGTCCTACATCATCATGTGCCATCTTAAAAATTATTTTGAGGATTGCTTGATCCCCTGGAACACAGAGTCGTTTTGTTTTGGTCTCTTTATTAACGTGATAGATTAATTTATTTCGTAGTTCAAATGGGAGACTTGATGCATTTTCGCCCATTAAGTCATTCTTTTGAAGTATATGTAAAATTTTTGCCCAGTGATTATCTTTGACATACGACATCTCGATTTGAGCTCTTAGTTCGTTAGATATTTGTACAGTTGTTGTATGAAATACGTGGGCGCCTAGATCCCATAAAGCCGAGGTTCTAATATCAACAGCACCATGAAGAGCATCGAGGGCGTCAAGTTCCGAGTAGTTTGGATCCTGAGTTCTTTGATCTGCTAGTTGTTGTTTTACATGAAGCCGAGATAGAGCATCGGGTATAATATTTTCCTTCCCTGCCTTATGTCGCACATCTAGTTTGAACCGCTGCAGATATTCTGACGCTCGAATTAATCTAAGAGTTAACTTTTCTACCGATGAGGTGTGCAGAGATGTTTGCGAGACGATTCCTTTAGTTGCTGCGTGATCTGTGTAGATAACTACCGGGCTCTTAGCAGCTTCAATCATGTGTCTCACCTTTCTGACAATCCAAACTAAACATGCTACCTCGAGCTCTGTTGACCAGTAGTTTCTCTCCGCAGATGTAGCCGCTCTGCTGAGGAATAATATAGGCTGCATTTTTTTCTCTGATGGACATTTCGTAGGTTTAACGACGGTATTATTCTCTGTGGTATGATAGATTACTCCTGCGAAGCCGAATTCTTTTGAAGCATCTATATCCACGTATAACTGTTGATCTGGATTAAAATGTACTAAAATTGAAGGATTTTTAAATAAAGCTTGTACCAGCTTAAAGGCCTTGAGCTCTGTGGATGATGGTTTTTGGAGTAGAGTTTTTTCGGATGTCTTTCGTCTGCGAAGTCCTTTTTGATTTAGATTTTTACTTAGAAATGTTTTGCGGTCTTGTAATGGTTGAATTATTGCGGAATAATATGGAATATAGTGGCGTAAGTAGCCAGTTAAGCCAAGGAAACGTTCCAGAGATCTAAGATTTTCTGGAAAAACGAAAGACGAGATAGCTTTAAGCTTATCTTCTGCGGTTGCCATACCTAAAGCGTCTACTTTTTGACCAAGAAGTGCAACCGAGGGATACGCGATGAATGATTTCGTTGGTGCGAGTGTGATATTATGCGAATTAAGTATAGTGAAAACCTGATTTAAATGAAAATAATGTTCCTCTGGAGATTTTGAAAAAATAACGATGTCATCAATATAGGCTCTAGCAAAAGGACGACATTTTCTCAGTAGAATGTCAATACGGCGTTGCACATAAGCAGGGCTGTTCCGAAATCCCATGACGGGAACTTTAAAAGTTTCTTGGCCACGGTGAGAAGAGACTGTCAATCGATGCCTATGTTCTTTCGCTATCCACCATTGGTAGAAAAAAGATGCGCAATCGATTGTCGATATGAAGCTACAACCTCGTGTTGCAGAAATTATATCCAATTGCAAGGGAATAGGGTATGCGTCTGGCAATGCAATTTTATTTAACGCGCGAATGTCAACCACTACGCGCCCTTTGGGTCCTTTCAAGGTATCTTTCCAAACGACAAAACACGGATAGGTAAATGGTGTGTGACTTTGCGTCCATTCCATACGGCCTTGACTATGGAGTTTATCAAAAGTTGTATCAATGACTTCCTGGTCTTTATTACCGACAGGATAGACTTTTGCGACGCCTGGCTTATATTTTTCTTCCCAATTTTCAACAAGAGGAATTTCCATATCTTCCTCGATACCAATTACATTTCCAGTGTCTTTCCATAAATTGGGGAATTTCATGACGATATCTTTGAATTTATTTAATAAATCTGGGTTATGATTGCAAATGGTAACGCCTGTTTGCAATACGACTTCAGCCACCTTAGAATCTGATGGACTAGCGTGTGCGGTTTCTGTCTGATTGACCTCGTGAATAGCATTAGAATTAATCGTATATATTGAAGGGGTTGTCAAGCTGAGCTTTTTCCATCCGCGTTTTGGAGTACGAGCAGCAAAACCTTCAATCTCAGATTTTGCCAAGAAACATCCATTGTATTCGAATTCAGTAATTAATCCAAGCTTGGTACCTTTCTTCATTTGGACTAGACCGGATGTCGGATTATAGACTTGTATTTCACTTGTCTTATCGTCAATAACATGAGAATAAATAGCGATATGATGAGCAGCATAGGGTTCAAATAAAAGGTCTCGATTAGACGGTAAATCCTCGGGTTGGATTTGGATTTTAGTGTATTGCCCTGGAGCGATGTCAATATTTTGTGCTGACCTTGCTACCGATAGAGTTCTTGGGCCTTTTGAGTGAGTTGATAAAGAAATAGTAATATCATCACACGAGGTTATTTTTGCTGTACCTAATTTAAGATCCATGATTATACCTTGTGGTGATAAAATGTCGATACCTATGAGCATATTTGCAGTGAGGTTCCTGACTAAATGGAATTCTGCTTCAATTGCTGCTACTTTTCTGTCGCCAGGGAAAAAATTGTTAAGCGGACGTATTTATCACAGTTGTGAGTTTTCTTTCCAATTCCCGAGACTGGTATAGCTTCTGATAATAAAATGACCTTCGTTTGCGGAGACTGTTTGTGTAGAAATTCTTCATCTATCAACGACATTGTACACCCAGTATCAAGACAGATATCTTGGACCAAACCATTTTCTGTAAGCTTGGCTTTCGTAGTCGCATACTTATAGCCACGGAAAGCATAGCCTGAGGGGCCTGAAGTTTTGACCTTTGATCTAATTATTTCTGATATTTCTGTGGTGTAAGCTTCGGGATTTGGCTCCGGGGTTAGATTTTTTACAGAACACCTTTTCCAGTGGTTATGAAACGCGTTATTTGATTTAAAGTGCTGTTTGCATTTTCTGCAGGTTGTCGGTCTTCCATAGCCTAACTTGTTTAAATGACAAGACGTATTGACATGATTGTTAATGACATCTTCATCGTATTGACCATCATAATCTTCGAAATATAATTCGGACTCTTTATGTTCTTCCTGGTCCTTTGTTGTCACCGAATTATTTTGTTCACTTTGTAGGATTACTTCTTCTGTATGCTCGTTATAGGCTTTTGGATCTTGGCGATGAAATTCTGAAGATCCTGGATTCTTTGTAGGAAAAGTTTTGTAACGCCCGTCATTATTGTATCCGCTAAAGTTTCTATTCTGAGGTTTTCGTGGATTTCCTTGTGATTGAAAACTATTTTTTAATTGAAATGACCCATTTTGATTCCTTAAATTTGAGTCATGAGGTTTACTGGTCTGCTGCGTAAAATTTTCTGGGATCCTTCGGTTGTTTTCATATGCAAATGGGCTCTGATCTGTATGCCTTGAATAAAAGTTTTGAGAATAAAAATTCCTAGGCTTGTAGATATCTACCCAGATGTTAAAGGCATCTCTAATTTGTTCCATAAAATCATCTAATCGGGTAGTTGCGGTCGGACGAATAAGATCTCTTCTAAGAACACCATCAACATGTTCATAAGCTAGTGATAGCTGTGCGAGAGTATTTTGTGTAATTCCACTACTACGCCCATGTAGAATGATATTCGATACATATGTCATAGGAGATTTTCCATCCCTAACATCTTGAACTGTGTATCTTGATTTTTCAAGGGCTACGAGGGCTTTCCCTGGTGCTTCGGAAAATCTTTTTTCGAGCATACTGCACCAGTCTTCAATTGTGCCATAACGTAGGCCGTTTCGGGTGATTGAAGATAGTTCTTCCACGTACCATTGGTTTGCCTCGCCCAATAAACACTCGTCAAGATTCTTAGTAATACTGCTATTAGGACCCTTTTTGATTCGAAGGCGGTTAGTGAAAGAGAACACGTTGTGATAAATATTATGGGTGTCCCTGATTTCAACTGCCATTTTGGACACATCTGGGTCAAAGTAACCGATCTCTTTGGCTCTGAACCTACTTTCGTCATAGTTTTGATCTTTATTTTGAAATTTTATGGGAAATTTTTGATAATAGGGCCGTGAATCTGTTAAAGTGTTTGTCTCGCTCTCAAGTTTTAATTGAGACATTTTTTCCTCCGATACATTCTGCGGGTTTGATGATTCCGATAGCTTGAAGGGCTCCAAAGCTGCTGCGACTCCCTGAGCTACGTGATTTACCAATTCTGCTCGCTGTTTAGCTGAAAAGGAGGACAAGTCTTGATCTTCTGTATAGGCTGGCATTTCTTTTGGATTTTTCAGGCTTTGTTGTGATACTGATGATGAAATATCTTCAAAATTAGAGCTTTCGATATGCGTTGATGTCCTTTGAGCCTGAAGCTTCTCTTTGAGTCTAGGAAGGAGAGATATTATTGCATCAACTGTCTCTACGGCCTTGGCGTAGTTGTTCTTCCAAGTCGATGTCGTAATTTGGGCGTGACTTTCTGGATCAATTGGGAAGGAATCCACCACCCAGTCTATTTCTTCCCACTGTTGGTTTGTCAGCTGGGCCACGAATTTAGGTCTCTCTGATTTGAGAATTTTAATTTCATGAGCAATAAATATTGCTTTTTTCTAATGTGTTAACCCTGGTGTCGGTCATAGAAGGCGCGGGGAATCGATTATCTTATTTTATCTTATTTTTTCAACGAGGATACGTTATTGGTGCTGAAAAGCTGGTGCTGAAAAGCTGGTGCTATTAATCCAGGTTTGGTCTAGAATGAACTAGGTAATGCTACCAATTGTCATGGTTACAGTTTTGAATTGTCAAATTAAAGAAGTGCGTAGAAGAGTGATGTTTTCTAAAGGCCAGATCGAAGATTATATACAGAGAATTATGAGGTGATAGTAACTCTATGTGGAAGGAGCTAATGACGACCTCCGGGCAAATATCCCAAATACACTTAATCATAACAAGTTGTTTCCTCCCCGCATGTACACTCCGTGGGAGTGTCTGAAAATTGAAAACGGCGATAATATGCTGCGAAGTTACCATGACCTGTACGGGCTGCGATCAATTCGCGGAGTAACCGCCGTGGGAGAGCCAGTTCTGGGGGTTTGCGTTGTCGCATGAGCAAGTCTAGTTCCCGATATCTAGACGGGCAAGCTTCTTCCCACCAGTCGTCAAGGAGCGCCTGTCGTCGCTGATTCATAAGTCGTCGAAGGTATGCTAGGGTAAGTAGTCCCGGCTTTATTTCCAGGTTCGGCAACCCTCTCAGGGCGGATCTAGCTATGGAGTCCGCTTCAACGTTCCCCTGAATCCCTGAGTGACCAGGCACCCATTTTACAAATACTTCAGCTGTCTTAGATAACGCATGAAAGCTACGTACGTATTTGAGGCTGGAAGATGAGGTACCTGTAATTAATATTTTTACCGCTTGTTGGCTATCCAACAAGATGTGGATACGCTGCTTTGTATCCCCAAATTTCCGTTGTTCTTCCTCAACGAAACTCAGGGCAGCCTCTAGAGCATTTTTAGCCCCTATAATCTCTGCATCTAGGACTTCTCCCCCATGTGCAATGCCACTGCCTCGGAAGAAGGTTGTCCCTTCTCTTTTTAGGACAAAGCCCCAAGCAGAGCGTCCGTGTCCTTCCGATGATCCATCTGCATAGGCGCAAATCTCTCTTCTAGGAACGTTTTTGATCCACCGTGTGCAGGCCTCTGTTTCTGTCTCCCTTGTTCCCAGTGCGGGGACGTAAATTGGAGTAGGTATGATATCAGGTGCCTCTGATTCCGGTAGATGTTGGAAGGCACGTTGGACGCGCGACATCTGAAGCTCTGGTCTTGCGGACCCTTTTTTCTTTTTCTTGTATTTCTGAGTTCCCACGTTTGGGCACACAGATGCCCTACTTCTCAAAGGTTGTTGTTTATCGAGAGATTTAAGCCTAGCTGCAACTCGAATTCGGTTACCATCGAGCAGAATGTTTGCTGGTGGTATTCCTGCTTCTCTATGCAGGACAGCGTTTGGTGTGGTCCTTATAACAGGTAATGCAGCGCGCAGGCCCGTCAGAATTGCTTTATCGATCATGCTACACATGTTAGTAGTGGAAGGAGTACTTATCCCCCTTAGCGTAGGTCGTTTTAGGCCTGGCCACCAAACATCTGATCCAAAAGTCGCTGCTGGGACAATGCATGCATCTACAGCTCTGACCAATGGCATCGGTGCTGCTCCACGGTAGGCGGAGTTAAAACGTCGCATATGTTGAGCCACTTTCATAGCATTACCACACCATTGGGTGACGTGATACTGGAAGTTGAGGCGTGGATCGAGATGGACTCCGAGCCAGCGAATATGTTCGGCTGGTTCGACAGGCGTGCCATTCACGTTGACGACTGCTGCTGTTTCACGGCGACGTCCTGGGAATTGTATAACCTCTGTCTTCTCGGAGTCGAAAGCTACAGCGTTATTTCGTGCCCATTCAAAAAGACGATCCACCTCGCGCTGAGCTGCTGCAGCGGACTCAGCAATAGTAGGGCCAAATCCTAGGATACCAAAGTCGTCTGGATAGCTAAACCTTAGATGTGAGTTGCCGCTACGCATGGGTTCCGCCATGTAGAGGAGAGACAAGAGCAGAGAGATTGGTGAGCCCTGAGGCACACCGCAGACTAGCTCTCTCTGAGTAGTTATCCCTCCAGGGTAACGAACTTGAACCCTTCGGTGTGCTAGAAATGAAGTCGTCCATTGAAGGATGTGACTGGGCCATCCCTGTTCTTGCATTCTGGTCACTAGTCGATTGTGGAGGACTGCGTCAAACGCTCCTTGGACGTCAAGTGTAACAAATGTGGCTGCCCACCCTTGTGAGCGAGCTTCTTCGACATCGTGCACGACACAAGATACAAGATCAGTCGCTGATCTTTTCGGGAGTGCACCAAATTGTTGTTTGCCAACCACGTCGTGAGTGATCGCAAGATGTGCCATGCGTTTAGCTAAAAGCCTCTCTAATCCCTTTCCCAAGCATGAGAGGAGAGCAATTGGTCTCCAGCCTTTGACTGTGGTTGGATCTCGATTGGCCTTTTGGAGGAGTACAACTCCAGCCAACTTGAAGCAAGTTGGATGTGTTCCAAGCCGAATGCAGGCTTGAAATAGTAGGGTCACATAGGGTCACATAGGGTCACATAGGGTCACATAGGGTCACATAGGGTCACATAGGGTCACATAGGGTCACATAGGGTCCAATAGTCTTCCAGCAGGCTGTAAGAAGTTCTACTGAGATTCCATCTGCACCTGGTGCTGTGTTACCGCAGCCAATTGTGCAAACGCGGACTTCTTCCTCGGAGACATTATCATTCCAAGGGATACAACTCTCATTTACGCTGGTGCATGGTGGAAGGTCGTCTGTCGCCTTGTGCCGAGCGAGGAGAGCATCTCGCAGGATTGTTGCCCGTTCTACTTGATCTGAAACAAGTCGTCCGTTAAAGTTGAGTGGGGGAGGGATATTTGCTTGTCGAGGATTTAAACAACGCATCAACTTAAATATTTCTCCCGAGGTAGTCATGGACTCGACCTTACGCGTAAGGTGTTCTTTTTTAGCGTTGCTAATTGTCTCTCGTAAATTCTTCGCACAAACTGCACGTTCTAGGGGCGAGGGGGCTTTTCGGTATTCTGCATGGGCAGTCTTGCACTGGGGCGTCCACCAAAGAGCAGATTTACCACTACCATTTTTGGCTCGGGTCCCTGTCGCTTTGATCGCGTTAAAAAGATGGAAACACAGATCTTCGGCGTATGCTTCGACTTTCTCTATGGAATCGAGTTGCGGCGGTGGATGTACCCATTGCGCAATGGCTAAGGCATACCTAGGTAGATTTTCTCTTCGCACTCTTATCTTGGGAGGCTCACTATTCACAGCCGCGGTAGCGATAGGTATTTGGCCACAGATGGGAAGGTGGTCACTGGCTACGCATTCGCTGTGGTCGACCCAAGCACGGGCGCCGCTGACATTGGTCCAGGTAAGATCGAGTGTATTACCTGCTCGATGTGTGGGTTCGCCGACAATTAGACAAGTAAGATTGTGACTTTCGGCCCATCTTTCTATCTCTTCGCCCTGTCCATAGGGTCGAGTCGTTCCTGGTTGCCAGGCCCAGTGCACGGCGTTAAAGTCACCGGCTGCTACCGAGTTCTGAGGGGGGAGCCAGCTGACTAGGGGACGAATGGCTGTTGAGTTGTTTGGCGCCTTGTAAACATTGCAAAAGGTAATTCCATTGACAACTACCCAGCAGTAGTCTCCGGTTGGCGTTGCACAGGGAAATATCTGTATGGCTGATAATATCCTGTTGCTCTTTCGCGTGTAAGTCACAGCCCTTGGTCTAACATCTACGCCACCAGTGGGAGTGTGACAGATATATCCAGGGTGTGACTTGGTAGTCTTTGTGCGCTTTTGCCACAAAGGCTCCTGTATTAGCAAGACATCCACGCCTAGCACATAAGCTCGGGAAAGCGCGATGTCGTGTGCTGAGCCTCCTCTACCTACATTGATTGACATAAAACTTAGTGTAGGAGGGAGGCGGGAAGGGTCACTTGGTGTGCCCTTCATATTTGCTCTTCGGAGTTGGCCTCTCCAGTTGGCGCGGCGTCAGTAGAGGCTGTATCTATCATAAGCACGTCAAACGTGTTGACTGACTTGATTCCCGCGGGGCTTGCTGGGGTGTGTTCCATGGCTGCTGTGGCTACTGTAGCTGCTGCTTCTGCACGTCGAACTGCTGCTTTGGCTCGGGCTACTGCTGCAAACTCACGCTGACTGGCCTGTCGGATAGTTACGAGTTGTTCCTTTGTGACTGGTCCAGATCGGGTTGGGCGAGCCAAGCAGTTGCGGCTGTCGGATCGATGAGGGCCCCCACAGTTTCGGCATTTTGTGTGGGCCTTGTATTCGGCGGTAGAATGCATCTTTGAGGAGCAGTTCCAGCAGGCCGGTGCACGGGAGCATCCTCGAGTACCATGGAAGTCCAAGCAGCGTTTACATTGCTGCACACTCCGTTGAGGGTTATGTCGCACTGCAATTCCAGATTCGTCAAATAGACGGAAGCCGGGTCGAGGCGCAGAGGCTTTCTCAAAATATGCCAGCCATGACTGGTGGGGGGTTCCAAGGCGACTTTTCTCGTGCGGTCGGACCTTGGAAGGGACTGTATTGGTGACCCTTGTTATTTCATCCGAGACCATTTCTTCCGTGATGTGGACTCTGCCGAGAACAGATATAATGGCTACAGGAACCGTTGAGATCCGTAAAACAACCAGATCAGACGCTTTTTCCAACTTAGCTTCCAGGGGAGTGAAAGCCTCCGCCGAGTCTATCAAGGTCTGGCGGGTATCAGCGTCTTTTGCTCGAAGCGCGAAGCCAGTGGGGACACGATGAACGTGCTCGATGGTAGAGAGTGGGAGACCAAGATGTTGGGCCACAGCCTCTCGAACGCCTGCTGGGGAAAGTTGGCGCCAGTCGTGGCTTTTTCCGAGACGAAGAAAGATTCTCTCATCCTGCTGGGTGGGGGCTTTGGGTCTGGCCAGTGCTCGGGGTGGGTTGGGTTGCTTCAGTCGAGCGTGTCCAAGATTTGTCGAGGTAGACGGCTTATTTTTTCCTCTCCCTGTGATTGTAGCCCATGTTGCCTTTGCCACTGGCTCTACAACCGATGGTTGGGAGACTTGGATGGGCTGGCGGTAAGGTGAGCCGGCAGGGGGGTTTTCCCAAAAAGTAACGTTACTTGCTGGGCGAGGGTAGGGTCGGTACTGTTGATCCAGGACCAGTCGACATATATTGAGCTATAGCCGCTCGGAGATAGACTTTCATTGAGTCTATAAATTGCTTGTTTTAGCCATTGGACAGAGGAGAGAGGGCGTTTTCTACACCGACAATAGCAGCAGTGCAGAGAGCTATATTGGAGGCCGTTTGTGTTGCACGACGCTCTTCGGCTTCTAGGTAGGCGCGAAGTTCATGTGGTACAGTATTTGCCTTCGATGGGTTCGAGCTAGACTGGGCGGTGTCTACTTTTCCTGTCGATTGCTTGGTACTACCCGTAACTATCCTTACAGTCCTAGGTGTTGCAATGCGTCTTGGCGTTGCCGTTGTTGTATCAATTTCTTTAGCAGATGCGTTTGCCAGGTGTGTCGTATCTGTAGAAGCTATCATTTTCCCTTTGGAGCTATTGGAGGCCACTGGAACTTGTTGCGAAGGTTCCTTATTCTCAGGAACTTGGTTGGTGGAACTGCTAATTTCAGTATCAGTCATCTCTGTATCGGGAAGGTGTATGTTCTTCCCTTGGGTAAAGGCCTCAGACGCATTTGCGCTTGTAATTTTATGCGCGAGGCCTTTGATTTTTGAGGTTTTGCTTGTCTTTCCTTTGCAAATAGCCGTAGATACTGGCTTACTAGCAGAAGAGATCGGGTTGCTTTGTGTTGGCACCGGCTGATTTTTTGTCCTCTCCGGAGGCATCCTGGGGAGCCTTTCGGCGGTTTACAACGAGAAGATACAGGCGTATCAGTGAATTCGAAGGGGAAGGAAGGGAAAAAATGGGCATATAGGGCACTCTTCTCGAATTTTTTTTTTTTTTTTTTCCTATTTAAGTCTCGGGCCGAGCCCTACGTATCCGAAGATCTGAGACCGGTGGAGCCGGCTAGGTTCAAGTCAAGGACCTGCCCAATTCGTTCGCACCGCGTGAACCGCTACACAAGTAGTAGCTAGTTAAAGTACATTTATTAAACTCCTTTAAGTAAATTCCCAACACCCAAGCCGACAACTCCAAGTTCCAGAAAAGTTAAAGAAACAAAGGAAAATATATGGTCTAGTCCCTGCACTCCTCGCACTGGTTCCTTTCCTATCATGATCTATGTCATGTTCAAATTTCTTCTTGGTCCACGCTGAGGGCTGTAGACAGAGTCACAGGTTGACTTTCAAAGCAGCCAGTTTTTTGCGCAAATAATTTAAAACTTTCAAGACAATTATGCCCGAGGATATTTTTGATAAATTTGTGGTAGGGCATAGCCCCCCGCAGACGACGAGCGTAGTGAGCGTGTCGTCGACAGTGTATGAAGTGGTTAGGAGTAGTCTCCTCCCCGCAAGAACATTCCATTGTCGCACCAAGGTTGTTAAAGCGACGGTGGTGTGCTGCAAAGTTTCCGTGTCCCGTGCGAGCCGCAATAAGTTCAAGCAACAACCGTCGAGGAAGGGCCAGTTCTGGTGGTTTGCGTCTTCGCATCTGGAGATCCAGTTCGCGATACCGCGGTGGACAGGATTCGTCCCAGAAAATATCGAGTAGCGCCTGTTGTTTCTGGTTCATCAAGTGATGAAGGTAAGCTAAGGTGATCGTTTCTGGCTTTACGGCCCGATTAGGTAGCCCACGTAGGGCGGCTCGCGCTGCTGCGTCAGCCTCTTCGTTTCCCTGGATCCCTGAATGTCCCGGCACCCATTTCACCTCCACTACTAAATGTGCCTCTTGTATAAGTGACCGGAATGCGCGGACATCTTTAATGCTTGAGGATGTGTTTCCTGTCAAGACTGCATTTCTGGCTTGTTGGCTATCCATCATCACATTTACTTGTTGTGGCCTTCCCCTGACCTCCAACGTTCGGCTTCCAAGATCCTCAGCGTCGCCTCTAGAGCCTTCCTCGCCCCAACTATCTCCGCGTCCAGGACCTCTCCCCCGTGGATGATGCCACTTTCCCTTGAGAGAGTCATTCCTCCTCTTTTTAGGACAAACGCCCATGCGGAGCGCCCGTGTCCATCCGAAGATCCATCCGTGTAGGCGCAGATTTCGGAGCTGGGCAGTTTTTCGATCCAACGTTTGCTAGCTTCGAGGTCTGTGTCTTTTGTGCCAAGCTTCGCAAGGTTTATCGGCCCGGGCAAGGGTTCGGCTGGCTCGGCCTCGGGAAGTTCTCGGTAAGCCCGCTGGAGACGAGACATCTGGAGCTCGGGCCGTGCGGATTTCTTGTTCCTTTTCTTGAACTGTTTTGTTCCGTCGTTAGGACAGATCGCAGCGCGGCTTCTCAGCGGATGTCGGTCGTCAAGTGTGTTAAGTCTGGCGGCAAGTCGAAGTCGGTTACCCTCAAGGATGTACTTTGATGGTGGAATTCCTCCTTCTCGATGTATCACTACATTCGGTGTTGTCCGTACTACCGGGAGAGCGGCTCTTAGCCCCATTAAGATGGCCTTATCTATCATCTCGCAGGTGCCGGCGATTTGAGGCGTGACTGTTCTTCTTATGGTCGGACGACTCAGTCCAGGCCACCATACTTCTGATCCGAAGGTGGCGACAGGAACGATGCATGTGTCCACTGCTCTCACCAACGCTTTGGGTGCAGCTCCACGATATGTCGAGTTCAAGCGGCGCATGTGCTGGGCTGCTCTGAGCGCTTTTTCGCACCACGTTGTGACGTGGTGTTTGAAGTTGAGACGGGGGTCTAAATGTACTCCCAGCCAGCGAATGTGCTCAGCTGGCTCAATTAGCGTGCCGTTAACCCGGACGCCCACTGCTGTCTCACGACGTCTGCCAGGAAATTGGATGACCTCCGACTTCGCGGTATCAAAGGCGACCGCGTTGTTTTGCGCCCAGTTGAGGAGATGGTCTACCTCGCGCTGCGCTGCGGCGGCCGACTCGGCGGCGGTGGGGCCATACCCAAGGATTCCAACGTCATCAGCGTAGCTAAACCTCAGATTAGCGTTTCCACTGCGCATTGGCTCTGCCATGTATAAAAGGAAAAGGAGAGGTGATATTGGCGATCCCTGAGGAACCCCGCATGTCAACTCCCTCTCGGTGGTGACTCCCCCGTTGTATCGGACTTGTACCCTTCGGTTAGCCAGAAAAGAGCACGTCCAACGCAGAATCGAATCTGGCCACCCTTGTGATTGCATTCTCTTCACCAGGCGGTTGTGGAGTACTGCATCAAATGCACCTTGAACGTCTAGGGTCACAAATGTCGCAGCCCACCCTTGGGAGCTAGCCTCTTCAACATCGTGGACTACGCAGGAGACGAGGTCTGTAGCGGATCGTTTGGGAAGTGCGCCGAATTGTTGGTGGCCGACCACGTCACAGGTAACTGCCAGATGCGCCATACGTTTGGCTAGAAGCCTTTCCAGCCCTTTGCCTAAGCATGATAGTAAAGCGATGGGCCTCCAGCCTTTCACTGTCGTCGGGTCCCGATTTGGTTTCGGGAGCAGTACTACTTCCGCCAGCTTGAAACAGGTTGGGTGTGTACCTAGCTGCATGCATGCCCTAAAGAGTTGTGTCACATGTGGGCCGATCGTCTTCCAACATGCTTCGAGTAACTCGACTGAGACTCCATCTGCTCCAGGTGCTGTGTTTCCGCAGCCAATGGTGTATTTGCGGACATCCTCCTCTGAAATATCGTTGTCCCATGGAATCCGATTGTCGCTGGCCGTAGTACATGGCGGGAGATCGTCTGTTGCCTGGTGTCGTGCGAGAAGAGCATCGCGGAGAATTGTTGCTCGCTCAGCCGGATTCGTAATAAGGGATCCTTCGTGATTGAGTGGTGGGGGAATTTTGGCCTGCCGGGGGCTAGCTGAACGCATGAGCTTAAAGATATCTGCCGCTGTATTCATTGCCTCGATTCGTTGTGTGCAATGCTCTTTCTTGGCTGCTGAGATCGTCTCTCGTAGTTTCTGTGCGGAGGCGGCGCGTAGGCTGGGTGATGTCGCTTCTCGGTACTCAACGCGTGCTGTTTTGCACTTGGAAGTCCACCAAGGGGCAGATTTTCCACGGCCTTTTCCGACTTTGACTCCTGTTGCCTGAATACCGTTTGAAAGTTGCATGCAGAGCTCCTGGGCGTACACTTCCACTTTCTCTATAGTGTCCAGTGTTTGAGGCGGATGGACCCATCTTGCAATAGCTCGAGCAAAATTTGGCAGATTTCCTCGTGGAACTCTAACCTTCAGCGGTTCGGTATCCATGGTAGCTGCTGTTATCGGGACTTGACCTCGGATCGGTAGGTGGTCACTGGTTACGCACTCGCTTCGGTCCACCCATGCCATAGTGTCGCTGATGTTAGTCCACACGAGATCCAGTGTATTCCCTCGTCGCTGTGTCGGTTCGCCGATAATGAGACAAGACAGGTTGTGTCTTTCAGCCCACTTCTCGATTTCTTCGCCCTCTCCATGCCTGTTAGAAGCCCCTGGCTGCCAGGCCTCATGAACGGCGTTAAAATCTCCTGCGGCAACCGATTTTGGGGGTGGGTTCCAGTTTACAATCAGTAAGTATGCCGTAGAGTCCTTGGGTGCCTTGTATACGTTGAAGAAGGTGATTCCGTTGACCACTACCCAGCAGTAGTCTCCCGTTGGCGTAGTGCACGGAAATATCTGAGTCGCTGTTATTACCCTATCACTTTTCCTTGTATAGGTCACGGCTCTTGGTCTTACATCCACGCCACCGTATGGTGTGTGGCACGTGTACCCTGGGTGTGACCTAGTTGACTTTTTTCTTTTGTTCCAGCATGGTTCCTGGATGAGAATGACATCGACGCCTAGCTCGTAAGCTCGAGAAAGTGCAATGTCGTGTGTTGATCCTCCTCTGCCTACATTAATTGACATAAAACTGAGAGTAGGAGGGAGACGTGAAAGGGCCCGTGGGGTGCCCTTCACAAGTTGTGCTTGGGGTTAGTGTCTATGACCATAGCTTCGGATGAAGTAGCTTCGGTCGAGAGAACCTCAAATCTGTTATGGGACTTGGCAGCGGACTGGGAAGATTGACTTTGTCCTGCAGAAGCTAATGAGATAGCATCTGCGTGTCTTACGGCTGCTTTAGCTCGAGCTACCGCTGCAAATTCGCGTTGGCTTTGTTTTCTGATGGTCAGAAGCTGCTCTTTAGTGGGTGGGCCGATCCTGGTCGGGCGTGCCAGACAGTCTCGGCTGTCAGATCGGTGTGGGCCTCCGCAGTTACGGCATTTAGTGTGCGCTTTACACTCGGCAGAAGAGTGCATGGTGGAGGAGCAATTCCAACAGGCAGGAGCACGAGAGCATCCACGGGTGCCATGAAATTGTAGGCAACGTTTGCACTGTTGCACGGTTTGACGAGGTTGATGTCGCACTGCGATGCCAGACTCGTCGAATAATCGGAATCCTGGTCGTGGAGCGGACGTTCTATCGAATTGGGCCAGCCATGACTGGTAGGGTGCTCCCTCTTTACTTTTTCCGTGTGGACGAACCTTGACCGGAACTGTATTGGTTACTCTTGTGATTTCATTTTTAACCATCTCTTCCGTGATATGAACCCTGCCAAGAATGGATATTATGGCCACTGGAACTGTGGAAATTCGGAATACGACCAGGTCGGATGCCTTTTCCAGCTTGGCTCCAATGGGGGCAAAAGATTCAGCCAAATCTATCAAGATTTGACGAGTTTCTTCATCTTTTGCTCTGAGTGCAAAGCCAGTTGGGACACGATAGACGTGGTCGATTGTGGTTGGCGGGAGGCTAAGGAGTTGCCCTACAGCTTCTCGAACGCCAGTCGGAGAGAGTTTGCGCCAGTCATGGTCTTTCCCGAGTCGGAGGAAGAGCCTTTCGTCTTGCGTGGAGGGAGCTACTAGTTTTGCCGGTATTTGGGGTGCATTTATCTGCTTGAGTGGCGTGCGTCCAACGTTTACCGGTGTGGAGGATTGTTTTTGACCCCTGCCGGTGACTGTGGCCCATGTCGCTTTGGCAGCAGGCTTTGGAACCACTGGGTTGACTACTTGCGTGGGGAGTCTGCTTCTTGGACCAACTGAGGGGCTTTCTCGGGAGATGGCATCCGCTGGGCGAGGGGGTAGGATTGGTGGGGATGATCCTGGTCCCGTTGTCAAAAATTGAGCTATTGCTGCTCGGATATAGGATACCATAGAGTTTATGTATTGTTCATTCTGATCAGTGGTCAAAGGCGAGAGGGCAGTTTCAGCACCGGTGGTAGCCATAGAGCACAAGAAGAAGTTCGCAGCATATTGCGCCTGTCGACGCTCTTCTGCTTCCATTGCTCTTCTTAGTTCTAAGGGGAGTTGGGTGCCACTAGTCACATGGCGGGACTCTGGGGCCACCCTCTTGCCGTCCGATGTGGGTTTTCGGGGCATTTTTGTACTTGAGGAGGAGTTTGACGCTCCTGTCGCGTTTTTATTGGTATTTCCAGGCTCTTGTAAGGACCCGTTTATGACTGGCCGCCTTGGTGCAGGCACAGCAATTCTTCTTTCCGAGGTTCCAGCAACTTTGGCAGTCCTCTCGCCTGCTAAAGTCTTTTCTTTCTCCAGACTTTTATCTGCTGGGACTTTTTCTTCATCTCCTTTGGTGGAGGCAGCCCATTTTGAGTCGGATAGACCCTTTTGTATAAAGGCGTCAATGACACAATCTTGCATTTCTGTGTCCTGAGATCCTTTCTCGAATTCTTCGATCTTTTTACGGATGTCGATTTCCATCTTATTCTGGTCGATCATGTTTTCTGTCATCCCCCTAGTCTTCAGGCGGTTTCTCATAACCCTGTGGGCTCTGTCAATTGTTGCTTTGTGACGCGCTACACGCGACACCTTTGTCGGCCCCGACGCCATTTTTAATAACGGGGAGTACCGCACGATATCAAGTGAGTGTTAGATGAAGTGTGAATCAAGGGATTGGAAGGGCTTGGGGTAAGTTCTCATCGATACGGAATTGTTGTTTGTTTGTTTGTTATTTTTAACGTGACCAGGCCCCTGCCTAGCACCCAGAGGGCATGGCACGGGCAGTCTAGGTCTACGCGCATACATAACCTCTTATCTACCTACATGACTTGCTTAAACCCAGCAAGGCGAGCGAACATAAATGAAATAAGGAAATATAGCTGTCAGAATTTTCCGAGATCTGGACTAGGATTCTTAGGATTGGGATTGGGATTAGGATTGCGAGAACATTAGACAAATCTCGCTTAAGGATTCACGGATTTGTTTACTTTGGACTATTTTTTCAATGCATCCATAGGAAACATTTGTTGATATTGTTTACTTGGATTACTCTGCTTGTCGGTCATAGGGCAAGACATGTGTATATATAGCCAACAAGAACTGCAGAGTTCTTGTTCTTTACGTTTAGTTCTTTGTCTAATTATTCATACCATACCTTCAGTCTTCGTGCCTTAGAGCCCACCAGTCCTTTTGCTTTCGAGCCCTTTAGTCCTATTGCTTTCGAGCCCTTTAGTCCTATTGCTTTCGAGCCCTTTAGTCCTATTGCTTTCGAGCCCTTTAGTCCTATTGCTTTCGAGCCCTTCAGCCTTCCCTTAGCTCACCTACCCAGTCATCATCGCCTCCGTGCCTTCAGCATACTGACAATAGCTATGGAGAAAATTTGCCCAAGGTTCTGGCGCCCTGCGCCGTGCCTTAATCCTGCCAGATAGAGGCTATGGGAAACATTACAGTGGAGATTTCACACCCCTATTCAATATTCATTCAAACTGTAACACTTGGTGACAGTTAAAAAGCGCAAAAAGATCTTCCATCCTTCTTGCCCAATCATATCCCGAATCCTCGGTCGTGGTTCCTGTGTGTCTGTCCTCCATTTCTGGATTGCCAGGCGACGCTCTGCGAAGTGCCATGGTCGTTTCTCCAGTCCGCAATTGCACAACATCTGTTCGTCATGATGATTAAACCGCCTGTGGTAGCTGGAGAAGTCGCCATGCCCTGTTCTTGCTGCGATAAGGCGATGGTATGCCCATCTAGGAAGAGCTAGCTCAGGAGGCCGTTTCCTTCGCATGTACAAATCTAGGTCGTCATACCTTAACGGCCGGTTTTTGTGCCACCACTCTTCGGTTAGTTCCTGTATTCGCATCATGACATATCTATTTAATGCCGAAAATGTTAGGACACCTTGATTTCTTCCCAAAACATTAGTTGAAGAAAAGAAATTTGGTCCCCTGGGGTTCGAGGCAAGCGCCGCTTTTGCCAACTCGTCAGCCTTTTCACTCCCTGAAATGCTGCTATGCACTGGGATCCACCGAACTTCTATTGTTGGATGGGTCTTGACTAGCTCTCCAAATCTCATAACCTTTACTTGGGATGAGCTTGTTCTGCCACTGTTAAGGGCTTTCACGGATTCCTGATTGTCGAGGAGTACCTTAATTCCTGCGTTTCCTCCGATTTCTAGCGCTATCTCTAGGGCTTTTAGGGCCCCGGCTATTTCTGCGTCGTAGATCTCGGTTCCTGGGATGTATTTCCCACCACTTGCGATAAGTACTCTATTTTTGTATATTGCATATCCATAGGCTGAGTGCCCTGGACCTGATGATGATCCGTCCGAGTATGCGCACAGCGTTCCTTCCGGTAGATCATCTAGCCACTTACTGACTTGAACTGCCTTTTCTTTCTTATTCAAACTTTCTGTGTCCTTGGCTATCATTTGCGTTGGTTGGTATAGTAGCCCCGGCCCTTCTGATGCTGGTAAAACAAGGTGGCCGTTCTGGAAGCGAGTCAGATATCTATCCGGGTTTTTGAAGACACGTTCCTTTTGTCCCTGCCTCAATCCAAGGCGCTTTATGGCTTCCTTCGGAGTCTCTACTGCCCTGATCACCAGTGGGTGACGACTGTCTAGTCTACGGATCCTGGCTGCACTTCGTAGCTGTCTCTGCTGTAGTAAAATTTCGGCCGGTACGATCCCTGATTCCCGATGAAGGACCATGTTTGGTGTGGTACGCCAGACTGGAAGAGCACCGCGTATAGCTGTTAGGATGGTCCGGTCTAGTAACTTGTGATGCCAACCAACACCCGTGTTAACTTTCTTGTTCTTAAGAGTAGTGACCCGAGTTAGCCCCGGCCACCATGCCTCAGCGCCGTATGTTGCTGTACTAACGACACATGCTTTGACCGCTGATATTAGTGGTCCAGGAGCCGCGCCACGCTGTACACTGTTAATTCTACGCAAGAACTGGGATAGCCGTTGTGCCTTGCTACACCACTGCTGTACATGGTGCTTAAATAATAGCTGCGAATCAAGCCATACTCCTAGCCACCGAATTTGCGGAGAGGGAGTGATCCGTTGGTCACCTATCCTTACCGATAGGTCTGTTGAGTCAATTTTCTTCCTAGGCCCCCCTCCGATGATGAGTAGTTCAGACTTAGAAAGATCGAAGTTGATCATGTGCGTTGAAGCAAGTTGGATGAGCTTATCCACTTCCTCCTGCACTGCAGCCACTGCTTCGCGAGGATTTTTCCCAATTCTCACCACAGCGATGTCGTCTGCGTAACCGAATCTAAAGTTTGGTGCGCCATCCTGGATGTCACAGTCTAGACAAGAGCGCCTGCGCAGCTAAATGTGTAGAGGTAGTTAATAATTAATTCTATGATCCAGATAACTAACTCGCAATTTACAAGTACATGTAGATATATACATTTCCCTCGAGCTGTACTACTCGCCCCACCTTGACACTATTCATGGATCGTAATATTCTCATGAAACAGAGGGTCTTCTCGTGCCACACAACCTCCCTGTATTGTGAAGCCGCCACGTAATAGCAAGTCTCCGAATAGAAGTCGGTCCGCTTGTATTAGCAAGTTTCAGTATAATTGAAACACCCTGCAGGACCAGGCCGTGCACATTTCACTATCTATGTAAAGTCTGTGCACGCCTATGCACAACATAGGCTACAGGCATAAACCAGCTTACCAGCTGCTACACTGGATAAGCGTTGAGACGTAAAGCATGAATAGTAGAGGAGAGAGTGGCGAGCCTTGTGGCACTCCGCATTTGTCAAACAATAGTTTGTTTGGAACCGACCAATCCTTATGTTGAGAATTACTAGGTGTTTGGTTGATACATGTTTTGGAGTTACTTGTTTTTGATATGGACACAGACGTTTCGCTTGGAATATGGTGATAAGCAGTCTCAAACTTCTGACTGAAGATGTTCCATTCTTAGATACGAGTAATTTGTTTCATAGGGGCATGTTTGGAAGTAAGCAACAAATGGTCTTTTTTCTGAAAATAAATAATCTAGATAGAAACATGGAGAGGGGAAAATATATACCATTTTTACATCTTACATTTTTATCAATTGACTCTCTGAGTCTAACAGCATTCAACCAATTTTTCCCCAGTAACTCCATCCTTATATCTTACTCGCACCCTTCGTTGAGTCAGAAAGGACTCAACCCAGCGACATAGTGTTAGCGGCCAGCCTTGTTCTCGGATTCGTTTGAGCAGCCTGTTATGTAGCACCGCGTCAAAAGCCCCCTGAACATCAAGGGTCATCACGGCTGTAATTTTGTTACTTCTCATTGCAGCTTCGGCATCATGAATAACACATGACACTAAATCGACTGCAGAGCGTCCAGGTAAGGAACCAAACAGTTGGGAGGGAACAGCTTGATATGTTATAGCCAGCCAGGCCATTCGTTTGGCTACTAATCGCTCCAACCCTTTGCTTAGACTAGACAGTAGCGAGATGGGTCGCCACCCTTTTGGGCTAGAAAGGTCCCGTCCTGGTTTCGGTAGCAGAACAACTTCTGCTATCTTGAAAGGTCTCGGAAAGTACTCTAAGTTCAAACACGCCTGGTAGAGGTCCCTGACATGCTATCCTATAGTGCTCCAGCAGGCCTTGAGTAGTCGGACTGTGATTTTATCGCTACCTGGGGCCGTTTCCTTCATCCCAACGGTCGCTGCTGTGACGTCTTCAAGTGAAATCTCCCGATTCCATGGGATATGTTCCGGTAGGCCGTCCTCCCACGTACTTATATCGTTACTGGCATTGAACCTGCCCAGAAGAGAGTCCCGGAGTGCAAAAATCCGTTGGAGTGGGTCTGAAATCCATTCGTTGTGCGATATCTGAAGAGGTGGGGGCTCTTTCATAGACCTAGGTTTTGCCCATCGCATAAGCTTGTATACTTGTGATTCTGCCACTGTGTCTTCGACTAACTTTTTCCAATACTCTCGTTTTGCCGCTTTCACGGTAGATCTGAAGGCCCTGCGAGTCGTTTCTACGTTTCCGGATGTGTTTTTTGCCCTCCGATAATCAATATGCTTTAATTTGCAGTTCTCGTCCCACCAGGGAGCTGTTTTTCCCCTGCCAATTGCGGGAACTCGTCCTACGACGTTAACTGCGTCTTGTAGTAATTGAATTAAGTTCCTCGTGTGACTTTCAATCCCAGCTGCGCAGGTTAGAGGTCCGGGCCTTGCCCAAAGCTTCACGCATCGTGCAAATTCGTCTAGATCGGAATCCTTTACGCGGATTTGTCTCGATATTCCTGACAGGTCCGAGTTTCCGGGGGTGTCGACTGATCCTTCAATAGTTGAGTGGTCCGAAGTACAATGGTAGCGGCTCGATACTGATGCAAATGCTGTGGTGTTGCTCCATGTGAGGTCCAACACATTTCCATCCCGGTGGGTGCTTTCTCCTATGGTATTTACCAGGTGCATATTGTGAGCTAAAGCCCACTCCAGGATTTGAGCGCCATTTCCGTACTGGCGCTCAGCCATTGGCTGCCAATGCTGTGAGACCGAATTGAAATCGCCCCCGACCAATGAGGGACCTTGAGGTTGCCAACTCAATAAAGGCTCTAGAGTTCCGCTGGGACCTGGGGCCCGGTAAACATTAACGAAAGTCATACCCGCTGCCTGCACGAAGCAGTAGTCGGCAGTCTGACCTGATGAGGAAGGAGAGATTTGAGTCGCTGAGAGTCCCCTTCGTACAAATGTGATAGCGCGTGGGCGTATTCCGAGTTTCGTAGATCCAAAGGGAATAAAGCTATTATAGCCAGGATGGCTTTTGGTAGTGAATTCTCCATCTTTCCGCATTGTCCATGGTTCTTTGACCATGAATATATGTACCTCTGCGTCCCAAGCTTGTTGCAGAGCTATGTCCATGTTTGATCCGCCCTTTCCCACGTTCACTTGGTGAAATAGAAGGGTGTTTAATTTCTGATTATGATTGCGAGTATGTGTTCTCCTATTCATGAGTCTTGCATAATTTGTTCCGGGGTATTAGTGGTCGCGGGGGCCTTCCCTTTCTTTGCTGACTCCGCTAACATAGCATTGAAGTCTCGGTGGCCGCGCTCTCGAATAATTCTAAGCTCGGCTGGTGTTCGATGCGTCACTTGTCCATTTTGACATCTAGGCCGGGCCATGCAGTTATGACTGCATGATTCATGTGGTCCTGCACAGTTAGAGCACTTGGGTATTTTTGCTGCACACTCAGCTGCCTCATGTGTGCCCGTGCATCTTCCACATCGTTGGCTTTTAGTGCATGATCGAGTTGAGTGAAATCCCCAACAGCGTTGGCATTGTTCAATTGGCCGCCTGCGCACAAAAGGCATCGCTGGTCCGCTTTCGTGGAAGATTCTAAACTTTAGATGGACAGGTTTTTGTTTGAAGTGTATAAGCCAGCTGGTGGAGTACTGGCCTAGTTTTACTTGAGTTGGGCGTACCTGCACGGGTTCTACACCGCAGACAGATAGGCATTCTGATTTGATCATGTCGTTAGTAACCAAAATTCTGCTATCTAGTGCCTTAAGATAAAGTGGAACATTTGGAGCTATCACAGAGGTCCAGTCTGAGGCTGCTTCTAAAGTTATATTTTCTTCTAGGAAGGAAGGTGCTGTTCTCAAGATCGAATCTCTGAGTGCGTCTGACACGCACTCGAAGGCCAGGCCTGAACGGACCTGATACATGGCTACAATGGCTGAGGGTGCTACCCCAGCTCTTTCGGTTATCATTTTCTTAACGGAAACTGGTGAAAGTCTGCGCCATTCGTGTTCTTTTCCCAATCGGAGAAAGAGTCGTTTGTCTTCCTCTGTTGTTGGAAGTGTAGGTTCAGGCTGTGGAGCAGACTTTTGCGCTATCGAGGCAGGGGTAGTAGCAGGGAGTTTTGCTGCTTTACTAGCTACTGTAACCCAAGGGGACTTGGTCTCCTCAGGCTTTTTTGGGAGGGCGAGGTCTGGTTTTTCGGCCGTTCTTGACACCCTAGAGGCGGCTGTTGTTACCGTGTTCATTCTGGGATATGGAATCTTACAGGGTAATTTGGAAACTTGAGCATTGCCGGTCGCGAACGCGGTCACTATAGGTGCAATCTCTTCGATGAAAGGCGCCAACAATGGCTCTTCTTCTGTACCTGCCTTGGTTTTGGCCCAGGCGTCGATGTTTTGCAGAAATTCCTGAGCTAAGCCCATTCTCTGCATTCGTTCGCGTTCTGATTTATGCATGGCGTCAGCAATGCTACGAAGACTTGAATGGAGTCCTTCGCCTGAATTGGCAGGCGTTGAAGAAGACGTTGCGCTGGTGGAAGCCATTGCGCCGTACGGAGGGTTTGTCTCGGTTGATACGGGAAAGGAGGATGGTGTGATGATGATGCGTCTACTGAGTTGTTGATGACAGTTCGAGTATTGATGCGTGGGCAATCATATAAGCAAAGGTAGTTTATAATTTTCTCTCTGTCTATCTAAGTACAACCTATAGGCTACTTATATACTTTATACATAATTTCTAGAATGTTCGCCATTGCTTAGTAAATCTTCATCATAGGTCATACTAGAGGAAGTTGTATGCCTCGTCGTTGATGTCTAGAATATTCTAGATATTTCCAAACTATCACGTGTATTTAGTGATTCCAGGGTGTGTCATTAGGGGCACACGTAAGAAGGTTAACAAGGGTGTAAACCTCTCATTCGCATTACCCATGTCACAAAATAATAGTCACGTGGTAGTAAATCTGTATCGATCAACTGACTGCGATAACCATCGTAGGCTGCAGGACCATTAAGGCTTACAAGCCGTTACACTAACTTCGAGTTATGTCTTCAAATGATATTCGGGCGTGAGCGCCCCTCATATAAAGTTGTGTCACCGCTCCATGTACCGTACCGGTGTCATTCATGTTATAGCCTGAGGGCTGCATACACAAGAATGAATTAAAAAAGAAGATTCAAGTATACTACATAACATCGTTAGCGCTAAGCATAAAAATTTTGACTCTAATTATCTTCGCCAGCATCACGTATTCGGAACCTCACGTGTGCCTCGGCTACCCAAATATTACTAGGGAGGACGGCCTTAACAACGTCCCACTCCACCATCCGACCCAGTGGGATTACTCATTACGTCGATTAGATTATCAAATATCTCATGCAACAGATATCTCGGAACGGTGTTAGTCATGATTGCTTGGAGTTTAGTGTAGTGTTCGCTTAATTTGTATATTTAAATACTTTCTTGTATCTCGATCATACATACCAGCTTTTTTAACCTTACAAACACGAGTTCTTGCCTGCCCATAATGGAATTCCTAACAAAAAATTAGCACTCTGCTCTAAAGTGGGATAAATAACGTCTCCATACACAGCGTTAACAGATCGTTATTTGCTCCAAGTTCCTAGTCTCACGAGTGCTAAGTGATTCAACCCAGTCTAGCAACTGACTTTAAACTTCCTATTTCAACATGTTTAACACAAACAGTTGATTGCCGCAGAGGGGAAGCCCCTTTTATTTTTACAAGTGAAGCAAACTAGATAATGCTAGCCCAGTCTGGAAGGGCAAACAGATTGAACATATGTTGACCCGTGTCCGACAAAGCTTGAGCTATGCGTTGTTACGGGCTGTGCCCAGCTGAGGGATGGTCTCAAGGACCATCCCAGCCTCAAAATAATAAGAGGTGGGATCGCGCTACGGGAGGCTGAAGGCATGTCTAGGCGGATGGAGATGAACTCAGATCGTCTTCAAGTTTGAGGGGTTGGGGAAGCGCAACAGGATCGGCATCAGAGACAGGGGGCTTAGGAGAGACATGGCTAGGGCCGGAACAGGGGTTCGGAAATACAGGTCATGGCGTTGGGAATATTGCTTGGGAGAAGGATAATCGGAATAGGCGTTGGTCCTGGGATTTAATGAGAAAGGTCCCATTAGTTAGTCCTTAAGAGAATTTATTACTTTTATTACGTATCCGTCCATTCGTGAATAACGAATTTACCGCGACCCTAACATGCGTTATGACATCCTGTAGGCCCTAGCACAACACATACACTATGCAAAATGAAGTTCGCTTGTTCAGCCAACTTTTTACTCAAAAGCTCGTAGCTTCAGAACCACTCGATAGAATAAGTCAAAAATCTACGTAGATGTAATTAAGTGTCTAATGAAGCATATTCTAAATTTTTGAATCACGACTTAATCTATACAGAAAATGGTGGCTGGGAGAAACTGACTAAGCGAGGCGAACTTCATCTTGCAGGCTATTTCGGTAATTAGAATTACCGACCTTTGCATCCACGACGGCTTCAATTCGTCTCGGCATAGATTCAATTAGATTCTGACAGCTGCTTAAAGGTATTTTTGACCATTCATTTTTGATACGCTCCCATGATTCCCCTGCTCCCTTGGGATATTCGTCGTACCTACCCAATCTTCTCTTCAACTCACCCCAGAGATACTCTATGTAATGGCTGTGGACTTGGACAAGAGCAATGGCAAGGACAAGATAATCAGGACAAGATAATATTCAAGAGGCTAAGAATAATCTAAGATAACAAGACTCAGAACTGAAGAGTGCTGAGAGCAAGGGAAGACTGCTACTTATACACCAAGGAGGCCCGGACCTCTATCTCTTAGCTAATTCAGCAGAATCTTCTAGAATCCATATAGTAATCCAAGCCTTCCAGAGAACCTTCTAGATAATGTACAAATATATTTGATAGAACTACAAAGAATAGGGCTTTACATAATCCGCTCAGATCATGGAAGCATGGCGAAATTAATGGAAGCAGGACTATAATGTCACGTGATAATTAGCCTGACAGTTGTAATTAGGCCCTAACAGACCTGTTTCTGACACTCTATTGGATTCAGATCCGGAGATTGGGCGGGCCAATCCAAGCAGGTGATCTTCTTCGATCTTAAGAGGGCCTTTGTAGCTCGCGCAGAGTGCTTGGGATCGTTATCTTGTTGAAAGATTAGTTGGTCGACAGGAGGCATATCTCCCAAGAGGCACGTTGCCTCCATACTACAGATCAAATTTTGGTCTAAAATATTGATGTACTGTTGTTGTTGTTGTTGTTGTTGTTGTTGTTGTTGTTGTTGTTTCTATTTTACGTCTGGGGTGATGATCATGTGCCCAGAAGCACGTGATATCTATCCCAATTGGGATATAGGACGCTAGAGTCGGAACCCTAGATCTAAGGACTGCTAAGTCTAATTTACATGGCTGTGCAGCGTTATCTGAAACTGCGCACAAAATGGAAGTATGCAAATATGCAAAAAAAAAAAATATCTCAGGAGTCTTCCAAATACTCTTGACTGGTGATCAGTCAGTCACACTCCCCCACTCCACCTTACCTCCGGAGCCTCGAATCGGACAAAGGAAAAAAAAAGACATAAAAGGAAATTAGAATAAAAGCTCCTCTAGCGAGGGCAAATTTGCTCAAAATATCGGGCACGGTCTAACCATTTACTTAAAATTAGAGCTCCTTCCGGTGTGCCAAGTAGGTTTGGTAGAAGCGAATTTATGGGCCCTTCAGGACGTCCGCCGCGGCGACGAAGTATCCGGCAGAAAAGGAAGTGTGTCGGGGTTTTTGGAGACCCGCAGCGGCAGTTATTGTTTGCCTCTTCGTGGTTGAATCGGGTATGATAAGCGGCAAAATCTCCGTGGCCAGTCCTAGCAGCAATAATTTGTCCCAAAGCTTTTCTATCCAGTAGAAGCTCTTTTGGGAAAGCGGGGGCATCGTTTATTTCAAATCTAGCGTAGCTAAGGGGTATGTGATCTTTCCACCACTTCTCCCTCGCTTGGCTTATCTGAGTCGAAAGCCACTTAGCAAGTGACGCGATCGATAACTTTTCTTGGAAATCTTGGGCAGGCAACGCTGCGCTTCTCTTAGCCTGGGTGTCGGCGAGGTCGTTCCCTTCAATCCCCGAATGGCTAGGGATCCATCGTATTTTTATGCTACCCTCACACGTGTGAGGGAGTCTAGACCGGGCTTTCCATTTTTTGGGCATTTCGAAAGCATCTAGGAAAGTATTTTGAGACGAGATACTGGTGGTTTTAGTGAAGAGTCTTCTCGCTACTTCGATGTTATCAACAAATAGCCATAAATTACTCGCAAAACGTGCCGATGGGAGAGCAACTGCTGCTTGAATTCCTTTTAGGGCCGCATGAGCTTCTGCATCAAAAGCCTCCTTCCCAGTGTCTAGGGGGAAGGCTTCAGTTTTTATTTGAAGCCCAAATTGGAAAATAATATAACCACCTCCAGTCCTTTCATCTGGTAATTTGGAACCATCTGAGTAAACCTGTATGTCAGCTGGTGGAACTGACCTGACAAAGTCTCGAAAATTGTTTACTCCTGATATTGAAGGTGTTGGCGGAATTTTGATACGTCTGAGGAGGTCACGTAGGGTTTCCTGCGTCTCCCAAGGAGCAAGAATAAGAGGATCAAAATGTTCAGATGCTGGAATGCTTCTATATGAGCGGGCAAACCTTGACAAAGCGGGGGATAGAAGTGACTTTCGTCCTCGTTGGGATAGAGGGTGTCGAGAGTCTAACTTTCGAATGCGAGCAGCGGCCCTTCTTGATATACAGTCTAGCGCCACTCTAGCTGGTGAGAGACCTGCCTCTCTAAGGAGTGCGACAGAAGGTGTTGTGCGGAAAGCGGGTAATATTGCTCTTGCGGCAGCTGCATGAACTTTGTCTAACATGAGGAGATGTTGTCCAACTCTATTAGATATTATCCTGTCCTTAAGAGTTCTGTTTATCCCTGGCCACCACGTTGCAACCCCAAAGTGAGCGATGGGCAAGACGCACGCCATTATAGCTTGTCTAGCAAGTCTGGGTGACACACCGCGAACAGTGTTACCTATGCAGCGGAGAGCATTTGCAACCTTAAGGGCTTTCGTTGCCTGAACTTGTGCATGGTGACGGAAGGTAAGCTTCCTATCAAAATGAACGCCTAGCCATTTGATGTAGGGACGACTGTTCTCGGTAATGGTGAAGTGACTAGTTTGTACTTGGGGGCTCCGTTCCTTGTCCCTGTGTTTTCTCGAGAAATGAATAAGTTCCGATTTCGCTGGATCGAACTTTATACCTTCTTGTATGCTCCAGGCTAAGGCCTGGTCAATTGCTGTACCAATTTTCTCTGAATTCGCTTCGAGTGTGGGAGATATTTCAGGAATCGCTACATCATCAGCGTATCCAAAAGAGTTTTTGAGACCTTCTAGCTTGAAGAGAGGCGATATGTACAGCATGAACAGAATAGGGGATACTGGAGAACCTTGGGGGAGTCCACAGTTAATTGCTCTCGGCTTACCAACTTCTCTATCAATGCGTATGCAAACTTTGCGTTCGGTTGCAAATGATCCAATCCAATTGCAAAGATGAGTAGGCCAGCCTTGTTCCCTAAGGCGTCTCACAAGTCTTCCTGGGAGAACAGCGTCGAAAGCTCCTTTTATATCCAGGGTAGCAACCGAGGCCGTCAAGCCCTTATTGATTGCAGTTTCGATGTCATGCGTGAGACAAGTGGTTAAATCTACAGATGAGCGGAGCGGCAAAGCGCCGAACTGTTGACTGGCGAGTACCTTATATTTGATGGCTACCCAAGCCATCCGCCTGGCAACTACTCTTTCCAGCCCCTTACCCAAAACCGAGAGAAGTGCTATTGGTCTGTAAGACCTTGGAGATGACATATCCGCCTTATTTGGCTTACCAATTATTGCTATAATCGCAATACGGAAGCACTGAGGATGATAGCCGGAGTCAATACATCCTTGGAAGAGGTCCAGGACTAAACTTGAGATGTGTGGCCACGCGAGGCGAATGACTGCAGTAGGAATTTCATCCTTTCCCGCGGTTGTGTTGCCAGCGCCGAGGATGGCGTTAGAGATTTCGTCAAAGTCGATCTGAGGGAAAGGGAGCTCTGCACTCGCTACAGTAGGGGTTGTCAAGGGAATATCAGCCACACCTGATTGATTGCACAGGAGATTCTTCATTAAAACCTCTCTTTTTCCTTCATTGGTTTGCGCAGGCGGTGCCTCTGGAGAGAGTGGGTCAGTAAGTGGAGGCATACGGAAGCTACCTTTTGACTTATGCCATTTAGTTATATCAAAAGCATCCTTTGCGTTGCTGGCTTCCTCAAGCTTTTTTTGGAAGAAGGAAGACTTAGCCTTTCTTACCTCTCTTCGGAATTTCTTCTTCTCTTCGTTTGTTGAGTCAGAATAGCGAGCTGCTTCTCTATATCGCCTTCTTGCTTCCCTGCAGCTTTGGTCCCACCATGGCTGACCTCTGTTGTGTGGTAAGGACCTCTTTGCGGAACCGGAGAAGGAGCTATGTAGGATCTGTACTAAATCTTCAGCTCTCTTATCTAGGCACGACGGAGACTTAGCTACGGGGAGTGCAAGCCCGTCCAGTTGTGAGCGAAGAAGCGAGAAGAATGTTGGCGTGTCGATTGTTGCAAACCGTAAACGGGGGAGGGGGAAGTCTTTCTCAACTTGACAGGGTAGTGAAACTAAGACTGGATAATGATCCGAAGTCACGTCAAGATCTCGTTGGACTGCTGCAGTGATACCTTCAGCGACTAAGGAGTCTGAAGCAAAAGTAAGATCCAGGACATTTCCGCGAATATGTGTTGGCTGATCTATCTCAGATATAAAGGAAATATTTTTGGCCTCGAGCCAGCGGGTAAGAGTTTCTGCTTGAGTAGAAGGTGACCCACGGCGGGAAGGGTGCCATAAGTGATGATGTAAATTGAAATCTCCGGCCAAGATTATATTTCGATGGAAACTATTTTCTGGTATAGAAATAAGGAAAGATAAACCTGCTCCTGGGTTTGTAGCCCCAGGGGGGGCGTTGTAGACATTAACAATTTGAGTAGGTGGGAGACCAGAGGCTTTAAAGGTGAGAAAAATAACGTCCCCGGCCCCTTGGACTATATTGGGTTGCGGCCGTTCTTGGACAAATGAAATAGCGCTATTAATCCGTGTGTAAGTTAGCACTCTAGGTCTGGTAGACCAATTATCGGTAGGGGTGAAGCATTCGTACGAAGGGTGTTTGCACGTGATTCTCCTTGAGATATCCTTGGAGATATAGAGTTCTTGAACCAGCAAAATATCTATGTTATTCTGAAAGGAAGTTGAGAGAGCAATTTGATGCGCAGACGAGCTGCGACCTACGTTAACCGAGAGTATGTGGATGGAAGAGGTCTTAGTAGTCATTAGCTGTTTCCATTGAGCTGCTCTGAAGGCTGTCGTCAGCCAGAGGTGCGAATCTACCGCTAGTTATTGAAGGAGATTCAGTGAAGAGCCTTCTAACTGTAGGTGGGGTCTTTGGGAGTGCTGGAGTTTCGTTGTTGTTCGAAGGAGCGGATGCTCTGGTTTGGTTCTCCATTACTCCACAGTGTGCTGCCTTCAGACGGAATCTAGCGGCCGCTGCGGCCTGTCTAATCTGAGCAATCTGTTGCTTGGGAGGCAGCGAATTATCTTTTCGAGGTCGAATAAGACATTCCAGGGAGTCTGCTGGGTGTGGACCATGGCAGTTTGCGCACTTAGGCGGGCAGAAATGATCTTTTGAAGGGTCGCAGGAGGTGTGGCCTGCTTCTAAGTGTTGAGTTGAGCCACAGATTCTGCAACGGGGGATCCGAGCGCACGAACGTTCATTGTGCCAGCCAAAGCACCTTCCGCATTGGGGAGTTTTAATCTTCTGTGGTAGCAGTTTTGTAGGGACTCGTACCCCGAAGAGAGGTAGCAACTTTGATAGCGTTGAGCCTTTGGGATAGAGGACAATCCAATTTTTCTGATGATAGAACTCTGAGTTACTTGAGCCTCGAGACTCAAGGACATTAATGGGGGCGACATTGGTCAAATCTGTTAAAGCTTCTGCAATAGTGGTTGCGGAGATTTCTGACATCTCCATTGAGGAACCATTGTAACTAGCATATGAGCGAGGAACGCCCGATAATCTGTAGGCGTTGTGTTGAATCGGCTTTTCGACTTTGCACTGGCCCTGTGAGGACAGAAAGGATTCTAACTCGCCCATACGGACAGACAAAGCTTCTTGAGCCTCTATGTTTACTGGGCAAATTGCAAATCCTGTCTTGGTCATCTGAACTTCGCGAACCAGTTTCGCGTTGAGGAAAGCATTGAGCTGCTGTAGTATGACATAGGGTGACATCCTAAGTGCGGGGTGTCCTTCGCTGACTCGTACTAGTAAGCGATTGTCTTCTGGAAGTTTTTTGGGGTGGGTTTTGGTAGGTTTCACAGAACTGAGCAGTTGTGTCGGTTTTTTCTGCTGCGATGCTTGCACATTGGGTCTCTGTACTGGGGTTGGAACTGCAGCAATGGAAGCAAACGATTTTGTCTGTCGAAGGCCGGAGGGATTGGTAGCTCCTTGCACAGTTTGTTTAACTTGGACATTAGGGGTAGTTGAGTAGGGTACTGGCGGGCGTGGTGAGCCTCTAACGTGACACTCGAAGTGTCGTCGGGCAACAGAGGTCAGGTCCAAAACAAATTCTCTGAAAGGTTTCTGGAGGTGGTGGGGGATTGATCTGTTCTCACTGATCGCGTCGTCTAAGACACTTGCAATGTTTTGGAAAAGGAGTGAGGCCTCCTGATTCCTGGTGGTTGCGGCTGAGGTGGTTGACAGTAGCGTCTCTGTCAGCGACACCTCCTTGCCCTTTGGGGCGAAGGCTCGTAGGGGTGGAGGGGGGAGGGATGGCGGGGGAAGGGGAAGATTCGTCATGGAGTGCGCGGATAATGCTAATAGAAAGTGCGAAGGATTTAAGTTGTAGAGCACAGAATATGTAGTAGTTATATTGATGTACTGTTGTGTGTCCATCCTTCCCATTACCTGAACCATGGCACCTGACCCTGACCAGGTCATACAAGCCCAAATCATCACGTTCCCCACTCCAAATTTGACTGTCTGGATAGTATTACTATCGTTGGGCAGTTGTTTATCTTTCTGCCAGGTATAATTGATTCCGTCGCTGCAAATTTGATTGGTCTTTGTTTTGTCAGAGCAAACCACTTTCTTCCAGTCTTCTATCGTCCACTCCTTGTGTCTTAGGGCGAAATCCAGACGAGCTTTCCTGTGCCGAGCCGCCAAGGCTAGTTTTTTGGGTTTCTTTTTGGCCTTCAAGCCCGACTCTCGAAGGACATTTCTGACGGTTTGCGGGCTAACACTAATACCCACAGACGCCTGTAGACTTGCTGCCGCTTGTTTTGGTGTCTTAACAATCCCGTTGGCTATATTGTTGACAATTCTTCGCTTGTCCCGAGGGGTCAGCTTGCTTACACTTTCCCTTTTTCTGGCACTACTTTCTTCAGGAAGGGTTTTCAGAAGCTTAGAAACCGTAGATTTGGAGCACTTAAGCTCACTCGTGATAGAACTGAATGAGTTTCCCTCTTTGAGGCGCTGGATGATTTGGTCTCGAGTCGTCATGTTTAATCTAGGCATATCGCTCTGTTGTATACTCAATTACAACCAAAAGTTAGGCCAATACGTTGCGATTGACCATGTAGATCACTTACGAATAATTATCTGAGTTTAGTTCGATGAATTGAGACCGTCGTGGATGCAAAGGTCGGTAATTCTAGATACCAAAACAGCCTGCAAGATGAAGTTTGCCTCGCTTAGTCAGTTTCTCCCATCCACCATTTTCTGTATAGATTAAGTCGTGATTCAAAAATTTAGAATATGCTTCATTAGACACTTAATTACATCTACGTAGATTTTTGACTTATTCTTTTAAGTGGTTCTGAAGCTACGAGCATTTGAGTAAAAAGTTGGCTGAACAAGCAAACTTCATTTTGCATAGTGTAAAGACAACCACAGATACCCGTAACATATCGTTTCCTGACTGAGCAGGACAAGGTTAATCTTTAATGTCAAGGCTTTGCGAAGCGGTCCACGGTTATTTTTGTGACCTCCATAAGCTCAAATCTTTTTCGTACACACGCAAGATAGCTCATCTCATTTAACATCATTAATTGAGGACGAAACGAAGCAAGCTTTCAAGCTATATGAAGATGGGCGTTAACTTGTTGGTCAATGAGAAGATCCGTTGGATTCTAGTTCATATTCTAGGACGCAAGGACACCATCTAAAGAGTACATGCAAGCACTAATCAGATTGAGATGACAAATTGAGGAAAAAATCCGCATCTCGGCCGAGCTCCTGCATCAAAATAATTTTCTTTACTGCTATTCGTAGCAGTCTGTAATTTTTATTTCTTCACTTCTCTGATCTATTAGCCTTGTCTGGATCTCTAACAGTCTACTGTGTATCTTAGGAAGATTTTCGCACTTTACCTGGGAGCTGTTTAGATAAGACTGAGCCATAGTAAACAAGTTTACAGTTCAAGCTAGCTCTTGCAAGAAAAGAATCACCTGGTTGACTACGTGTGTCTCGCCGCTGAGTCAAGAGAATTGCTGTGCTCATCGAAGCCACATATTCGGATATGACCCTCATTCTGACAGTGCCCACTCACTGTAAAGAAATATTACTCCGATTTGAAAAGAACTATGCGTGGGCAGGAATATTAGATTTCTGGATAAATGAGAGACGATCCTTTTGGCAAAAATCTCACAATATACGTGTACACCACTTCCTAGGAGATTGCACATCCGAGCGGGTCAGGAACCAAAAGCTGACATCCCTATCGCAAATTTCAGGATTTGGGAGGTTAAGAACATATCATGATCAAGCTCACATTTAGAATGCAAAATGTTGTGCATGGTGACTAAAAGACGCTGCATAGTACATTCGAAGTTGTTTACTCATGGGTAAACCAGTGTAAGAGGATAGATCACATTCGCTATTCGCGAAAGTATGTCCAATGAGAATTTATATTCTGTGTAGAACGTAACCCATACGACCTCTACGACAATAAGTACTCGCGTCACTAGTATAATTTTACATAAGCAATTTCTCGCACGCGTTTACTCGGCCTTTCCTTTTCAAGTTACGCACGTGAGGGCTTGGCTCGGGATATAGGTTTAGCCTAACCGGATAAATTCCGGTTACAACCAAACAGGGCAACAGCCTGTAACAACCAGCGATTGTCACGTTTGGAACACAACTGAGCATCAAGTTATTACACAACATCTACATGGACATTGTTATCGATAGTCCTGCTTCGATGACGGACAGAAGCCTTACAACCCCTACTCCCCCCAATCCATCCATGCCCTCTCCTACCCCTACCGCGCCGCCACCACCTCCGTCAAACTCAACACCACCGAGCAGCTCGGTGGCCCACAGGCAAATACTTCAGCCTGTTCCTCCCTCCCAAATGGTAGCAGCAGATGCACCCCCCCAATCTGAGACCGGTGAAACAGAAACTTTGAACGCGTATCTCCCTCGCGAACTAGCGATCATCGTCGAGGAAAGACAACGCCGTGAACAGGCCTGGCATGTGCGGATGATGATTTGTACAAGTGCTATAAGCAGCATCGATAGTCTACTGGCAAACTTAAAAGAAGGAGTTGAGAAAGAGGAAGGTTCAGCTTTTCAAAAATATTTCCGACAAGCTATTTCGCTCTTCGCGGCTTCAGACGCTGCTCTGAACCCTCCACCTGTTCCCACACACTCCCGCCCAGCAAAAGGCGGTAAAGTGAGCAAAAGAAACTTGCCGGATAAACCAGCTGTAGTTACAGAATCACAAGCTGGCTCAGCTTCAACTTCAAACCCAACCCGAGCGCGACAGCAGATGCCAACCAGTGGAATTAACCTACCCAGGAAGCCAAGCGCAACTGAAAACTCCTGGGCTACTGTTGCTCGTAATGGGCACAAGAAGGCTAGAGCTGCCGCGGCTGAAACTACCAGTGTCGGGCAAAACAAATCTAGAGAACAATTCAAGGCCTTAGCGCTGTGACAGCTGATAAGCTGAATTAATCCTGTAGCCCATGTGGCGCATAGGCAGGCCCAAACTCTGTAGGGATAAAGGTATGGCGCATGGGGCATGTGGCAAAGGGCAGAGTACTATAAGGCAGGGGGGGTTCTCGCTATTGTGAAACTTCCTGGAATACAGAGACTAGCTGAGACTCGGAGGCAAGCTGAGGCGTGGAGAATCCTTGATACACCTGGGTTTTCTATTACGAGGACTTTCTGATACACGAGGATTTCCCAGAGACCCTCAGTCATGTTAGGGCCAAGGCGAGTTATTAGATTGGAGAGAAACTGTATATATATGTGTTGAGGAACGAAATAGTTCAGATCCTTATAGATTTGAATATTAATTACCTCTACCCATTTAGCAGCGCAAGCGCTCTTGTCTAGACTGTGACAAGCGCTTAAGAAAGACCCCCACACATCTTCTCGATCACAAGTGAGTGGGCTATTCGGAAAAAAACAACCTCCATCCAAAATTCAAGATAAAAGATTATTCCTCCGACTACCCCCGGAGCACGAGTGGAGAAAATTATCGCCTGCAGGGATCCGAGATATCGTCGTAAAAAAAATGGCCATCTCACCCGCTTATATTAGACAGATTAAGCCAGTTCGCTCAGGATTTGCCCTAAGTCCTAGCAAACCCAACGCGCGCGAAGCATTGCTACAGGCCGCAAACGGACTCTTTCTGACAGGGACAAAACTTGAACCTGGTGAAAACTTGATACCATTTCTTATACCAATAGTCCCTGCCTTTATTTACACCGATACAGGACGTGTTGTGGTGACTCAGGAGTTGCTGGCCGATGAAATCGAGCGTGTCTCTTCGGTGCGTCCAACTTCAGTAAAACTGTTCGGCAGTCTTAATCACGACGCCCTGCATAGAACATGGCTAGGACTATTCTCAAAAGCACCTCGACCTGGTTTTCGTGTGTTTGATGAATCTGGCCTGGCAAAGGTTTTTAAAAAACAAGATCCCATAGACTTTTGCAAAAGGTGCAACGGCCACGACTCATCAAGAAATTGTTCGAGAGCACCTTCTTGCGGAAACTGTGGCTCGACAATGCACACACAAGATGCATGTCAAGCTCTCACTCGATGTCGGAATTTCGGAGGTCCACACCGCTCTGACAGTCATAGATGCTTAGCTCGGCCAACTCGCAGCGGCCCCCCGACTAAGGAACAGCTAAAAATCTTTCGTCAGGCTGGAGACCGCGAATATCAGGCAGTGGTTCGAGCTAAAGCTGCTGAAGCGAGGGCGTCAACTGCAGAGGAAGCAGCACACGCTGTAAATTGTAGTCAAAATCTCGAGACCGCCAATAATGAAACCCCTGAGCCACCCGCCGATGTGTCGACGGAGGACTCGATGCAGTTATGAAGGGCTCACCTCGAAGCCATTCGTTGCCTGCTCTCAGGTTTATGTCAATAAACGTGGGAAGAGGGAGCGCCGCGCACGATATTGCGCTTTCGCGAGCCTGCGAATTACAGTGAGATGTTTTGCTAGCCCAAGAACCTTGGTGGGCTGGTTGCACCAAGTCACATCCATATTTCAATCGCCACATACCTTATGGAGGAGTTGGCGTTCGTCCTCGTGCAGTCACCTACACTAGGAAAGACAATAGGAATATACACGCAGTTCAGGAATCCCCTTCCTCAAAACTCACAGGGGATTACTGCTGGGTGAAAGTGAATGGAATTACATTTCTCAATGCATACAAAGCACCCCATGATCCCGCAGCAGTAGAACCACTCCTTGAGTGGACTCCGCCTCCTCGGACTATTACCGCGGGTGACTTCAACTCTGTCTATTGGGCCTGGCAACCTAGTGCAACGAGCAACTACGGACAAGGGGAAAAAATAGAAAAATGGGCAGATGAGAATGGCCTCTCGTGTCTAATTCTGGGGGAACCGACGCACCGCGCTGGGAACACTTTGGATCTCGCATGGACAAATATTAGTGGAGCCTCCGCATGGGTAGACCGAGAAGAATGTATAACAAGTGACCATTTTTCGATCTCTGGCATAGTACCTAGCTGTACCCGAGTTATCAAGAAATCTAAAGGTCCACTTAGAGTCCCGAAAGATAAGCTGCCTCAATTTGCACAACTAGTCTCTCGTTGGATGCCTCGTGCTCAGGACCTAAAGACATAAGGAGACATTGAGCAGTTCGCTCAGGATTTGTGCCGTGCGCTAGTAGATGCCCTGAAAGCAGTGGGTAAAGCTTCTAATGGTAAATCTGGCAGATCGGCGCCGTGGTGGACTCCAGAATGTAAGGCTGCCCGCCTCCGATATCGAACAGCCTCCACGGAGCCAGACCGAAATCAATATGCAAAGGAATATAGGAACACTATTGCGGAGGCAAAAAAGGAGTATTGGAAAAGCCAGGTTGAAGAGATGAAATCTCCGACGGATATCTATAGGCTCATGCGATGGACCAAACCACGGCATACTGAAGTTCCGCCACCTGTTCTTTTTAACGGGCGCCTCGTTGCAGACCAAGCAGAGCGTGCGTTAATTTTACGAGACAATCTTTTGGCGCGGCTAGACGCTACAGACGACCTTCCCATTGCTACAACAAATGCGGCTAATCGTATTCCATGGACGGAGGGGCTCGAAGAAACAGAGGTACGATCGTGCACCATAGGTAGCGGAAATACCTGTCCTGGACCAGACGGAATTTCGGTAGAATTACTCAGTACCTGTTGGGGTACACTCGGTCCTTGCGTCACTCACCTGTTTCGATCCTGTCTTAAGTTTGGCTATCATCCATTTTGCTTTAAGTTGGCAGAGGTTGTTTTCATTCCAAAAGCAGGTCGAGACCCATCTTCCGTGAAAGGTTGGAGACCCATTGCTCTCCTATCGTGCCTCGGAAAGGGATTGGAAAGAATCATCGCCAAACGCATGGCTACTCTAGCTATCACAGCTGAGGTGGTTGGGCATCAACAATTTGGGGCTCTACCAAAACGTTCAGCTACTTATTTAGTCGCTTGTGTCGTGCACGATATTGAAGAGGCTCGCACTCAAAAGTGGACTTCAACGCTCGTAACCCTTGACGTTCAAGGAGCCTTCGACGCGGTCCTCCATAATAGACTACTAATGCGAATGCAAAAACAAGGTTGGCCAGACTCGGTCCTTCGGTGGTCAGCCTCATTTCTACGCAACCGATATGTCCAGGTCCGGTATTCAGGAGGAGTAACGAGTCCTAAAAAGCTGGTCTGTGGTGTTCCACAAGGATCGCCGGTCTCCCCACTACTTTTTCTTTTGTACATGGCCGAACCCATGCGTAGCGGGAACTCTAGAGCTAGGTTCAGTTATGCAGACGATATTGGGATACTTGGCATTGGAAGAACGACTACTGAATCTGCGGCTGCGGCCCAAGGTGAAGTAGATAAATTGCTTGAATGGGTAAGTAATAATGCTGTATCATTCGATTCAGGGAAATCGGACGTAATTCAATTCCCTGGCCGGCGAGGGAAAATCCTATCGGAGTGAAAGTAAACAATATATGGATTGAACCGGCTAAGAATATCCGTTGGCTAGGAATACATCTCGACTCTCAACTCTCGTTCAAACATCATGTAACAACATGGTGCGGGAAAGCACTTAAAGTTGCTCAACATATGCGGAGGCTCAATCCAGTAACACGTGGGGCAGCTCCTGGACCCCTGATAACTGCCGTTGACACCTGCGTGATCCCTGTAGCGACCTTTGGTGCGGAAGTTTGGTGCGGAAGTTTGGTGGCCGGGCTTAAAACGACCAACAATTCGCGGAAATGTGACTCCTCCTACAGCCCACTTCTGTAATCTTATTGATAAAGCAGTTCGTGTAGCGTTGAGAGCCGCACTACCAGTATGGAGAACAACACCCAACGTAGTCCTTCACAGGGAAGGGGGAATTCCACCCGCCCGAATACTCCTAGAAGGTAATCGTCTACGGCTCTCAGCACGAATAAATTCACTAGACAACCGCCATCCTCTCCGCAGCCGAGCGAGTGTATGTCCCAATGTAGGTACGCTTAAGTATAAGACAAAGGCCATATTGTCAAAGCATCCAGAAACGCAGATGTCACGTTTGCAGAGGGCTTTCCAACAGCTACCCCGATCATCCGAGGATGCTGAACCCTTAATTGTACCTCTATATTCTCATACGCAAACAACAAAAGCAGAGGGTATTATAGACCACGAGAATTGGATCCGAACAATTCCATCTTCCGTTATCTGCGCCTACTCCGACGGCTCTTCTGAGGGACATGGAAGATCTTCCTGGGGATTCGTCCTGCAACGCGGGGGCATCACTTTTAAGAAAGATTAAGGGATTCTACATATGACAGCTGGGCAGCTGGAAAGCCCTGTATCCTACGCTGGTAAGCGCAGGCGCTAAAGTGGGGGCGTAAACTGGGACCTATGAAACTGAGGAATATGAAACTAGGGTAGTGGTGGCGCTATCAGGTTTCATCCTTGGGGACTCAACTCGCGGCATTGAAACAGACTACGTGGTATCAGATGGTGATCGTGATGAGCTGTATCAAAACTTTACAAGCAACATAGAGTAGGCCAAATGTATAATAGTAGCCATTGTTCTTCGATGAGATTTTCCTTTTACATAGTTAATTATAAATTACTCTGCATTACTTAACAGCCTAAGCAGTTAGTAGTGAACCGTCACATATATTTAACTATCTCTTTGCGTCTTTTCTTTCTACGTCTCTACGTCTCTACGTCTCTACGCTCTATAATATTATACCTTACGTCCTACGTCCCCGGGTGTTCTACACCTTACGCAGCTGGCTCTACGTTTTGGTTCAGTATCCTCACGTTATATTTCCTTGTGTTGCACAATCTAGTGTAATACCCTCAAAAAAAGCTTACATCTGTTGATAAAATTTACCCCCTGAATTCTTGACTCACGAGGACAGTTTGATCAACGCAGGCGGAAAGAGTCAGAATCCTACTCCTGAGGCAACTGGGTCTGCCATCTCGAAATCATATAATATTTACGAGCACCTCCAGGACAAGAAAGAATTTGAAGCCACGACCAGTCAGCAAGAAACAGTAATAATGTCGTCATCATCCAAGTCGAATGAAAAGACGAAGAGATCATTCATAAAAGAGATGGATTTGGTTCATCAACAGTTATCACAACTTCACGAGCAGCTTGCTGGCTTTGAGGGTTTTGAACACCCGGCGACTTCAAAATCAGGGAAAGTAACTATTACTAAAAACCCAGCCCGCCAGATTACACAGGGCATAAAGCCGACGAAATTCCCGAGTTTTAATGGAAACCGAGCAAGCTATCCAGGATGGAGGAAATTCATTTTGAATGCGCTTAAGGTTGACTGGAACACATTTGAATACGATGACACTCAAGTTTTTATGATGATCTACCAATCGCTTGAAGGTGCGGCCCACAATCAGTCTGTCGGATTTTTCGAGATGGGAGGATGGAGCAAGGAGGACCGGCCAGAAGAGTTTATAGAGTTCCTTGACCGAGCGAACCACGACCCAACAAGAGTCAAACGCGCAGCAAACGAGCTTCACGACCTTAAAATGGGGGAAAAGCAGCAATGGACGTCTTTCTACCCAATTTGGGCCAATAAATTGACAGAGGCCCAGGGCGATACGTGGCCTAATGAGAATAAAATTACGATAGTCCAAAGGGCTCTCAATGGAAGGCTTTTGCAAGCCCTGGCTGGGAACCACCTATTACCAGACGATAACTTTGCAGAATTTATTCGAATAGTCAACAAAGTATCCCACCAGGTAGACTTTTTGCAGGGACTTTCACCTTATCCTGCCAACTTTAAGGAGAGATCAAAGAGCGCGGAGTTGAGGGGCCAGACCACCTTTGATAATAACGAAAGTAGGCAGGTAGGATGGACCACGTCAGGGAGTAATCGTGGGCAAGTTGGGCAACTGGATTCTGATGGAGACACTGTAATGGGTGGTGTAAATATGGCAAATGTCGCGAGGGGACCAGATGGGCAGCCTCTTCGAGCAAAATGGAAATCAAGGGAACAGATTGCCTTGCTAAGGAAAGAAAGACGTTGCTATCGCTGCGAGCGTAAAGGTTGTGGCACAAGGAGATGTCCACTCCTCCCTGCCGTTAATCCAAATGAAGGGCTCCGTGTCAATGCAGCTGCGTTACCTCCTATTAATCTTTCCTTGTGTGAATCGGCGGTTGGAGGGGAGGTGATAACTATAGATGAGAAACCGACGGAAAACTAGATGCTCCTTGGCAAAATCGCACTCAGGAGCTTAAGCCAGCTGTAAGTAGAGAAGTATACATGATACATCCCCATTTCTAGTCAACGCTCTGATTAATGACTGTACAATGGTACAAGCCTTGGTTGATAATGGATGTTTATGTTCCGGCATCATCGATGATGCATTTGCTTTGAAATTGCAGCTGTCGCGTTTTCCTATTTCCCCACGACGCTTAGAAACTGCCGAAAAATCTTTAGAGAAGCCAATAGTAGACTCAATCACATGTATTTCACTGGACTTAGACGGATATATTACACCGAAACTCTGACTCTATGTGGTACCAAACAGTACACATCAACTGATTCTCGGGAAAAAATGGTTGGAGGATGAAGATGCCGTTATCCATGCCAGAGACGAACGTTTGGAACTTCGTAAGAAGGGAGGGCGTATTTTCAACACTGAGAGATGGGGGAAAGAATTCGAGACTGGGGTCTCACCCGAGATTTCATCGGTCAATGTTGTGGTGTCTATGAAAGATTCAGTTCCAATTTGCAGGGCATCTTTAGAAGATATCAGCAAAGCGTTGCGTGTTAAGCCCCGATTAACGACAGATGAAGCACGTTCACGTCTTCCTAATGAAATTAAGGATTTTGCTCACCTCTTTGCCGACGATAATGGTGCAGATGAATTGCCTCCATCACGAGGAAAACTAGATCATGCCATCAACTTGCAGCAGGAAAATGGGAAGCCTCTGCAACCTCCATGGGGACCCCTCTATGGAATGTCTAGGGAAGAGCTTCTAGTCTTGCGTAAAACACTTACAGAACTTCTGGACAAGGGATGGATTCGGTCAAGCGGGTCACCAGCGGCAGCGCCAGTTTTGTTTGCCAGGAAACCAAGCGGTGGACTAAGATTTTGTGTGGACTATCGCGGGCTAAATGCGATCACGATTCCTGATAGATATCTGTTACCCCTATTTAAAGAAACACTGAGACAGCTATCTAAAGCGAAATATTTCACAAAACTGGATGTTAAATCAGCTTTCCACCGAGTACGTATTCGAGAAGGAGACGAATGGATGACGGCGTTTCGATGTAGGTTGGGGCTTTTCGAATGGTTGGTAACTCCGTTTGGCCTGGCTATTGCACCTGCTACGTTCCAACGCTACATCAACGAACAGCTGCGTGAACATTTGGATATTGATGCCACAGCTTATGTAGATGATGTACTTGCCTATACCAATGATAGCGAAGAGGGTCACTAGAAGACTGTTCGAAGTATTTTGGCCAAACTCGACAAAGCTGGGTTATATCTAGATATTGATAAGTGTAACTTCCTTTGCGAAGAAGTAAAATACCTGGGATTCATTGTGAAAGCTGGTCAAGGTGTCACGGTAGACCCTATAAAAGTGAAGACGATCTTGGAATGGGAGGCACCAACGTCTGTTAAGGGAGTTCGGTCGTTCCTAGGGTTTGCAAATTTCTATCGTTGTTTCATCGAGGGATTCTCAGAGATTGTAGCACCTTTAACGAACTTGACAAAGAAAAATTCGGCATGGAATTGGGGACCCGATGAAGAAAAGGCATTCAAGCGATTGAAACGAATTTTTGCTTCAGAGCCAGTTTTGGCGCAGTGGGATCCTGATCGGGAGACAATCTTGGAAGCAGACTGCTCTGGTTATGCCTTGGGAGGTTGTTTGACGCAAAAGGATTCTCAGGGAGTGCTACGGCCAGTTGCATACTTTTCAAAACGTCTTAGCAGCGCAGAAGTTAATTACCCCATACACGATAAACAGATGCATGCAATTGTATCATGCCTCCAGGAGTGGCAACCAGAACTTCTTTCAGTTTCAAGACCCTTCACAATCTTAACCGACCACAAAAATTTGAGCTACTTTTCGACTAAACGTCTGTTAAATGAGCGACAGGTGCGTTACAACGACGTTTTATATAAATTCAACTTCAAGCTTGAATGGAGACCTGGTAATGTGTGTGAACGTCCTGATGCTTTATCACGACGGGACCAAGATAGGCCTACAGGACTTGATGACGAAAGGAATAGTGGACGGGTTATGCAGCTTCTACCGACAGGATCGCCACACTCAAATAACACGCTAATGCCAAAATTCGGCTCTTTTTTCCTTGAGAGTTCGGAAAATAGGGCCATTGAAGATGATGTAACGTCGACACAAGATCCAGCTGCTAGTACACGATTATTTGATGATGATGAGATGCACGCACTTTGGAAACATGGGGTTCTGGCGGACAGAGACTGGCAACGAGCACGGGATGTTGTCAAATCTGGCGATAGAAGTTTTCCCCCGGATCTATCGCTAAAGTTAAAAGCTAATATAGCGGAGTGTACAGTGGCTGCAGATAACGTACTTCGTGGTAGAGAGAACAGAGTGTGGGTGCCAGACTACGAACCATTGCGTACAGCAATTATGCAGAAAACTCATGATAGCCACCTCGCCGGTCATCCTGGGAAAGACACGATGGTGGGGATTCTGTTACGCCGATGGTTCTGGCCAAAGATGAGAGATTCGGTGAGGTGATTTATCCGAAATTGTGACGTTTGCGGAAGGACGTCTGTGTGGCGCGAAGCAAAAGCGGGGTTCCTCAAGTCCTTGCCAATCCCGGACCGAGTGGGGAGTGAACTAACAATAGATTTTGTCACCGACTTGCCTAGTTCGGAAGGCTATACAAACGTCATGGTTATCACAGACCGCTTATCCAAAGAAGTATTCATGTTCGGCACTAAATCAATGGAGGCGGTGAAGTGTGCTGAGGTATTCATTGATCGGTATTATCGTTATAACGGATTTCCTCGATATCTTACTAGCGATAGAGGCAGCGACTGGTTAAGCCATTTCTGGAAAACCTTTTGCCAATTAACTGGAATTACGCAGCGCCTTACTACAGCCTATCACCTACAGTCAAATGCTAGCGAAAGGGCCAATCAAGAGATGTACAAATACCTGCGATCCTTCACTTGTTATGCTCAGACTGACTAGATGAATCTTCTACCTTCGGCGCAGCTGGCTCTCAATTCACGGCCGCACTCGGCAATTGGTGGTATCAGTCCTTTCTTCCTCCGACACGGCTATGATTTAGATCCCATCACCGAGCCGACACCAGATATAAATAATCCACGGCACCCTGGAACAATTTCAGCCGCCAATTATGTACAAAGACTAAGGAATGCGCAGGATTTTGCTCAAGCGGCTATGGCATCTGCACAACAACGTTATGAAAATAATGCAAATCTATTTCGTCGCCAGCCAGAAAGATTTAAAGTGGGTGACAAAGTTTGGCTGAATCTTAAGCATATTAATACACCGCAGCTGGCAAAGAAACTGGCATGGCAGCACGCCAAGTACGAGGTCACTGCTGTTCCCGACGCACTTACTGTCGAACCAAACGTCCCAGGTAACATCCACAATTGGTTCCACGTTGAACTCATAAAGCGTGCAGGTACGGACCCGTTTCCAAGCCAATTACGTGATGATACGCAAAATCCTCCAATTATTGATGACCTAGGGGAGGCTGAATACGAAGTCGAAGAAATCTTGCGAGCTCGAACAATTCGTCGTGGACAAGGAACTTATCGACAGGCATTAGTAAAATGGATTGGATGGGCAGACCCAACGTGGGAACCCATTGAGTATGTCCAAGACACTAAAGCTCTTGATACATTCGAAATGACCTATGGCCCAATTCTGAGAAATGATGGACCAAACGAGTCTAGCGTTGGATCGTTTGTTGGACCCGCGGAGCCACATACCAAGCAAGCAAGACGTGAACGCCGAAGTAAGCGTATTTCCCAACGCAATTTTCAAGGATAAGGGGGGGGATTATGACAGCTGGGAAGCTGGAAAGCCCTGTATCCTACGCTGGTAAGCGCAGGCGCTAAAGTGGGGGCGTAAACTGGGACCTATGAAACTGAGGAATATGAAACTAGGGTAGTGGTGGAGCTATCAGGTTTCATCCTTGGGGACTCAACTCGCGGCATTGAAACAGACTACGTGGTATCAGATGGTGATCGTGATGAGCTGTATCAAAACTTTACAAGCAACATAGAGTAGGCCAAATGTATAATAGTAGCCATTGTTCTTCGATGAGATTTTCCTTTCACATAGTTAATTATAAATTACTCTGCATTACTTAACAGCCTAAGCAGTTAGTAGTGAACCGTCACACTACACGGGGGAGAAGTTTACGATGCTGAAATCTTTGGGGCTACCATGGCACTCCGAGCTGCGCTCTCCACAAGACGAAGCAGGGAGAAAATTTATGTTCTTTTGGACAACCAAGCTGCAGTCCGGGCCCTCCAGACTGGCAGGACGTCCTCTTGTCTTAGGCTAACTCGGATTTTTCACAATGTTTCCCAAAAAGCCAATTCGGAAGTCAGATGGGTACCAGGACACTCTAAGATACCTCGGAATGAAGAGGCCGACGCAGCCGCGCGAGCTGCACTTCAATCACTCCCCCCTTGCCACATTGAACCAAAATTCATTACGCTTGCCTATGTTCGTCGCCTTTAAACAGCGTCGCCAGCAGCTAATTGACGATTGGTGGGGTATGTCCGGCTAGGTATAAAGATCTAGACCTACAGATGCGCCGTCGAAAGCCTCCAGAGCTTAAAATGCCGCGGCAGCTTCTGCAAAAGCTTATATCAGCAAGGACCGGGCACGGGGACTTCGCTGCATATCACCGTAGACTAAATCATGAAAATGCAAATTTAGTTTGCATCTGTGGACAAGAGACGTCCCCTACTCACTTCGTACGTTGTCGAGAACACGCCAGCCTAATGTGTAGGTTCAGGAAAGGAAGGACAATGGGCGATCTTATCAACCAACTTCTCGGCCCAAAGTGTGTCAGAGAATTTACAGAATTTGCAAAACTTACAGGCTGTTTTGGCAACCTATTCGCAAGCTCGTCCTCCGCTGAAAGCGAGGACAGCATCTCTTAGAAATCGATGAAGGCAGCGACATCGTGGAAACAGAGCGTGTGAAACGCTATGTTGACACAATAATTCACTCTTGGGTTTATGTTTTTCTTTTTCCTTTTACGTTCGGGTCTCTGTCGGAATTTTTTGGGATCATGGAGTACAGGTTCATTTAGGCGTCGTCGCAAATTGTTTACATACGCGTGTACATACTTTAGAGGGTGCGAACGAGTTGGGCATACTCTCGAGTATGATCCCCACCGGCTCCACCGGTCCCGAACCAATTGGACGAAGGGCTCTGCCCGGGACCTAAATATAGAAACAAACAAACAAACAAATTTCAGGATAGATTCCGTGACTATGCCTACTAAATTTCTCTGTCGCCCTACGCTGAGCACAGAACGCCCTAGAACAATACAGAGAACTTGGAATCGGCCCGAACGCCCACATACTTTTTTAACTTGCCCATTGCATCGACGATCTCGTGGCTCTCTCTGGACACGGCTACTTCGCGAAATATCACCTAGGACTTCATCGCGATAGCGCGCTCCTAACTTGTACGTGCGAGGACGAATAATCTCCCGAAAACTTCTCTTTCTGTCAAGTTAGAAGACAAAGAGGTCGTCTTCCAGGTGGACCAAGGCTCTCATCGACTGGAGTCTGATGGGCGTTAGGCTCGACAGATGGCGCTGCTGCATTTGGAAAGTGGATGACATCTACCTTTTTCTTCGACGAAATTCAGCGACGCCACTAACCAATAACTGACCTAGACCACCTACTTTCCTCAAGTTGATGTGAATTGGGCCATATCTTCCCCCATTCTTCGTAGTAGGCCATCCCACTGGAAGTTAAAGTACTACAGTCCAACCTCATCTACAGCGATAGTGGGTCCCGGTATAAATGTTGAAAAGATTCATTGTAACTTGGACTTTTATATTTGCAACACTTACCCTTACATGTCATTTTGCGTGCAGGGGTAAGTATTGCAAATGTAAACGGTTGAATGTTAGTGAATATTTTCAACATTTATACCGGGACCCACTATCGCTAAAGATGAGGTTGGACTGTATATCACTACGATAAAATTCGTCCCGCTGTCGATTAAAAGTGGGCTTTACAGGGTACACAGACATTTGCAGAGTAGATCAGCTTTCATCTAACTTATTGTGGTGTCATTAGCAAAACACCCATGCGAAAACTCCAAATTTTTACTTGGTAAAAAGCTCAGGACGATGAAATTGTTTTTTAAATCATTTTGTGTTCAGCCTAATAGCTATAGGGGGTCAAGGTTAAGTAAAGTCGCCTGTCATTTACAGGGGTTTTTTTGCCGATATTTACCCAAACATAGTAATTTACTGTAATGATTACGATTAAGCGAGGCTGAATATGGTAAAGCTCCAAACTCAGTTCAAAAATTAGGTGAGAGAAATTGAGATCGACAAATGTGAAGTCGCCTGTCTCTCCCCACTTTATTTCGCACTAAACCTAAAAAATCGAGTTCATACGTCATATTAAATATTGCAATTCAGGTTTGCTGTTGATACAGATTTTGAAGACTGCAGCCGTCCCTCTCTAACTCAATAGTGGGTCCCGGTATAAATGTTGAAAAGATTCATTGTGACTTGGACGTTTATATTTGCAACACTTACCCTTATGTCATTTTGAGTGCAGGGATAAGTATTGCAAATGTAAATGGTTGGATTTAAATGAATCTCTTCAGTAATTATACCGGGAACCACTATTAGCTAAGAGGGATTCTACTGTATTGAACTAACGAAGCTTATTGTATTTTCTATATCGCACAAAAGATTTGGTAAAGTTTGTGTAATGAAGGAAAATATTGATCCAGATGTCTAGTGAAAATTGAGTTCAGCGAATATGAACAGATCCGGATTTGTTAGACACGAGTCAAAAGGATACTTCGGAGGAAATGAAATTTGGCACAGAAAATTATGTAATAGTACTGGGATGCCCTGTTTTAGGGACTTCACCGTGCCTTCACCGCCTGCTGTTTAAGGCTGAAAACATCCCTGTATGCCAACCCATGTCGATTAAGCGAAGACTTCACTTACCTTTGACCCCCTGTATGACAAGGGATGATGAAATCGTCTCCCTGTCTGCAATCATTGTAAATTTCTATTTTTGAACATTATGAAATGCATCATATTGATTAATTACAACTGTGCAACTGATTAAAAAGCCCTTCATTTTTTACATGTCCGTGACCAGCATCATGTACAACCTTAATTCTCTGCGGCATTGAATCGACGAGATTTCTCAAGTCATCCTTATTTACCACCTTGTCTCAGGCTTCCTTGAAAGTAAGTCGTCTTCGCTCCTCTATCCGCTGCCTTTCTTCAATCAATTCTAGATATTGTATCGAATATTATTTTCCATCAAATTCCAGACATTTTTTATCGGATTAAGATCCAGGGAAAACGGTGGCCATTCGAGAGGAACAACACTTCTTTCGCTTAGTTTTCGCTTCGTTCGAGCCGCCAAATCGGAGGGAGCGTTGTCCTGGATCACTACTAAACCAGGTCTCAATGACACCATAACGTGGCTGAGAGATAATATCCTCTCGCTGTAGAGTTCAGCGGTTATTGAACCCAATTCTTCCTCCCGGAACAAGCAAGGTCCTTTCTTACTCCCAAAAACGATCCCCAAACATCGATCCAATTCGCCTTCGAAAATTGCGAACTCATGTGTTGTCGTAGACCTCATTTAGCTAAGTCAAGGGAATAGACTAAGAATTTAAATTCAGAGGAAACTTGAAGGCAATACTAACCTTTCTTGAATCCAATATCTGGTGTGCCTACCATCGGTCACCCAGCTTTCATCGGTCCAGAGTACTCGCATCCAATCTTCTTTTTCCCAGTGGAGATGATTTCTAACGAATTCATATCGCTTTCTCATATTTTCTGAGGAAAGAGGAGGGTTCGAAGCGGCGATTCTACGAGTATTACCCCTCTTCTTCATTTCCCATTCACATAAATTATCATTCACACCAACGTGCGGGAAGACTGGATTCGCAACCTCAAAAAAGGGCACTTGACTGCTTTCAAGGGAGGAAGTTATGTAGGCTTCCACTTCGTCGATTTTTGAACTGCTGAGTAAAGGGATCAGCCCACTAAACCTTTGGGGGCTGAGCTTAGGAGTGTTCATAGCATATCAAACTTGCCTATGAGTGATTTCGAGTCGTTCTACCATCATATTGTCCGAAAGACTCTCCTGGGCTATTGTTCTCACCTGACATTTCTTAAAATGGTATAAAAGCAATTATTTAGAGTTAAACTCACTTGTACACGTTTTTCTCGAGTCAAACGTGGCGCATATTTATGAGATTTTGGTGATTGTGGAGGTCTCTGGTTGATTCATTTTTACAATAATCTAATCGGTTTAATACTTTGTCTTCAGGATTAGTAACCTTGTTCTGCTTCTACTCATAAGTGAAGTAAAAGTAACGAGGTTAAAAGATAATCGTATCCTGCCGAAGTATGTAATAGTAATGATTATGATAGATGAGCGTCGGTGGGCTGGTATGGTCAGTATGAACTTAATAGATTCTTAAGGAATGAGAGAATTAAGATTGTAAGGTTTGTGCATTGTTGTGACGGAACCTAGTTGGTGTGAAAGAGTCAATTGATTAATCTTGTATGAAGAAGAAACTAATCTGTCTACAAGAACTACAGTAAAACTTCTGTAACACGATAGTGGGTCCCGGCATAAGTGTTGAAAATATTCATTGAAATTCATCCATTTACAGTGACCAGCAAAACTGTTCGAATGTTTTGTAACTTTCGCTTGTAAGCCTCATAAAATTTTATCTGCTTGACCAATTCACAAAATTTTTACATTAATAAAAAATTCCAATTCTGTGGTTTCTTTTGATGTAAATTAGATGATGTGAATCGAAAATTTGGTGGAGTAATCGCGATTGAAAGGGCGTTGGTCATTCGAACAGTTTTGCTGGGGGGATGTGGGGAAAGTATAACTAGGCATCAGGAGCACTGCAGAACTTCATAAGAGGTTGAGTTTGTAATCATTTACAGCACATAATCACTTTCTACTGTTACTCGAATCTTTTTTTATCATGAGGCCTCTATCTCAATCAAAAATTGATGTCATTCTTCACCACCTTGACCATGGACTTTCCATCCGTTCAACAGCTCGAGAATGCAATTTCTCAGTTTCTACCGTTTCATGTATTCGCAAGAGACACCGTCCAGATCTTCAGGTGAACTTAGGAGGGTGACCTTGTTTGCTCAGCGAGCATGACACTCGTCATGCCGTCCGTACCATAACATTCGGTAAGGCTGATACCGCTGCCGAAGTTGCCCAAAACATCAGGGACATGAAAAATTGCTCTATCTCTGTTGATGCAGTCCGACGGACCCTCAAAAAAGTAGGGTTAAAAGCTGTTGTGAAAAAGAAAGAGCCAAAACTAACAGCAAAGCAAAAGAAGGACCGTCTTGACTTTGCTATGGCCCATAAGTACTGGACTACAGATGATTGGAAGCGTGTAGTTTGGTCAGACGAGACGAAGATAAATCACTTGTAGTCAGATGGAAGATTTTGGACCTGGAAAAGGCGAGGACGAGGGTTGATAGAGAGAGAGGTAGAGGAGACCCTCAAATTTGGTGGCGGTCATATTATGATCTGGGGCTGTATGCTGTGGGAGGGGACGGGAAACATGTGTAAGATTGATGGGTTGATGGACCAGCATCTATACACTGAGATATTGGAGGAGGATCTCCTACAAACGCCGGTGGAATACGGTAAAACCCCCGAATCCGTTATCTTCATGCAGGACAATGATCCAAAGCAAACCTCGAAGAAGGCCAGACAATTCCTCAGAGATCATTCTCTCGCCGTTCTCCCTTGGCCAGCAAACTCCCCTGATCTTAATCCCATCGAGCATCCCTGGAATTACATCAAGAATAGACTCAAGGATTACCCCCAACCGCCAAATGGGATCCTGGAGCTTTGGGACAGAGTTCAGGATGAATGGGCAAAGATTCCTGCAGAGGAATGTCAGAAGCTATAAGAGAGTCTTCCTAGGCGCATAGATGCAGTGATTAAGGCGAAAGGTGGGCATGTAAAGTACTAAATTACCAGTTCAAAAATTTCCCCATACCCCCCTGCAAAACTGTTCGAATGACCAACGCCCTTTCAATCGCGATTACTCCACCAAATTTTCGATTCACATCATCTAATTTACATCAAAAGAAACCACAGAATTGGAATTTTTTATTAATGTAAAAATTTTGTGAATTGGTCAAGCAGATAAAATTTTATGAGGCTTACAAGCGAAAGTTACAAAACATTCGAACAGCTTTGCTGGTCACTGTAAATGGATGAATTTCAATGAATATTTTCAACACTTATGCCGGGACCCACTATCGTGTTACAGAAGTTTTACTGTACTACTAAATACATCTGATGACTGACCGTTCTTGCCAAACTTGTTCTGTCTTCTTGAAGGAAACAACGCGCTGAAGACCATCGTGACGTTAGTGTTTATCAATGCTCAGGTACCCACCTAAGCTCGGCTAATCGGGCAACCCGTGACAGTACCCCCCCATTACTCCTCATCTATTCTCTGTTCCTCTCTTCTGTTCGCCTTGTTTTATTTTTTTCGATTGATTAAACTATTTTGGATTGCTCAATATTGGTTTGTATAGGGTCAACATGATATCCGTTTGTCGCAAAAAATGGGCTGATACCGCCTAGGGACATTACGTCTCGATTGTTTATGGCCAGTTGTGCCGCTGGCAAACATTCGGACCAGTCATGTTGTGAGTTATTGCACCTATTTTGATGGAGAGAGGAAAAAGGAATTTGATGGACTTGAACCACTAAATCTGGCCATTCTCTTCAATACCAAAGTTGGTAGACTCTGTCTGCTGAAATTCTTACAATCCAGTCAGTGCATTTCAAAATATAAATACCCACAAATCGAAACTTACACATAGCACAATCACATTCTATGAATCACTTCACGTTACAAAATTATAATGCTTTCTTTTGAATTTTTATCTACATCATCTCTCTATTTATTTATTTAAAATTGATTTATGTCATAATTTATTTTATTTTTCTATGTAACAAAAAACAGCCCAACAATTCCATCAAGAAATATTATTAAAAAAAAAAAAATTGTATTGCTAAATGTTTGCTTTGGAGTGCAACCACCGGATGAAACAAATGTTGGATAGTCTTCATTAAGTTATGAGCCAAGACTAGTGCCAAAGGAGGGCGGAGTTAGGGATACAGGGAAAAAGGGTAATAAAAAAAAGTGTATTTAAATCTTTTGTCATAGCTATGAGGCTGAATACAATATGATTTAAAAAAAAAGTTGTGAGTAGGAAATATATGCCATAAGATATGTCTGTACTTCCTGATTCGCCCGCTCGGTCGCACCATCAGTTTGTGGATGGCATGCTGTGCTCAGTCTCTGGTCAATTTTTACCAATTCACATAAGCGTTTCCAAAATTTACTGGTCCAATTAGTACCACGATCACTCGTCATAGCTTTGGGGAACCCATGAAACCTTCAGTGGCATTTCAAAAAACGCTCCGCACAAGACTCTGCATCTATCCTATCCATTGCTTTGAGTGTAACCGCCTTTAACAATTGATCTGTTATCACCATAATATTTGTTGCTCCGTTGGACTCTGGGAGGTCTACCATGATATCAATAGACAACTCCTGATGGAAACGGTCAGGAATAGGAAGTGGTCTAAGAAGCCCTTGTTTCTGATGTCGCCATATAGATGATCGTCCGCAAACATGGCAATTTTTGCAAAATCTTTTGATTGTTTTGCTTGGTCCAGGCCAGAAATAATATCGAGATACTTGCGCCAGTGTCGCGTCCCTACCCGGATGTCCAGAAACGGTGGAATCATGAACATTTTGTACTAACGCTGTCGTTAGGGGCTCATATAATGGCACCCAAACTCTTCCCTGATAATAGAGTATCCCTTTTTGTTGATCAAAAGCACAAGCAGCAATCGTCGCTTTCAACGGCTTTGATTCGTCTGATCCTTCAGTCTGTACTTTCAGCTCACCAGGCCACGCACGTTCCTCATTTATGACTGCACGCATAATTATCAAAAAACTGGGGTCAAGTCGAATTCCTTCATCCCAAAGTGTTTGTAAGTCTTCATTAACAAACATTTCACGCCCTTCAGCTATTTCAATATCACTGACAGCATTTTTTTTCATATTGATCGGGTTCAAAACTTTTCTTTCGCGGCTTAATAGGCGGGGATCTCCTTCATTTGGCTTGTCCTGATCTTTACGCGAAAGTGCATCTGCACGCTCGTTCTCCACCCCTTTCCTATATACAATTTTGTATCTGAACATTAATAAAAATTCAGCCCATCTTGTTTGCCGTTCAGTTAATTTCCTTGTGGTTTGGAAATACTTCAAATTCATATGATCTGTCAGTATAGTAAAACTTCCCGCCAGACCTCTTAGTTCTGCATTCCACCCTTTCATACAGGCTACAATTGTCAGAAGTTCTTTATCATAAATTTCGTAGTTCATCTCTGCTCCCGTTAACTTTTGAGAGTAATACACTACAGGTTTCTATAATCCATCCTCTTGTCCTTGCAGCAAACAGCCGCCTAGTGCATAACCCGAGCAATCCACTTCTAGGAAGGTTCTCCGGTCTGGATCCCAATGCGCAAGAATAGGTTCGGCGATAAATTTTGCTTTCAGGGTTTCACATGCTTCACGTTGTTCAATTCCCCATTTCCAAGGGGTTCCTTTACCCGTCAAGAATGTTAAAGGCGCGCAAATTTTTGAGTATCCGTCGATAAATCCTCGATAAAAGTTGGCGAGGCCCAAGAATCCGCGCAGGCCCTTGGTTGTCGTAGGTGCTTCCCATTCTGAGATAGCCTTTACTTTTTCTGGGTCAATTCTAATCGAGGGAGTCGCACCTTCAGATGAGATAATAAAGCCTAGTGTCACAGCCATGAATGCTCTTGTAACATGCGTCACGTGAACATGGAGCTAGGGAACTAACGACGTAACAAGTGCATATCGTGTTTTGTATATTAGTACTCGTTTGACCTATATAGAAGAACACACAGAATATATATACTGATTACTTTACCCCTCGGATTCGAATCCCAGAACCTAGTAGTTTAACTAACACCTAGATACTTTGTCTTCTTTACACTAAATTCACACTTGTCGATGTCTAATCCTAACCTAGCTTTTTTCAGTTTCTCCAGAACTAGATTTACTTGGCGTCTATGTTCTCATTCGTTTCCGTCTGTATAGATAAGGACATCATCAACATAAGCAGAGCAAAAGTCATCCAGATAATCTCGGAGTGCTTCATTAATTTATCTTTGAAAAGATGCAGGTGCCCCATTTAGTCCAAATGGCATGACAAGCCACTCAAAAATCCCGAATCTGGTTCGGGAAGCGGTCTTCCATTCATCTCCTTCTTTGATACGTAGTTTATGAAAAGCTGCACGTACATCAAGTTTAGTGAACCATTTGGCTTTGCTTAATTTAGCAAATATCTCCTTTATCAAGGGAAGTGGGTAACGGTCCGCCTTTGAGATGGCATTTAGAGCTCGATAATCAACGCAGAAACGCAGTCCTCCGCCTGGTTTACGAACAAACAATGCAGGTGCTCCTGAAGGTGAACTACTTGCGCGTATGTACCCCTTGTCTAATAATTCTGTCAGAGTTTTCCTAAGAACCAATAATTCGTCTTTGTGACGGTAACCAAAAAGCTGGTTATAATAAAGTCGATTGATTAATTTGTATAAGGAGAAAATCTCATCTACAAATCTAAATTACGTGTATAGGTCTACAATCACGTGACCAATTAGGTAGCCACCTTATTATTGTACAACGGTCAAACCGTAACATACAGGCCTCGGCGTGTGCTAGATAGACGATAAATAATACAAACAAACAAACACACAACAGATAACTCAAGAAGCATTCTGACATCAATATATGAGCCATACGACCCCCATTATTCATCAGCTGCATCCATTATAATATGCCAGCTATCCGTAATAAACGTCAATTCACCATGGTCGACATTGCCAAGTCGAGAGCAAGAGCGCGCCTGAAAAACAAGGGCCTCGCGCCAGATCTTATAGATATTGATGCAGTTGAAGCATCAATTGTAGACACAGAGTCGCCAGACATCGAGATGATAGATGCTGAAATTGATAGACTCATAGCAAAGGGTCTAAAAGATTCGTGCTGGGCCACACCTCAGGCTCATACAACACCACCCACCAAGCCAACTACTGATGACTCGACACAGTCTGTAGTCACTAAAGACAAACTCATACGTACCTTCGAGACAGAGAGTCGAGTCCCGAAAGAGAAAGAAACAGTCGCTCCACATCCGATAACAATCGATATAACAGGATCACAAAGTCCCTCCCAGTCATTGAACAAGAGCATTTCAACTACTAAACCACAAATGTCTCATACTATTAATGAAACAGTCAAGGAAAAGACGTACCCACCCGAGCTCCAAGCAATTGTTGAAGCAGAAAAGCGCCCCGCAGCTCAAACTGCAGCAAATCTAGAAGTCTGCACAGCAGCAATCAATGGTGTAGAAACCGCTCTCCTCCCTTTGAGAGTAAAGACACAGAAACAGCTCGTCGATGCCCTGAAAACCTACCTGCGAGCTGCCATAGCGCAATTCATGCAATCCGGCACAATGGCTGTACCTCCAGTTCTTCCGGCACGCCCATCTGGACCTCCTCCAGCAGTCCCACTCATAAAGACGAAATCAAGCATACCTCCCACCCGCAAGTCTGCTCCTGCGCCCTCCAACTCTTCCCGTCCCCTTCAGATCAAACAACAAGACGCTTCTTCATGGGCTACTGTTGCCACCAAGGGTCATCACAAGTCGCCGTTCCATATACAGCTTAGTCAACAATCTCATAGGCCCCAAACCAAAGGCCCGAACAATTCAAAACCTCCGTCGACCGCAGGTACAGATGAGCGAATATTTTTACGCATCTCTAAAGAACATGAGTGGCGTCCCCTCGCACCGAGCGGAATCCGGGAAATCATTTGCAAACATTTGAGTTGCAGCGAATCTGACATAACAAGTGTGAATCGTACGCAGACGGGCTTTGCCCTGACAATAAATGACAAAGAAATAAGACAAAAGTTATTGGATGAATCCTCAGATCTAGCCCCGTTAGATGCAAAGTTGGAGCCCGCTTCCGATCTTATAACCTACAGAATTGCAACTGTTCCTGTTGCCCTAACAAAACCCGATGGTCGTGTTATCGTGGACAAAGATAGTGTAATCGCGGAAATCAATAGAGTGACTAACTCCACCCCTAAAATAGTTAGACTTCATGGCAAAACCCGGCCAGGTGCTCCACATCACTCATGGCTTGCTCACTTTACACGAGATCAAGCTCCACGACCTGGCTTCTGCATATTCGACGAATCTGGACTCGCTTCCACATACAAGCCACGTCAAACTGTTAAACAATGCAAACGATGTCCTGGCTTTCATACCACCCGAGGTTGCTCTCGCGCTCCCGCATGTGAAAACTGCTCGTCAACCATGCATCACAACATAGAGTGCAAGGCTCCTACCAGATGTCAAAATTGTGGAGGGCCGCACAGATCAGATAGCCGTAACTGCCTGGCTCGTCCTTCTCGCACTGGATCAGTCACCAAAGAACAACTAACTACAATCAGGCAAATGAGTCAGAAAGAATATCATGCAGTCGCTAGAGCGAAAGCAGCCGTTTTGCGCGCAGAAGCTACAGTAGCAGTTCCAATTCCGTCTCAAATTAATCAAACTCAAGACACCAATCAAAGTCAAGATACCATTCCAACTCAAGATACCATTAACACCACAACAGAAGTTGATATGACAGAGTCTCCCGCAATTGGCAGGAGTCCTACCGAAGAACAGTTGTGAAGGACTCCTCACGAGCACCTTCACACCCTCCATCTCAAATCAATTTTCTTTCTATTAACGTTGGTAGGGGAGGCATAACTCAAGATATAGCATTATCCCGTGCACACGAGTTAAAAGTTGATGTTGTGCTGATACAAGAACCCTGGTGGTCTAACAAAAGTAAATCCCATCCATTTTATGATTGCCATATTTCCTTCGGAGGAGAAGACGTCAGACCTCGAGCAATAACGTACACCAGGAAGAATAGTATGGAAATCAACGCAACACAGATTTTCCCCTCAACAATCATCACTGGTGACTACTGCTGGGTTATAGTCAATAGCATAACTTTCTTGAATGTATACAAAGCTCCAAACAATTCTATAGCTATCCAACCGCTAATAAGTTGGACACCCTCACCAAGGAGTATCGCAATCGGAGATTTCAATGCGGTTCACTGGGCATGGCAACCCAATGCTAACAGACCTTACGGACAGGGCGAGGATATTGAAAATTGGGCAGAAAACCACAATCTAACCTGTTTAATCATTGGCGAGCCCACACATAGGGCAGGTAATACACTTGATCTGGCGTGGACTAATATAGCAGAAGCTGAGGCTTGGGTCGAGCGCAATGAATGTATGACGAGCGATCATCTACCACTTAGAGGAGCCGTCCCAACAACATTCCAGTCTACGTCGGAGACTCCACGCCCAGTTCGTGTAACAAAATCTAACCTTCCAAAGTTTGCAAGAGTGATGGCTCAATGGGCTGTGCCACCCCCACCACTAAACTCAAAGGAAGAGGTCGAATTATATGCAAAAGAACTCTGCTCAATTATAAAAAATGCTATACATGCAACTGGGTCTCACCCAAGACGGGGTTCTACGAAGCCAGCTCCGTGGTGGACTGCTGAGTGTAAAATAGCCCATACAGATTACCGCAGAGCAATTGCCTCTTCAGAACGCGGTAGTATGGCTAAGAAATTTCGAAATACGGTGGCAAAGGCAAAACGAGAACATTGGAAACGTATGGTGGAATCACTGGCAACCTCTTCGGAGGTTTTTAAAATGATTAATTGGATTAAGCCCCGGCAAACAAAGATCCCACCGCCACTAATAATTGAAGGACAGATCATTGCAGATCAGAAAGAAAGAGCCACTACACTTCGCGACGCCCTATTAGCGCGGCATAATGAATCAGATGACCTACCTCCTTGCACAGAAGCATCAAATGCTACTATACCTTGGACTGAACATCTAACCGATGAAGAAGTTCGCAGCTGCACAATTGGATGTGGTAACAAATCGCCAGGGCCTGACGGAATCACTGTTGAGCTGCTGACAGCTGCTTGGGACACAATAGGACCGTACATTGTCAAACTTTTTCAAGCGTGCATAAAATTAGGGATTCATCCAACATGCTTTAAGATAGCAGAAGTGGTTCTCTTACAGAAACCTGGGCGAGATCCATCTACAGTCCAAGGATGGAGGCCGATAGCTCTTCTTTCGTGCTTAGGAAAGGGCTTAGAAAGAATTATATCAAGACGCATGTCACATCTAGCGATCATCCATGATATTGTAGGGACTCAACAATTCGGTGCCCTACCAAAGAGATCAGCAACTGATCTTATCTCATGCGTAGTACATGATATAGAAGAAGCTCGGTCTCAGGGATGGGCTTCCACATTTGTGACTTTAGACGTCCAGGGAGCTTTCGATGCCGTTCTGCATAACAGACTAATCTGGAGAATGCATTCACAGGGCTGGCCAGAGTTCATTCTTGAATGGACTAAATCGTTCCTTTCTAACAGACGCGTTCAAGTTCGGTACCCTGGGGGAGTGACGAGCCAGAGGGAACTAACTTGCGGTGTGCCACAAGGATCACCCATATCGCCATTACTCTTCCTATTGTACATGGCGGAACCAATGAAAGGTGGAAATCCGGGACAGCGATTTAGTTATGCGGATGACGTGGGGATTCTTGGAGTTGGAAAAAGTATCGCAGATTCAGCAGAAGCAGCGCAGCGTGAGGTTAATGATCTGTTAGGTTGGGCACAACAAAATGCGGTAGCGTTTGATGTAGCAAAGTCAGAGGTAGTACAGTTTAATGGACGACGGCGGGAAGAGGCTGTCGGGGTAAGTGTCTACAACAGGTTGATCGAGCCAGCAGACCATATCAGATGGCTGGGGGTGCACTTAGATCCACGACTAAATTTCAAGCATCACATTACCACGTGGTGCGGAAAAGCACTAAAAGTTGCCCAGCATGTGAGACGCCTTAATCCAGTAAAGCGAGGTGCAGCTCCGGGGCCACTAGTTAGGGCGGTAGATTCCTGTATAGTGTCAGTGGCAACATATGGTTCTGAGGTTTGGTGGCCGGGAACGACACGCCCTACAGCTAGAGGAAGTGTTGCTTCACAAATATCACAATTATGTGAGTTAATAGACAAAGTTGTGCGTATAGCGTTGAGAGCCGCCCTCCCAGTGTGGAAAACAGTGCCGACGGTGGTATTACACAGGGAAGGAGGTATCCCACCAGCTCGGATTATGTTGGAAGGAAATAGAATTAGACTTGCAGCAAGAATCAACTCCTTAGATAATCGACATCCCCTCAGAAGCCGCGCCAGTGTGTGCCCCAATATAGGGACACGAAAATATAAGACGAAGAATCGAGGGTCGAAACAGCCTGAGAAACAGATGTCTCGTGTTCAACGGGCATTCAGACAACTACCACAAGCAGAAAGTGCAGAGCCCCTTCAGGCTCCGAAATACGTGGCAAAGCAAGACAACAAAAAGAATGGGGTGGAGCGATTTAAACAGTGGGCAAATTCTATCGGTCCCTCAGACATATCTGCATTTTCAGATGGCTCCTCAATAGGACATGGGCGCTCGTCATGGGGCTACTGTATACTACATGGTAATACCATCTTACACTCTAATCATGGTCCACTTCACGGAGGTGAGGTATTTGACGCTGAAATAATGGGGGCATTTAAAGCTCTAGAGAAGGAAACTAATTTAGCCAGAGATGGACAAAAGATTTATATACTTCTTGACAACCAAGCAGCTGTCCGAGCTCTACAAACAGGGGTAACATCCTCTAGTATGGGAGTTGTAAGAAGATTTCAAGAACTAGCAAACACATTCGATATAACAATCAAGTGGGTCCCTGGCCATTCAAACATAAGGGGTAACGAAGCAGCAGATGCTTCAGCTCGGGCTGGACTATCGCAACTTCCCTAACCTAACACTGCACCTAGAGCAATCACGACCGCATATCTTAGACGGCTGATGAATCAAAAACGGCAAGAATTGCTAGATAATTGGTGGAACAATGCTTGTCCACCCCGGTATAGAGATCTGGATCTCCAAATGCGACTTAGAAAGCCACCTGAACTAAATCTACCACGACGTCTTCTCCATGCACTGATTGCTTCTCGTACTGGTCACGGGAACTTTGCGGAACACCATCGTCGGTTCCATCATGAGGATGCCAATTTAGAGTGTGCCTGTGGGAAAGAAACAAACCCAACTCATTTTATTAGATGCCAAAATCATAGATATCTAGCACGGAAATTTACTAGACATACACCGCATGGCCTCTTGGTCAAAAAGTTACTTGGACCCAAGGGTCATACTAACTTTACCAATTTCGCACGAGAAACAGGCTGTTTTGGAAGACTAACGGGCGGCCCATCCTCAGCTCTGAGCGAGGAGCGTGATTAATGATAAAGTCTGCTCAATAGCACGACAAGATGGAAACTGGGGCGAGAAGTGACAGTATATCATCTCAACACAAATGTAATAATTATATATATATATATATATTTTTTTTTTTTTTTTCAGGAGTTGGGGTATGGGGTACAGGAGTGCTTTTCATTTCCTTATTTTATTTATGTATATATTTATTTCTTTGTAATTAACCAGCTAGATTTATATAGTTGGTTCATTCGGTGCGAACGAGTTGGGCATACAATCTGTATGATCCCCGCCGGCTCCACCGGTCCTACGCCCTATGGGGAGAGGGCTATAGCCCAGGACCTTAATGAGAAAAAAAAAAAAAAAACACAACAGATAACTATCGTATCCCAGCCAACCCCACACGAAGTACCTACAGATTCGATCGCAAACAAGTATATTCAACTTAAATTCCAATCTTGCCTTCCTCCTGCAAGGCAAGTGCATGGCGCCGCCACTGGTCCCCAAGCATGCGCTCTAAACAGATCCTCCAGATGCTGGGAATCGCATCTCGAAACCAAAAACTACGTCAGGTAAAACTTCTCGTGCACTTTCCGGGAAGAAAAATCTGCCCTTGAAGACACCCGATACCTCCCGCAAAGGTATCGCTATCGAGAGAGTGCTTAGTGAGGGGCACGGATCGTCTGATTTCAATTACGACTCTGAAGAAAGTATGGTGTCACTTACAGACCAAAGGGTAAACAGCACTACAGACAATAACCCTCTGAGAGAAATTTCTCCCCCGCTCCTAGAGAGACTACTGACAATAAATGAGGAAAAACATCCGGGTTCACTGCCGAATTCAAATACCAAAAGCCAAGAGGGCGAAGCAAGTCCAATGGAGGCAATTAAGGGCCTACTAGATCTGACTAAACGTACACCCCGATGGATAATTGGCCTCCAGAGACTAGCGCAATTTCGCAAAGTTAACCTCCTCTTGGCGGGAGATGTAGCGTGAAGATGATCTTTTGCTGACGACTTATAGACGCTGAAGTATGGACATATCCAAATTTCTCTGCTAAATTCATGTACAAGTTTCACATTCTTGATATCCTTTCCCAGGGGCCTTTGACTTTAAGAGCCAGGTTTTTCTTCTTGTAACAGGTTTTCCTGGGACGACGCACTGATACTCTACATAGCTCTATTTAGCTGTTTAGCGTATGAATCTAATAATAATAATAATAATAATAATAATAATAATAATAATAATAATAATAATAATAATAATAATAATAATAATAATAATAATAATAATAATAATAATAATAATAATAATAATAATAATAATAATAATAATAATAATAATAATAATAATAATAATAATAATAATAATAATAATAATAATAATAATAATAATAATAATAATAATAATAATAATAATAATAATAATAATAATAATAATAATAATAATAATAATAATAATAATAATAATAATAATAATAATAATAATAATAATAATAATAATAATAATAATAATAATAATAATAATAATAATAATAATAATAATAATAATAATAATAATAATAATAATAATAATAATAATAATAATAATAATAATAATAATAATAATAATAATAATAATAATAATAATAATAATAATAATAATAATAATAATAATAATAATAATAATAATAATAATAATAATAATAATAATAATAATAATAATAATAATAATAATAATAATAATAATAATAATAATAATAATAATAATAATAATAATAATAATAATAATAATAATAATAATAATAATAATAATAATAATAATAATAATAATAATAATAATAATAATAATAATAATAATAATAATAATAATAATAATAATAATAATAATAATAATAATAATAATAATAATAATAATAATAATAATAATAATAATAATAATAATAATAATAATAATAATAATAATAATAATAATAATAATAATAATAATAATAATAATAATAATAATAATAATAATAATAATAATAATAATAATAATAATAATAATAATAATAATAATAATAATAATAATACCTTAGCGGGCCCAAAGTAGTATCGCCATACAGATAAGAAGCGAGCATATCGGGCTCAATTCTTATCTGTACAGAAAAAAAGTACCTGGAGTTGACAGCCCAAAATGCCAGTGTGGGTATCCGTCACAGAACGTCAGGCATATGGTCATGACGTGTCCGCAGTGGGCGAGGGGACGAGGGGATTTCCTGCGAAAAGCAAAAGATAGGTTCTATCAGGCCATGATTCAGAGCCCGGAAGATGTGGCAAGAATCACGAAGTGGATACTAGACGAAGGATACCTAGAACAGTTTCGGCTTGTCAGTCAAGTCGAGGCGAAAATGCGGGAAATTATGTGCAGAGCAGGGAAGGGGTGAGACGGATCACACACTGGTTGTACGGTGTAAGGCACTTCTTGAAGGTAAACTTAATACACAATAGACACAAGAACGCAGACTAGGGGGTTTTTACCGCGAGGTTTTCTCCTGTGTATATATTAAAGTTAGACACCTGCATGGGTCCATTGGGTACTTGAACGGGTTAATTGAAATCAAATCAAAAAATAATACAGTCCAACCTCATCTATAGCGATACATTGTTGAGGCTCAATCCTATCGTTACAGATGAGATATCGTTATTTAAGAGTGTCACGTGCTAGAATCAGAAGAAGTCAGAAATCCTCCTCTGCTGCAGGCTGCGCTGCTGTCTGCTATACACAATTCTCTTATAACTATTAAGGCTTTGAAGACAGTCTTGATTGCAGTCTTCTGATTGCAATTCATGGAGTTGGAGTTGTTGTAGTAGCTGAAGAGCCTGTACAGCACTTATCCGCGGCAACTCTTCAACCTCCTCGTTATCAGACTCCTGTGTAGGAGGCTCATACTGCTGTGCAATAGCCTCAGCTATATCGTCTTCAAGATCAATAACTTGCTCCTCATCCGGGTTGAGAAACTGGTGGATAGCCATTCGGTTATGGATATGGATATACTGCTGTTGTTGCAGTCTTTCCACCTGCTCATCAATGTCAACTATTGCTTCAGTAAGTTGAGTTGGCTTTCCTTGAGTGCTTGTCTGTATAGATAGGCTTGAATGCACCCAGCAGTTTGCAATTGTAGTTGCTGAGACTTCATGTCATGCTTGCAAAATGAACCTCATTGCCTTCAGCTGGTTGATTGTCTTGCTTGGATCACGGTCCTTGTCCACTTCATCAACCATATGGAAGACCCAGTTGCGACGATAGTAGGCCTTGATGGTTGCAATAATGCCTTGGTCCAGTGGCTGTGACATGCTCGTTGTGTTCGGTAGTAGCCAAATTACCTCTGTATTGCCGAGGCCATATTCAGAAGGCTGTGCAGCTAACTCGTCTGCTGCGAGCTCATGAGCACTGAAGTTATCCATAACTAGGATCACTTTGCGGCCAGTCATTTGACGGTCAAATCAGCGCAGCCATTCAACCATTATCAAGCCAGTCATCCAGGCTGTATTGTTATTGCGGTAGCAACAGCCAAGCCGATCAACATCATCCACTCCAGATGCAGCGAAGCAACGTGGCTTCTTGTATTTGCCAATAATTCATGGCTGAAGCTTGTGAGTGCCAGAAGCGTTGACACAGCAGTGGATTGTAAACCTTGTCTTGTCCTTCTTCTTTCCAGGTAGGACCTGAGTAGATAGTGATCTATCCGGAACTACTTTCCAGTATAGTCCTGTCTCATCACAGTTATACAGCTTATCCAGCGGATATTGCACAAGCCGTGCTTGGACAGTAGCAAGCTGGGCCATCATTTCCACAGTGTTGACTGCTGCAGCTTATCCGTGTTGTCTGTGGCCCTTGATATTGTGCCTTCTCTTGGATCCATCAAACCAGTTTTTGCTCCAATTTGGCTCAGGTACGTCGTTATACTGAGGAAGGCGGTGCCAAAACCAGCGTGCTTTGATCCTCAGAGTGTCGCCTGTAATTACTGTAGACTGCTCCACCTTCTTTACTCTCTGCGCCAGTGCATGCTCGAGATCTTCGTAAGTGTTAGAATCTGATGAGTTATAGGGGAAGATTGTAAGAAATTTGGAGGGTTCGTGGAAGGGATAAGTTTTATTAACGAAGACGTCGCACAATCTCTAAAGGATTGCGCAGCTACCTAATTATACATATCTCACAGACTAGCACTGAAGAAAGAAGAACGAACTCCCGAAGACTCCCTGTTCTTTCACCAAATATTAAATGATACCTTAACCCCAGAAAACTCCGATCAGCACCCATAAACCCTAATGAGACCCCTGCTAATGTCGGAAATAAAAGATCAACAGTAGAGTGTAACGGTCCATAAAATACCGATGATCCGAACAGTTAGAAAGCAGCCCTGACATTAGCTCCCCCTCAAGGCCTGATGTCCTCAACAGGCCTTATGTATTCTATTGAGCAAATTGCTCTTCTCGAGTATTCCTAGCATCCGCTAATGCATCTACAATTCCTGCCGCTGTGGGCCTGACGCGCCTTGGATGTTTGAGATGATAGGCTTCCAGGAGTTCTGAAGATTGCCACTCACAATATCGGATAATGGTTGCTAGGAAGTTTGGAATTGCCTCCTTGGAGGACAGAGAACATTTCTGTATCTGTTAGCAGCTCTGACAAAACAAAAGCAAAAGAAGAACACCTTTTACTATTTAGTTCCATTCCTTCTTCATTTTAAATTATCTATACAGATGGCTCCTTAGTCAAGGACAAGGGCTGTGGTATAGGCATATTCATGTACCTTCCATATACAAGGGAGCTCAAGTGTCTCTCATTTTTCCTAGGGAAGAACATTGGCATTGCTGATGCAGAGACTTATGCAATATATAAAGCACTTAAACATCTCATTTCTTTAAAACAAAATGCTGAATGTTATATTTTTTCTGACAGTCAAGCAGCTTTGCAGAAAATAACCACAGCTACCAACTTTCATTCATTCAAAATAAGATCTCTGTGCAGCAAATTGGAAGTCCAGCTACATTGGTGTCCAGGACATCAAGGAATCCAAGGCAATCAACTTGCTGACAACCTAGCAAGGAAAGGTTTAGATTAACAAGCACTGAGCAAGGATCAATTTTCATCCCACTCCTTTTTAAAAGAAGAAATAGAAAGAGAATCAAATTAGCTTGGAACTCTGACTGGACTAAGCAAGTGCTTAGGGAGGAAGAGGGCAGAAAGGCTGTGGGCTTAGAGAGATTTTACAGGATTCCTGCAAGGAAAACCACTCCCATTCTTAATTTTAAATCAATTAAACTTCAAAAATACTCCAGGGGAACTCAGTCCTCATATTTCCAGGCAAGAACAGGGATTGGCAACACCCTGGCCTATCTTAAGTTGATTGGAAAAGTGAGCAGTGACATTTGCAACTTCTGTCACAGGAAGAAGCAAACAATGCAACATCTGCTATTACACTGCCCCCATTTCTTAGCAGATAGGAAAATGGTTTATGAAGGACTGGAACCCATTAATTTACAAATACTTTTTAATACTAATGTTGGCAGGGAAAAACTCCTTAGATTCCTGGAGGTATCTAAGTGCTTATCTCTGGAAAAACACCAAATTCAAATTTAATCAACATTTATTACTCAATAAATATATAATCACCAAAAAAATTAAACTAAATGAAATGAAATGAAAATAATTTCATTGGAACAGAATGGAGGAATTTGGTATATCTGAAGTGGGATCTGAATGTTGTGATAATTTATTTGTGGAAATTGTTTGGGAGTTTGGCAGGGTTATTAATAAAGTTATGAGCTATCAGGACCTTTGCATGGGGGAATTAAGTTGAATCATTTTGTATAATTTTGTCTTTAATTTTTAGATCAATTGTCATAGCTTTTAGGCTCAATACAAAATGATTTAAAAAAAAAAAAAAAGAAGTTTGGAATTGGCCCGTGTACTTTACTTGATATTCGAATCCTCGATGTTTGAGGCGTCTAGCGCCCACGATTGCATCTACTTCATACAATGCTTCACCACAATCATCAATTTCTACCGGGCAATTTGGCTCGTTAGTCTGGCCTGGTATCGGGTTATCTGGGTCAGGATGGAGCAGACTGGTATGGAATACCGGGTGCACAGATTTAAGATTTTCGGGTAAGGATAGCTGGTAGCTCTGACTGCTGATAGCCTTGAATACGGTGAACGGTCCTAAATTTTTCAAATCCAACTTCTTACTGGGTCTCCTGGTTCTTAAATTTTTTGCGTGAACAAAAACTTTATCACCTACTTTGCAAGATGGCGGAGGCGAACGATGCTGGTCTGCGTATTTCTCGTAAAATGCTTGCGAGGTTTTCATATTCTCACTCAGAAAGGTATTCAAATCCTTCATCTGATTGACAAAGTCATTAGCGAGATTCTGTTGTGTACGCAGGTATTTGGAGGCGGATGGCGGCTTAGGATTTCGGGGTGGTGTAATTTCCGATCTCGTGTGTTGTGCGGAGTTGGCGAAAAAGGGCGTAACTTTAGTAGTAACCGACTCTGCGTCGTTGGCATTACACTCGGCAAAAGGAAGCCTCTCGACCCAGTCGTCCTGCTGAAAATTGCAGTACGCACGAAGGTAGCATTCAAGTATTGAATTAAAGCGCTCCGTTTGACCATCAGTTTCCGGGTGCCACGCAGTTGATAGCAAGATTTTTGTGTTTGTCTGTTCGCAAATGGCATGCCAGAATTTGGCCACAAACTGCGGACCCCTATCGAATACTACAGATTCGAGGAAACCGTGATGTTTCCAGATATGCTTGTAAAATAACTTTGCAGTACCAAATGAATCTATGCTTGTCATACAGGGGATAAAATGACGGCCTTTAGTGAGCCTACAGCCCACGACCATATTACAATCAAAGCCGTCAGATTCAGGTAGTGGACGAATAGAATCTGCGGATACATGGCGCCAGCGACGTTCAGGTTCTGGCAATTGCTTTAGTAATCCCTGATATTTTAATCGCGACGGGGCGATTCACTTACATCTATGACAGTTGTTAGTATATTGCGAAATAAGATGCAACATGTTCGGCTGTCACAGTCTAGACAAGAGCGCTGGCGCAGCTAAATAAATATAGTTAGTTTGTAGTAAAACCACAACTACTGGCAAACTCCGGCTTATTGCGCATGACTACTGAATATTTCGGAGCCGCTGTTGCCCCGAAATCATAACTGGACTGCCGAAAAAATGTTCCCAAGCCAATATCTCCCGAAATCTCAATCAAAATTAACTGCCGAGCTCGCTGCTGACTGAACGACTGGCCGACTGACTGAAAAAAAAGGAAGAGATAGAATATATGTCTGCGAATAACTTTATGACTGACTGAAAAATGACTAACAAATGACTGACGAATGACTGAATGAATAACATAATGAATGGCTAACTGACTGCGAATTATTGTGATTGCGAATGACTACGAATGACTGAATGAATAACTTAATGAATGGCTGACTAACTGCGGATGACTGACGGATGATGGACTGACCGGCGGCTGACTGCCAATATCGACAACTTAACGGCTGAGCTGATCCAACCAAAAGTAACAGGCAAAATGTAGTAGAAACACATCTAATGATAAGCTGTGGTTCACTGTGGCTGACTGTTAAATATTCCGGCTATTTGGTGGCTGCCAGTGGTACCTTGGTTTTGGTTTCGGAAGGCTTGGCCCGCCCTGCAGAGTTGTCACTTACTGCATCTAGCTTGTCGACGCCACTATACTTCGTCTCGCTAGTTGGGTTTGCCGGCAAATCAGTCGCTAGCTTGTCGCTGCTTGGCTCGGCCGACCCAGTGGCTTGCGGCTGTAGGCCGGATCTTTCTGATGCTCTAGTCAACTTGTCAACCTCTCGCCGCTAGATGTTGATCTTGACTCACCCAGGGCTCCGGTTTCAGTCGTCTTTCCGTGGTCAGACGTGGACCCTGTTGAAGCAGCCTGCCCCATCTCTTCTCTACTCAGTGTAACTAAAGTGTGATCAGGGGCTTCCTGTGTTGAATTTCCTGTCCCGCCGGCCAGTGGCGTCACTTCCCGGCTACTCGTGGGTTCCCTACGTTTTTCTTTTTTAGTTTGCTTAACTGAAAGGTTTTTTCCACCTGATGTCGGTCTGCCACCTGATGCCGATGACGCGTCGCCCGAAACAATATTCTCTACTATATCGTCTGATATCGACTTTGCGACACGCTTGACCACATCTAAAAGCTCGCTATCAGTTTGTACTTCAGGTTGGGGCCCCTGCTCGCAACAATTGTATACTTTCAACAAAGCCTCATCTTTTTCTGTAAAGTCAACAGATGATTCTTCGTCTGAGCCAGCCAGGAATGCCACTTTGAGCTTCTGGTTTACTAAGTTCCTGGCCAAATCCTTTTTCATCAGTTGACTGCTCATTGCTGTCATAGCTGCTAAGGCAGACAGCAATGCTAGTACTGTCAGCTTCTTTGATCTGGAGCTAGATTGATTTATTATACTTATAATTCTGCTAGCCGTTTACCGCACCTCATTAATGATGTGGTTGTCACCTGCTATGTTTATGACGCTGCCTCTTGGCAATATGTCATCTGTGTTATATTTGGATTTATGAAACTTTGATATGTAAGAGTAGTCTGCCTCGCGCATTAACGCGTTTGGATTTCTGGTGCTGTTGCCTCTAATGAAGCAGAACTCGGCGTTATCCTTTGAACACGTCACTGCGAATAGCTTACCCAGCAAAGCGACGTAAAAAAAAGTATCTTCTGTGTTTTGATAGACGTAATGCTCTCTCGATGTCGTTAATTCAAAGCCATGCTCGTTGTTTAGCACTAAGAAGGCGTTACTGTAGTTTGAAATGCATGAATGGGTCCCCTCAAAACTCAAGTGTCCCGCATCTATTACTGCAAGGGCCAAATCTGTGCCACACTTATCAGTAATCTTGAAACCGTTGGTCGACCAGTAGTTGAGACATCTGACTGCTGAGTTACCTGAAGCAATGTCAAGGTGGCGTCTATCCCTATTGAATGGATCACTGTTAGCTAAGTTTTGGAGCCATCGTTCAGCTCTGATGGCGCGTATCACCAAGTATTTTTTTGCCTGCCTGGATGTTAGCTGTTTGACCATCACTCTTTTTCTGAATATGTTTAGAGTTTTCCGATCTAAGCTACCAAGCACAGTATTTGGATCAATGTCTCCCTTTGAATAGTCAATTTTATCGTGTTTAATGAAACTCTTGCTTAAAATCTTTTGACAGCTTAGTTTAGTATCGCACTCTAGCCTACACATCTTTATAGAACCTGCATACTGCCAGTCGGTATCACGAACATACCCGGCTGTCTAAGCTTTTCGAATGAAAGAGTCCGTACGCAGGCCCGATTCAGCTAATGATACGGACATTCTTGACCCGGCGTGTTTCCAGGTGACGACATCTTGGCTCCGAACATTTGGCCCAGTGATGAAGCTTGATGCAACTATTATCAGACAATTTGGGACCAAAATTGTTCCTTTGGTCAGGCGTCTAGAGGATGATGACGGGCTAGATTTGTTACCCTAGGCTTATGAGTTGACAAATTTTAAAAATACATATAAACCCCCTGGCTTAACACGTGAACACCCCTGATTAATAATTCTCAATTAAAATTTCGTGACAGGCAACACATGTTTCTAATAAATTTTAAAAATTCGTCATCTCATCAGCCTAGAGTAACAAATCTAGCTCGTCATCAACTTCTAGACGCCTGACCAAAGGAACAATTTTGGTCCCAAATTGTCTGATAATAGTTGCATCAAGCTTCATCACTGGGCCAAATGTTCGGAGCCAAGATGTCGTCACCTGGAAACACGCCGGGTCAAGAATGTCCGTATCATTAGCTGAATCGGGCCTGCGTACGGACTCTTTCATTCGAAAAGCTTAGACAGCCGGGTATGTTCGTGATACCGACTGGCAGTATGCAGGTTCTATAAAGATGTGTAGGCTAGAGTGCGATACTAAACTAAGCTGTCAAAAGATTTTAAGCAAGAGTTTCATTAAACACGATAAAATTGACTATTCAAAGGGAGACATTGATCCAAATACTGTGCTTGGTAGCTTAGATCGGAAAACTCTAAACATATTCAGAAAAAGAGTGATGGTCAAACAGCTAACATCCAGGCAGGCAAAAAAATACTTGGTGATACGCGCCATCAGAGCTGAACGATGGCTCCAAAACTTAGCTAACAGTGATCCATTCAATAGGGATAGACGCCACCTTGACATTGCTTCAGGTAACTCAGCAGTCAGATGTCTCAACTACTGGTCGACCAACGGTTTCAAGATTACTGATAAGTGTGGCACAGATTTGGCCCTTGCAGTAATAGATGCGGGACACTTGAGTTTTGAGGGGACCCATTCATGCATTTCAAACTACAGTAACGCCTTCTTAGTGCTAAACAACGAGCATGGCTTTGAATTAACGACATCGAGAGAGCATTACGTCTATCAAAACACAGAAGATACTTTTTTTTACGTCGCTTTGCTGGGTAAGCTATTCGCAGTGACGTGTTCAAAGGATAACGCCGAGTTCTGCTTCATTAGAGGCAACAGCACCAGAAATCCAAACGCGTTAATGCGCGAGGCAGACTACTCTTACATATCAAAGTTTCATAAATCCAAATATAACACAGATGACATATTGCCAAGAGGCAGCGTCATAAACATAGCAGGTGACAACCACATCATTAATGAGGTGCGGTAAACGGCTAGCAGAATTATAAGTATAATAAATCAATCTAGCTCCAGATCAAAGAAGCTGACAGTACTAGCATTGCTGTCTGCCTTAGCAGCTATGACAGCAATGAGCAGTCAACTGATGAAAAAGGATTTGGCCAGGAACTTAGTAAACCAGAAGCTCAAAGTGGCATTCCTGGCTGGCTCAGACGAAGAATCATCTGTTGACTTTACAGAAAAAGATGAGGCTTTGTTGAAAGTATACAATTGTTGCGAGCAGGGGCCCCAACCTGAAGTACAAACTGATAGCGAGCTTTTAGATGTGGTCAAGCGTGTCGCAAAGTCGATATCAGACGATATAGTAGAGAATATTGTTTCGGGCGACGCGTCATCGGCATCAGGTGGCAGACCGACATCAGGTGGAAAAAACCTTTCAGTTAAGCAAACTAAAAGAAAAACGTAGGGAACCCACGAGTAGCCGGGAAGTGACGCCACTGGCCGGCGGGACAGGAAATTCAACACAGGAAGCCCCTGATCACACTTTAGTTACACTGAGTAGAGAAGAGATGGGGCAGGCTGCTTCAACAGGGTCCACGTCTGACCACGGAAAGACGACTGAAACCGGAGCCCTGGGTGAGTCAAGATCAACATCTAGCGGCGAGAGGTTGACAAGTTGACTAGAGCATCAGAAAGATCCGGCCTACAGCCGCAAGCCACTGGGTCGGCCGAGCCAAGCAGCGACAAGCTAGCGACTGATTTGCCGGCAAACCCAACTAGCGAGACGAAGTATAGTGGCGTCGACAAGCTAGATGCAGTAAGTGACAACTCTGCAGGGCGGGCCAAGCCTTCCGAAACCAAAACCAAGGTACCACTGGCAGCCACCAAATAGCCGGAATATTTAACAGTCAGCCACAGTGAACCACAGCTTATCATTAGATGTGTTTCTACTACATTTTGCCTGTTACTTTTGGTTGGATCAGCTCAGCCGTTAAGTTGTCGATATTGGCAGTCAGCCGCCGGTCAGTCCATCATCCGTCAGTCATCCGCAGTTAGTCAGCCATTCATTAAGTTATTCATTCAGTCATTCGTAGTCATTCGCAATCACAATAATTCGCAGTCAGTTAGCCATTCATTATGTTATTCATTCAGTCATTCGTCAGTCATTTGTTAGTCATTTTTCAGTCAGTCATAAAGTTATTCGCAGACATATATTCTATCTCTTCCTTTTTTTTCAGTCAGTCGGCCAGTCGTTCTGTCGTCAGACATTGGAGCAGTTCGGTTACTCGTTCAGTCGGCAGCCATTTCAGCAGTTTAGTCAGTTGGCCAGTCGTTTAGTCGGCAGCCATTTTATCCGTTCAGTCAGTTGTGTTGGAATTCACAGAATCACAGAATAAAAATATATCCAGATATTTCGTATTTTTATTCACTTAACTTCTTGATCAAGTCTATACCGAGGTACTTAAATTAATTACATTAGTAATAGATACAGCCACACCTAATTCATGCGATATTATCGAATCGTAAACAGCTTTCTAACGTCACGTTTCACCTTTAGCGACTAGCACATCTTACTTGGGAACATCAAACACAAAACGGATGATTCTACTCCATGACACAATACGTTTTCGTTTCTAACAAGTCGGCCAGTCGTTCAGTCGGCAGCCATTCCAGCAGTTCAGTCAGTCGTTCACTCGGCAGTCATTTCAGCAGTTTCATCAGCCGGCCAGTCGTTCAGTCGGCAGCAATCTCAGCAGTTTATTTTGGTTGAGATTTCGGGGCAAGATTGGCTCCGAAACATTCAGCTGTCATCCGCAATTAGCCGCAGTTTGCCAGTAGTTGTGGTTCTACTACAAACTACCTCTATTCATTTAGCTGCGCAAGCGCTCTTATCTAGACTGTGATGTCGGCCACCAGTAATCGCGGGAGATGAGGGAGAAGACCTTATTATTTTCGTGGTTTCCACCGCTGGGGTGATCGTGACAGCTTTTGATCAGATGCAGTTTAAGCTCAGGGCTATTTGGTATGTAAATTAAATTATCGAACTAAAGTTTACAGTCCTTCACGCTGCAACGAGAAAGGTTTAGATGTTTAGACCGATGGGTCCCTGGACCTAGAAGAGCCTTATTATAGCCATGAATAGCCTTGTCCTCCTGATAACCCTTAACTATCATTGATTTGATAGATTTTATGGAACTTGTTAAGGAAGCAGAGACTTCCATAGATGAAGGAGCCAAGTGAAAGTCTTTTTTTTTGCAAAGAACTATTTTGGGGTCAACATTATGGGGCTTTATTACTGTCTGATACTGTTGGCGGAGGCGATCATCCTCCTTATTTTTCGGGAGGTCCTCTGACCGACGAGTTAGTGCGTCTGGCTTTCCCCCAAATTTACCTGGACGGTAAGAAATCACAAAATTAAATTGAGTTAGAAATTCGGACCATTTTGCTTGGCGTCTATTCAGCGTTTTTGTTGAGATGTAATAATAGAGTTTTTTATGATCAGACACGACTGATACGAGTTGTTCAGTACCCAGGAGTTCTGGACGCCAGTGCTCGAAGGCAGTTACGATTGCAAACAGTTCTTTGTCGTAGATCTCATCACTAATTTGCGCCGGATTAAGTTTACCTGAGAAGTATGCTACTGGATGTAGGATGCCCTCATTGTCATACTGAGAAAGGATGCATCCATGTGCCCATTCGCTTGTGTCTACTTCTACTATACAGCGTCGGTCTGGGTCAAAGTGCCGAAGAATAGGAGACCTGATAAACGCAGATTTAAGAGAGTTGAATGCTTGATCGTAGTCAGAAGACCAAACCCACGTAACCTTTTTTTTGGTTAGCTCGGTAATGGGGCGTACGACAAGTGCGAATGATCTGAAAAATCGACGGTAGAAGTTGGTGAAACCGAGGAAAGCTTGAATTTCTTTAACACATGATGGCGTCTTCCATGAATTGACACACTCAATTTTAACTGGGTCCATTTCAATGCCTCTTCGTGAGATTACAAGACCCAGATATTTGACCTCGGTGGCCTCGAATTTGCATTTCTTTATGTCTAACTGCAGACCTGCATTTCTAAGTTTATCTAATACTAGATTTACATGATTTCTATGCTCCTCTCAAGTATTGCTGTAGACTAGGACATCATCTAGATATGCTGTGCAAAATACATCAAGGAATTGCTGAAGGGTGTTGTTGATGTAACTTTGAAATGTACTTGGCACGTTGGTCAGCCCGAATGGCATAACTAGTGATTCGAAAAGACCATAACTGGTTCGGAATGCAGTTTTCCATTTGTCTCCCTTGGCGATTCTGATACGGTTAAATGCAGAGATTACATCAAGTTTCGTGAAGTACCTGGCTTTTGATAACCTATCGAGGGTTTCCGATATTAATGGGATCGGCTAGCTATTTTTTATCATAATAGAATTGAGATCTCGGTAATCCATGCAGAGCCTTAACGTTCCATCCGACTTCTTGACGAACAGAACTGGTGAAGCTGCGGGAGAAGTGCTAGGACGTATAAAGCCTTTTTTGAGATTGTGGTCGAGCCATTTACGCAGGACCCGTAGTTCATCAACAGACATATTATAGAGGGGGCCCGAAGGTGGTACGGTTCCCGGCTTGAGGTTGACCTGATGGTCACAGGGTCGATGAGGGGGTAGCATTTCAGCTGATTTTACGTCAAAGGCTTTAATGTGTTGATGGTAGTGTTGTGGTAACCTTACAGCTGGGTCGATATACTCTTTTGGTTCAAGAGCTTTTCTAATATCTTCGCCACAAAACTTGGCAATCTCTACATGGCTTTCCTGGACTACCGTAGATTTTGGTGCTAGCTCGGCTAAACGATTATCAATATCTTTTATAGAGATGGTGAAAATTTGTACCTCATTTCGTTGTGTAAGTGTAATGAATGATTCAGCGCCAACTCGTCGAGGTCGCCTATTGTAGTATCGAGTAGAAATTGTCGCTTGCGGTTTGGGTATAGGGGGGGGAGGTTCGGATCCATTGGCGAGAACAGGGAAAAGGTGTTGTGGTACGCAGTTTTCACGGCAGAATTGAGAGGTAAAATTTACCGTATCGATACTCCATTTTATTTCGGGGTCATGGGTGTTTAACCACGGTTTGCCAAGTAGCAGCTCATGTTTCCCCCCAAGATCTGTCAGGAAGCAAGTTAATAACTCAGTATGGCCGTTTATATTCATTGTGATTGCGGTTGTGTGGGTTATTTTGCCCGCAGAGGCAGGGGTACCATCTGCGAGACGAAGGGTTTTAGGGTGTTGGAGGGGGTTGATAATTAAGCTTCTTTGGTGCGCTTTAGTTGTATCATAGAAGGCTTTTGCAGAACAGCCTGAGTCAATGAATGAAGAAGTCGAAAACGTTGGTCCGTTTTCGTGGGATATTGAACACGGTACTATTAAATGAGTATATAAATTTTCTGGTTGACTTAATGAAGAGATTTCTAAAATACAACTCTCTCGTCCCTGGCTACGACTATAGCTAGAGACTACACATTTCCCGAGATTTTTTTACTATCTTCAGCAGGTTTACCTTTATTCCAAGGTGCAGTTGGGCAAATTTGCGCTCTGTGGCTATTTGAGCTGCACCATTGGCACAGGCTATGTAGCTGACTATACTTACGACGTGCTTCTCTTTCCATGGCGTTTTTCGGACGTCGTCCGTTTACGCTGTCAGCTGCAGTCCATAGTAAGCTCAGGTCCATGGCGTCCCCTCCTTCCGTTGTTGTTAGGACGGGTTTTTCGATTGGCAAAGTTCTTGTATAGTTATTAAAGGTATATTTGACTTGAAACTGTACTGCTGGTACATCTCTTTTAATTGTACTACATAAAAAATTGTATATATGTATATATATTTTGTTCTCTAAGCTCTACATCTAATGGCATTTTCCCAAACGCGCTAGTTAAGCCCTGCTGACAAAGTAAGTCACATGCCTTCCATGGCTGAGTGACTGATACTTCAACACACCCCTTCAGTCTGAAGCCGTGACTAGGACTTTTAAGATAAACCTAACTCAATCCAATTCCACAACTCTTAAATTTAATAACTCAACGAATTTTGAGTGTTTCTTTTGTGAGAGTGACTTAGTCAATCCGTCAGCTGCCATTTCATGGGTTGATATATAGCGAGCATCTACTCTTCCAGAATCAATATGTTCACGTATAAAGTGATGCTTAATATCGATGTGTTTAGTCCGCTGGTGAAGTTCGGGATTATTGCCAAGAGCAATGCTACTCTGGTTGTCTGAGTATATACGCGTCGACACTGTATCTTTTCCTGAGTATTGCATCTGGGCCATTACTTGTTGAATCCACAAGAGCTCTTGTATAGATGAACTATACGAATAGTACTCTGCTTCCGTTGATGATAGGGAGACATTTGGTTGGCTTTTAGAAGAAGCTGATATCACCCCTCCAGCCAGAAAAAATACACACCCACCAGTGGATCGGCGCGTGCCTTTATCACCGCCCCAGTCCGAGTCACAATAATCATGGAAATGTGGGTTTAGGTTGTTGCCATCATACATGATCCCTAAATTAATGGTGCCCTTGATATAGCGAAGTATTCTATCAGCGCCTTTGAGATGTTGTGGCGAAGGATTTGATAAGTATCTAGAGAACGCCAAGCAAGCGAAAGCTATGTCTGGCCGAGTGTGGACGGCTAGGTAGAGTAGTGAGCCAACTTTAGATTGGTACTGCTTGATCTGGGCTGATATTGCGGTACTGTCATTTGGAACGAGGAATTTTTCAAATCCGGCAGCGATAGGTGTGTCTGCTGGTCGGCAGTTTTCGAGGCCAAACCTATCAAGAATTTGGCAGGTGTAGGCGTCTTGAGATAAGTAGATTCGCTTTCGAGCGCGATTTCTTGTTATACGAACACCAAGGAAGTAGCTGGCCGGTCCGAGATCCTCAAGTTGAAATTTTTTCGCAAGTTTCTTTTTCAGTCGATTGATGTCGTCGATATTTTTTCCAATTACTAGGAAGTCATCTACATACGTAACGATGAGAATTCCTGTCTGCTTATTTAGATAGAGAAAATTGTCGGAAGCTAGTGGCTCAAACTCTACTTCAGCCAGACATTTTCGGAGATGCTTTTGCCACAGTCTGGGAGCTTGCTTTAGGCCGTACAAAGCCTTTTGAAGCTTACATACAAACGGATGAGTTGAGGCAGTACCCGGTTCTATCCATCCTGGTGGTATTTCGACATAAATATCGTCGTCAGCGTCACTGTTAAGAAAAACTGTGACGGCATCCATCTGCTCAATCTCTAAGTTAAACTTAGCTGCTAAGGCGATGGCAATTTTCCAGGTCGTATTACGGCAAACACCAGCGTGGGTTTGTGTGTAATCACGTCCGTGCTGTTGCTCAAATACTCTCACAACCCAACGTGCTTCGTATTTAAGGATTTCGCCTTCTTTTCCACGTTTCGTCCTCAGATTTAATTTACCTGTTAGAACTTTCGTATTACAAGGCAGATTTGATCGTCGGACAAGAGACCAAGTTCTTTTGTTTGCAAGCGATCTATATTCGCGATCAATTGCCATTTTCCAATTTCTGAAGTTCTCACAACTCATAGCTTCCGCAAGAGTCTTTGGATCGGACTTGTTGTCGACAGTGATAAGGGACTGTGACGCGGCCACAAAATTGAGAAATGCTGCTTCTTGATCAGGCGCAGAGCTAGTAACTATGCTGCGGGTGACTCGATTCACTTTCTGATACACCTTGTTCTTACTTCCAGGCGGCCTACCGCGACTTGTAACTGTTGTCACTGGCAGATCCTCAAGGTTTTCTGTTACTAAGGTTTCTTCAGCTAATATTTCTTGCGCTTGCAAGTTATCTTCACTTAAGTTTTCTTCCACTTGTACGTGGTCATCTTCAGATAATTTTAATTGAGATATTCCACTTTGTTCTTCATCACCAATTTCACTATTTTCATCTTCCAAATCTTCAGGTTCTTTGTCATGTTGATGTCTATCAAAATTTAGGTACTCAAAGGGGCTGAGAAGATCTCGGGACGATTCATGTTGATCGGAGGTGCTTATCTCCCCCCCATGACTTTCGTCAACGTGAATATTTGGTGAGTAGGATATTGCAGTCCAGTGTTCTTCATCAGGAGAAATAGATGTAATACAACTATTCTCGTCAAACCTTACTGTTGAAGATCGAATCACTTTACCTCTGGAGGGAATGTAGACACGATAAATGTGCTGTCCTTCACAGCCGACCAGTATACCGATTTCCGCTCGCTTGTCTAGCTTTCGAGAAAGAACTCTTTTTTCCACTGGAATTTGAACGTAGACTTTGCAACCTAGAACTCTTAGATTGCTCAAGTCGAGCTTTTCGTCAATTCCAATCGTGTAACGGTTGAATGCTTGAATGGGTGTTTCACTGTTAAGCACTGAGGTGGCAGTTCGATTTGCTATTTGTATTTGGGATCTCACCAACTCAGGCCAAAGAAACTTTGGAATATTGTTTTCAATAGAGACTGTTCGAACTCTGGATATAATAATGCCAATAGAACGCTCTGCTCGTCCATCTTGTTCCGGAAAATAAGGAGTTGTCGTTTCGATTATTTGACCTAGGTCAGCAGCCAAATTTCCAATCAACTTCGGTGAATATTCCTTGCCACCATCTAGTCTCCAGACTTTTACTACAGCATTTAACTGAGTCTTCATGAGGGAATTGAAATATTTAATTGCTTCTGTTGCACCGCTCTTTTCCTTGTGGAAATACCCCCATCGTAATGAAGTTGCTGCATCTGTAAACATCGTACAATATTGTACGGAGATCCAGGAATCATTAATTAAAATTTTCCCGGTTGGATTGATGACTACAACGTCTACCGAGACCGAGTCTAGAGGATTGCGAGGTCGAGATGAAGCATTCTTTCTAACATGTCGGAGAGGTTTGGATAATTCGCATGATTCACAAAGACTAGATGAAGTAGTCGCCGTGACTGTGGGTTCAAAAGATATCCCTGTGGTTATTTTTGCAGTTTCTTTGACATTTCTTAGTCCTAGGTGACCAAGTCGACGGTGCCATAGGTCGAGGGTAGGTTTTGATTGGTCAACCAATGCGGGTAATGCAACAGTAACAAATGAATCGTTGATATGAAGCGAGTTGCTGTATGTTGCAAACTCAACTCCATTGGGGCCGTAAATTTTGCCATCTTTCATATATCCACCTGCCCTGAGTAATTTGTCGCCACTAAATAGATTGATGGGGCACTCTGGTAGATACATTACGTCTTTCAACTTAAACGGATTGTTCTTTCCATTTGACAATTTACACTGGAGAGTGACAGTGCCTAAGCCACGCGGTTGTATAGGTCCATTCGCAGTAATTATTGGATTAGGGTTAGGAACTTCGTTGTAAGAGTCAAATTTATCTAGAGAGTTTGCAATGTGTGAAGTTGCACCCGTATCAGGAAGCCAACGATCAGAGTTTTTTGCGATAAAGACGGACATGTCAATACAGGCAAGACCTCCAAATCGTGGAGTGTCATCATCGCTGTCAACGTCTTTTATTTTCCCCTTTTCACTCGAATTTCCATTACTTCGATCCTTGAACCTTATCCATTTTTTCTTGTGCTTGGCTTCCCACTGCTTGAGAAGCCCTTTATTTCTGGGATCCTCAAAGCACTTTCCTTTGGCATGCCGTGCCTTTGGATTTCCGCAGATTTTACATTCTATGGGCTTCGGTATGGATTTGTCCTTCCCATTTACTTTTGATTCATTCTTGTTATCAGAGTTGTTGTGACTCCCATAGAGCGCCATTTGATTTCCAGCAGGTTTATTTTCGGCCCGCGCTTCATCCTTAATATCGTGAACTAATTCGCTGAGAGTGATTAAACTTCTCTCCCTGCAGGCTGCTCGTTGCCTTTCAGTCATGATAGGAAATGAGTCTTTTAATGCTTCTAAGAAGACAAGGGGGTGCCATGAATCAGGAGGCGCGATATCTAAGCGGTTCAAAGTATCAATAGAATTTTTGAAAGCTATTATGAATTCATCTATTGATGTATAATCCGAATACCTTATTCTAATATACTTCGCTATGGCCTGCTGATTCAAAACAATTCCAGAACTTTCGTACTGATTCGCTAGTGTGTCCCACATTTCTTTGGCAGTATTGAGGCTGTTAAGCTGGCATGAAATTGACGGCAAGACATTGTTTGCTATGCACAGTTTCATCTTGGAGTCGCCTCTGGCCCAGTCATCATATTTTCTGAAATCTTCGACAGATATACTTTCGTCAAATTCATCTACAAAATTAGGAGGAGCGGGCGCTTTCGGATGATAGAATCTTCGGAGGCCATGAACGCGAGCAAGGTTTTCGATTGTAAACTTCCATTGCTGATAGTTTTCTTCACCCCTAAGCTTCAAGTTGGAGGCTAACAGCAAGCTAGCACCAGATTCCTGAGACATTGTAGGTTGAGTGAATGATTTTGGAGTAGCGAAACTTTCCTCTTTCTTTATGGTTTTATCCTCTGCCATAGGTCGGAGACCTCCGATGGTTCAGTGAAGATAACAAGTAGTAAGTTGGAGATTTATGACGCGAAGCAGTGATAATTTCTATGAGCAATTTGGTCTCATAATCTATTAAAGGTATATTTGACTTGAAACTGTACTGCTGGTACATCTCTTTTAATTGTACTACATAAAAAATTGTATATATGTATATATATTTTGTTCTCTAAGCTCTACATCTAATGGCATTTTCCCAAACGCGCTAGTTAAGCCCTGCTGACAAAGTAAGTCACATGCCTTCCATGGCTGAGTGACTGATACTTCAACAATAGTTAGTATTTAGCTGAGACAAGATACCGTCGGTTTGCAGGACAAGACTTAAAAAGCCATCAAGGGCGTCAGGAATTTCACTACTTGGGGTGAATGAGAGTCGTACGACAATCGATTTGTGCAGGGCCAATTTTAATGCCGAAATTAATGCAACATCATTATAACCAGTCTTTCTGGCAGTAGAAACCCAATTGGGTAAAAAGTCAGCGAGAGTTTTCTGGCCTTGCGTCAAATCCCGTAATCTTTTCTGGGCTGCTTCTCGATCATCCAAAATTCCAAAGGCAGTCCTGAGATGGTTGATCATAGCGTCCACTCCGGTAAAATTAATTAGACCATCTTTGTTCTGGTTGTCAAATTGTGCAAGAGCGGGGCCGCAGAGCTGGGATATAACGTAGCCCATTCGTTTTTGTTCAGTGGGCCACCAGTTATCGTTTTGTCTTAGTTTTAATTGGAGCTGCTTTAAGAAACCGGGTAATAATTCTCGCTTTTCCCCTGTGAATGGACCGGGGTCAGGATGAGGGGGGCTCCGTGCTACAGAGACTACGGTGGCAGCAGCTTTATCGGCTGTGTTACAAGTAATATTTGCTGTGTTTTGGCCCGCTGTCGGGTTATCAGTAGGATAGATTGTTTGAGAGTTTGAGGGCGCAGAAGGTTGAGCTCGAAGATCCTGAATTTCCGTTTCGAGCTGTGATATGCGTTGGGTAGAGAGTAGCTTACTTTCTTGTGCCTGTTGTTTGTTCTCTTCAAACTGCCTCTTCAATTCTGTTTGCAAAGAGAGCTCACGCTGGGCATGATACCGTACTTCGACGCCTGTTTTATAGCGAGCTATAAGGGAATTGATTTCAGCTGCGATCGCGTCGGGTTGGGACTTAGTCACGTTAAGGAAGGCGGTGATATTCGTGCAGGCATTTAGCAGAGGGAATTCGTTCATGGCTTCGGACATATTGGGGACTACTGTTAATATATAACGTAAACTTGTTATAACGTTAATTTTGATAGGGTAGTAATGAGCTAATATGGCGAATTTTTATTGTTAGATTTGTGAGTTATAGAGGCCGGTAGGTTGTGTTATATGATCTTAGTTTTTTGCGATAACTGTAGGTGAAGGATTTGAGGGCGTTGGGTAAACGTAAATTTATTGAGACAACTTTTTTGGCGATAATTGTTGGATGAGGGTTGTTAGGTTAAGTGTGGGAGGTTAGGGATAAGCTTATAAAAGTTCGAGGCATACTAGAGTCTTGATAGCTGAGATCTATCACTAGAATGGAATTGTGGTAGAACTGAGACTCCGAGGAAGTGGTAGTCAATATGCAAGGGGACGAGACAACTATGTCTTCAAGTATATAAGTAAATTGACAACAAGGACTTAAGAAAGTGTGGGCCCTCGGGTTTATATACAAATTTATCCTCTACAAGGATCTATTCTTAATCCCTGCTAATTGATAGCGCATCCCTATGTGCACTTACCAGAACTGTACCTTCACACTTATCGCTCTGGACTGAGGTGTGTATTTAGGAACTAATAAACTCAATCTACCAGTAGCCATGATAAAACAAATAGTCAAGCTTCTTTTAAGAATTCTTGAAGCAGAAAACTACCAGTAAGGTACATAATATCGACATGACCTTAAAAGTCGTCAAGCGTCTCTATCAACATACGGTTCATGTTTACTACATACTAAGTCTATGATACCTCGAGTTGTCGACCTACTAACTGAAGATAGTCCTTTTGTTGCTGATATTATGTTCATCGATACTAGGCAAAGGAAACTCAAACATTCCCGCAGAATATCACGAAAATTTAACTACTACTTCTAGCCCCTCTAAAATTTAGCGGTGGGACAGCCTTTCTTGTCAATTGGATGGTTTCACGAGGACAACTCTCTTACTTAAAAAATCCCCGAGCAATAAATGCGAACTGCCCCTCATCTTATTAAGAGCATCATCCTCCACACATTCAGTTATGAGATCAGAAATTGATTTAGTTATTTAATATGTTGATCTTCGTGTTTCCCCCTAAATTATCATTCAAAAGATCCTTTAGCTTAGCAGCTTATAACTTTCATTAGATATTTAGATCGGCTTGTATAATGCAATGGTACTTTGGCACTAGCATTAACTTTATACCTCGTCCCATAAAATTTTGTATGAGACGAGGTATAAAGTTTATGCTTGTACCAAAGGACACCGTCCGGGCCGCTCTCCCAAGTGAGTCTGGTCGGCTTGGACACACGCTGTCAGAATAGTGACCAGCACGTGACTCGACGGCGAAAGGCTGTAGATCGGAAGCGCGGAAGCGCAAGGCTGAGATATGGAGACTTAAGGGGCCGTATTAAAGTTATGAGTTTAGGGAAGTAGTACTACGCATGCTGACCTTGTGAGTTAAGAGTAAGAGTGTTATATTTGTAATCTAGTAGATCTGTATGTACTGGTGATGACTATTGGAGTGAACTGATTAATTTAACACGTGAGTGCGAAGCTCTTATTTATACCTTTGTGCGGCCGCTCCTCGGCTAATACAAGCTAATGAAAATAATCAAACATGTCAAACTCATCTCACGTGATTTACACGTTTGCTGCAGTACAACACCATATTACAACAGGCCGAGAGGGTAACTATAAGCTAACTGAAGACTAATGCTGAATATCGAATAAAGGAGTAAGGGAGCGGAGATAAAGACAAGAGATTAGAAACTGGAGAAGTCCGAGAGCTGAAAGTTACTGAAGACTGAGAAATACTGTAGGCTAAGAGACACCAAAGGCTGAAAAAACACTGAAGACTGAAGGTGACTAGCTTGAATTCTATAGTCTCGAGATGACGGAAAACTAAGCGTAAAGAGTTCACCGAATAACGAGTGCCCTAATATATACATCCTAAATAACATCCCAAAACAATCCAAGGTAGTTTGTTACAATTCATAAGATTAACCAGAGAACTTCCAAAACGTCAGTTTCGTCCAATACATGATACAATGCCGGAATAAAAGGAATAAAATAACAGAGACAACTCCAAACCAAAACGCCGACCTAAAACACAACTAAACCTGGGCTAAACGACATGTGTACTCTAACACACGCCCCATTTGAGAGATGAAGCTGATTTGAATCCCGAGAGATCCTCAGACGATATTCTCTCGCAACGGTTCCGTAGTCTCAGAGTGATGAAAGCATGCCGACATAACCATAGGGTTTTCACACCTTTCTCAGTGTTGGGTTTTCACGGGAGAAGTTACATGTCACGAACCTAGTGTTGTCGAGATTACCACAAAGTTGGAAAGTACAGGCACATGAAAATTAGAAGATTGCAAGCAAACCAAGCTTACTTCAAGTCCGGTGCCTGACTAGTGGGATCGACAAGGTTTTGGGATCGAAGTTGCATTTTGGGTTTGAAGGTTTGAAGGTTTAGATCTGGTATTGGACTCGTGGGGATTTGCTATCGGTCTTGGCTAGCGCCAAATTGACCACAGTAGTGTAGGGTTTATTTATTTATTTTATTTTATTTTATTTATTTATTTTTAGTGTCTGCCGGGCGCTAGTTACACCTAAAGCTCCATCCCGGGGGGGGACATGGTGACTGCTATATGTAGTACAAAAGAAAAGGTGCTGTGGCAGAGAGGCCATTAGAATACATGTAGAAACTGTGAGCGCTATGCAACGGATTCCTCACATGACTAGCCCATTCGGAACGGATTGGGCAGATTTCTGACAGAAAATTAACCTTCTCCAATATGGTGGCGAAACGCTTAGCTCCATGGGAGGTGCTGAGAAGAAAATCGAGTGAGCCCAGACTTCGTCGGTGACCAGCCAAAGCCAGTCTCTTTTGCACGAGGGGACAAAAAACTAAGTGGGTGATTGACTTGTCAGCGCCGCAGGAACAAGTCAGAAGGGCATCATAATGATGAAACCTTTCATGATAAGCACGAAAGTCACCGTGTCCAGTGCGGCATTGGATTAAATATCCGAGATAACGGCGAGGGAGTCGTAGTTCCTCAGGAGGCTTCTTGGGAAACGGCATCCCCAACTCGCAATAGGTAGGGGGAGCATGAGATTGCCACCATGCTGTGGTCAAGTCCCATATTTGCATTTGTATCTTTGATTGAACTCCGGCAAGGGATGCAGCAGGAGGAGCTGGTTGGCGAGCCGCACAGTGGTGTAGGGATCGGGATAACCAGAGGACGACGCTCTAAGGGAGTCACGTTACGTCTTGTTTGTGACGGCTTGTGAGCCGAGGAGTCCTGTAGCCTACGATGACCATCGTAGACAGCTCGCTACTAATGCTCTAACATGCAGGAGCATTGGTTAGGACATGAAACATCTAGGGAAGGCAACAAAGCTATTGTTAGCTAACTCAAGCTATGGTTACTTGATAGAGTATAGTCTTAGAGAGACGCTCATTACATATAGTTAGCCCTTCTGCTTCACAGATACTCTCTCGTTATAGTTAATTTATAAACTTACCATCACTTATATAAATGCCTATTGCTTCATATAGTTGATCTGTCACATTGTTATTCTCATCTATTCCTAGCCTACTCAATTTGTCACTTCTGTCATCGTGACCCTCCCCGAATCTCCTCCACTCGTTGCATTACATGCCGCAAGGGTTAACTTTGTAGTGTTATCTATGCATGGAATCTGAGAATGAGTTCTCTAAACGTCAACATTGAGACGTTCAACGGACAATAAGTATCTTCCAAAAATGCCTCCGCGGCCCAAAAAGGCGCAAAGTCAGGTTGATAAAATCAAAAAAATGTTCAGATATAAAATATCTCTACAATTATCTTGTTAAACTTGGAACTATACAACTAAAAAGATTATGGTCAATCTTATGACACATTGGCACCTTGGCAATCGTTCGAGCGAAGAAACGTCAAAGGGATGGCAAAACTAGACAACGAATTTATCTCATCAGTCAGGGTCGGATGGTGCAGTGGTACACTATCCGGGCCGTTCTTCCAAGTAGAGTCTGGGTGGCTTGGACACATGCCCAACTTGAGACAGGAGAAAGCTGGTTCGAATCCAGCAAGACCCTCACACCACTTCTATCGCGGTGATACTGTATTCGTAGAATAACGAAAGCATGCTCAGATAGCCACAGGTTTTTCTCGATTTTCCCTGTGGTGGGTATTCACGGAAGAGGGTACATGTCGTAAGGCGTTATTCTCGTAGTGGTATCTGCAAATGAAATCTGAGAATGAGTGTTCCAAACGTCAAACAGAGTTATTCTGCGTCACATACATATCTTCCGTAATCATTCGCGTCATAGCCTCAGGCTGCATACGCAAAAATGATTTAAAAAAAAAAAATCTCATCAGACGCCATGACTAAACGGAAGTTATGGCATGTGCCAGACGGTCTAAAAATGATATCAATCAGATCGATATTAACTCTACTGCTCAGATTGAGAGATCGATATTAGTTCACAGTGTGAAAAATTTATCAGCAATTTGTCCTGTCATCAATATTCTTTGGAATTATCCTAATATGGGGACAAATATCCTAACTTACAACCGAATTGCCTCAAATTTTCATACTCAGCGAGATGAGGATCTGATCAAGATCTGATGTAGTTATCACTTGAAAAACTGTAGCTTTTCAAATTGGTCGAATAGATCACTTCATCTGAGAATTTTACAAGTCAGCAATCTATTGTTAGAAACAACGACTTCAGGCTGTAAAGCTATAGCCTGTCACTTCTTTACAAGCATGATATTAATTTCACGAGAGACACGACGACTAGATACCTTTTGTTCTATAAATTTCCAGTTTCGGGCTTAGGATTCATCAAGAGACACCTCGAGCTCGCACCCCAGGAAACCTCTACACCCATGACGCCATACTGTGCGAAATAATTTCCTCTCAACATGTAACCTCATTCACGAAACCCATGAATTTCTCCGCTGATACTCCTTCCTCATTGGGGAAAGCTCTGCCGATAATCCGCCGACGACACATGTCCTCATGGAAATCCTCATCGTCTGATGTCACCTTACTTTGCTTCAAAAAAGACCTAACCAGACCGAGCCCCGCGACATCCCAACGAGACATTCCGTCTCCGCCCCAGACCTCCCTGACTACGCGGCGCAATCACGCGCAAGTCAATCAACCCAAGGCGGCCGTGCTACACGCGCGCGAGTTACAAGCGACTTTCACCATGTTCAGAACCATCCTGATCATTGGGTTTTGATGGCCAGGCTCTTTTTTTTTAATCCATTCTTGTGTATGCAGCCTTTAGGCTATCACACGAATGACACTGGTACGGTACATGGAGCGATGACTCAACTTGATATGAGGGGCACTCACGCCCGAATATCATTTGAAGACATAACTCAAAGTCAGGCGCCTTACAGCCCTTTCAACCCTCAACCGTTTATGTCTGCCACAGGAACGCATTTCAGCCACCCACAACTATCCAGCGTGCCTTCGTCATCGTCACATACATGACCACGCGAGAAATGTGAATAGGGTCTTGCAGGATTCGAACCAGCTTTCTCCTGTCTCAAGTGGGGCATGTGCCTTGGCTACCCAGACTCTACTTGGGAGAACGGCCCGGACGGTGTACCACACCACCATCCGACCCGATGGCCTGACTCATAGAAATGTTTGGGTCGCATAGAGAATCCGAGTGTTATATCCAACGCGCAGGAGATGACATGGCGGGGTAATCTTGTCAGAGCATTACAGATATGCTTCGACTACTAATCTCGTGTGATATTATCATGTAGATCACTGGACAAGATAGTCTGCGTTGGACCTGAATATAATATAGGACACAATGTCTAGAGTAATAATTGACTGAAGGAAGGAGAATTACATCGACCTCATTATCTGTACTGTCGTTTTATCTGAGACCTTTCTGTCTTTCAATATCATAATCTTTACATTAGGATCTCTTCACAGTCTTACTCTGCGCCGGAAAAAACGTCGCTTGCTACAGATATGTTCCATGTAAGCAAGTCCGTTGCGATAACACTTCGTTTGGGGATTTACTGTCAGCTCGTTAGGAAGAGAGCCAGTTTCCGCCTGTGATTCCGCTGGAAATCGCCGGCTTGGATCATGCAGGTAGATGCTACACTCTCGGCGCTAGAATTGGGATGGATGTGTGATGACGAAACTAAATAAACTTGATTCGATAACTTGTATTTGCTTTGGAGTAACGAGACGTGAGAGTTATGATAAATCATGGATTTGGGTGGGTTTGATATGCGCCATAAGAGATCGTGTCCAGCTAAAGTGCTGATACATTTAGCGTATCGCTGAACGTTTCTATAACTGAAAATAATTAAGATCTGAGTTCATTCTTCAGATTTGATATCGTTCGACCCTTTGTGTACTGTTCGGGCAACGTAGAGCATATTCACAGATCTTTAAAACATTTGTTTTCAGCGTATTCGTAACTAGAATTTATTGTTTTTATCTCTCCATGTGTCGACATCCATCTAACCTATGGTGACGCTTCCTTCTACACAGTACACTGCGAGTGTTAGCGAAAGCCATCGTAGAATTTGAGAGTGAACAAGATAAAGCCTGTTTAAACAACAATAGCTTGAAATTATTGCCTTTATTACATTGTAGGCAGAATTGCTGCTTTCATTACAACTGGACAATGCCAAATGCCGTTCGTGGCAGACCCTTTTAGTACCCGTATCTATAATTATAGTGTACACCGATTCGATAAATCACCTCTCTACGAAACTAATACTAAAGTATGTGTTAACAAGTTATCCCATAAAACGACTACGCCAGTTAACAAAATCCTTCAGTTTATACAAAGAAATTAAATATTTGTCTCAATAAAATTGGAGAATATTTGATAGATAGGAGTTTTAAAAGTCATCAAGCCCCGAGATATTCCAGAATAATTCCTCGATTACGAAGGACCTTTAAATTATTCTAGGCACCGTTAAGTTCGCTGTCTGTGAGATATTCATCGAGGTTGTTGTCAATTTTTTCATCGGACGAATTTTCTTGTTGTGCAAGGGCCTGTGCCGATACAATCTCGGCAAGCCGTTTAAGGCGAGGTGTTGGGAGCCCTACAGGATGATTAGCTCAAGTTACTTTTCGTCCTTTACATAGAGATAAAGCTATATCTCATATTATGAAGGGCTTTAAAAAACTTACATGCTGGTATATAGGTTTCTAGTGCAGTTATTTCCCGTGGTTCCGCAATCTCATAAGGTCCACTATCGTCCATATCTACCACGGGTAAGAGGAGAACATCGCTTTTTTCAGTGACACGAGAAGCAACTGCTTTCATTATATCTCCATTAATAGGTTGCTCGTAGTCAGCCACTAAGTACTGGTTCAGTAACTTTTGTATCTGGTTTGGCGATAACCTAAGGATGCAAATTAATATCTTTTGAGGGTACAGAATTTCTGTCTACTTACATCCAGCAAATATCCTGAATAATCTCTATATCGTTTAAAGTGGCCTTCTTCAGCTGAAGCAGCTTTGTTGCTTGCTGGTTTTGAATTAGTCTACGTAGCTGAGCTAGTCTAGTATATGCTTACCATAAGATGCTCAAGCTGTAATGTTCCTTCAGGCATATCATGGCTTTTACACCATTCCTCGATACGTGTGATGTTGTAATTAATTTGAAGGCCGCGCTTCCAGGAGAGGAAGTTTCTCCGCATTAAGAGATCATTAAAAGCTGTAACTCCAACTAATCTGAGCAATTCAGTAATCGTTTGGTTAATTATAGTATCTTCGAGATAATAGGTTTTCATGGCCTTAAATACGCTATTAAGTAAGCTCAATAAGTTGTCCATGCTATAAGCTGGTGCAGAATTGCTTTGCAGAAGCTTTCCCAAGAAGCGGTTGCTTTCATTTGTGACAAATCCAGGAAGGGATTGAGATTCAATAATCGCAGGAATAACCATCTTGCTGAGTTTTTTCTTGAGATATTTGATCCATGTGTGGTATATATTGAATTCCAAGCTCTCAAGGTCATGCTTCACAATTTCTAACAGACGATCATACTCAAAATTTTCAGTCTTTCGAGCTTCGTACCAGTCTTCAGCAAGGAAGACAAAAGATAACATTTCATGGACATTTGAAAGCCAAAAGGCTCCAGGGTTTATCATCTCATCGCTATCGTGCTGCATAATTTCTTGCTGGATGGACTGCATAACATTAGCTAGAAACCTCTCTGATTCCTTTACAAATCCGTTATTCCACATTTCAGAAGTAACAAGATTTATGAGATAGGCGGGGAACAAAACTTCTTTGTCTGTCGGGGTTGGAGTTGCTCCAGGAATTGGAATCTTGAGGTTATGAATTAGGCCCCCGGTAATCTCATCATTAAGAGCATCCTCATCCGCAAGAAGGTTCTGAAGTTCAAACTCAACGCTATCCAAGCCTAATATGAATGTGGAGCTCCCAGTTTGACGATGGTAACTAGATCCGGTAACCGCCATTGACACAGGTCGAGGGTTATAGGCAGCGCTGAAACGATCAATATCACGAGATTCAGCTCCTGCACTTCGCCGTTTTGGCTTCTTGGATGAGACGAAATTGATGATCCCGGGAACTTGTTGATAACTTCCGTTAGTAGCATCACCATTTGATGGCAAAAATGGTGCAGCACGTCTGGCAAGCTCGAGCTGATCCTGAAGCTCTGCAAGTTGCTGTCTGAGACTCAATTTATCAGATTCGTGAGCAGAACTCATTCTCTTGGTTTCCTCTAATTGAGTCATAGATATCTTGAGAGATTCACGCAATTCCTTCTCCTCTTCTTGTAATCGCTTGTTATTTGCAATAGACTCGTCAAAGTTTATTTGAAGCTTAGCCATATCTTCTTCTAGTAGAGCAAGGCGTGCAGCGGAAATTCCGGCCTGGTTAGCTTCACTCTGGAGCTCCTTAGATCTTGTCTCTAAAGCACTGTGTCGTGTCTTCCAGGACTTAATTTGACTTTCATAGTTCTCGACCTGACTGATAAGATTTTTGTTTTCCCGCTTTATTGAGCCCAAGGACTGAGTAAGCTCGACAACTTTATTTTCCAACTTATAGGATATTTGTTTTAGATCGCGAGCTTCCTCGCGAATCACCTTATAATTACGACGAGCTCGGATACCTCTCCATAGACTTTGAATCAGAACAACTTTTTTTCGATAGAACCGCCACTTCATTATCTGTTGTCGCAGACGCCATGCTTTCTGAATCAAAATAGCCGCTTTTAAGATACGTGTCTCCATAATTTCCCTTCTACGAAGATAGCCTCTGGCAGTAGCTTGTGCTAGAATGACATTGTTGCGAATGGAGAGGAAATATTTTCTTTCTCTGTGACCTCGCCAGATACGTGATATTGTAGTGGCTGCTCTAGTTGTCCGTATTTCTTGGGCATGCTTTCGGGCGATAAAAGCTCTTGCGACAGTTTGAAAATTTAGTATAGAATTTCGTACCCTCAAATACTTATTGCGGTAATATCTTCCTTTCAAGTTTTTCTGAATTATAATGGCACACTCATTGAGACGATTTGATCTGAGATTCTCGAGGAAGGCCAGCATTCCAGCCCGAAAGAAAATTTTTGTTAGTCCTAGTTGGTATTTGTCTACGCCTTTCTCGCCGCTCGTGCCAAATGCCTTGGTTAAAATTTTGTTGGCCATTTCTCTGATCTCTGATGCCCAGTCACTTGAGGGGATAAGCATATAATACCTCAGGGCAAACTCTTCGTAAGTCCAACGCGTGGGATATCCTGCGCAACTGATACGCACGGTCTCGAGAACGCCGCAAGCCCTAAGCTGACTGAGGACCATAGGACCTTCAAAGACCCACGGCTCCTTGCTTTCGTTGGGCTTGATACACCTGATATAGTGTACGTCTGTATTATTGATGGTATGCATGAGCTCAATTAAAGATGATTTGAAGATGCCACCCAAAGTTGGTTTTCGATTTACTGTCACAGCCATTCGTCGACCAGGCACAGATTTGACAGAAGCGGTTGAAGCAGCAGCCGCCTCTTTCTCCCGGACAGCCGTGGCAGCGTCGAGAACTTGGCCTAGGAACTTGTTGGAGGAGGCTCTAAGTACTGCCATTAATTCGTCTGGCACAGTATCACGATTCTTGTCAAGGAACCCATCAGAGCTGTAGGTCACATCGACGGCATAATGAGATACAGTGAATGAGGGTAGACCAAACCGATCTGGTGTGTAAAACTTGTTCTTACCGGAGCCATAGAGTTCATTTAGTTTATCAACAAATTTTTTCTCTTCACCCATTGGAAGTCTGGATTGTTCATCTAAGATTGAAAGGATTCCAAGCTTTCCTTCAATCAAGTCTATACAGGCTTGATTGTCAGAGAAATCAATAAAAGTCCAGTCAATTTGCTCCCTCACGTATTCTTCTTGCTCCAGTTTAAACACGTGGGCATTAAATTCCTGTTGAAGTTTTTCATTCGCATAATTGATGCAGAATTGCTCGAATGAGTTTTTAGCAAAGTGCTCAAAGCCATAGATATCTAGCACTCCAATGAATGATTTCATACGGCTCCAGACTTCCTCGGTCGCTAAAGTACGATTTATATTTTCTACAAGCCAATCAAATAGACTAGAATAAACGAATTTAGCAACGGAGTCCCGCACCACAACAGCTAGCTGAGGAGTTAAGTTGGAGACAATCTTTTCTTCCCTGGTAGATATCTGCTTCTTCACGATCCATTTTGCCAGATCTTCAGAATTAACACCCAGAATATTGGCTGATTTTTGAAGTGAAGGCTCTGTAGATGAGAGACCAGCAGTATTTGTTCCTGAGAAGATAACATTTCCGAGATGCAGTAAGCCACCCAGAAGTTTAAATATCTCAGTTTGTTGAGCAGTAGTCACACCAATCATCAATAAAGACTTCCTTAGAGCTTCAAATTCCTCTTTATCATCCACACCGTCGATAGTGGGTGCAGCACCTTGATTGAGAAAGTGAAATTTTTCCACTGGTAATAGATTCCATTCCTCACGCTCTGCTACTGAGGCTCCGGAAATCATTTGATAAAAGACGTGGTAATTCCTTTCCTTAGCGGGTTGAAAAACTAGCCTGGAGCGCTCTAGGAGGTAAGTTCGAATCCTAGCGCCGATAATTGTTGTTTTGTTATCAAATACTATTTCTATATATTTTCCAAAACGAGATGAATTATCATTTCGGGTTGTTTTTGCATTTCCAAAGGATTCCATGATAGGATTTGTTGCGAGGATTTTCTCTTCAGTTTCGCTCATATCTTCTGACCCTCGTTTTATTCTCATGCCTTGCTCATCTGGGGGTTCTCTGGTGGCGAAGTAACGCATTATGTATTTGGCACTAACTGTTTTTCCAGCTCCTGATTCTCCGGAAACAACAACAGTTTGGTTCTTTCCACTTCGTAGCATATCACTAGTCCAAGTCAGTATTTAGCAGGTACTTACTGACAAATAAACGTACGCAAAAGCTTCTTCGGCAATGGCAAAGAGATGTGGTGCTTGAGTAGCTCTTTGTTTTCCCGCGTAAACTTGCACCATTCCTGGCACATATAATGAATCGACCCGAGCGAAGGGATTTGTTGCTATAAGAACAATGCCGCTGTATGTATATATTTCTTTCTGCGAATATCGTAGTCGAATTGCCTGTAGAACTGCCGGATATTTCTTAGTCTCAAGCAGAGCAACGTTAGCCTTGGCACATCTCACCTGCAGGCTCATTCAGATGTGATAAATTTGTCAGGTCATCACTGGCCTCTAGCATGGTCGGGTTCATGAGAGGAGGCAGAGAGGGATTGTTGGCTTCTGCTAGAGCACTCTTGGTGGTTTGGATAGTTTTTATCTGCCAAACATAATTTTATCAGCAAGCATAGCAGAATGGGAGACACCTTGAGTTAAGGACAACGTACCTCACCATTTTCCAAAGTGAAGTCTAGAAAGACCTTTTCGCCATCAACCCTACGGGAGGTGAGCTCAGAGCTCACCCAGCCCTCTTTGGCATCTGTTTGCCATGCTCTCGTTCCGACTTCGTATATATCCGCCATCTAGACTGTGTTGATGGCTCGGCGCTGTCTCAATGCCAGTCCGCTCTGGAGACAGAAATTACGCTATCAGCAGGCTACATTAACAAGATACATGTAATAAAAATATAGGACTTCGAGTGTGCAATGATAGAAAAGAAATTTTGATCGTGGGTGGCTCATACAGCTTTAACATGTAGCAACTAGAAAGGTGTCGATAGGTTGCCTCGAGTTCCATGAACCTTAGTTGGAGACCATGTGTCTGTATAAAGTTTAGCGCCTCCGAGACCCAACGCATGGACTTCAAGATTGTTCATTCCCCTTACCCACCATTTGGAACATTCAATTCAAACATCCGCCCTACAATATTTGGGCAAGTATAAACAGCCAACGATTAGTAATCCCCCTCATACCGAAAATTTCCGGATTGCATGAAGTTAATTCAGTTGGAAACATCTACTTCCGCTATGCTTTGCGATTTATATCGCCATAAATTGTTTCAAGATTCTAAAAATCACTAGCAGCCTGTAGTTATCTAAAGATTGCACATCCATCCAGGTTCTTCCCACTTTCGCGTCCATACTATTTTACATGTTGATTTCTCTTCTAAACCAATTTTAGCCACAAAATTAGACCAAATTGCATATCCATCAGGAGAATCCAATCAATACAGGATTCGAGTCATTATATGAGCTATACACTATTAGTAAATGTGACTGAAAAATCAGACGTTTACATACAGCTAAGTGCATCTAAGCCGTCTGAAATTTCTCTTAACTCTTCCATGTGATCGTAAGAAATGTCTGCCATGAGGTATGCAACCTATCCTGATATTAGCTCTTATCTTATATTATTTTTCAACACTGTAATAATTACATCTCCTTTGTTATCAGTAGTCTGCTTATCAACATTTCGGTTTGCCAAAATTCCGTTGACTATCCGTGCATGTTAATCATCTACAGCAATGAAGGAAGCATTTAGAGAACGAACCTTTTCTTAGAACACCAGGAACGTTTTGATGAATGTAAATAACCTAATACGTAAGCCTGTGAAAAGTTACTCTTTAAGTAAGACCCACTCTGGCATGATTGGACTTGTCCAAAGTTAGAGAACGAAGGCTAACCTCGGGGAGATTAACGGCTCCCAGAGTAACACCCGAATTAACGTATCGAACCAAAGCTTCGCTAACTACCCTCCTTTTAGAATCTAAATCGCATTAAATGAAGTAAGATTACCTTCAACTCCAATGGCATGTTGAGCTTCCTCCGTGCTTCCTCCAATGTGCGGGGTAAGGATAATATTTTTAAGGCTTCTTAGATCTTCAGTCCATCTATCCAAACTTCCATTAAAATGGGGCCCATTAGTCCCGGGCTCGGTGGGATATACATCTAGAGCAGCACCAGCGATTTTGCCATTCCGCATGGCATTAATGAGCGCAGGAACACATACCACAGTCCCACGACTTGCATTGATCAAATAACTCCCGTTTTTCATTTGATCTAGTTCGCTAGCACCGATCATGTCTTTTGTTTCTGGGAGTTCAGGAACATGGCAAGTAACGAAATCGGAATTGTTGAGCAATTCCTTAAGTGTAGGAACTTGCTTGGCAGAGCCAAGTGCCATAAGGTTGAGAACATCGTAGTAGATCACAGACATGCCCATAGCCTGAGCGAGAACTGAGAGTTGAGAGCCAATATGTCCGTAGCCAATAATCCCTTTGGCAATACGTTAGCTTGTTTTTACACCTACGAAAAACTTGGTATGGCGCAAACCAACCAAGCGTTTTTCCTCGAATTTCCCAGCACCGTGAACTAACTTTGTTCCAAATTCCATTGTGTAATTCGTTAGAACGATCTCCCAATTGTCGAGCAAGGCAAATAATTTCGCAGATGATAAGTTCTGCTACACTTCGGGAGTTTGCAAAAGGAGAATTAAAAACGGCTATCCCGTGCAGAGCGGCATAATCTAGATCAACTTGATTGGTCCCGATACAGAAGCATCCCACAACTATGAGATTTTTCGCTGAGCTTAGAACTTTTTGATTCAAATTTGTCTTTGATCTGATGCCAATAACATGAACGTCTCTGAGTAATTCAAATCTTAGCACAGTCTAGCTTTATAGGAGTGCATATTTCTACCGTATCTTCTCGATCAATTCTGCTTCTGGAAGGGAGCTCTTCAACGCCTCTACTTGATATCCTTGCGACCGTAGAATTTCCTGGCCCACTAAACTGACGTTTTCTAATAGTAATATTTTAATATCCTGTGTGTCGAATGGTTTTAACTGTTTAGGCGCTGTGTCAGCCTTTAGTTGTAGCGAAGGCGAAATGTAGGCGGCTATTGGTGACGTTGAAACGCTCAAACGTTGTCTCAGAAAATCGCGGGGGGAAAGCCCGGGAATATTTTGTGCATTTGAGGCCATATTTGACAAATTTCTACGTATCTGTATGTCTGAGAAAGAATGAAAGAGTTCTAGAAAAAAGAGCAAGTAAGTTTTAGAGGAGTAGTTCAACAAGAATGTCAACAAGAAACTCGGCGCTCAGTTAAGCACGCTTGTACTTTTTTTAAGAATTAAACTAAGCCTAGTCTTGTCCGGAGTCCATAATTTCAGAGACCATCCAGTCTACTTAATACATTTACTGATTGCAATCGATAGAAGGGAGAAGAGGGGAATTTTGAGATAACGATCACATGCCGTACAAATTTGAATTTTAGTAACTAGATGATAATGATAATGTTAAATACAGGGAATGGTCAATCTTAGGATGATGTCAACTTGAAGTTTTATCTATGTTTTAGAAGATTGGAGAGATATTGGTGACTACATATGTTAATGTCGAGGTGCGACTTACTGGCAACATGCTGGGCGGTGAGCTGAGAGGGGAAAGCAGAAATTGCCTCAACCCCGCTTCTGAACATAAATTTAAATTTTTGGAGCGACATATCGTCGATTGTGAGAGATAATCAAGTGACCTACTTAATATTAAGAAAGAACTTATATCAC